>JAODXP020000023.1:33008626-33679623 GCA_027497455.2 Sardinella longiceps | reverse complement strand
GTTCATCAAAACTTTTAAAACAACACCTGAAAGTTATAGAGTGGGAGTACTGGTTAGCTAGAAATCATGGGGCACACATACTTGGACGCATCATACATGATATAAGAAAATACAATCTACATGAGTGCTAAGTAAAACCACATGCACTGAGCCCCACAAATGTAACTCCACGTAAGTTTTCAAAAAGGGTGTCCTTTGAGGGCTTATTGTTGGACTGTTGGAAAATTGGACACTGTTGGTAATATACAGTACTATTTTGTTCCAATAAAAAAAATGAAAAATGCTTTCCTTTTGTATTTACTGAGTTAATTGTGCCTCATAACTGTTTATTATGCTCTTATATCTACTTATAACCACAGCTCATTTGTACTACTTTACCTAAAGCTGACAAGTAACACCTATGATAGTCCATAGTGCTTTATAATGTGCACATGGGGTAAAGATGCCAGACTCTGTTCATTGCACCTTTAATTACTCCTAGTACTTATATCTGTTTATAATAGTGTCATGTTTTTGTCACTTTACTTAAAGCTGGCAAATAACACTTATGATATTGCATAGCTATTTATAATTATGTGCTATAGATCATTGTAAATACTTATATCTACAGATGCAACGCTATAGTAGAATTCAAAACTCACTATGCATCAATATATGGATTTAGAAAAGCAAAGAAGTTATGGTGCATTATAAAACTTGACTAGTGAATAGGCAGACATTGATATATTTATAATGCATTATTCAGATTTCAATTATAATCATTCATAATTAGTTGTCATAATGCATTATAACGTTGGTTATGATGAGTTGTGAATACATATAGATGGTTATAATAAGCATTACAATGCATTACAGACGCATTATAAAATATTATGAATGCATTCATAGGGCATTATAGATACAACCTTCATAGAAAGTGTTACCGAGGTAGTTTACCCTGCACGTTGAGGGGTACACTTCAGGGGTACACTCGGCTACACCGTTGCTACACAGCCAGCTGTCATGGCGCCTCACTGTTGTGTGATGAAATGCACATCCTCAAAGAGGAAAAAATCATACCGTGGGCAGACTTTCCACCGTTTCCCAAAAGAGCAGGCACTTCGTTTAACTTCCGTACACCTCAAGCATCAAATTACGTTAAATTACGTCAAAATGGCCGCCAGGTGAATAACGCGAATGCCTTGTAAATAAACAGGAGGCAGTGTCTTTCCCTCCTTTCAGTGAGGGAAGGCCATCCTACACCCTCATAAAGTTTACAATGATGAGTTTTAAAACTATCACCAGTTATAAAACGAAGAGCACTGTGGTAAACCTTGTCAAGAGCTTTCAAAGAAGGAGCAGGGTGCATGTAAAGAATATCACCATAGTCTTGAACTGACAAAATAGTGGACTGAACAATGGACTTTCTATTTTCTAGAGAAAAACATGACCTAATTCTATATAGAGCTATCTTGAATGCTTCTCTGAAATGATTGTCACAGACCTTGCTTGCTTCTAAACATGCTTCACGTGCTAAACGTGTCCTTTTTTCCCTCTTAAAAGGTCATCCTGATGAAAGCTCCTACTGAGTCAGCCTCTCAACCCCTTCCGTTTAAAGTCAGCCAGACAATGCAGCGGGATGAGCAGTGGAGATCCGTCTGTGGTGCTGAACAAAAAAGCACATTTGATGTGGAGGACCTTCAGAATTACAATGACATGCTCAGGAAACGTCTTCTAGAGGTAAATACCACAAATTCTTAGGCTAATGGCTGATTTATAGTCAGGAACAAACGTAACTGCGCGATAATGCAGTGAGCCTCGCAGCTATTTTACCCCCCTCAGCAGTGACTGCGTGTGCACCCCTGAAAATGTGACTGGCCGCAGACAGCGACGCAGTAAATGGCAGCAGGAGCCACTGTGATTGGTCCTCTCGAGCCGCCTGCTCTGTGCTCTCGTCGCTCGAGAACGAAAAGCTACTTCCTTGTTCGTCGGGTAGTATAAACCAAAACTCACTGCGCCGGCCTGTCGGCGATAGGCTGAAAAAGAGGTATAACCCAGTCTTAAGACAGGGCTGCCAAACTCATTTTTATCGTTACCACATCAGCATCATGCTTTTCCTCAGAGGGTTGCCAAAAACTTGATTTTAAAATAAGTTGTTTTTCATTTGGGTTATTTTGGGAAAACTGACAAGATATTTGCTGTCTGG
Source organism: Sardinella longiceps (assembly GCA_027497455.2). Lineage (NCBI taxonomy): Eukaryota > Metazoa > Chordata > Actinopteri > Clupeiformes > Clupeidae > Sardinella > Sardinella longiceps. Next base: position 33,677,438 of record JAODXP020000023.1, on the reverse strand, counting down.
CGGTCATAATATTCTGTGCACCATTTGTAGAAAATGAAACCAGCGCTGTATAATTTGCTGTGGCGAGTAATGGGGGTCAAAAATGGGTCAAAAAACTGGTTTTATCTGATTTCTTGGCCCCCATTTATTTTTTTTAACTAGACCCTTATCCTCAAATATAGTACAGAAAACAAAACTTTATTGGGCTGTCATGATAAGCATTCATCAATGGTGAAGCAGTAGTTGCTAGAAACTAAACGGTACTAATTTGATTACTCAGCTTGATGGTGAACTTGAGGAGATCAACATACAATTGGATTTCTTATCAGTTTCCCACCCTCTGGAGCCTTGCACAGAACATGTGGTCATTACTCATGCCGACATAACAGGTAATTTGGTGTTCTGCTGACATATTGTTGGCATAGATAGATAGATAGATAGATAGATAGATAGATAGATAGATAGATAGATAGATAGAGAGAGAGAGAGAGAGAGAGAGACTTTACTTGACGGAGAGTTTATAACACAAGATAGACTTTACTTGATAAGGAGTTTATAACATTCATATCAGCTGTCATAAATTGTTTACATAGCACAAAATAAAAGTCCAGTGGTCTCAAAGCAGCCATTTATGTTTGTCTGATCATGATGTTTGAGATGTTTCATGGATATCTTATGAAGTCTTCGTCAAATACGATTTTTTTGTGAAGTATTCATAATCCATTTGAGAACACTGAGAGGTAATCTAGAGGTTGTTTGTGGACCCTGATTGATCTCATGTGACATGATCAGGTAACAGGTTTTTTTTAAAGATATTTTGGAGCCTTTTGCCTTTAATTCGGGACAGTAAAGAGAGTGCCAGGAAAAGAGTGGGAGACAGAGATGGGTAGCGATCGGGAAATGATCTCAAGTCCGACTCGAACCTGGGTCCCCAGATTTATGGTACGATACTCAAGCCCACCGAGCCACGGCGCCCTCAGGTAACAGGTTTAATAAAAGATTATTCTTGCTCCAGTCCAACGGTCTCAAAGCAGTATTGATGTTCTTGGTGTAAACTTGTTACCTGATCAAGTCCCACCAGAGTAATAGCAAGTCCAGAGAGCATATAATCTCCAGGATCATCTCAATGCACTTTACTTCCCTGTGTTAAACTCACATATGATTATGAGTACTTTACACTTATAGGACTGCAGTAAAGTGACATTTGAAATGAAATGAAAATGATAGTTTGAGAGTTTTGGTAAGTTATTGCCATTCTGTCTTCCACATTTTTAAAAACTTGGGTATGAATATTGAGTCATGTCACATGAAACAGTCATAAATGCTTTGTGAACAGTTTATGACAGGTGCTCCGAATGTGCTATGCACTCACCCATCAAGTACTGTGCAGTGTTACCAATAAATAGATTGCAAGTGAGATTGAAAGATTGAAACGTGATCACTTTGAAAATGGAAACTTTTGTCTGTTCAAAGAAAAATGCTGTACCTTTCATGGAGATTACAAGCCAGATGACGATCACCTTAAAGACATTAACTCACCAGAACGGTAATTGTAATTACTATCCTATGTTATATTTGACATGACTAGGTTAGTGAGATGAAGTACATTTCAACAGTAAAGGTAAATTGTCATTAAGCCTACATTTATTTATTGTCATTTTGAGGTGTAAGAAGTATTGTTAAATGTAAGAATCCCTCATCAATTTCATTGATTAGGTTGGTCCATTGTCAGAGTTAGTGAAAAAGTTTCTCAGTTCATTCCTCTGTATGTAATTGTGCCCGATAGCATCCAGCGCAGACTATCTGTGCAGCTGCCCATTCTCCACCATGCTTACCTTCTGTCCATTGGGGGAGTGGACGCCAGCCTGCCCAGCCCGACTACACCACAGGACAGTCCTGCTGCCAGCCCCTAACACACATCACATTGTGTGTCTGCTCAATGCTCCACTAGGCTTCAACACACAAGCACAAACCCAAACCCATCATGCAAGCGCAAGCATGTGTGGTTTTTTTGTGCAGTTTCTACAGAGGTCTCACAGTTCAGAAACCAGTGGAGAATTAAATTAGACCTTTTGCCTTAATTTATGACTATATTCAGCATTGTGTTCTAAATATGAATTACAAGGCTGGAACAAGGCTATTTTATTGACCTACCTCTAACCACAAGTTATTTGTGATAATCACACACATTTTACAGGCACAAAATAATAATGGACAAAAAAAAGTCCTAATAAATTACCCATATTGTGTAGTTTATATTAGGGAAGCACCCATCTGAATTTTAGGTCTGATGTATTGGTCAATAGCAAATATTGATATCCTTATTAATTGAAGATGGGCATCAATCTCAGCTTTCAAGTCAAGTCATGTTTATTTGTATAGCATGTTTCATACAACAGAGTTGCTCCAAAGTGCTCTTTTAAAAGATAGATAAAATAAAATAATAGATAAAATAATACTAGGCTATAATATAAGACAAACAGACAGGTAAATAAATAATAGCCTAGTAATAATAATAATAATAAGAATAAGAATAATAATAATAAAAAAAATAGTAGTAAAGCAAAAAAAAGAAAAGAAAAAGGGGTTAGGAGGTATTAAAGGCTAGGGAAAAAAGATGTGTTTTTAATTTAGACTTAAAAAGATCAATAGTGTGAATGGACCTAATGTGGGAGGGGAGACTATTCCAGAGCTGAGGAGCAGACACAGAAAAGGCTCTGTCACCTCTGGTTCTGAAGTGAGTTGAAGGAACAGAGAGAAGAAGTTTAGATGAAGATCTGAGTGGCCTACAAGTACTGTATGAACTCAATAGGTTGCAGATGTATTGTGGTGCTAAATCGTGTAGGGCTTTAAAAACAAATAATAACAGTTTAAACTCAGTTCTATATTTCACTGGCAACCAGTGCAGTTCACAGAGCACAGGAGTGATGTGATCCCGCTTTTTAGTTCTAGTGAGTAATCTAGCAGCAGCGTTTCATTGCCATGCTCTTCTAACTGACTATTATTCTCCAAGAAAGGACAAGCAATACAAAATAATAGACATGAATATATAAGATTGTTTCAAAAAGTGTTTGCCGGTGTCAATACATTGTCCTTGATGTTTGCAGACCTTGATCTGATAAGGCGCCTATCCTTTTAAATTTCTCTCATGAACCTAACATTACAGGGTTACTTCAGTGAAACAAACTTTTTTATGCAAGGTGCTAATGGAAATCATTAAGCTGCTGCAGATTTTGATTATGTTTTCTCCTGCATCAGTTTAAATAATAGGACCGATATCTGATCCAGAGATTCGATTGGTGCATCCCTATATATGCCTGACCTATTCTCCAAGACTTTTAACCAAGAACACTGTGATGGCCAATAAAGTTTTTTTATCTCCACATTTGTGCCAGGCTTGATCATTGGGTAATGCTCTATTGTCCTACGGCCTTTAAATGTTCTGCCATGTGAACAAAAGTTCCACAATTTTGTTCTGTAGGCTTAAACTTTTTAGGATTTTCTACAGTATCCTAGACCTAGCAGTTAAATGAAATATACTCTCTGAAATCAAACAATTTAATCAATATAAAAATAAAGTTTAGGTTGCCACCCAAGGGCGTTGATGTTATCCTGTTTGTTATAAGCCTAAAAAACTCCTTCACAGGTGCGGTCTTTCTCAGACTGTTTCTTGCTTGGTATGAGTAGCCTATGCATAGCCTATGTGCAAGATTATGAAACAGACATCCCTCCTCCGTTTAAGAAAATAATTCCATTCAGCCCAGACAATCAAATCAGCCATGGGAAGCTGTCACAAACAAGCCAAGCGGAGATATTAAAACCAACTTGGAACTGTCACATCACACTGCTACAACTCCGTGGGTTGTCGTGTAGCATTGACTTTTCACTGTTTACATTGGAATTATTATTCAATAATCAGAATATGATCGGTATATCCACCTACCTTATTATGATTATTGCCCATTCGGAACATGACCTTATTCGGGATAAGGTAATATTGCATTTCCATCATATTCAGAATATGGTCATAATCCGAATAATATGGGAATATTAATGTCCATGTAAACGCAGTCTATGATAGTCTCCCAAGAAACGTATCCCAAATACAAATGACATTAGTGAGCAAAAGTGACAAAATCCATTTGATATATTTTGTTTTCAATGATAATGTCATAACAGGACGAAATGTGAGGCAACACAGATTGAGACATTTTTCGCTCACCTGGTTATATTTTTACTTTTTTCATTATCACTTGCATTGCTCTGCTAGCTCAAATTGGGAATACCCCCACACCCCGAACACTGTCAGTAAGAAAAAGAATTTGAAAATGTGATACAAGCCAAATGGGGCACAGTCAGTTACATTTCAGTTACATTTCAAACACAATCAGTTACATTTTCCTATGGCCACACTTGATGACCTCAAACAACAGGACTAATCATTTATTAACACCAGATTTCTTCTTTAACGGATTCAATGACTTCGCTATTTTGTTTACATGTAAAACAAATTTTGGGACTGGGTGAGACTTATGCAAATTCTTCATCATCATTCTGAATTTGGTAGTATTTTGGTTTTAAAGTAACCCACTGGAATATTATTAACCGGAATACTGGGTTCCAAGCATCATCAGAAAATGGAAATGTTTTCACATCTGTGTTGTGTATGTTCAGTTTCTAAGGATTTGCCATTGATCACTCACTGCAAGTAGGAAGTGGTTTAGGGTCACAAACTCTCGGCTTTCTTATACTCTTTCCCCCATAATTATGACAATATGCATTCATACTGGAGTCAATGCACAACGTTTGGAAAATGTTCATAAAGAAATGGCTCAGCACAGACAAACAATAAGGAATACAGTTTGGCCTTTAATTCCACATTAGATGTTGGCTACATTTCATTTAAATTGTCGTTTTTGTACTATTAGACAAACACACTGTCTAATTGCTGTTTTGGCATACAACAGAACTTTTCCCAAGGATATTTCAACTACAGAGCTCCCCTCACAGTTGCCATTTTTTTTGTCATTTGCAAGTCTTAAATTCACTCAGAATTTGTTTAGAAGCCAGTGGATTAGAACATCATTTATAAAGAGCCATCTTGACTAATATGGTACAGTAATAAACACTTCAAGGCTCATGCATGAATAGTTTCTATTTACATGTCAGCAGACATGTAAAGGTACAAGGCTGAATTTTCACTATTGAATTACCATGTGGTGGGTCACTTTTACTTTTTGTTTACAATCCAAATGACTTGAAAGCTCTTATATGAATATTTGACAAATAAATGTATCGCTGCTTTAACATTAGATGCAAATTGGGTGTAACACATCCTGTCTCAGTTTGGGAGACAATGTCTTGCTTTAGCTTGTATTTGTGTTTTTATACTACAGTATACAGGACATAACATACCGGTAGGCCTACTAATATTTGCAAGAAGGAATTAAATAACTGCCATGGTATCTGGTAGCCCGGTTGTAATTTTGAAGTCAACATTTAAACTCATGTTCCCCAATGAAAGGTGCAAGTAAATAATGTTTTTTGTCATATCAAATGAAGAAACAAGTCATATATTGGTGTAAAATGTTCATGCTGAGGAAGTATGGAGTGAAATTAATAGCAGGTTCTAATGAGGAGGATGAGGAGAAAGACAAAAGCTATGATGGTCAGAGCAGAGAAGAGGAAGAGAATGCCTGCAAAGAGAGTGTTGTCCATTGGTAAATGCATCAGTTTAGCCTCTGCTGGGATCATGTTGGACAGGGTTAGCATGTAGCCCAGTGTCCAGGCAATACTTGTGTTCTTCACCTGTAAACATATGGATTACCATGATGAGTACAAGATGGAGAAAAGTGTATAGGGCTAGACTCAAAAAATCAACCACATCTGAGAATGATTATAAAACCCAAACAAATTACCTGTCTTTCAAATCTGATGTCATTCCATGACTCTGTATTGAATTTGTAGCCATCGACCAAAATTGTGTAGACATAGTTTGCTGAATAACAGTAAGACTTAAGATGTTTTTCAGTGATGTTGTAGTTCTTCTTCAGCTGAGGAATTTAAAAACAAGTAAACATAATGGGTGAAATGTAGTTATTACAGAAATATCTCTCTTACACCCCCACAAACTAGGTGCAGTTTCTGGACTGATACCTGTGCCAGGTCGGTATTGGTGCTACCTGCTGATTATACAGAAACCGGTTTGTTTGTCCACAGGCTTAGACCTAGAGTAGTGCTACAGTGTTAAGTCACCACCCATGCATCAAGACATTCAGGTATTGAGAAACGATTGCTTGCTAGAGGTGTTTCGACGGCTGAATTTAGGCCAAGTGAGCACCGGCACTGTGATTGGTTGAAGAAAAAAGCATAGCACCCTTTAGGGAGAAAACAATTGTCAAAAGATATGTTCTATGTCATATGAAATAATGTGAAAGCGGATGGTCAAATCAAGTCTTAAATGCCTTGAAAACTGAAACTGAGTGTGAGTCACAGACCTTCAGCACAATATAGTGCTGAAATATTAATCACATTATTGATGTAAATTCACAGAACTGTAAAACACATAACCAAGTGAGTAGCAGTGTTGTCTAATGTAACAGAAAATAATGTGCTTATGGCGTAACGTGAAGCATTTCATTGATGGAACTAAAACAGCGTTATAAGGACAGTAATTAGTAGATTAATTATTACTGAAAAAAAAAATAACGCCATTAGTGTCACTGTTTACTTTTAATGCTGTTATTGCCAATAATGGAATTGAATTGAACTGAACTCACTTGTGTCCAGTCCATGGAGCAGAATGACCACAGTGTAGAGTTGAACTGGTCAAGGGGAGGTGATCCAATAAGCCTTAAAGCCCAAGCAGTGTAGTAGAAGCCTGCATAGGCCTGAACCATGCAAGGGGAAATATCACAGAACAGAACAGAAACATAACAATTATGCAAGACTTAAGTGGAAGAATAGTTTTCTAAGTATAATGCACACATAATACATTATTTGAAGCTTTTTGAATTGGGCCTCATTGAATGATGTGAAGGGTCATATTTTGTCCACTAGGCCTTACATTTCACACCTCGGATTTACTCTCTCTCTCTCTCTCTCTCTCTCTCTCTCTCTCTCTCTCTGATTGTCTCTGTCTCTATGCACACACACACACACACACACACACACACACACACATACACACAATACAGTGACATTTTGATATCATCTGGGATTGTAGGCCTACCATGAATTGTCCTGACACAGGTGGCTGGTAGACTCCATTGAATGAGCAATTTTGGGAATCACAGGAGCTGAGGTCAAATATGCTTCTCACAACTTTTCTACACTCAGCTGCATCTCCTCCTCCAAAGATGGTAATGTTTCGCTTTGGAGAGTAGCTGGATAATCGTAGCTTCTTTGTGCATTCGCTGCCAAAAATGAACTCCTCTGTCATTGTTATGTTGAATCCAACAGGATAACAGGGATTCTCGACGTTAGGATTCTCAACATTGAGGTCAGTGGAGCCCTATATGAGAAAATTATTTAAATATACTGTATATAACTGCCATGAATTTACAAATACCATGTAATTCACATCGTTCATTACTTTGTGTGTCATTAAAAGGGCACTTTGTAAGAATTTCCCCCATCAAGTGGTATACTGCAATAAAGCTAAATTTTTGTTGGTGTTCCTATATTGTAGTCATTTTCCCAGTGTGCATTTTTTTTCTATGGGCCCAAGAAATATCAACAAAATGTAATTTGTAAATAAAACCTCTACCATCATTCTCTAAATTAGCCATTGTGTTAGCATATTCAGTAGTGATTTCCATGTTTTGCCAATGTTTTCATTTAGTGGCAGCTGTATAGGAGAAACTTTCCCATCATGTAAGATAATTCAATCAAACTAAATAAATAAATAAAAAAATCCCCCCAAATCCTACAATATAAGCAAACATGCAGTATAATATTAAAATATAAAACAGAAGTTTTGGTCGGTTGCAGTAGGCTACACCAGTGCTAGACGGGAGAAATTCTAACATGGTTTCCTTTTTGAATTACAAACAATGTGAAAGTGTGAAGTCATTTGTCATTTTGTGTAGTCAGTTCCATTGATTAAAGAGAAAAACATCCATATCAGGTGTAGCCTCCCTCTATTGTTGTGCTGATCAAATAATATAGCCTTCATTATTGCAAAAGGGAAATAAATCATATTGTCCAAAAAAACAAGCAAGTAGCCTACCTTGACAAGCTTTGCAAGTACAGTTTTTTCTGCTTCATTTTTCCCAAAGCACAAAAAACTGTGAGTATATACTTTGTATTCATAACCATAAAGGGTGATATTTGTGAGGCCCTCTTCACTGGCATCCTCAGCTGTTGAAAAGGCTATTTGGGTGGATGCTCCTCCTAGGTCAAGGGAGCCGACAGTCTGAGCTCCATGAGGACGCACCCAGGAGTTCCACAGGCCCCTCTACAAGCACAACAACATCACACATGGCACATTTCACATCATTCATTACATCTGTATGCAATAATGTATCTGTCCAATACTAATGCAAGACTGATTATAAAAGACTAAAATGGGAAGCAAATGGTGGTAATGATCAGCCACATGGAGAAGTGTCATTTGAATAAAGCCTTAAATACTGACCTCCAGAAAGTTGTTCATTAAATAGTTCACTGTTATCCATCCATATAGTCCCTCTTCTTCACCAGAAATAATAGAGGCATCTTTGAATTGGAATGGCAGTGATTGAAGATAATTTTTCATTTCTTCCAAAATGAGATTTGAGGCTGTTTCATTCTGAAGACTACAGAGGGATTAGAATTGAAACACTTGAATTTATGGAGTACATTCCAGAAACTAAATATGGCTATTGAAATATTTTGACCTTCAAAATTATTTTCATCGTTCACTTTTTCCACTGGTCAACTAAAATGCCTGAGATGTTCCAATTGAGTGAGTGGTGGTGAACAACACTTATTTTGTGTGGTGACATCTAAACTTTCTATCCAGCTCTTTTTATATTTATGGAGAACTTCACCCACAATCATTCACAGAAAACAAGTTCAGGAAAAAGGTGTGGGGACGTGACTATGGTGCACTGGTATCCCCTAAAAAAAAGATATTTTTACAAAATACAGGATAGATTTGGCCCAGAATTTGGCTTTTATCATATTGATAATGGCAATAAAATATTGTATTCTACAAAAGTGTGAGAAATTAATATGGTCTATTGCTAAAGGTGGCTGTAGACATTTGCATTGCATTTCAACTCCATTCTCCACTAGGTGCACTCTCTTGACAGGATTATATAGCTTTACGTTCATGCCATCAGAGGGTCTTCTTTCAACCCAAATCACATTCAAGCACATTTGAAACAAAGCTAGTGTTTGGAAGTGCAGTAATGCTGCCAGACTAATCAATATGAAATGGGATTTACAGGCATCTCATCAGCCAATTTCCTGCTTGTTCCAATAGCCTTATTGTGGAGGAAGGGAGAGGAGAGCAAATTAGAGCCTACTTAAAAGCTTTAGTAACATAGCATCATGCTGACAGACAGACATACTGTAGCAGTCTCATTCCAGCTGTGGCTCCAAGCGAGATGGGTGTGGAGTTGTGCGCGGAAGCAGGAATCTTTTCTTTCACGTCTACCATACATTTCTTGAAATAATTCCATGTCTCTACATCCTGACTTGAATTAAGACCGAAGTCAGAGATGCCTGGACCTGCACAGTAATAAATTAATAATCTAATATAAGTATTACACATATAGCCTAGGCCTACTGTAAAAATTAATATAGCATATAGATTCATATTCATTTAAATGCAACTGCTTACACAGTTCTTACAAATAAGCATGACAACCCAAAAATGAAATTTCAATAAACTAAAAGATATACAGTAATCAGTAATCAATTATATATTACATGTGTCCTATTCAGTGTCACAAGGCCTATTGCTATGTTGTTCATTTACCTTTAACATTGCATTTAAAGGTTTCTTTAACAATCCCAGTGTTATTCTCCTTCTCTGCTGGCCATTCATACACATAGATGGTAGTGCGGGAGGAGCCGCAGTCTAAAACAATTCCATACTGCAGAGAGAGAAGAAAGACCAACATGGCATATAACTCACAGCATTCTGCTGATCGACACAAAAATATCAGAAAAATTTCCCCATCTTTGATTTGTAGCTTTTTTTTTGTTCAACAAGCAAATGAAACAACATGAAATGTTAATTGATGCTTATTTCAGTTTACATGCATTCAGATAAAATAAAATAAACAAGTATCAGGCTGACATAATAATAATAATAATAATAATAATAATAATAATAATAATCAATTGTGGCTATTTTGTTTTTGAATGTGGCTATTTTGTTTTTGAGTGTTTTCAATTGCGGGCGCCAGACATGGGGATCTGGTTGGGAGGTGCACAGAAAGGTAGCCTAGAAATCTAGACCCCTCTAACGGCAGCAAATTTATTTGGCCACTACAGGAGTCTAGCCAGGCTTGGCAGAGAAGAAGGCGTCCCGATCGAAATGGTTATCAGACCAGTCAAATCGTCCTGAGGGGTAAGGGACAAGTGAAGACAGAGAGTTGCAGAGATCTCTGTCTTTTTGTTAGGCTGAAGCAAATTCAATGTGTTTCTTTATTGACTACTGGTGAATACCTATATGGTACTTGTTTATTTATTTATTTATTTGTTGATTTCAATGAGGACTTTTTTTAAATGACTGGCTGGAACTTAATTTCCCTTTAGGGAATAATAAACTGGACTTGTCTTGAATTGCAGAATTTTGAGTTTGGCACATTGGTCTTGATCATCACCAAAGTATCACTATGACCACTTTTTCTATCCATTTGTGTTCTGTTCATTGACAAATGATGTGTTTTCAATTTAGCATGTTGGGCTAGGGCCATCACGCATGTGTGTCTATGACAATGAGGTTTATGAAACTATGGCATTCTGAACACATGATTTTTGGGTCACCGTATTAAAGCAGTAACACTGCTTGTCTCTTCTTACCTTGGAAGATTTGGCCACTGAGAAGGTGAGTGCCGGAGATGGGTTTTGAACCTGCGATCTCATGGTCTTTGCTTTGCGCTCCTAGGCCTGAGCCCACTGAGCTAATGGGCCTACAATGTCTTTCTCTTTCAGTCACCTACTCAAGGTGGTAAGGAATAGGTCCCAAGCCAGGTACAGATTTCATAGTAAAATTAAAGCATTTTGGTAAAGTGTTGACCAGCGAAATTTTGTACACTTGCTTGTACACTTGCTTGCTTGCTGTCTTTGTTTTTTGTGTGTGTGTGTGTGTGTGTGTGTGTGTGTGTGTGTGTGTGTGTGTGTGTGTGTGTGTGTGTGTGTATTGGGTCTGCATAGGATTGCAAATGGAATTCAGGTGTGAATGATGAGGACAGGTGAAATTGATTGAGGACAGCAATGAAATGCAGTCGCTTTAGACCTTGAAAAGACACATCTAAGCATCATGGAAAGTGAATTTGAGAAACTCTAACTTTCAACCCTAAAGAAATACTTCAATGTTGGTGAGGTGCTTACTGTTTGTGTTTGTGTTTCTTTACTGACTACTGGTGAATACCTATATGGTACTTGTTTATTTATTTATTTGTTCATTTCAATGTGTCTTTTTTTAAATGACTGGCTGGAACTTAATTTCCCTCTAGGGAATAATAAAGTGGATTTGTATTGAATTGCAGAATTTTGAGTTTGAAGTATCACTATGACCACTTTTTCTATACATATGTATTCTGTTCATTACCAAATGATGTGATTTGAATTTAGCATGTTGGGAAAGGGCCATGACACATGTGTGACTATGACAATGAGGTGTATGAAACTATTGTGAAGTTGACTATGGCATTCTGAGCACATGATTTTTGGGTCACCGCGTTAAAGCTTTAGCACTCCTTCTCTCCTTGGAAGATTTGGCCACTGAGAAGGTGAGTGCCGGAGATGGGTTTTGAACCTGCGATCTCATGGTCTTTGCTTTGTGCTCCTAGGCCTGAGCTCACTGAGCTAATGGACCTACAATGTCTTTTCTCTTTCAGTCACCTACTCAAGGTGGTAAGGAATAGGTCCCAAGCCAGGTACAGATTTCATAGTAAAATTAAAGCATTTTGGTAAAGTATTGACCAGCGAAATTTTGTACACTTGCTTGAACTGACTTGATCATTAACCACATTAAATTTGGTATTGATTGGTCAATGTTGATCAAGGTGGTCTAACTTTATTGCACTATAATATTAATATGAATTGACATATGAAAATTTCATTTGATAATATTCATGAGGCTTGGTCTGAAGATGATCTGTATAAAATTTGATCATGATATGACCAATTCTGTGGCCTGTGATAGTTTACTTTCACTTTGGCTTTTCAGTGAATTTGTGAAAAAACTAAATATTTTTTGACATTAATGGTATTTGAGAAAAGATGCTATTGGATGTAGAGATTAATGTGATCTAAGAATTTGGAGTCTAGGTCAATGTGATCTTGAGATATGGGCTGAAATGGAAATTGCTTTATTATAGCGCCACCTATGGATGCAGTACCTCAGAAATGGGTATCTGAGTAGTGGGGGCAATTTGGGACCAGACCCTAAAGTTTCATGATCCTGGGACTTATGGTTTAGGCTCCAGCATGACTTTTAGCGGAGAAAAATAATAATAATAATAATAATAATAAAAAACGGAACAAAAACAATAGGGTTCCGCGCAGCTTCGCTGCTTGGACCCCTAATTAAACTGAGTCGTTATCGTTTTATGGAGTTATTGAGAGTTTTTTGGATGTATCCCTGATATTCCCCAACTGGTTGTCATCATTTCATTTGTTGCAGATGAACTTAATATTAGATCAGGCAATGACAATAATTATGATACTACAACTTATAAGCGAGCTAACACTAGGCTAGCTAGGGGCGTCTAGATTTCTAGGCTAATCGCGTGCAGAGGCGACTTGACAGACAACAGCTGTGCCCGCCCTCTACCCAATCCAGCCCTTCCAGACTGAAGTACAGAAAATTTTCTGTACAGAGATGGCCTGCCTGCCAGGCTAAAAGGGACTAGGTTACTGCTCAATTTTCACCCACAGGGCAGTGATGCCACATCTGCCACCTTGGACCAGATGATTTCCTCATCCCATGTTTCCTCCCTCCCTTCCCGCTGGCCACGTCGGGTTGGACCATTTCTTGAAGGCATGTGGACTTTCTGTTATTTTGCTTATATTAGATTTATTTATTTTACTTTTCCTGCCTGTCTTTCTTTTTCTGTCCTTATTTCTGTCATTTGTATATTTGCAATTTCACTAGGCCTACATGTCTTGCATTAGTAAGACAATGTATGTGACAAATAAACCTCCTTGAATCCTTAGCCATATCTTGACAAAGTCAAACTGATTCAAAGCTACACTGTAACACTTTGTCACTGTTTGAAAGATCCCATTTATAATTCCTTTGGTACCATTGTCACATTAATTTGATCAAATTTAATTCAAGCGTTATTCCCACCAGCCATCCAGGATAAGATGTAGTTCTAGATGAAAGATTGGAGCATGTTGTTTGGAGATCAGCAGTTACAGCTGAAATTCTCTGGGTGAGCGACTATCCTCACATCATACTACAGGCTACTCCCCAGGTTTCTTCACTGCTTGCAGTTCAAGTAACACACAGGGTAGCATGGAATTTTGAGTATGGCAGCAGCAAATTGACTAATAATAATAATAATAATAATAATAATAATAATAGTAATAATTTAGGGTCAACTCTTTTTCACAACTATCGCTCCAATAGTTTCAAATTCGAGCAAGGGACTTTTATGGCCAACTTGAGTTGTTGGACAATAAAATATATTGGTTAACAATGGACCACATTGACAGTTTTCCTGTTTGAACAAAGTGTTCAGAAAGCCCCACTTTGTGTCTTACTATGGGATCCCTGGGAGGATGTCTGTGGCCCACCATTAACAGGCTCTCCCTCAGTTGTAAATTAGAACTTCAACAATGCACAAATATGACCTTTGATCCAGACAGTTTGCTCCAGGCATCAAAATTAATAGAGATATTAACATTCCTTCCATGATACAACTTCATGTCATGCATGATCACATTAAAGAAGCTCTCTTTCTAAATAGGAAAAAAAAAATGTGGCTCCAATGTCTTGAGCCCCAAATATATGACTGTTAAAGCTTTCTTGTGCTCGCTTTGTCACTTGAATATTACTGCCTCATCCAGTCATTGCTCATCTGCTTCCTTGTCATAGGAATGATTTTAACCTTATAGCAATTATGTAGCCTATAATATGCTTTTGTACATACAGTATTTCATCTCTGACCATATCTCACTTGGTATTAGTATTTTACCCAACCCAACTTCATGGGACAAGCATGGTCAACTCTAGACTAGAAACCTATGCTGTTATTGCAGGCATGGCAATAAGTCTAGTGCAAAGTATTAAAGAAAAGCAAAATTAAAGAAAACCTTTTCTTTAATACTTTGGAATAACTTTTTGGTAGCCAGGACCTTTTTGTTTAGGTTTGCGGTGCAATCTCCTTTTACATTTGAAATAAATCTGGTGCATCATGCATCATGGAATAATCTTGTGCATGTTGCTTTATCAAGGAACTCCAACGGCTCTTCATTGCAGTTACCAATGACACTAAATAAGCACCTCCCTTTCATTCATTACCAGGGTCTGGCAAGATCAGGAATTGAATTATCATTGAATTATTCTGATATCAGTTCAGTTATCATTGCTGTATTTTAATTTTTTAAAATACCATTAGGCAATGGTGTGATTCACTTCATTAGAGTTTCTAAAGCAACTCGACCCATCTTCTCAAACCTTATCTCTGATGCTAATCTAATTGCAGTTGTTTGCTCCATAGACTATAAAGGCTTTCTACAATACCTTTAATCCGGGAGAGGAAAATGTTATCCTGTATGTCTGGATTATAGCAATGGCAATGATTACTCCCACACTTGAAAGGAGAAGAAATGAAGCCACGGCTGCCAACAGTTTTGATGCCATTGTCTGTGAACAGCAAAAATCATAATACACTATACAATACACATCCACACTTACAGTATGATATACAGTGTACATATTCTCTTCCTTTCAACACCCATATTTCATTAAAACATTAATACATGATAAAACATTTTTTGCTGGCCAGAAGTTATATGCTGCTATAGATACAGTATATGATTGTGTGAGTTAAAACTAATTTTTGAGTAGATTGAAAATCAGTGCAGTTGTTTGTATCTGACTCTTCTTACTATCCTTTTTTTGTTGCTGAATAAGTTTGAGATATTAAGACACTGTCAAGGCATGCCTTTTTCTTCACATTACACCTGAAGGTCTAATAATTTAAAACTGTCTTGGCAATTACCAAAAGAAATGTTATGTTATGTTTACCCAGAAAGTACGGTTTACCTGACATATAGTATACTCACCCTGTCAGACAACATAGAGTGCCACTGGAGACAGCAGTTATGCAATGATTTTGCCTACCTTTTCGTGTCAAACCAGTTGTTAAGACGTTAGAGACTGAAGCTTGAGTTAAAAGCCTGCCTGGACATGAGCAAGCATCTGTGGCAACTACATGGGGGTATCTTTTACTCTAGCAAACATCATTCCCTCTCAACTCCTCCCACAGCAAGCTCTTCCCCTTTTCAATCAGGCAAAGGAGTGTTCACTCAAGAAAGGGTTTCCTGGACAAAACATTGACAAAACCAAAGCATAAATATTCGTGTTTTTTTCTTTTACACTGTCAGCAGGATGAGGTTACAGTGGTTTGAAATCTGAAACCTAATAGGGCACTTTTCATCAAGCTGAAGAATGAGCCTTGTGGTCTGCAGTGACCATTTAAAAGGCCAGAAGATAAGAGCTGTTATCAGCTTCAATCACTGATTAGAGTATATTTCAACCATGTTACCATGTCATTTAGTTACTGACATGTACACATCCATTTTTTTTGGTCTGTGTGGAGATTTGATTTCATACGATTGCAGAGGCAACTTTCTTACAATGTTTGGTAGAATAAGGGTACATAAATATACATTCAATTACTGTATTAGTAATGATAAGTTAACAAAGTGTATATATGAGTCATTTTAAAGTTTGTTATGCATTAATATTTGACTCATATGGGTCCTATATGATTTACTCTGAAATTAACGGTTAGATAATGCTGGAATATCAAACTTTAAATAATGCAGGAGTCAAACGGGGGCACCGTGGCTCAGTGGGCTGGGGCCGTGGCTCAGTGCCGTTGCTCCAGGGACCCGAGTTCAAGTCCGACCCGGGGTCATTTCCTGATCCCACCCTATCTCTCCCACTTACTTCCTGTCCATCTCTATACAGTCCTATCCGATTAAAAGACAAAAAGCCCCCCCCCCCCCAAATTTGATAAGCCAAATATGAGCATCGGTATCGCATTAGTTACTTTTGCATAGGGAACGACTGGTAAGGGAAGAAAAGTGCAGTTTAAAGCAAATGGTAGCCTATGCCTTTTAACTTCAATCTAAATGGTCGAAAATTTCATTTTCAATTCAATTCAATTCAATTCAATTTTATTTGTAGAGCACTCAAATACAGTGCATTGTATCGCAGCACGTACAGGACAGTACAGGAAGCATCCATGAGTAACAGGGGCAAGGAAAAACTCCTGTCCCTTCGCTTTACTAATAATTAATTTTTTAGGACGAAACCTTGGGCAGATCCGCGCCTTATGGATTGGCTTACCTGCCTGGGGCCTAATAAAGTATCCGTACAGTCAGTAGTCTGATGCATAGATGGACCATGGCTTACACAAAACAGAATGAGTACTGAATGTAGTCTGAGTTACTAGATGGTAGAAAAAAGAAAAAAAGAAAGAATATATATATAGTTTGTGTGACAGTCATTAGGGTAGAAGAGTCAGTAGTTGGGGTGACATTAGAGTTCATTAGGTGGAGATTGTCGCCACTTAGGTAGTGGTCATCAGGGGGCCGGCAGGCCAGATCCATCATGGGTCCTCTGAGAGAAAAGGGAGAATGGTCCTAGTGTGTGGCTCCGGAGAGGTTGGTCGGCATCCATAGTGGGGTAGGGGTTGGTCAAAGGGAGGCAGGGGGGACGGGAGGTTCACCACTCAGCCAGTGTATAGGGGCAGAAGAGGCAAAAGAAACAAAAGGATTAGGCCAGTCTAGGAGGATATCACTTCATGATATAAGTGTCATATATTGTATGTCAGAGTGAGGAGAGGGAGAGAAAGAGGAGAAAGAGGGTTGTACAGGATGGCAAGTGTGCAGTAAGTGGCAGCACTAGCCTATCGCAGCATAACTAAGGGGTGTATGGCATCTCACCAGCCCAGAGGGAGGTGGTCACAACAAACTTGTTAGAAAACCACCAGGTTTTAGACATTGTTTTCTCCTAATTGTTTTAACCTCTGCAGCCACGTAGCCTTTAAGCTCTTCAAATTCAGCTTCAAACACTACTCATTATTGGATTAACCATGCAATTATCCACAATTCATTTACATGTTAAAATACCGCAACGGTAGTTTGTCACCTTTTTCAACCCTTATGAGTTTGAAGGTCTGGTACATGAAGTAAAAAGCAGTTTTACGCTGGTTCTCACGCTCTACTTAACTGTACATACAGATAACAGATACATACCCCCCGCCCACACACACACACACACACCACTCTCGCTGCACCACAGGCGGTGCTAATCCTGTACAGCATGTATTTTCAAATTTAGCCAACGCAAACGCTGCTCTAGGATGTTGGACCCTACCTCTATAGTAAAGTCAGCTGATGAGAGTTTAATAGTTAAGGATATTTTGGAGTTGCATCTGAATTGCAATGCATTTTCAATATTGGCCAATGTAATGATTATGAAGCCAATATAAGCATGGACTGTTCATGAAGTCGAGAGACTGGAAGAACACTTTATAGCCTAATGTTGTTGTAGGGGGTAAGAGTTTATATAATGGCAGGAAGATGGAGTGATGGAAGTGGTTTTGGTGGTGTTGGGGGAGTGCTGCATGCATCTTCAAGGGACCTTCCTGATGAGTCAATTTCCTGTGTATGTGGGAGACAGGGCCTATGAATGTGGTAGGTTTGTGTGTGTGTGTGTGTGTGTGTGTGTGTGTGTGTGTGTGTGTGTGTGTGTGTGTTCATAACTGATTATATGTTCTCATGACTCATAAGGCATTATAATGTCATCATATAAACCTTTATATCCAAAGCATTCTTTGAACTTTTGATACTATGGGAACATACTACTTTACTTAGTGTCTGTTCTGGTGCCTTATTCACTTTCATGAGTAATTATGTGCACATCTTACTTTACTTAGGGTATGCACTGAACACTTGTAACTCATCATTATGTATAGCATGAAGAAATCAAAATATAAAAGGACAAATAACCAATTGAAGCATTATATATAATGCTTTATAACAATTCAAGTTTCAAAGACTTATAAGATAACATTATAATGCTTTATGAGTATAGACATGAGAATATATAAACAGTTATGAACACTAATGTCATTGGTTATAAAACTTTATGAATGTGTTATAACCCTTCACAAATGCATTTATAATGCTCTATGAATACTGGGTTCATAGAAAGTGCTACCGAAATGACTCCTATAGGAGAAATGTATACATAACAACTTTTAGTGCAGTTTAGGAGCACTCCTAAAGTTAAAATAAGATTAAAGAGAGGAGAGGTGATTGCTTAAGTGGGTGATAAAGTAAAAGTCCAGAATCAGGTGCTCATCAGGATTTTAAAAGATTGCATGATCAAAAAAGAGAGAGACCAGCCGACGCATTATGATAAGATTGTTTGAGAATACGGCCCCAGGACTACAACAAAAGAGATATATGATAAACAAATGAAGGTCCATAGAAGACGTAGGAAGTGGGAAAAAGTCAGGTGAGTCAGAGTGTATCCAGTATGTGTGCAAGGTGCAGTGTGTTAGTAAGGAGTGCCCAAAGTCTAGTGTGAGTGTGTGTATTGTTTGTGTGGTGCAGTCTGTTCATGAGTGCTGAAGAATGAATGAGTACAAAGTCACTACATTGAGAGTCCAGAGTGTTGAGGAGTGAATGTGTCGACTTAAGTCAGTATAGTGAGAGTCCATAGTAGGTTTCATCAGTGCATACTGTGAGTCTAGAGTTAGGATATGTTCATGAGTGCTGAGGAGTGAGTGTGTTAAAAGTTAGTATAGTGTGAGAATGCGGATTTCATCAGGATGGAAACTTCTCCGGAGTCCCTCAGGTCTCCTTGTGGCTCATAGCACCTTCCTGATCTCAGTGAAGAGCAGTCCATTGTTATGGTGAGAAGAGGCCTTCAGAGTCTTTTGGTTAGCAGTACTCTTCTGTTAGATGTCTTGCAAGGCAGGGAGCTGAGTTCAGCTGAACGTGCCACCCTCTGCATACACTCTCCCCAATCTAACTGGAGTTCCCATACCAGGTGATGATGCTGCCAGTCAGAACACTGTCAATAGCTTAAGTGTAGAAGGCCTTCATGATGGATGTAGAGAAGTTTTACCTCTAATCATTAGGCTATACTGAACAACATAGGCCTAGATCAATGTCGTCATCATTTGGCAACATCACACAGGCAGAACATGTATTTTTAGCAGCAAACAATGTGATTTGACACCCAGTGGTTTCAGAATGCTGGGGTGGATCTAATAGACCAATTTACCATGATGTCACACGCTCTTCCGGGTGGCAAAAGGCAAAAGTTGTCAACGAAACACTAGTCAAAAGCATGCGTCCTATTTCACCAAATATGCATTTTCTGGTTACACAACCTGGATCTTTCATATTCAACAGTCATTTCTATCGCATTTATCGTATCCTTTTTACAAAACAAAAATGCCGAACTTTTTAATTTGTGAACAACTTTACCGGCAGATCCCTTCCTAACCTGGCCGTATGGCAAGCATGGTAGAGCGGCGCCGGTCTGTTTGCTACCTCGGTAGTAACGTTACTTGGGTTACAACGGGTATGGAGTATGGATACATATCACAACGGGTGTATTTTCTGGTCACAAAACCTACGTGTTCAGAATGAACGGTCATCATTTCTTCTCTCTTTTTAACAAAATAAAGTCATAAACCCCAGATGTATTGATTTCAGGCAAGTATTCCCTGCTTGATCTGTTAAGCTAATCTAGCATTGCAGCTAGCAAGCTATACCAGCACTGACGTCCCTGTTTATAACGGTTAGCCTAATTAGGTTGCTAAGTGGGTAACAGGTGTAGAGATCGTATTAACACAACAAGTTTATTTTCTGGTTATAAAACCTATGTCTTTAGATTTAACAGTGAGTAGTTATTATCTCGTTTTGCAAAATATTAATTCATAAAGGCGAATTTATTAATGTAAGACCGGTTTTCCCCGTTGAATGTATTCACGTCAATGGGGTACCAGTTGCTTTCTGCCACCCGGAAGTATCTCACGACCCATTGTTTACAAACATTCTGAAAAGGCCTATAGACAATTAGATTTTGAGAGTGATGTGATGGTATTATGGAACTCTCCAGGCTTCTCACATCCTGGAAATCTGTCTCATTTGGCATTGGAATTATATTATTAATTATTACTGGTTCAGGCTTAAGAGGTAACACACTTCACTGAATAACTAAAACATATTGTGTTAATCGCCATTTTGTAAATGTGGACTCAACATTATTTTATTGTCTTCATCAATTGGACTAGTTTTGTGATGTATGTCAATAGAATTAAATGACTCTGAAACTCAATGAACAGCCATCAATGGAGCTGTTAACATGCACATTAAGCAGGGCCAGAGCTGTAAAAGCAATAAATTCTAAAAAAGCTAATTCCTAATAGCAATAGTAGTTGGATGATTGATTGGTTATATGGTATGATTGGTTATAGTACTGTGGTTACAGTAACTGGACTAGCTGCTAGGCTGTTGCTAGGGTAGCTATTGGTTGCTAAGCAAGTAGCTAAGTTAATCATATTGGTTGCAATGCCGATGGCTAGGTTGCAATTGTGGAAGTGGTTGCTAGGTTGTTGCTTATGGGTCATACACATGTATATTTCTAGTTGATGACAACTATGACACTTGGTGTATCTGTAGTAATGGAAATGACATACAGGACCAGGTGCAAGACAAAGACAGGTGCTATGATGAGGCAGGTGCAGTCAGTGATTCAATCGTGGCTTGTGATTAGAATTCCGGTTAAGAGTGTTACAGGGAAGTACTCATAATCACCCCTGGCCCCTCTTGCTCTTGGGTGCTCCTTATAGACTACCATCTGTAAAGAGCTGTGAGACTGTTGTATTGTAACTGCTGCTGTACAAAGTACTGTATAAATATCATTATACATGGAACACTTGAATATCATGTCTGTTTTTATACCTCTCTGTTTTTGCATTCATATGATTATAGCCTGTGCACCTAGTGCAGCTAGACTGGTTGTGGCATTCATTTTTGCTTTCAAAACACAATGTGGCAGAAAGGAAACTAGTGGAATGGGCCAGTTCATACTGTACAATTAAATTCAGTAACCTAAAGGAAAAGGAAGACACTTGTCCACAATATGGACTACATGCTTCTGTGGAATGGCCACTCCACAAGGGAAGGATAGGCACTTAACCCTTCTCCTGGTTTCTTGGTCTTCATCTTTCCTTAAGGCCAGAGGCAGACGTTGTAAATAGTCTCACAGGACTATGCATTAAAAGCATATATGACCAGGCCATTAGTCCACTGAATCATTTGAAAACCAATAGAAGGGTCTTAAAATCAATTCTTAAAGCGGTTTAGTGAGGAAGACTGCTCAGTCCCTGCTGTGAATGACTGCACTTTCTCCAACTTGGTTTGAATTGAGGTTGATCGTAGGGGTGGGGCAGGTCTCCAGGTCAGTGGAATAGGTGGAAGCATGGAGTAACGCTTTAGATTACAGCCTGTGAAGTATAGGGTAAGGATGCCGTTACAAAAAGTATTGTGGGATAAATGACTTATAAAGTAGTTACTGCTACTACCAGTGGCCAAATCATTTCCAGTGGCCTGTATTTTAGGAAGGCGATGTTAGACAGATACAGCAGATGTAGTTATTAGTGTTATTCCAGTATAATTACACACTAAGTAGTTTATCCCTTGATAAACTCCCTAGCCATTCTTAAAGCCATTCTAAATGTTATCAAGCACAGGGCATTACTAGAATTTAACAGATTTTTTTTGTTATGCATGGTAGACAAGATAGAGTTGCTGTAATTATTAATTACTTATTACTTATTATCAATTAGTATGTAACATAAGAGTTCTGAATGAGGGTCATTGTAATAGGACTTGCAATGTTTTATTTAAAAGGCCAGCATGATGCTCACTGATATGCATACTGTCCTAATAGTACACTCAGATTTATGACCTGTTATGTGGAGCAAGGTATGGTGCATCCATCCACTTTGGTGAAGTTTAGACTAGAGTACATTGGTACAATGCTCTGCTCATGCCATGATGAAAATGTTAGTCTTTCCACTTCTAAGGGTTTGCGTGCATGTGTCACCAGGCAGGGGCTTGAGAGGTAATTGCAGTGTAAAAGCCAGAGCACAAGTGCAGATTTTGGTTAAAACGACTGGGAAAATATGGGCACACAGCCTCCATGTTCGACACAATCTGTTTTTGAGGAGACAATGAGGAGGCAGGGACTCAAAATAGCCACTGATCCAGCTCATGTCTTAAATAAGTTTGAACTGATACCCTCTAGTAGGAAGTATAAGCTGCCAACATGCAGGCTAAACAAACTAATTTTCATTGCCTTTGTTGATCAAGTTAATTAGTAAGAGATGATAAAATCATCAGATCAGATCAGTCAGAATCAGGGCAATAGTGCCATAGTGTTAACTGAGCAGTGCAATGAGAAATTGATCCGTGAATAGTTAATCTGCTGTTACACCCATAACACACACATGATTGATTAGGTATCGGAAGTAACCGTTTTGAACATTGCGCTGGTGCAAAGTTTGTTTTCTGTACTGTGAAAGCAGCAAAATATCGCCGGAATGCCACAATTGGACCTTGCACCATCCACCTGTGATCATGGACGTCACTAGGATCCATAGTCAAAGGGGGCTTAGCCCCAGAGGGGTAATATGTAGATGCGTGCGCAAAGCGCGCGCCGAAAATTTTTAATAAATAAATTATATTATAGGCCTACAGTGTATATGTGTGTATATTGCCAACTATTTATTACTTGAAGGACATTTATCAGAATATCTCATATCTTAGGCTATTTTTATTAACAAAATTAGTCTAAATCAATTCATCAGACTGGTTTGTAAAGAGAGATGTTTGCAAATATCTCCATCAATGACTGTGGTGTAAATGAACTAGGCTCTTCTATATAGCTGCATTTATTTCAGTCTAATGCACTGAGCAAGATACAACAATGGTAACAGCTAGCTTAGTTCAAATCCTATGGACATCTGATGATACAGTCAAATATGAAAGTTTCTCAAACATTTATTCTGCAAAATGAGCATACAATAGCTACTACAATATTATGCTAGGCTATAGCAAATTAATATGTCCATCAATGCATGTAGGACAAACTAATATGGCATAGACTACAGGCTAATGTATATTTCATAGTTCAGTCTTTTGGAGAATATGTTGCCTAGAAATTTGCTGGATCGGACTATAGCCTACCAAAATTCAGATTTAAGACTATTTTTCCTGCTCAATTTGAAGCATAGTTCGTTACAACAAGAAAAAAATGCTCTCAGTGGATGCAGGCAGAGCTGGAGAATTTACTAAGAAATTTCACATGTACTTAAAGTGGACTTTCTCGTGGACCGTTTATCATAGCAATTAGTGACTAGTACCATTGGAAAGCTTACCTAACGACGTCCATGCTTTGTATTGTCAAAATTAGACTAGTAGCCTCAATTATGACAGCCCTTACCCAAAAATCACTGGCCAACTTTATACTGTATGTATAAACAGAGAGACAGAGAGAGAGAGAACATGACAAACAACAAAGGCACCTTATTCACAAAAATAGACTATATATTTTACATTTGTGGACATCAGCTCCATTGTCACTTGATTTTATCCGTCTACTAAGTGGACTTTTTAAGCAGTGAAAATGGCCTACTGTACGTAATGCAGACTGGTCTCGGAGCACACTTGACGATTTAAGTCAACCACAGAGAGTCAATACAGTGGAGGGGAGTAATGAGGAGGTTCCATAATTGCCATTAGAAGTAGGAATCGATAACGGAACTGGCCATAAATTTCTTCATGTTTCATGGTGCTATATCCTTTGTGTGTGTCATGCAGGCCTATGTTTCTTGACCTGATGCAACTACATTTAGTAGGCATAATGTTTTATAAGCAAACATTTTCAATTAATATATTACTCCTCTCCATTTAAAAACTGCAGCTAATGTCAGTTCTCATCTGTAAGCCGACTTGGATGAAAGTGTCAGTTCACTGAATTGCACTGCAGAAACGGCTCTCTCATCCATGTGTCTATCCTTATGTGAAAATTAAAATGAACATAATTGGTATTGTTTATAGAACACATTCACTTCACTCAGCTATCCACAAGTTTCCTTATCGATTCCTTCTCAATTTGATTCCTGAGTAGTTCATCGAGTGACAAACAAAGACAGTCATCATACTGTCTTCATACTTACGACTTGTCAAACTGTTGGCTCTGACTATGCATGCTACGCTATTGAAAAGAAAATGTAATAGGGTCAGGATGTTGGACCAAATATCTCTCTTAGGCTACTCTGATGGCTAGTAACCATAACACACAGGCTTTCCAAATGAATGGAGAGAGGCAGTTGTAAAGCAATAAATAAATCATTTATTAATACATTTGTCTATGCTCTGATGGCATGAAAGCGCAAATGTTGGCAGTGCAAGAACATAGACAGGAAAATAAACAAAAACAATTAATGGACCGGAATGCCCCCTACCCTTCAACAAGGCGTTACTGCCTACTAGTTGTAACCAGGCTCAGACCCAAGATGATACACTACACATTATGCTCACACAAAGCTCACTACAAGAGGGCACACAGCAAATGTTGTTCAACCACAATTAAGAGGTGCATTACACTACAAACAAGGCACACAATAAATGTTCAACCCACACAAGGTGTTCACACAGTGAAATAAGCTAGCCAATGGAAGCAGGTCGGCCACCAAAGGGCATAGGAGACAGGGACACTGGCCCAAAATAAAGGAAAGAATAATAACAAATAGAAACATACAAAAGTAAATGACACCAGGTGCAGCTAGTGCCCCTAGAGGGTGTCCCGTTGGCTGAATCCATAGGCCGGCCAGACCCGTGGCAAAGTGGAGGAAGGGACAAAATAACAGGGGAATCTGTAACGTGGCAGCCCTTTCTCTAGGACCACGAGAGTTGACTGCCGTAGACACTGGGCAAACCTGTGACGACAGGGTAGAACAACGGGAGCGGGTAGGGGAAGGAGCAACTTAAACGGGGGACTCAGACAGCAGCCAACAGGGAGTACACCTAGCCAACCTAATCAAAGCTACCTAGCTGCACCTGAAACAAAAGCAAACGAGACCAACTCGGCACACTATAACAGAGGGGGTGGAATAGCTATTTAGAGTTACATTAAAAACGACGATGGGAAAACAGTGGTCATACAGGAAATCTATAACAAAAACATAAAACATTACTTTAGTTCCCAAGATGGTCAGCAGTCCCATAAAAACACAACCCACAACATAGGGGAATCAAAATGACTCAAGCCATCACTACAATGTTGTGTCAGACCCTCCAGGATTTCGCGATGTTGCGATTTGCAACTTCAACCAATCCCCGCCACTTCATCGCGGCCATGCAATTTTGAGGAATCACCGCACCTTTCCCGCAACTTCCTAGGTTTCTCGAAATATCACCAATCACTCGCGAGTGAAAGATCAACGGGTGCAGAGCTTTTCCTGCTCCTTGTTTTGCGGTGCAAATATTACTGTTCAAAACAGCTGCTAATCACAACATTCTTGATCATTTAGGCTATTGCCATTTACGTGACGTTTATGTTATGAGGCAAGTGTTACCTTAAATTACGCATTGGTCTGAATGAGCTCTCTTCCGTTGCGCACGTCTCTCTCTCTGCGCACGTGTGGATTCCAAAATCACAAGTTATCTTAATGACGAATTCAAGCGGAGTTGAAAGTTATTGCTAATGTAGACTAGTGTAGAACTATCTCCACGAAGAATTCGACAAAATTGATTTTCACCGAGCCCCCTTTGTCATAGGACACTAAACGTACAAGTTGGTTCCCATTCTTGTCTATCAGAATTCAGAACAGTCAATTTTTTTTCTGTTTGTGTAAGCTAGCCTGCATCTGTTCCATGTTTTAAGATATCAAATCCTGTTTTGGCTTGTATGAAGACTATGAAGTACAAAGCTTATTAGATGGCTTTTATATTTTTGCATTAAAATTAAGCAGATTTTTTTTCAGCCAAGTACTAGCCACACAGTTATTTATTGTATGACAAACAGTACAGCTCATGCCTTGCTTCTTGCTGTGGAACTGCTTCACTTGTAGCTTCTAAATATAAAGAGTGCTAGCTCCCTAGCAATGGCTTCACATTAGGTATACCACAGTTTTACTAATGCTTAGTCACAGTCTACTAGTGCAATCAATCAAGCCCAATATGATTAAGGTTATGGTGATGAATATGATGAAACGGAAGATGATGACATGCAAGAACCACTCCCTCCTTCTTTAGTTTAAAGCAGCACTTTCATCACTATTTCAGATATATTTTTAATATAATATTTTGTTCAGGTTTACAGATTAACTTGGATGGCATGTAGTCATATAAAGGATTGATAACTAAAACCATAATTGCCATCAGCCATCCATGATGTGCATTAAACATACAGGTAAACAACCTCAAGATAAAAGAAAACCTATAGTTGCAATATGGCATTGTTCACTGCATAGCCATAACTACCTACCATCATCAAACACATCAAAATGTGCAAAACGCAACTTTCCCTGGCCCCCGCAATTTTCTCGCAATAAAATGCCTAAAATCAGCGCAACTTCTGCCGCAACTTTTCAGAAAACCTGCCGCGAAATCAAGCATTTTTGACCGCAACAATCACAAAAAAGGCCCGCGAAATCCTGGGGGGACTGTGTAATGGACTACGATGATACACCCAGAAAGCTAACAGGGTTAATAGAGATTACCAACGTGTCGTCATCACACAATGCATTCTGGGTTTGCCCCGGAATTAGACCCTAGCAAAAATCTCTGACTAGACTCGCAAAATATAAAAAATTTCGGGTGAAAAAAAATGTGATCGGGTGTATGAACCGGAGCTACGATGGGGCCGTAAAAAAGTTACAGCTTAACTAACCGCTATGTCCGGGTCAAGATGGCGCCGTTTATGGCGATTTTGGCGTAATTTGACAATCCCTATTAATAATGGCATACCTTGCAGTCGCGAACGCTAGTCTACAGTCTGCCGTAACAGGTGGACGGATGGCACATCTCCTTGGAAGGTAGCCGTGTGTAGCATACCATTACCCGGCTCGCCCAACATTACCCGGCTCCGAGGACAGCAGGCTAAAAGTTGGAAACTACCACCCACTGTATGTTAGCTCACACATCACTCCCCTACTAATATACAACATGGCAGCGAGTGCATAAAATGCTACATACCACTGCAGACAAAAGGGACGCTAGGCTGCAATCCAGTCCTCTCCAGTGAGAGTTGCAAACTACTGGACTAGGGTGCCTCTTTGTAGGAGAGGATGTTACATGCTTAAAATCAGCCCCACGCCCAGTCCAGATGTAATCATTTGGGTCATTATGTGAACCCCACTTTACCACATAAAGAACAAGTACAGTGGAATTGCCTAAATACCCCAAAACTACTTGTAACTACACCCTAATATTGGATGTGCGGGCTGTAAAATGAAGTAGCATTCAATGCATGCCTTTCCTGTAGGTTACTGCGCATCTAGGCTACCCCTTATTCTGTAATTATGGCAATATTACATAAAGTTCTATTTTGTTATATTGTTCTTACTTGTACTCACCCAGTACTTCACGGGCTGTAAAATAAAGCGTGAGGGTGTTATTCCACCAAATTTACTCAGTAATTACTCCCTTGATACGTTTTTGTTACACTCCCTTATTCCACCAAATTTACTTAGTAATTACTCCCTTGACACTTTTTTGGGGTAGCACTTTATAATAGCTGTCACCTATAAATGGTAACTTAATAGTTTATTTAGTATAAACTTATACATAATATAACTGTTTAGAAATTATAAAACGATAGTTAAGTACTTAAGTTTATAATTGTTAACAGTTAATAGGCTGCCTACAGTTAGTAAATTAATACTTTATTTATTATAAATTTATATGTATTGCAACCATTTAGAAATTACATAACAATAGTTAGTTTATTATTGTTAACTGTTACAAGGTCATTTATTAACATCTACTTCATCATTTGTTTATGTAAAGTAAATGCTTAGCATATACATTATATGCTGAAACAAAGCCATTTGGAGACCACTTCAATTGCATTTTTAATACATTAACACACTAACTTGTTAATGCAAATATTAGGCTATGCTATGATGACTATTTATTAACTTTTGCCTATTAGTCCGTACCTCTTTTAAGAAGAGTTTGTAAAACATTTAAAAACATTAAAAAAAATTAATTAGTTAAGCATATTAATACTCAAGTAACAGTTAATAACTGCTTTGTTAATTATTGCTTTGTCAGCTGGCCAGTTTTTTGCTTTCTTTTTCCTATTAAGACTCGCACTAGGTGGCATAGTCGATACTACAGGTGACCTAATCTCCATTTTGTCACATTAAGTGATATTGAGTTTCATTTCATTGTCTATTTTATATTATATTGATTTCTTTTTGTAAACTCTTTGATTTTGTTTCTTTTAATTTGTTTGGCTTTTTGGTTTTACTTTACAGCACCACAACTCCTTGACATAGTTCCTGTTTTTGTGGGTTAAAACACGTCATCATAATCATAGGAAGTCATGTTTGTGTTGTGCTATAAGTGAAGACAAGTGTTTTCTCCTACCACTCCTATCACATACGTATAGGCAGGCATTATATAGAACTTGACTTTATCCAGTTTATTTCTTCTGAAATCCAAGCAACTATGGGTTACTCTGACAAGTGCAAGAACCGAACAAAGTACTGGGATAACAAGGCAATGTTCTGTGTATCTTGCAGCAAACGATTTACAATGCCACCACCAGGTAGGTGTCAGCCAACACACACTGCTTGTTTTAAACTATAAACAGTCATAAACAAACATGGTTTTCACATGTTCAGGACCATTATTCTGAATGGCATTTTGAGATTAATTTTTAAACCCTTGAAGCTTGTATGCACTTACGTCATTCTAGAGGCTGTTGACCACTTCAGTGGAATAACTCATGACTGGGTGTGACCTTACTGTCTGATGCTAGTCATTCAGAGCAAAGACAAATTCAATATGGGATCTTTCCTTTCTCTACCTTCCATAACAAATACATTGAGCTCAGATAACATCAACTAAGCATTTGTAAAATACTGCTTTAGCTTTTCAATGCAATTTTTTTAATAAACACACAAACGTCATTTCTTTTGTTTTCCTATATGTTCTTACCAGGTAAAGGATTTACAGAAAATTGTGGTATCGATGATAATGAAGGACGGCATGTGGGTGAGCATGAAGACTGCAAAAGCGGAACTTACAACAATGGCAGTTTCCTGACATGTAAGAAGTGTTCGACATGCACCCCGGTTCTGTTTGCCTGCACTCCACAGGCTGACACTCAGTGCTGTTTGAAAAACATGTGAGTGAGAAAATTGTATGCCTCTCTGGTTAGTTCTATCAAGTTTTGTGAGGTTAAGAAACTTTTTTGTGACTCCCATCACAAGACAAGACACACACACACACACACACACACACACACACACACACACACACACACACACCAGGCATAATATGCAAAATTCAGTCATATCTGATAGAGATATCTATATTGCGCAAGATGATTAGGCTATGCCACAGGTACTGACGTTTATGTTTCTTTGAAAAAGTTGAGAAATGGGAAATCACAATGCATCATGGGACCCAGTAGCCTATCTAATCAATGTCAGGAATCCTGCCTGAGTTGAGGGCCATCTGCTGGTGGCTTTGTGTTGGACATTTGCTTTTTGTCCTGTTTGTGTTGACCCAGCCCCTTCCCCTCTGTGCTCCCAGTTCCCTACCCCTTATTGTTTCCTTGGAGTCACCTGGCCATGATTATTGGTTCATTGGGGAAGGTACTTAAGCTCTACCTGTACATTTTTTTGGAATTACCTGCCTGCGAGAGACAGAGTTTCTTTTTTGTTCACATTTTGTAAACCTCTGATCTCTGACTACTCCTGAAATTTGGACTGTGATAAAATAAAAAAAGTTTTCTGTTTTAACACAGTTCTGCAAGTGAGTCCTTCAGAAGCTTAACAGTACAGACAGACCAGCAATGGTCCCAGCCAGCAGTGGTCCTATCCTCCAAGGTGCCCTGGGTGAACACCTAATCAGGCACCTAGGTCTGGCTATTAGGACAAGAACACCTGCTTGGAACTGTTCACCAGTGTATGGAGAACATCTACCACAATGACTAGCCTGTCCGCCCAGATGAAAGAGGTTCAGCTAGCGTTGAGTGCCAGGCAGCGTAGGCTCCTGCTCTACCTGTGTTAACATCTGCTCCTACCCCTCCTCAGCCTCACCTTCCCATTTGACCGATCTACGGTAGCCTACATTTCTCTGCTTACTAGCCGAGCTAGAGAGATGGAAGCAGCAGTTTGGGATGATGGGTCCCCCTTTAGTAACAACCTACAAGACTTCTGCGCAGAGAAGAGACGGGTCTTTGATCGCGCACAACATGGGTGGGAGGCCACTCCGGAGATGCTGCACATTCACCAGGGGTCCTGTTCTGTTTCCGATTGAGCTTCCCACTGCAACCACCACATGGAACCCTGAAGCTCTGTGTGATGTCTTCCTCTATGACAGTGGTTCTCAAAGTGTGGTCTGTGTGGTCCGTGTGGTCGAGCAAGCACAAGTGGTCCGCGAGTTGATTACCATAGAAATATGAGAATTTAGTTTGTGTGTCATTACTTGAAGGCCAAAGATTAGTTGTTCATTGAATATAAGATGCAGACCTGTAATTCACTGTTTACTAAAGCATTTTAAGTGCCTACTCTATAAATGACTTGGTTAAAGAGTAGCAGCATGTGACTTGGCGAGGGGGTGCGAGGGCAGGTGGTCCGTGAAAATACATTTTTGGGCAAAGTGGTCCTCGGTCTGAAAAAGTTTGAGAAACACTGCTCTATGAGGAGGCCACCTGTGAGCTTCCTGTAGGGTGCTGGTAGACCTCACCATTTGTATAGATTGCCGCATACACCAGCGAAGACAGGCGCGATGCGCCCCAGAGCTGGGAGACACCCAAGTGAGTCCCAAGCCCCAAGCCAGGCCCTGCCGCAAAGCATACCAGAACCAATGCAGGTAGAGCGTGCCTACCTGTCTCCTGCTGAGAGAATATGAATGATGTTGGACAACACCTGTCTGTACTGTGGCCAGGGTGGTCACTGTATGTGTGAGTGCCAAGGCTATCCCTTAATTTGGGGGCAGGTGGGCAGTATTTTCTCCTCTCAGTTCCCCCTCTACACGCACCTTGTTGTCTGCTTTTCCTCTGTCAATCAAACGGGGATAAATTGCAGGTTTTGCACTACTTAGCACATACTTAAGTGTCTGTGTATTGAGGATGGGGATTGCAGGATTTTGCACATATTGTTGTATCTTATATGTCCTCTTTGAAGTATATATTTAATGGACTTGAATGTATCAATTACTGGTTGCTGTCATCTTTGTTTTACCATGTGGATTAGTTTTGCTTTGCATTTATACTGTAACATGGTAATTTCTTGGAATGCCTGTACACTTACTAAGTACTTTTACAATGCCTTGGAATATCATTTGAGACTGTCTTGCAGATACGGGCGGGAATGGAGAGATGGGTGGGGGACAAAGTCGTTGTCCCCTGGACTCCCGCTAAATATACATTTGCATACAAATTTAAAAAAAAGATTAAAAGTACCAAATGTTTCGTTTTTTTGTGGAACAATTTTTTTTTTTTGACATAACCTAGCTGCTGATATTTGCGCTGCGGGGGGTTAACTCTGAAGTCCTGGCTGAGGAAGGGGATGCTCTTAGTGTGTAAGCCGTTAGTGCTCTTGTGAAAAAGGATAGGCTACTTTTCGGATCAAAAAGCCCTCAAAAGGAAATTTTGACGTGTGGAAAACATTTTCAGTTGTTGTAGATGGCGATGGAAATTAACAACTATTTGCCTGCTGCGATACATTAAAAAAAAAAGTGTTAGTTTATGATGGACACAAGTCGGGAATGTCTGGTCTGAAGCGACATACATGTCTGCTCATGAAAGGACAGAAAGTAGCGCTAAATTTTAGAACAGCTAGGCCTACTAAAGTATCGAGTGCAGTGCAAGCTAGTTTCTTGACATCTGGATGAAAGGGTACAAACCATTAGAAGGGCTCTCATCACTGACCTCAATTAGGCCTATTAAACTGCATGAAAAATGAGCTACGTATCTGGCAGTTTGACTGCTTGTGAAATCGTCTGGGGCTACATTGAGAACCAGGTTTTTAATCCTCATATAAATATTAAGCTTAATTGCAGAGGTTTGAAGAAATACGGGCAACAAAAAAAACAGCAAGGTGTCATGTATTTTATATGAGAATGGTCCCATATTCAATCCAAGTGTTCCCAATATGGCCGCCAAGCGAAAATTCTATTGGCTTCATTAGGGGGCTGTAACAATGGGTTAGTCTGTCCAGTTCTTTTTTGAGGTCAGTGGCTCTCATCGATGGCATGCTGCGCATTGTGATCTCTAGAACGCCGGAAAAATGGAAGTGCATTGAGTGCATTGTCTGATGTCGGAATAGCCTACATGCGGGATTCAGCGGGCAGACGCAGGACAGATAAGGACGGGAGCAGGTCGAAATATTATATATTTTTGCAGGTGCAGGCGGGCGCGGGATAGAAACCTGCGGGAGTGTGTGGGAGCGGGATGAAAAATCTGTCCCGTGCAGACCTCTACCTTGGAATGCCTGTACACAAATCATTCTGTTACACATTTGATTGATCATCCGAGGGACTAGTGGAAATTAGCAAGACTTTGCTAAAACCTGGTGCAATGCATCTCTTCTTGTTTCACACAAGACTAATGTTTTTTGTACATTGTCCCTTTTTAAATAAAATAACCTGTAAAATAAACTTTGAATGGAGGGGTCAGGAGATAAAGTTCATAGTAGGGCAGTGCTTGGGTAGAGATCATCAAGTGGTGTTCATCAGTTAAATAGAGATCATCAGGGAGGGCAGCAAGGCCGGATCCATCATGGGGCCTCTGGGAGGAAAGGAAGGCTGATCCTGGTATGTGGCTCTGGAGAGGTTGGTCAGCATCCATTGTGGGGTAGGGGTTGATGGCAGGGAGGTAGGGGTGGTATAGGTCATGAGGAGGATTTTAAAGTGAATTCAGATTTTGACAGGAAGCCAGTGTAGAGATGCTGAAATGGGGGAGATATGTTCATATTTCTTGGTTCTAGTGAGTGTTCTAGTAGCTGCTGTAGGTTTTTAATGCAGGTATTACTGCACTCAGAGAACAGAGCATTGCAATAGTCAAGTCTGGCGGTAACAAATGCATGTA
The DNA here is from genome assembly GCA_027497455.2 of Sardinella longiceps. Lineage (NCBI taxonomy): Eukaryota > Metazoa > Chordata > Actinopteri > Clupeiformes > Clupeidae > Sardinella > Sardinella longiceps. The sequence goes on along the minus strand of JAODXP020000023.1, from coordinate 33,643,693 downwards.
TTAACTTTTCATCATCGTCAAAATTATTTTCTGTCATAGGGCACAAAATCTCTAGCAGTGCCCCTGTTAATATGGATAAATTACAATTATTCATGGTAGGAGGAGATCATTGAAGACTTTAACTAAGGCCGTTTCAGTGTTGTGATTAGCTCTAAAACCTGATTGGAAGACTTCCTTTTGTTCTTGTCTAGGAAGCTACAAATTTATTGGAACACAATTTTTTTCAAGTATTTTGGATTTGAAGGGAAAGTTAGATATAGGTCTATAATTAGCCAGAACATCAAGGTCAAGGTTTTCTGATAGATGTCTTAATTACTGATGTCTTGAAAGTAGTTGAGACATGCCCCGCTAAGACATTTATAATTGAGTAGTGTCTCAGCCAGGAGGGCAGCCTTAAGGAGGTGGGTAGGAATGGGGTCAAGTAGATATGTTGAGGCCTTGGATTTAGTAATGAGAGAAGAAATTTCTGGTATTGGGCACAAATGAGTCAAGGTATGCTACAGGTTGGCTACAGCTAGCAGTAGTCAATAGAGGGGGTAAAGTTGGAAGGGTGCTGCTAATTTTAAGTCGTATAGTTTATATTTTTTCACTGAAGAAGTTCATGGTTACTAATAATTCAGTGTTGGGACTAGCCTGGGAGTTCCCATGCTCCTTTGCACGCTTATGCGCAGCGTTATTCCAGTTATTTCTCAAGGAAATGTATGCCCACCAGTTACCAGTTAATTATTCTGTAATTGAAAAGGAGGAATTGGGCCTGGTGTGGGCATTATAACATTTTGAAGTGTACTTAGACTTATGTGCTCCCCTAGTGGTTTACACAGACCATAACCCATTAGATCCAAATAGATCTCCCATACTCAAATAGCGGCCTCCGGGCCTTTCTATTTCTGTTTTTTAGATATATCTTTTAATTATGTTTTTTTTTTTCAATCACGCTGTCCACTCTTATTTTGAAATTGCGCGCCCCTATGTCAAGACAAGGCATGGGGATCGCCTCCATGGCAAGGATAAACAGATAGCAGTAAAGCCCTCGCAAACTCCAGACAGTCAGCAACACGTTTACCGACCGGAGCCATAATGGCATGCTCAAAATTTGCACCAAAAAGAAAACTGGACAGCGAAAACCTCCATTTCCAGCCAGAATGGCCAGAAAGGTTTGCCTTTTCTACCACCATCCAGCACTCACCCTCTGTGCTTAATATGCCAAGAAACTGGCGCGACAATAAAAATGTGCAATTTTTTTTTTAATTGAACATGGACAGAATTAAAAACACAAGCATTTTGAAGATACATTTCTGCAAAACTCTGATATACAATATGCATACGTTATATGATATGTATCATACACAGTCTCAATAAATGGCCCTTTGAGTCATTGAATATTTTTTTGTGGCCCCTCAATATTTCTATTTGAGTAGCCCTGAAATAGATGGTTAATGCGTTGGTTCTCATTTTACCAATCTTATAGCCTGGATATCAACCATGTTATGGGCAAAAAAATAATGTATCTGATGCCCTACTTAGAGCGGTCAGTGATTAAAATATGTTGTGACCTTGACTGGTTGTTCTCCCTGTCTTTCTATCACTTTTGTCTAACCCCATGCTCCTGTCACATATGAATACACACACGCACACACACATGCCAAACATGCATTACACTGATAAACATGCTCTCCTTGTATATTTAGTAGACTTAACAGTACTGCACTTCTACATGTTATTGTGGTGGTGGTTATGGTTCATGTATGATATTTAAATGTGTTGTGGGTTGCAGTGGCGTAACAAGTCTGTCACGGGCCCAGGTGCGACTGTGCATTGCGGGCCCCCCTTAGCCCAAGAAAAAATTATGGAGACCTAAATGGACTCTGGTGTTAGCCTAACTCTAGCTTACATGTAGGCTATTACTCATCATCTGCAAACGTCAAAACGGACTCAATGTACACATAAATGACAAATGTAGCCAACTATGCACAAGATCACCCTCTTGCACTTCACCCTTGCTTTGGATAAAAAGCCTCTGCTAAATGCACAAATGTTAACGTTAGTGCTGAGTCTCTCTTGCCCCGTGCTGCTCACGCAAGATTATCAAGGTGGTCCCCCTAAGCACAATGTCCACGAATGCCAGAGAAGATGATGAAACACAAGTAACGTTAACGGCCTATCCCAGGCTAATCATAACGTTAACGTTACCACACCAAAGACACAAATTGATGACAGCGAGCGCACCATTCATTCATTAGCCTAAATAAAGAGGAGAAACATTGGTGACGGCGCACCATGCACAAAACTCTTAACTTACTTTTGAGCAGTCCTCGTCTGATTTTAAGTAAAATTGTCTCTATCTCGATTCTTCTTTTCCACGTATGAAAACTCTCCACTCATCCATATTAGGAAAAAAAAACCTTCACTAACGTTACCGTCTAACTGCTGCAAATAGTAGCCTAAACTTTTCAAAAGTAGCCCAGCCATTTTTAGTGACTGAAACTGGCCTTCATTTAAACGAGAGATGCCACCTCAAATAATATTCTACGTTACAGATATCCTGCTATACATGTTGGGATCAGATTTTTTATGAAAACCCCTTCTGTATATTTCGACTCTATCAACTCTGCACGTAGCCTAATGCGCAGGTTCATTAGGCTACCGCAGGCTATCCCACAATCCCTAGTAGCCTAAAGCAAATTAGAATACCAAAATACACGTTGTTGTTCACTTCGCTGATTATTATCTCTATATGTTGATAATAATTTATATACATTTGGCTATAGTTTACATTGCCTTATTAAGTTGGACAATATTTCAGGTGTCACCATGAAGTGAGATTCAGGGTAAATTACGCCTATATAATCCTAGCGGTCATTGATTTATTGCAAGTTAAACATCCGCATGTCTCTCTTCGACATTGTTTAGAATCAAGTAATTTATGTTCAGGCGAACGCTGTTACATAGAGAGGCCAGAGCTTGAGGGGCTCACTGCTTCTTTCAAGGGGCCCGTACGTATCTGAAGTGTTCAGATAGAAACGTTACTGATCTCTTCAGAAGTGGCGACGGACGGGCCCTGCAAGGCCACGGGCCCCGGTGCGGCCGCACCCGCTGAACCTGCGGTAGTTACGCGCCTGGTGGGTTGATTTCGTGACTTATGTGGTCTAAATGACTGACATGACACTGTTGTTAACTATGACATGACGTTGTCATGAATCTGTTATAAACTTTATACACCTGTCATGACTTCTGACACCTGTCATGACTTCACCTGGTATTTGTCATGGTTAGGGTTAGGGTAAGTCAAGTCAAGTAAGTAAGTTAGAAGTCAAGACAGGTTTATAAAGTTTATGATAGATTCTTGACAACGTCATGTCATAGTTAATGACAGTATCATGTCAGTCTTATGACGGTACCTTCAAATAAATTGTTACCATTCATAGAATGGCCTGAGTTCATAGAATGGCCTGTTTCCTTTTTTAGGGATCCTATCACTGGAAAGTGCAGGGACCCCATAACTGTGAGTATTATAGTATATTGGTCATCATTCCATATCAGTTAAAGCCAGGGCAGAAGGTCTTCCTTTCACAAACAGATTGTGAGGAGATTGTTATAAGAACTGTCATGTGTCCAAGGGCATTGTTTTGAAAAGTGGTGGGGACAGTTTGTTTTGAAATCACAATTAAATTTTGAAAGTGGGGTTGTAGGAATGAAAAATGTTTTGAGGTTCGAAATAGTTAAAGTGAGGTTTCTGTGTAATTCAAGCATAGCCCTGTTGTATGAGTCTGCCAGACTGCACTAGATAGTGAGTGGAATGAAAGAATTTGAAACCAAATAGGCCAAAGCAAATGGCAACAAGCACTTTACATTGAGTGAATGGATCATACAACAAACCGAAAGTAAGATGTGAGGTGCCATTGACTAAATCTATAGTGCTTATTCATTTTTGCATTCACGTTCAGTCTGTGTTGTTCCAAATTCTTTTGTGCAACTCATGCAATAGGGCTACACTTGAATTACACAACCCTTTGCTTTAACATCTGCTATCCCATTTCAAGTATCCCCAGCTGCGGACTTGCAGCCTCAATGTGGGCTGGGCTCAATGTTGAGCACAACCCTCGTTGTAGCCTACGCGGCTCAATGTTGAGCACAACCTTCCCTGTATAGCCTACCGTAAGGCCTGTCTATGGTAGGACCAGAGTGGTATAGAAAAATCTCTGGCTCTGGGTAGAAAAATGAGAAACGTAGGCTACCGGTTGCAAAGTTTTCCGAGACATGTGTCACACGTTTGCGGTTGGATTGGATAAGTAATGGATAGTTTTTTGTTATTATATGGAGATCTATGAGTAGGCCTAGTAGCAGCATCATAAAATCATAGATATTATAGTAATACTTATATGATATCTATGCATAAAATACCTTGCTCATACTTGCACATTGTAAGAGCAAGTCGGTTCGATTCAAATGTTCGGTCAAAAATGGACACCGTGTTTTATGCATGGATAGGCAAATGCAAAAGTTTTCCATTATATATTAACCATTCATTACCGTCACTCATTACTTCCTCACGACAGTTCCGATGGACTGAGTGACTGTTTCGTGTACTATTGCAATTTATGCTTCATGCCTGTGTACGGTTTAATCATTCTCAGCAGTGACCCTGTTTAAACTTGACTCAATTGATAACTTCTTGAATTGTGTATTGAGCGAAGCGAAACTGGAGCAAGAGATAGTGACCACTCCGACCTTAATGCCCATGGCGTACAAAAATACAAAAAATGAATTACAGAGGAATGCAATTTGCCCTATTTGGCTTTACCAAGCTTCTGCATCTACCAAGGGGAAGCAAGGTTGACTGTCTGAGGTGCCAGCTGTCACTGATTGAAGTGGCAGCTAGCAGATCGGATGAACTCCACTTTGCTCCCAGACATGAACTACAACTACATATCTTGCTTCTAAAGAAGATCTTTGGTTGGGTGGCATATTCAGTAGGTAGAGTTCATTGGGTGGGGGTTGACATTTAGGTAGTGGTCATCAGGGAGGCCAGCAACTCCCTGTATCAGTATCTGGGCTAATAAAAGGAGATGAAGGAAATGGTATTGACCTAGTTTGATCAATCTGAAATTACAATAACGCTTTTAATATTTTGTTATTTCTCATTAACTCTCTAGGTGGACCCGCCAGACCCCATTCATCATGGCAGTGTCACATGTAAGATTTAATTTCTCATGTACTCTAATAAAATTCAGATTTCTGATGTACCAATAAAAAAATAGCAACATCATCATACATTCTCAATCGATGATCGATTTACTTGCAAACTAAAGAATAGTCCACCTGCCAGGGGCCAAATGGAGTATCATACATAGATTGACCATGGTTTACACAGCATGAATACAGGTTGGAGACAATAGTTGGGTGGCATTAGAGTTCATTGGGTGGAGGTCATCATTTAGATAGTGATAATCAGGGAGGCCAGCAAGGCCGGGACCATAAGAGAGGTGCACGATAGGAGAAAGGTCTTCACCCGATTGTAGATTTAGATAGCTTTTTCAAGGAGACCAGCATTTTGAGATCTCAGAGGTCTTCCAGGACAATATGGGATAAGCAGATCTGTAATAACCCTACCTAAGGCACTTAGCTCATGCATATATTATATGCATGAGCTAAGTGCCTTAGGTAATGAGGAGGATTGTGAAGTCAATTCCACTATTGACATTAATTATGCATGATAAAAAATGTCCCAACCAAATGAATTCTACACAAAAAAGCAGCAGATATACACCCAAAGGTCTCCCTCTTGGTTGTTGTTGGTTAGATAGATAGATAGATAGATAGATAGATAGATAGATAGATAGATAGATACTTTATTGTCCCAGAGGGAAATTTGTCTTGGACTCAGCACTGCATAAAATGCCCAACAATACAAACACTTTCAGACAGACAGTTTGACATAAATAACACATAACAGACAGACACTCCCCCCTCCTCCTCCCCCCAATTGCACACTGCCCATAAATAACACACACTACATCAAAATGCTTCAACTGTAAGAATAAATAAGTAGGAACTGGTGAATGAGATTATTTTATTGTATTAATGTTTCTCATCAAAATATTTGCCTTTCCAGGGATCATCTTCCCCATAATTCTGGTCTCACTATTTCTAATTTACATGATGACACGGAGGAAGAAGTTCTGGTGTTACAGAGGTTAGTAGATTTTAAGATTTGTGTTGTACATGGATGTACATTTAAAGAGAATGAGAGAGAGAATGGGATTTTTTTCCCCCTGGCTTTGATGAATTGGAAGATGTTGTGAATGGCCAAAGGGCCATTATGAACATGAGGCATGGTGGTTCATTCCTTCATATGGAAACGCAGAAATAGCAATTCAAATTTGAACAAATTCAAACACAGCCTACTAATAATGTCAAATAGCACAAAGCAGTTGTACTTAAAAAGTTGAAAAGTTTGGTTTTAGCAATTTTCTGACTCATTTAGAATCCCCTTGTCTGCCTCAGAATGACCTAATATGTGTCTGATAATGTAAGGGGAAGTTCACTTTTTAGCATGTTAACCCCTTTTCTGGAGTGTCTAGGATGAAATAGAATCAACACCAAAATTTTGACGATTGCTCCTGTCTCGGATATTTGGCTCATTTAGAATAACCCCTTATCTGCTTCAGAATGGCTTCCTTTGTGCATGTTCGATAATTCAATTCAATTCAATTCAATTTTATTTCTAGAGTGCACAAATACAAAATATTGTCTCGTGACAGACAGTACGGGGAGCACCCATGAGTAACAGGGGCAAGGAAAATCTCCCTTCGCTTACTTACAAATAATTCATTTTAGGGAGATACCTTGGGCAGATCCACGCCTCATGGGCTCAATCCTCCTGTCGGGGGCCTAGTGAAGTATCCGTACAGTCGGTAGTCTGATACATCGTGGCCATGGTTTACACAAAGTAACTGTGTAAAATGGGTATCTAATTAAACTAGACAAGACAATGCAGCCTGTGGACACAGCTTAAATATTCAACTAGTCTATGTCTTAAAAAAGGATAGACCTCAGGCTAAAGAAGTGGGGCTGTTCTGCCTCACTCCTGCCTGTGAGTGATCTTTCTCTCTCTTCTTCTGTTATGAAGCATGTCCCGCATTCTGAAAGAATTGCGCCTCATTTGGATGTGAGAAAGTTGGCAACCCTAAGGCAGGGAAATAAGAGGAAGTCGTGGAGTCGTGATTGATTCCTGAGTAGTTCTGTGTTGGAACGGGTACTTGATGCCCATCCCTAACATAGTTTAGCAAATCCCTAACAAATTACCCCCCGAAGACACAAAAATATTGTTATTGGGGGTACTAATATTTTTTTCTGATATTGTGAGAAAGAATTGCAATTCAATTACATGTACCCATTTTACGGCAGTAACATTTTATTTTAAAGCGATTTCAGACACCTCTGTGGTGGACCATACCATTTCTAACAACTATGGTGCTAGAAGCAATAGAGAACCAACATTGATCATTCGCTCTAGAGCACTGACAGGCAGCGAGTGACAAAATTCCTAGTGCAAATTTTGTTCGCTGCTGACGCGCAGTGTCCGGCCCCGTCTGTTCTGGCCATGGCACTCCTAGTTCCCCTTGGGGCCCTCAGAATTAACGCATTGAACATAGGACACACGCTCGATTATATTGTAATTGGTGCTCTAGAAAATAAATGGACTTGACTTGAATTGGTGTGAAAAGAGAGGTCTCGCTTACTCCCTTGCCACACATTTAAGAATTTAACGCCAACTTTTTACCTTCTTGATGTTCTCCAATGCATAAGCTAATATACAGCCTTTATAACTTGTATCCTGTGATAAGGGCCATTTGAAGATGTCACAGCAGTCCTCTGTTGGCCCACACCTACCATAGTTTGAAATACCCTCAAATTTATTTATTTGACATATCCAAGAAAATCTAAAATAGTCCGCAATACTTTTCTAAAAGCAAGTTATTTGGTACAACTTGATTACATGTCTTGGGCATAATTTACAATATCAGGAGCCTTTCTTTTGATAGGCCTATAATATTCCATCACCTGGACCTTCACATAGTTGTAGTATGTTCGTCTTATTTTTTTTTTTTTTTCAATTCAATTTTATTTGTAGAGCGCTCAAATACAGTACATCGTCTCGCGGCGCTTTACAGACAGTACGGGAAGCATCCATGAGAATCAGGGGCAAGGAAAAACTCCCTCGCTTTGTAAATAATTTGTTTTGTAGGAAGAAACCTTGGGCAGATCCACGCCTCATGGACTCAGCCTACCTGCCTGGGGCCTAATAAAGTATCCGTAAAGTCTGATGCATAGATTGACCATGGTTAACACAAAACAGTATGAGTACTGAATGTAGTCAGAGATGATATACATATAGTTTGTGTGACAGTCAGGGCCAAGGGATGGAGTCAGATTTTGACTTTGTATAGGCTAGTCTTAAGATTTTGCACTGAAATGGTTAATCTTATATAATCCTTTGGGTCAGGTAGCAACTTGGCCTTAATAAAATGTTTCTTGGTTAATTAGATAATAAAAATTAAGCTTAAAGTTAGGAGGTGGTCATCCTAAGGGAGAGAAAGTTTACCCATTCAAATGACAAAGTCTACAGAAGGTGGCTAACCAGGTACATCTAAAAACCGCCAAAATAGGCTATTGTGACATCAGGGCTAAGATTCAATGGTGCTGAACTATCACTTTAATTTTGTTTCTTTGTTCATTATTATGGTAAGACTGTTTCAAGTAATGCCTTTTTTATCAACAGAAACTCAACTTTGGAGCCAGGCAATAGTGGTTGATGACATCATTGGTAAGCTATTCTGTGTCTTATTATTTGCAGAATCTTCTATTGTAAAGTCTGAGATAAGTCACATTTAATGTAATGGCCTAACAAAACAATCAGCAAACAAGTCTGAATATCAAACATTTCAAAAAAGCTACCTCTAAATACATAAAAAATGTTCTGTAGTAGCCTACTGTTAAGCAATATCAACCATGTTGTTTCTTTTGTGTGTTGTTTCTAGTGCTCGATCCTTTATCAAGGCTGACAGTGGCCCTCATTTACAAAATGATTGTTTTGAACAAATATTGAACAAAGTTCCATCAATCCGACAATTTGTTTACACATACTAGGGAATTTATGAAAACAGGTATTTTCCTCTTCTGTTTAAGAAAATAATTCTGTCTGATACAGTCATCCAAATCATAAAAAAATGTTACAGTGCTATACAGTAGGTACGGTTTGGACAGTTTGAACGGTTTTAGGGCTGCAGCTATCGGAAATTTTTGGAATCGAGTATTCTGACGATTTTTTCATTGATTAATCAAGTAATCGGTAAAAGTGGCCAGGGGGGCATAGACAATCTCTTAATAAGAGAAGCAGTTTATATATATATATATATATATATATATATATATATATATATATATATATATATATATATATATGGGCAATTCCAGCGTTATGGACGTGACATTTTCATGCATTATTGATGAACAAAATGCCACATAACCTCTGCAAAACTAGCAGTATTTCACAATTTTGTTCATATTCTTATGCAAACTCCATGGCTGAATATAGACAAACACAAAAAAATAATATCATGACTTACATTATAAGAATATGAGCCATTCAATTTGCGTTATGGACGTGACGAAAAACGGACAAACTTTTGAGAGAGCGTAGTTTTTGCTGTGAAGTGTGTGAAATTTCTAGAGAAATGTAAATATTACTACATTCATACCAAACAGGACACCTCAGTAAAGACAGAGAAAGACTTAATTTCAAATGTAAATGTAAAAAAAGTTGGTTTTCATTGGAAGACATGGCGTTATGGATGTGACGTTATGGACGTGACGTCTGGAAAAACCCTCCAAAACGATACAAAACAATTGTGAACAGTGGATTTTAACCTGTAACAAGATAAATAGTAATATAACAATGAAAAATAACTGATAGTATTGCAGCTTTGTGTGTGTTATCACCCACTTATGCCCATTATAAGCCCCTCCATAGACTTACATTATAGCTGAATAGGGTAAAAATTTTAACAAACAGATATCCTTTCGAAACTTGCTCAGTTGAATATTTACATCGAGACGATACTTTTTTGTATTGGAAGTTTTCTGAAAGAATTTGTATGTCCATGTAGGTGAGACTTAAAGTTTTAAGGTGAGGTTTACTTTTTCGTGGAATTGCCCATATATATATATATATATATATATATATATATATATATATATTTATATATAAGCTAAATATTATTTCTCCAAAGGGCTTGAATACTTTGATATTAGACCCTTTTTGTAGGCCCAACCATAACATTGATGGTACTAAGCTTTCTTTCCCTTTTTTATGCATAACTAAATGTAGCCTACGTATTTGTGCTTATGTTTGTGTGTATATAATGTTTTCCCTCACATTTCCCGATCTTGTATTTTGAATGAGAGTATGCCAACTTTGGGTGCACTGCACCATGCCAATTACGGCAGGTGCACTATTTGATCATGTGATATATATAGAAAACTAGTTTTTAACATTAAAGTTTTGTAAGCTGCAGCAGTCTGCGGACCATTTCTTCTTTTCCAGTTGTCCAGCACCTGCGCTAGTTGACCTGAATGTGTGCTCTTCTCCACTAATCTCAGCTCTTTTATTCCAACTATTGTGAGATCAACACTACAAATCTTTGGTTTAATGGCTTCTTAATTTGGCTTAATAGGTTACTGTCTTACTCAGAATTGATTAATACTGAGGTTACACAAGAAGGTTCAACAGCGTCTTTATTTTCTGAGAAAACACTTTTAATGTTTGTACCAAACTGATGACATTGTTTTATAGAACCTTCATTCAATTAAATTTATTGAGTCTGTCCTGTCTTTTTCTATGGTTGTTTGGTTTGGCAACCTTAACATTGCCGAGAGAAATAAGCTTGGCCAGCTTGTCAAGGTAGCTGGTAAGATCCGCAACTCAAACCCAGCTAGGTGACCTGTTTGACCGTCATGTACTCAGGAAGGCACTGTCAATTCTGGGCCATCCTGACCACCCCCTTTATAGAGAATTTGAGCTCCTATCTTCAGGGAGAAGATATATATTGGGGGTGGGGGGGGGGGTCCTATCTATGTATTGGTCACTCTTTTAATGTTGCAGATTTATTATATGTTTAGTATATTGTTATTCGATTACTTCTTATTTTTTTTTTTATTCCACACACTTTTCTGCGATTAATTCAGCTTCAACCGTTCAACATATCAACTTCATTCAAACACCGTTGCATAGCTCTGCAATTGGTGAGTGTTACTTCTACTTTTCGTTTTTGCAACTTGTATACTTTTTGCTTTATCGGCGATAAACGAGTGAAAAAAGTCCCATTGAAATGAATGGTGGAACTTTCTGCATTCTATTTTCCATTGTTGTCACCTTAATTTGCATGAGAATTCTATTTCAACTAAACTATTATCAGCTGCATTAAATCAACTTATTCTACATTTTTAAATAACTTTACAATAAGCAACTTTTTATGTAACCATCAACAATCAACCAATTGACGCAGCAATTTGCAATATCCACTACTGGTAGCACTGGACGCAGCCAAAGGAAGCGTTTCACAATATCTACTTTTTCTTCTATCAATTGTATATGTAACCATCAACAATCAACCAATTGACGCAGCCTTTTAACAATCTGTATTCATCCAACTATCATACAATTCAACCTTTTTGCGACTTTATTCAAGTTGTTGGTCTTCCTTCAGATTTTTCTTATTTTTTTTCAACGATTCTTCTATCAACCTTTCATCATCATTTGCAATATCCACTACTAGTAGCACTGGACGCAGCCAAAGGCAGCGTTTCACAATCCGTGTACCTTCCGTTCATTCGTTTTTCGTTTTGAAACCAAAATGAAAAATCGGATAACGAGTGGTTTTTTCGTTTTTCGATTTCTGCAACTGAATGAAAAATAGAATATTCGGATAACGGGACTGGCTGTTTGTTTGTGTAGGAAATGGAATGAAACTCCGAAGCAAGATTCTAGAGCGGTCTTTGCTCTGTGCCAAAGTTCTAAACCACACGGCAAAAAGGTATCCCGTCACCACCATTCCACAGGCTACCAAATGATGAAACCACAAATAAACAAAATAATCTGAGTTGTTACAGTATTACGAACCAATAACCTTAGACAACATATGGCTGATAGTGTCATTACTGAAGCCTATGTGATAGGGGTGCGCATTCATCAACTTACGAGCTACTTTTGAGATCATGCACTGCACTCGCCGGTTGCACAAGCTGTACACTCTTGCTACGAATATCAGCTAAACCTGTGTGAAGCTGGCCCCTCAAACCCAAAATGCTGAAATAACACTGCTGTAAGCCGACAAGGACTACGCGAACATGTCAAAGACGCAATGTTTTCATACTCAAACAGACTATTTTTCATCTCAACCGAGAGCAGCTGTCTTTGAACCAGTGCTCATAAACTTTTGGATAAGGCATGACGCATCCGTGCAGTTGACAGCTAGTTTGCTGCGGCTGTGCCGATTTTTTTGCATGTCAAAGCCAAAACGAGGAAAAATTACACATTGCTTCCGATTGGTAGCTCGTTAGGAAACATCAATCCTAGTTCTAGCCCACAAACAGATCATGAAACGTGTCAGCCTATTGCAATGAACAATCTTAGGCTACTTTGTCTGATACTAGATGCTAACTGGCTGCCAATGATGTCTTCTTACTAAATGAAGCAGCTATCATTGTAGCTAGCAATACTTTGCTCATACATTGTTCAGTGGGGAAAATAACAACGGTGCAATACACCACTACTGATCCTGGTCCTACATTAGATGCAAAAACACTAGCTAGGATTAACGTTTATCCATGCAGAATGTGTCTATCCTAATGATTATGAATACACTGTCAACAGCTCCAGACATGAATATAGGCTACTAGCAACACTTCAGCATACTGTCAACTCAGCCAGCTCAACGTTACCTGGGTGGCTGCTATGTTAACTAATTAATAAATACGGCCATGGCCTATGGGACAGAGGGCAAGAATACAACTGGAGCTGACAGCGTCTCTTGCATGGCAAAAGTTACAAGCACCTGGTTGAATAGACTAATTCCAAAACTTAGGCAGCTAAGACATGCTGCTAAGCATCCACTTAATGGCTAGCTACCGTTATGAAAAGCTAGCATAGTAGCCTACACTAATAACCACAGCAAGCAAAATTAACACAAAATCATAACTTACATGCACTGTAGCCAAAGCAGAACCGCGTAAATCCCAATGGAAAAATTAGTCTCAGTAATCCACAATGTTATTAGGTGACGTCTGTTTTAACAGTTTCACGCACTGCTGTTCTGCAAGCATGCACAACCTAAAAAGGGGGAGGTTGTGTACCAGTGGTAGTCGATCGCAAGTGCAATGCTGGCAGGTCACAAAACTTATAACAATGTGTAATTTTTCCTCGTTTTGGCTTTGACATGCAAAAAACGCCACAGCCGCAGCAAAAAAGTTTTGAAATAGCATAATGCCTTATCCAAAGGTTTATGTGCAGCTGGTTCAATGACAGCTGCTCTTGGTTGAGATGAAAAATAGTCTGTTTGAGTATGAAAGCATTGTGTCTTTGACATGTTCGCGTAGTCTTTGTCGGCTTACAGCATTTTGAAGATATTCGTAGGCTAGCAAGAGTGTAGGCCTACAGCTTGTGCAACCGGCGAGTGCATGACCATGTCATCTCAAAAGTAGCTCATAAATTGATGAATGCGCACCCCTATCACATAGGCTTCAGTAATGACACTATCAGCCATATGTTGTCTAAGGTTATTGGTTCGTAATACTGTAACAACTCAGATTATTTTGTTTATTTGTGGTTTCATCATTTGGTAGCCTGTGGAATGGTGGTGACGGGATACCTTTTTGCCGTGTGGTTTAGAACTTTGGCACAGAGCAAAGACCGCTTCGGAGTTTCATTCCATTTCCTACACAAACGAACAGCCAGTCCCGTTATCCGAAAATTCTATTTTTCATTCAGTTGCAGAAATCGAAAAACGAAAAAAACACTCGTTATCAGATTTTTCATTTTTGTTTTTAAAACGGAAAACGGAAAATCGAATGGTTTTTTCGTTTTTTTCATTTTGGTTTCAAAACGAAAAACGAATGAACGGAAGGTACACGGATTTTTCACGATATCTACTTTTTCTTCTATCACTTGTAAATGCAACCTTCATCCTTTGCAATAACTTCCACATTGATGACCTAGCATTCAACATAGCAACCAATATGATTAACGTAGCAACTTTTTAGGAACAACCTTCACATAGCAACCACCATATCCGCCTTAGCAACAGTTTCTAGCGCCCTTGCAACTTCTTAGGAACAACTCCCACATTGATGACGTAGCAATCAACATTGCATCCAACATGATCAACGTAGCAACCAGCATAGCAACCACCATATCCGCCTTAGCAACACCTTCCAGCACCGTTTTAATGTCTTGGAAACCACCTCCACAATAATGACCTAGCAAACAACATCTTCAATGTAGCAACCATCATGGCAACCACCATATCCGCCTTAGCAACACCTTCCAGCACCGTTTTAATGTCTTGGAAACCACCTCCACAATAATGACCTAGCAAACAACATCTTCAATGTAGCAACCAGCATGGCAACCACCATATCTTACTTACATACAGTAGGCCTATCTTACTTACTTTCTGCCTTAGCAACAACTTCAATGGTTTAGCAACTATATCATGTTTTATTTCTCTTATCAGATGTTTGTGAACAAAAATGTCACTTTCATAAAAGTTTTTTTTTGCATTCTGCATGCACTATGTAATTTCTCTGGAATTACAATTTCTAGTTTATTTTTGTTGCTTCTTTTAAAATGCCTGGCTGCAACCTATTTTCCCCTGGTGGGACAATACATTTTGACTTGACTTAGCATATCAGGTGACAACTGACATTAGATTCCTTTTTGTCCTCTTGTGCTTTGTGTAGCCCCCGAATTGCAGGTGTTACCTGTACAACTTGTGCTCGATGACTTGGATGTCCTGGAGGAGTTGCAGATGTTGCTGGATCCAGACTGTAGTGGACTAAAGAACACTCGTCACCTGGCTGCCCAATGCAATTTCTCATCAACGTGGGTTACTTATGCTTATTCAAAGAAAGAAAGCAAGAGCCCTCTAGTTGCATTGCTGGAGGCAATTGCTGCCCAATCACCTGACTGGACTGTTGGTCAATTGGCACAGTGTCTTCACAATATGAACCGTAATGATGCTGTGAATGTTCTAAAAAAAACTCAATCAACCATTGAAAGATTAATTACTTGAACTTTGTCATATACATTTCAGGTGTTGTCTTTCTTATCAGATATAAACATTTGTAAGAGTCTTGAATTAACATCATAAAACATAAAATTTCTTAACAGCTTTATTAATCAAATAATAAATAAAAAAGTGCATAGAAAATGAATCGGTTTTAGAAATATGATACAACTATTTACAACTTGGGGTTCATTTTGTACAAAGTTACAAGGATACACGCTGCACATTTATGTACGATTTGTCTTTAAGAAAAAAGTTTTGTATATTTAAAATAAAATTTAACATCAGCATACCATTTCAACAGCAGTAAAACAAATTCTGATGTTTCATCAATCTCTCACGTGTCCTTCATTGCACACAAAAACAGGCAACAACGTACAGGTGCTCCTTTTGTTAGTTGCCTTAATTTTGATGTCATTCCTTAACATGTTGAGGTAGAATCCTTGCAATATTTGCGGAATTCTAATTTTAAGGTGATGACACAGGGAGGACAAGTTAACAAAAGTCTTCAAATACAGGGCTGGCATACAGCTAACTGTTTAGTTCCCATCTAAAAAGTTATCTGGTACTCTCTAATGACAGCACTGAGAAGCTATTTGTCTTCCTTGAGAGTATCTTCATAAAAATACACATATACACTCACATGCATAATGACACCATTTTGTCCCATCTGTCTGGCTACACAAAGAAATGAGCCCGGGTGTGTCAAATAAAAGCATTTACAACAAAACCATGCTACCAATGTTGGTATCCAGGATTGCAATTTTTCAAATTAAGTGAAATGGAGAACATGAAAGCACAACATAAGGAAATAAGTGTTCCATTAGCCACCTGCGATCCCCAAAAGAACTTGAACCCAACAGTGCTTGCTTGGGGTTCATAACTGTCTATGTACAGAGTACAGCAATTTTTTTGTATGGAACAATTTTGAAAAGAACAGTAAAGGTTGACAAGTACCAGTAGGTCCTGTTCATGGCAATTTCAATTTATATCTAAATGAAAGAATGAAAATAATGATAACTAATCAAACTTCGATGGTTTGGATAGGCAATAGAACTGACTGACTGAATGACTATCACAGTAAAATACAAAAGTGGTAATGTATGATTTTACATAAAAAAAATAAAATAAAAATAAAATAATAAAAAATAAAAAAAACCCTCAGTAGTGTTTTCTGTAATGACCAAGGACAGAAAAAAGTAATATTCATCTGAGATCTCTAACAAGTATGACATTAATGGACTACTGTCACTTTAAAATGTGTATGTCTCAAAAACAAATTAAAATGACAGAATAGACAAATTACTCCCTTGGGTCAACAGGAAGCAATACTTCAGTTAGAGAACCTGAGAAAGAAAGCTCTGAGCTTTTCTAGCACCGTAAAATCTGACATAAAAGAGAAGAGCTTTCACACAGGAAGAGGCACTCAGAAGTGTGTGAAGTAACAAATAAGAAATCAGACTATGGCAACCATCTCCAATAGCAATTCCAGGGTACGAAACTCTTTTGGCAAAAAAATTGTAAAACAAAGATTTTAGGTGTGTGAAATTACATGTATCTATTAAATTACTCCTGTCTCTTGTTTAAATAAACACCAAGGATCACTCAACTCAGCAGAATTAGTAGATTGTTTGCATGCCAAAGCTTGCATAACAAAATTACTGCACAAATTCCCTGTCTTTCCTGTAACCACTGGCGATTGAAGATTGACAAAGTAAATGTGGAGACAACGGTTTCACTCCTCTACCCTCTGTATCCTGCAGAAGTTATGCTTTTGCAGTTTAAAATGCTGAGGTATGGTGGACAGCTGAAATGATGCCAACCAATTCCCCATCAAACAGATTATTTGGAAGACCCACAATGCATGTTGCCCTTTTTCTTCATGTCTTATCAGAAATGAGAACCTCTTCAGAAGAAATAAAGACGTGAAGCTTCCACAACTGTGTACTTTCACGATTAGTTAAGGAAGCGGCGGCAGCGCCTGGCCCCACAATTACAGTTGAGTTTGTTACTCTCATCCTCAATAGGGAACTTGTAGTCATAAGTGAGCTCTTCACCACGATAAATTTTGCGCAGAGCAAAGATGACAATGTGCTTCTGGCCTTCCACATTGATAACACGAGAGTAGCAGTTGGGTTCACAGGAGTGGTTGATAAAACGTGCTGCGTTTCCATGCATGGTGGCATCAACAACGTCAAAGTCGTCAATCCGGAACATGTAGCAGCCAATCCCCTGCATTGCAAGATCACAGATTTCAGTGTTAAAATATTCCCAGTAATTAAAACAATACTGGCCAAAGTAAATACAGATGTAACTTTGAGCTCACCTTGCTATTGTAGTACTTCTCTCGTTTGTCTGTAAGCACTGAACGAATTACTATGCCTGCATACTCAATGACCATCTCTCCAGCATCAATGTTTCGTTTGCAAAACAGTCCACGCCCATGGATGGCAGACCTTTAAAAAAAAATAAAATAAATAAATAAATAAATAAATAAATTACTACATAGTAGGAGAGGATAAATTCCATTTTCTAGTTAACTCTCATACACAAGTCTTCAACTCATATTAATGCAGTCTCAGAATAGCTCTGAAATCAAATTTGGTAAATGGACTGATTATTCAGATTAGGGCACCATAACATGGTGATCTCTGACTTCTATGGGGTGCTATTTTCCACCATATTGAATATTGAAAAACTGAAAGCACATTTTTCACTTTTTTTTTTGGCCAATCTTAATGAAACTTGGCACAGATGATCTTCAGGCGATTTTCCACAACCTCTACTTATGCCATTCCAAAGTGTTCACCCCTCAGAGCTAATCGTAATTGGTGGGAAAGCCAAACAGGAAGTGAGGTCATATCACAGGAATGCTTTGATGCAGGGGGTCAGGATTTGGCTGGTTAGCTGTGCCAATTAGCATTGCACTTCCTCGTCGCCATTTTCCAGAAATGACATCATATCCGACTCCATTTGACATATGCTGATTGGTTAATGCTACACTTTCAGCTCATGCTAACGAGCTCCCTGTGCACATCAGGTGTGTGCCGCCTGGTGCCGCCCTCATCTCCATTAGTAACATGGGCCCTCATTGGCCTAATGAAATGGAGTCGGAAGTGAGCTCCATGAAACGCCATCTTGACAACTGAAAATTTTGTTCAATTTTGGATGAATTCACTAGCCTAGCATTCCACATTGGAATGAATGGGAGGCGGGACTTGGTATGTTTCTCCAGGTTTATTAATACCTCCATGCTTTGATGTACCAACTTCACACTTCACTTCCTAGTGGGCTTGATGCTCTATAACTTGGTACATAGAACACATTTAAGACCATCTTTTTTAAAGCCACCACATGCAACATTTAGGTAAAATTTCGACGTTTCCTATTCATTACACCTTTATGTAAATTGCCTAGAACTCACTAGACTTGATAAATGACATGTTCCGGAGTAAAACGAGCCCCTTCACGAGATTGTCCGACCCTCCTTGAGGCAGATACCACCTCTGCAAGATCAGGGAGCGCGTATCGTAAGTTTTGGTTAGCAAGCAAGCTAGGTCACGTGACTTAGCCAGAGTTTACTGTTTGAATTACAACGCGATTTGTGACTTCTCAGCGCATTCAACTGTCGATACATTTTGTTAGCGGCGATCACCATTGACTATGCAATTCTAAATGGAGGATTATTGGTAGAAACGCTTAATAACTGCTTGGTTTGGTTGTTAGCTTACTGGATGACGCCACCGGATCCTGCATAGGTTCTCTTTAAATGTGGGTGAATGTTGTATTACATTTTTGGTTGCAGCTGAATTTAGTCTAGTCTTGGCCTATACAAGGAAATTAGAACAAAGTTCCATGACACAAACTGACTGAGACATACCTGTACACGCCAACAGTTTCCTTTGATGTTCTTTCAAGGTGTCGAAATCGCATTGCCATTGGCAGCTCTAGATTTGTGACACGTCTGTAACCATCACAAAGCATAAACATATTACAAAGACAAAGTTACACATCAGCTACAAATAAAAGTCATCTACACAGACAATGTATTCCTGAACACATATACTGTACCATACTTCAATCAATGCTTTACCATACTTCAAACAATGCACATAAATAGACCTGAAGTCCAGGGTCCTCAAATAAGTCCCTTTACCAATATACCATTCTAGCACTACTCTACTCAAGTGGCTTTTCCATTGGGGGTTGTTTCTGGCATCTGATGTGCTTTATGTACATGTACTGTATGCAGGTGGTCTGGTTATAGATCCCAAGCTACACTGATTTGTGCTTGTGTAGCCAAAGTCGGTTCGACCGCTCAAGTCTCAAACCCATCACCTTGTCAACTACACACACCCACAGCATGGGAGACAAATGCTCTACCCAACGAGATGAAAAACCCAGGCTTCCAACACAGTAGTTAGAAGCGTTCTTAAAGCAATATACAGGAGTAAGTTTAAGCATAGTCCTGCTGCACGAGCCTTCTAACAGCAATATATTTCGCATGAAATGAAAGATTTTCGAACAGCACAGACCTAACGCGAACGTGAAACACTTTACATTGAGTCAATGTAACCAATGTAACCTTACTTTCAGTTTCCAACAGTCAGGTCCCATTGATTCAGTGTAAAGTGCCTGTTCGCTTCTGCGTTCGCGTTCGGTCTGTGCTGTACCAAATTATTTTGTTCCATTCGCTAACTAGCGCATTTAGCAAGCTATTTCAACAGGGCTATGCTTGAATTCACTCTGGTACTCTCCTTTAAGGGTAGGGGTGTGAGGATTTACTATGTACTGCTGCCACCTTGCCCAGGATAGTTGACATCCATTACGTGTACTACGCTCCCATTAGCCATTATGATCCAACAGTATTCCACTCAAAGCAAATTGGTCTATGCAACAAACATTATACCCTGCTATATGAACAGAGAGGTAGTAACGATTTACATGCTTGAAAAACTTTGCATGAGCTCTACTGTGGTTGAACTAATGTAATCGAATTGCATTATTTTCTTTGGCACAGAATTCCATTTAGACATTTTTATGCATTGCAGTCTTTATACATAAATGAAGCCCCAGGAAACATTTTCTTAGAAAGAGATCCCACCCTGCAGAATGAGGCGCTCACCTCATAGATTTGAGAGGAAGATCATCTTCCTCCTCCTCATATGGACCGACATCCGGGAGCTGCCTATGTTGTGAAGCCAGGAAGTTGAACATGTCAAAAGTCGACTTCCTGTAATCAAAAGCAACATATGTTATGGATTTTGATGATATGAGTAAGAACAAATTCAGCATGGACATTGAAAAGCTATTTTCCTGTTAAGATATTAAGGCATACGCAAGTTTTCAACATGCGTGTGCTTGAACAGCAAATCCACACTAACTGAACGGTACAACACAAGCTAAACCTTCACCCTAACAAGTACCCTTCTGCTTCTTACATATAGGCCCAGTCCCATTTCTCTTCCCTTCCCATTTCTCTTCCCCTTCTCTTCCCACTTGTTTTCGAGTGCCCTCCAAAGTGAGACACTCCTCGATTGTGTAGTGAGTAGTGCAGATCTTCCCCTACTAAACGGGACAACACTTTGCGTAAAAACGTCTTCACCTGTTTTACGTGCATATTATTAAGACTGAATGGATATAGGCTCTAAACCGGTAAACTGTTCAAAAGCAGTCATCCATAAGTTATCATTGAGAAAATCACCCACGAGAGGCTCTTGTTGTTCTGGTGAACACATGTGAAAAAGGCGCAAAACCGAGTGTTCGGGCTAAAAAAGAGGGGAAGTGGTAGAAATGGGACAGGGCCTTAGTGTTACAAACACATATCTTTTTGTATATTAACATGTAGGTATTACTGCCACCTACCGTAGATGAACTTCAGCACGTGCACAGCCACTGGGGTTGACAGGCAGGTCCTCCTCTTGAGTCACCTGCTTATGGAAACGGAAGCTATGGTGCAGGCAATGGTGAGCGCCTTGTAGCTGCTCCACAAGGAACACTACTGTGTCGTGGAGAAGGCCTGCCATCTGGGCACCATTCATGTCCATGCAGGTCAGCTGCTTCAGGTGGTGGGCAGCACGAGCCTCCTGCACACCATCTATTACTGCCTGCCACGCCACTAAAAAGGCAGAGAACAGGGATATTTCATTTAGGGGAGTTACACGATAAAAAAAAAAAAAAAAAAGAATCATCTGCCTGCCACAATCAACATCTCTGTTTTAGACTAAAAAGTTTGGGGCTTATGACGATATTTTCTAAAACAAGACAAGAAATGTTGACTGTTTAATCTGAAAACAGGTTTTGTTACCTGAAAGATGATATATGACATATCTACCAGTAAGCAAGTTAGCAATCAAATACTGATAAAGTAGCCGAGCTCCTCATAGTCTATGGCCGAGCTAGCAACATCTATTGAGGACAAATGTAGGCAGCTTTTGCAGCTAATGTGACTGCAGCGACCCTACTTCAAGGTGATTGTGAGAAAATGCCAATGGCAGTGACAACAGATTCCACAGAGGAACAGGTACATAATTATTTATATTTAACCATAATAGTATAGTGGTGACAAATGTGATAACAATTCTTGTGCTGAGCTGACAAGTATACAAGAATGAAACTGTCTCAAACAGCTGATTCAGTTTACTGTGACCTCACCGTTATGGAAGTTTGTACTACTGTTCTCAACTTCTCAGGTTTGAACTTGCAAGTATGGGAGTCTGTTATTGTGCATTCTTTGTATTGAGAAACAGCCACTGTCTCTTGTCCAGAGGTGCAATAAATAACTTTATAATTGACTGGTGTAAATCTGCATATTTTCATTGATGCAATAGGTAAATCTTTAAAACTGAAAATTAAACCAAGCATTGATACAATCAAAAGTATATTAAGTTAATTTGACAATCTTGGTGTGGAATTTACCTTCAATGCTATCTGCTTCCACACTGAAACCATCATCGCTGACGATCTCAAATCGTAAATGTGGCTGGTCTTGGCCAGGCTTCGCTTCATCTTCTGAATCTGATGGTGGCAACTCATCACATGAATAAGTAGGCCCTAAGAAGGAAAACAATCATAGGCTATATGACTATATGTAATTTGATTTAAAATACTCAGGGTGCCAAACATGAACATTCATACAACTTTTCTGAGATCTATGTAAAACAAAAAAATTCTCTGCTATTGTGCGTTGTTCCAATGTAATATCCTGAACACATATCATATTTTCTGACCAATATACTTCTGCTCCGGAGTATATTGTTCTTATAAAAAAAATGCATCATTAAGAGAAAAGGCATTTATAGGTCGACAGAGTGTCACATTTATGTACACTGTACCACTAGAGCTACACCCATAAAACGGTGAGTATTCTTCATCAGTCTCTGGTAGTGTTTTGTTTTGTTTGCTTGCATACATTTGATGACTACGATAGAAGCAGACTATTGAAAGGTGAGTGAAAGTGGACCCAGTATGGATCTCTGTGGAACACCAATAACCATACTAGTGGGTTGAGATCTTTTTAATCTTTCTTAATACTAAGAAATATGAACATATCTCCCCCATTCTTGCATCTGACACTGGCTTCCTGTCAAAAGTCGAATTGACTTCAAAATCCTTCTCATGACGTATAAGGCACTTAATGGCTTAGCTCCTGCATATATTACAGATTTACTTGTTCCATACCATCCAGGAAGACCTCTGAGATCTCAAAATGCTGGTCTCCTTGAAAAAGTGGGTAAAGAGCTTTTGCCTATCGGGCACCTCTCCTATGGAATTCTATTCCTCCCTACATTCGCGAAGCGGACACTCTTAATACCTTCAAGTCTAGACTAAAAACCTTCCTTTTCTATAATTAGGAATGGGGCATGGCACATCACCACTCCCCTTGGGCTTTCCTGGGAGGGCTACCTCTGCTGTTTTTCCGAGGTGGCCACTGATTC
This sequence comes from Sardinella longiceps, assembly GCA_027497455.2. Lineage (NCBI taxonomy): Eukaryota > Metazoa > Chordata > Actinopteri > Clupeiformes > Clupeidae > Sardinella > Sardinella longiceps. The sequence goes on along the minus strand of JAODXP020000023.1, from coordinate 33,620,412 downwards.
CACCCCCCCCCCCACACACACCCCAATTGAATTGAATGTGATCTTTTTGGTGATTGGATTTTAATTTTTATGTGAAAGATTTTTGCTGTCTCAGTTGAGTGGTTAGCATGGAAACCAAATTGCATTGGATGTAGAGGAGAGGAGCATGTGTTTAAAAATACAATAACTTATTCTGCTGTAAGTTTTTAAGTTGCTGCTTGGTGGGCAGCTTCCAACTGCTTGGTGGGCAGCTTCCAACTGCTTCCAACTGCTTCCGTCTCTCCAAATTTTAAACACCTGGGAAAATTCCCTTTGAGATGGAACAGCGCAGAGCAGAAGGGATTGACAACTCTTTGAGCATAACTGAAGTCAAGCCAATGATATCCTTAGCTTGAGGACTTGAGAGACCTCATCACACTCATGACATCTGCTTCAGTAATATCTTTCATACTGCATACTGGTTAGTGAAGAAACTTTGGCTGGGTTAGGTTTGTGGTGAACTTAATAAGCAATGTGACATAAGGATTGGCAAGATGAGCAATTCAGTTTTTACCTCATAAGAAAAAACATGCTCTTTCATTTCATTTCATCGTTTTTCACCAAGAAAGAGAACAGACACCTAATTAGATTGTCAAATGGTGTAACCATAAAAAAGCAACAATAAAATAATATTTCACCCTCCTAGAGTTAAATCTTTTTTTCTGCCTTTTCTTTGACCAACTGAGGAAAAATGTTTTTCGCTCACATTATTACAATGTGAGTACTAAGTTATTATCCATATTCACTTTTTTTTTGGGGGGGGGGGGGTTATATAATACTGGTTATATAAATTCACATGGATTGGTTACACCAACTGCCTACAGTATATTGTCAATATTTTTTGGTTACACTATGGACATTTTTGACAGTAATTCTCATCAATCTAAAAGCAGCTTTTTAAGATTGGGGCTAGAAGACAGGTCATTTTCAATTTTTAACTATTTGAAATATATCTCAACTTGGTGCCAACAAAAACATTACAACATTTTATAAAGAAGCTTTGCAAAATCACAAGAAGTTAGGCTTACCTGAGTACTTATTCCAATCAGCCATTGAATACCGCCCTGGACCATCCCAAGCATGTAATTTGTCTCCAACCCGGGACATGGCAAGACGGTCCCATGGCCCAGGCCTATTACAAGAAAATGCACAAACCATGATAAGGCAAACTATTCCTACTCATAGCCAAACTATCTATTAATATGATACTGATATAATAAATAGGACTTTTCAGCGATTAATTTGTAAAATTGTAATTGGTCTCATAACACGTAGTTAATCATAAATAATCATAAAATCACACACAAAAAAATGTTAACACTTTACTTGATGAGTTTGTAGCCTACATAAGACATTCATTACAACTTGGGATGGGCATTAATCGATTAATCAATAATTGGTCGTTACGAATTTAATCGATTATGTTGATTGTTCACCAAATAACCGTAAAACTAATGCTGGTTCTGTTGCGTAGAGTGTGTCTTGGTCTTTGGTATTTTTTGCCCTCAACAGTGCCTTCCAGTCAGTGCTGCCTTCAAGGCACGACGCCACTCTGCTTAGGGTTAGGATGAGGGTTAAGGGGGTTAGGGTTAGGAATAGGGTAAGGGTAGTGCCTTTTAGGCTGTGCTGCCTGGAAGGTGCCGTTGGGGAAAAAAAAAACACCATTGAGAGTGTGTCTTGAAGCAATGTAATGAATTTCTCTGTGTAGTGGCAATTAAACATTTTAGTCTAGGGTAGCCAAATACATGGGGGCTAAAACACTATACTCCTGTATGTTTCTGAAAATTTCAAAAGTAAAATCACAGTTACAAAAAATGTGAGTTGTGGAACCATGTTGATTAAAAAAATAAAACAAAACAAAACAACAACAAAAAAAACACTAACAACATTGTGAAGCCATGTATAAGTACAGTGCAAGACGTCCACACCCAAATGATGGGTAAGTTTGCAAAGTTACGTCAAGTTTAACAGCCACAAGATATGTTCTTTTTGTGGGCGTAATAAACATCTCATTAAGGAAAAACATACAGTACTATATTTTTAAATTATTATTATTATTTGTAATATGTACAAAAAGTTGATAATAAATTATAATAATCGAACGTTAATTCTCTTGATAATCGACTAAGAAAACTGAATCAAATACCCATCCCTATTAGCAACGGTCATAAATTGTACTATTCGCTATTAGTATTTTTCTTTTTACCATTTTGAATTCAGGGGGTGTACTACAGAAACTTCATATCTTAACTCTGAAGTTAAGATAGGATGGATTTAAGATAGGATTTTTTAATATTTGGTATGACAGAGGCAAATGGTAACTAAACTTAAATCATCATCAGGCAAAACAAGCCTATTGTAAAGCATGTCCACATAGACAACAGGTAGGAATGTTGGGAATGCAAAATTAGTACAAAGACCAGCCATCAGAATAGGTGACTCCTGTCCTTCCCTGTCACTGTGCCTGACACTTTGTCTGTAACACTGTAACACTGCAAATTGAACTGACAGGATATTGAAGACAGAAGGTGAAGAGGGGCAGGAAGTGAGTGGGGAGAAATGGGGTGCGATCGGAAAACAAAGGTCAGACGGGTAGGCAAAAACATATAGGCAGGACTATGAGGGGGTAAAGTCTTTTTTACTAATCACATTCACTCATTTCCCTTGTCTTATTTTGAATTGAACAGTGAGTGAACAAACCCAAACAGCTATTCCCTTTCCAATCCATATTTATTCATCTAGAATGTCTTATACAAATGACTCTCTAAGAAATTAACATTTTCACAAAAGTGATAGTTTGGTATCATTCAATCATAGGCCTGTTGCTGGAGCTTGCTGAATACTGTAGATAGCGAGAAGAATGACAGAATATGGAACAACATAGGACGAACACAAATGCAAACAAGAACTTTCCATTAAGTCAACGGCACAATGTCTGTTGTCTCAAAGAAACCGCTTATTTGCATTTGCGTTTGTCATCTCGTTCCCCTGTTATTGACTCGTTATTGACAGCAGTCAGAAAGCTTGTGTAACTGGGCCAAACGATCATTTTAACTGCATCTGAAATACATTGGAACTTACCTTCAAACAACCAAAGAAACAGAAAATAGACAATGTTATACTGTCAGAATGAACCAAAACTGAAACAGGCTTTCTTCCGTAAAATTTTACCTTAAGCTCTCACAGTCACTGCTACCCTCCTCTTGGGATCTGTCCAGGTCAAGAACTCCTTTGACTGTTGGAGTTTTAATACGAACTCCAGACCTACCAGCAAGAACATAAATAAAAATTCACCTACCACATATTTTGTTCATCATATCTCAAAGATTGCTGCGTCAATTCAACGGACCTATAATTAGCTTTACAGTAGTTGCAGAGTTATTGTACATAAGCCTATCATGAATTCCCTCTCAAAAAACTATACTACCAGTACCAATTTCAGGTACATTAGGGTACATGACACAAACATTCTATTAACTAAATCTAATGTAAACCTAATGTCTGATTTGTCTGAACATTATGAAAAGATTGCTAAAGCATCATGTATAAAAAAAGTCAAGTAATATATGTTAATATATGTTAAGTAATATTTACTGGATGAACATAAATACATTATGTATCTGAACACCATGACAGGCTAATCACAATAATACTGTCTAGAGCTGAAATAACAGTGTCTGATAGACACCAATACATTCCTGAATTCTGACAGAGGATTTTAGACCAGTCTTTTAATACATTCTGTGCCACCTTCTGGCCAGAGTAGAGCATTACCAACCTTAAGGTTTCCAATACATTGAATGCCAGTGCTTTAATGGGGGATGGAAATGAAGAAATGTTTCCTATAGATATGTCACGCCCCATATTAAACTCACAGCACCTGAAATTAAACAATTTGAAATAATAATTTCACAGCAATCAAAAAATCTCACCTGGAAATGGCCAAGCTCATTTTGCACAAGTCCTCTGTTCCAGACTGTGGCTCCACTTCCACGACCTCAGCCTTAGACCTCTTAGTACTGGCACGATCAGATATGGAGGACACCCTTTTCATGCGAACCTGCGTACGTGGTCGAGATGCTTCTGATGGAGGGGTGGCTGCTGGCTCAGGTTCAATGAGGACACATGATGTAGTAGGAGGGGCAGAACTCAAAGTATGAGTCTTACCCACAGGTGAAGTGTTCTTTATGGAAGATATACTCGGTGCTTGCTGGCCAGTACGACTTGGATCATAATAGCTGGCCATTGCTTGATTGAGAATAGCTTGAGCACTGTCAATGGCGTTTGCATGATCTGAAGAGGCTTTTACTCTCACAAGAGGAATGTTTCCTATGTTGTCTGGTTTGCATTGAGACCTGATTTTTCTTGTTATCAAAGATTCTCTCTTTCTCCTAGGCTTTTTTGGTCCAGGCACAGATGAAATAGATTTCTTCTGGGTCTTACTAACCTCCAAGTCTACCCCATTATTACTACAGCCTAACAACTGAGTGATGGCAACAGAACTTTGAACAGGGGTCATCATTTTAGAAACAGGAGTTGACAGAGGAACAACTGGGGAAGTGGCAGACATAGTTCCTGCAGCTGCTAATGTTGCAGAGAAGGCATTACTCTGAAGAAGGCTTGCGATTTGAGTGACACAATTGTAGGAGGGAGAACTAGGACTTGGCAGCTGAAATGTATTGCTTTCAGGATTTTTGACGAAGATTTGACCAAGACGATTGACCAGGAGTACATGTGGAGTTGGATCAACATTTGGCCCACCAACCTCTTTCACAGTTAGAATTGCATGACCAGGTAAAGCTTGATTTAGTATCTGCTGTTGAGGCTCTATTACTGATCGTGGGGTTGAAAAGTTTATAGAAATGGTCCGCCCCAAAGTTGCTTCCTTTTGAACTCTACTGGAGTTATACCCATTTATGACAACCGGAGCTGAACCAGGCTGTAGAACTGAAAACATAGAGTGGCATGGAACTGATCCCTGAGAGGTTACAGAAGATGATGACGCAACGAGGCCATGTGTGGTAGAATTCAAGATTTGTGAATTAGTGGAATAAACTGCACTACAGGGTCCTAGGGCCAGTGTTGTAGCTGGAGTTGGAAATGGTTTTAGTTCTTGTTCTGATGTTACTTCTGGGGGTGTATGGACCACACCTCCAAGTGGAACAGATGGAGCAGATAGACTACACTCTACTGGGACCGTTAGTGGAGTCCTATAAGTGTCCAAAACACTTGAATTGGACTTCTCCTGACCACTATCTGCAGTAAACAAAGGGATGCTGGGTGGAGAGATGGGCTTACACATGTTGATTAAAGTGTGGTCAACAGAATTACTCTGTAAACTAGGGATTGAAGAGTCTACTGGAGTGACAGGGCATGGTTGAATTACACCTGATGCAGCTTTCTCACCATCAGTCAGACTGTCTGATGATCCTGACATTTGGTGTGTATAAACAGAGTACCCATTCAGAGATGATACAAAGTGTCCATTATTCGGATCTAAATACATTTGTTTTGTATTTTCAGACTCTGGAGACTCAATTGAAACACCTTCTTGGACAGGAACTAACTCAGTAAAAGTGCTAGGGGAAGATGGCTCACACTTATCTAAGATCAATGGAGTTTCTACAGATGGGTCTAAACTTGAACCTTGGTACAGAAGAGCACTTTGATCCTGCAGATCCCCAAAGTTCATTTTTAGGTTTTCCTGAGGAGATTCCAGTAATGTAGATTTCTGTGGTAAGGGCAGACAAGAATTGACATTGTCCTGATGTGATGACATTGTGTATGACTCTAAATTCAAGGTAGGATTAGTTAGCTTCACATTCTCCTGTAAGCCTTTACTCATTTCCAAAACTGAGCCAGCCACAGACTCCTCTAGATTGCCTCCACATGGGGATTCACCCACAATATCACTTTCTGACAAAGCCTTAGCAGAGGACACCGGTTGTGTGTTTGAGATCGGGATTTCTATTTGCATACTCAGACCATTGTTTGTCGTCACTGTTTGGGGTAGAACATCATCTGACTGCACAGGATTTTTGACTTGACCAGTGCATTTCAGATTCTGAATGTCCATATTTGTCATGCAGGTATCACTTTCTGTGCCATCATCCACACCATCAAGCTGAGGTATTGGCCTGAGGGATGGAGACAAAGGTGACTGGGTGTCTCTTTGTGTGTGCTGAGTAATAACAGTACGGGTGAAGTCAAAATAGTTTTCCATTTCCTCATCAGATGACACATTACCCCAATTCTCCCTTGAAACCGCTGAGGTGCAAGACATTTTTGGTTCTTTATCTGTATCTTCATCCAAGTGTCTGTCCCAAAAATCGTCTTGGTTCATCTCCCCCTCCACATCAATTTGAGCACTACAGTTCATTGCCACACCTTCATTAATTAAAGCTTCATCTATCTCAAGCTCTGCTTTTAATTCAGAGCTAACAGACAAATCTGTATCCACATGGAAGGGTATGTAGTCAAATTCCTGATGACGGTCCACATGCGTACTTTTTGTCTCATGCAGTGATGAACTACTCTCAGTAGAGATGTTCCCAAATGACAATGTGAAAGAGTCAGAGTGACCTGAATCACGACATCTTGATCTTGGGGAATAGTACATGGTTGATGAAAGGGTTGTTGAGGAATTCTCCATGACGTCTGCCCATTGCGGCTGAGAGTGCAATCCAGAGGTAGAGTGAGGAAGCTTTTCTGATACACGAGAGGAGACAGAATTTCGAGCAACAGGGGAAACGGATGAGGTCAGGAGGTTTTCTGCAGCACCAAGTGGTCCTAATGAAGATGCAGACTGGGAGGATTTCAGGTGCATAGAACCCCCAGGTCGGAGACAAAATGTTCCAGAAGTGGTTCCTAAAGGAGGAGTTGTTGTATGACGAGAGCCACCAGTTTGGTAGTGAGGGCCGTGTCGTCGTGGCCTGAGTGTTTCATCATAATCACTAGTAGTCAATATGTGGTGAGATTTTGACATAACTGCACCTAGAGGAAAAAACAGCAACAGCAGAGTTTATGATATGATCTGTGCAGTAGTGTTGAAAGGATTTACATTGTCGACACTAAAGAGAAATATCAGCAACATTTTCTTGTTTTTGTTTTGTAATATATACCTGGAGATGGCAATGGCCTAGACATTCCTCCAGCGGGCCGTCTGATATGGGGGACTTTGTGTTGACTGCTTAGTACTGGTGTAGCAAATGAGGAAACTTTGGGGATGTTTTCAGTTTGAGAATTAGACAGTGGGACATCAATCCTTTGTGCTTCTATAAAAATAAAAAGAAGGACATAATAATAATACAAAATTTTTTAACTGTTAAGTGGTAAGGCATTAAGTTGCCCCCAGTCCAACTAAAGTCTATTATGATCAAGTATACTATTATGATCAACAAGTCAAGACCACCTCACAAACATTATACTTTGCATTATTATTATTTATAGCCTACCGTAATTTCCCGACTATTAGCCGCGGCTTATACATTGATTTGGCTAAATTTCTTCCGCTATGAGGTTAAAACAGGGGGGACAGTTAATATGGTGCTAATACAGTTTTTTTTTTTTTTTAACTTGCATAAAACACTGTCCTGCGGCTTATACACAATGCCGCTTATATGCGGGAAATTACTGTATAGGATAATCTAAACAGTGCTAAGAAAACCAGAGAAAGCATTCTCTCAAGTCCGAACAGTAAACACAAGTCTGAGTTCAAGTCTGAGTCCCCAGTAAGCAAGTCTGAGTCCATAAAATCTTGCGTACTCAACGTCTGATTGTTGGCCTGACTGTTGTGCTAGCACTACAGCCAGAATCCAGTCAGTTAATTATACCTGTGCAGGATAATGGCAATAAGAATATGTTTTCAATGGATTTTCACCTGAATTTGGACAGGGACTATGTGCTATTGTGCAGTTGTCTCCCTGATCTGGACACTCCTCCACAGGTTTCTCTTGGATTGGTGGTCTGACTTCCCAAATCCTGCATGTGTACTTGCAACGGCGATGAGGATTTTTGGTGCTCCAATACCAGCGAGAGCATCTAAGAAAAAAAACAAATCAAATGGAAATAAGAATGAAAGAGGTGAAACAACACTAGAAATGCAATTGTTCTGTTATGATTCATTAGCAGTCAGGTACTTACTCATAACCCACAGGAAACAGTTTTCCTTTGTTAGATGAGAGCCCAGTCAGCTTACCAAGCTTGCCTATGTGCAAAGAACCTAAACATAAAGAGTAAGCTATTAATACCATTATCCTTGAACTATCAAATGACACTATGTAACAAATTTCATGCACATTTTGGACAACCAAATAGCCAACCTTTTGTCAGGCAATGAGGTATTAAGAGCTGATTCGTTATATTCGGGAAATTGTGCTAAACTGATGGTGAAACTGAACTAGAGATGTGGCGGATGCCGCATGCATTCGAGAGACACCATCCATGCAGATTTTTTACATTCCAATTATCAGGTTCAAGTAAAAACGGATTTTTACAGATTCTGTAGGCTCAGATGTGGTCTCCAATATTGGCTAAAACATTCATTTCATGCATGGGCCTAAGATTTGCTCATCACAGAGAGCTTGGCTGAACTCCTCATAGTTTACATTGCATCTACCAGCTTTGAGCTACATGGAAACTTTTTCCATATGGACTGTAGATTACATGATCAGTCTGACAAAATACGTCCAGACCGTCCAGATACGTCCAGAGTTGCTGAAGAAACATCGCTTGAGCACAGCAACCAAAACGGCCATGACGTTAGCATTCAAGCATTTGATCCTGCTTCTCTACAGGCATCTCGCCAGTAAATTGACATTCTGATTGGTAATCGCCCAACTGCATCATAGCTCATTACATAAAGTTAACCGAAGTTTAACTTGATTTTATCCCCCAAGTTTCGTCACCTGCCACTTTTGTCTGCGAAATCGCCCGTCTCCATGCAAAGTCAATTACTTCCGTCGCCTGTGTCGCCTGATTTGCTTTCGGTCTGAACTCTCAGTTAGGTAACCACACTGAATTTTGTCATATTCGAATATCATCACTACTACTTATTTATATCACTTTACAAACACGTAACTGTGTCAATTAAAACATTTTGTGATATTTTACCTTTCAAAAGCTTGCGACTGTGGCTTCATGCCATCTCTCTAGATTACAGCTTATAACTGGTGTTCAAGCATGCTTTAGCTCACTAGACAGCTAATTGCTCATAGGCTAATTACCTCAGTACAACGTGGCAGCATAAATTAGTTTGAAGGTTATCACAACTCTGCTTTTTGGCTCATATCCACACGAAAAGTGAGGTAAAGCATAATATTGTTGGACATTGAATTGTTTTGTTTTTTTTTGTCATAGGTCATAGCTTTCCTGACGAAGCAGATCTCTATGCATTTCTCACCTGCGATATTGCAAAGTCTACACTTCAGCATTTATCTCTGTATGTATACAACAGAAGACAAACTTTTTCTAACGTCAAGTCAATGTACACAAGTCAGCAAATTTTTGCTCTCATTCTATCTATTGTGAAAACATGCATTTATTTTGTTCAAAGTTCGCCTAAGCTGCCGTTATACATGGAATTGGAAAACAAAATCACCCAAAGTAGGAAACTACTAGTGTGCTCTCTAACTGTGTGTCCTGCTAGCACCAGGCAAACCTGAGCCTCAGCCAAACCTAACTTTAAGTACTTGTCACATGCATATTATTGCCATTTGGAACACTCCCTGTCAACAAGTGGAAACCGTTGAAAAGCAGCGCTCCTTTTGACATGGTGTACAAGGTATTTATTTATATACCTATTAAATGCTTTGTACAATGTCAATAAACAAGTCAGGTCAAGTCAAGTAAAGCAAGCTGTTTGCATCCCGGTATATTATTATTTTAAATGAAGGTTTGGCTCATGTTTGAAGTGAAAAAGACCCTTAACAGCTTTGGTGTTTCCCCTTCCTCACATACCAAGGTTGTTGTCGAACTGTTCAACCCTACGTTATTGCTGATAAAAACACTGGTGTCACTCCGACAAAAATTAACATTGGTATTACTCCAACAACAAAACAAACACACCAATCATTATGTTCACAGACTCAGGTTCCACTCCAGTGAGAAATTTTCTGCGTAGACTTATTCCCTCAAAGTCCACATAGACACGCCGAAGAACTTCAAAACCCTGCCCTGTGATCATCTGAAAGGGGAAATGGTAATAGCAAGACTCGTTATGTCTATTATCATCCATAAATTTAAGTATTTTGTAAGGAAATATTAAAACAGCTCAGAGCATACCTTTCCACTGATGAGATCACGGTGCTTGTAGCAAAAGACTCTTTTATCATCTTGAAAAACACAGTTCCGGCTGCGGGCACACATAAAGTGGTAGTTGCTCTGACAGGAGGTCAAACAGCAGCCTACTGTTGCTCCTGTTTTATTACAACGCTCACATCGCTGGGGATAGCACGGTGTTCATGAGGACAGAAAGAGGAACAGACAATTATTGTACAATCTTATTTTTGAGTCCACAAGGATTTATGAGGTAATGATTCTGAATTATCAAACATTATTGATTTTGCAGGGTAGCAAAAGAAACTTACCATGAGTCTCCCTCTGGCAACTGCACTATGGACATGCATCAGGGAGCCATTATCCTCCTCAAATACCTCTGCTGACCACATGGAGCAGTTTACATGGGCCCATTCATTTTGTCCAAGGTAGAGCAACCTTCCAGCCTCCTAAAGCAATTGTGGGTATGAAAGAGGAACACTTGAGCCTGGATGAGCAGTATTAAAGCTACCATCTAGCTTTTAGATTGGGTTCTGCCATGAAGTGCATCAATTTACTAAGGAGTGTTCACCATGATACCAAATGTTGCCACAAAGTTCACCTCAAGTAACAATAATTAGCATTTTCATGCACAGCAATAGTATAGAAGGAGGTACAGCAATATCTTCTAGACAGATACATTAATATTGTGCATTAATGCAATTTGTAATTGTGGAAAAACCATATGTGTGAATCGGGTTTGCCAATATGCGTCAGTTGCCGATACTTACATTTGATTTTGAGTCCCCATATTTCTGACAAAGGGCACACTGCCTCTCATCCTCTAGAGAGCAGCCCATATCCGTGTCCGCTCTAGACAGCCTTTCTGTTAGACCTGCAGTCATGCACCCACACAAATGTACTAATTAGAATACATCAGGTTTAGCACATTTTAATGGGCTGCTAATGCTTGATCAACAGAGTTGAGTGTGACTCAAATCTATCAATTCAAAGTGCCAGATAATGCCTTTACACATTCTTTTCAACACTAGTGTTTTACTTGTCCAAAACTGGATCTGGACCATTGAATGGATGAACAGATGTTTGCTTGGTCATTTAGTTCAGAGTAAATTAAGTACATTTGTAATACGTCCTATGCTCACTCACACAGAAAGTCATGTTTTTGCTGATAATGCTAAGGTGTTTAATGTGATTTGGAGCTGGTCTAGGCTATTGAACTATTCTGACATTGCGGCCAATGAACAAGAAACAATGTTTCTCCACATAAATGGGAATGGAGGCCCACAGATATTGGTGTATAACTACTGAATGGAAAGTACACCCATAACACAGAATGTATGCACTATTTAATGAATGCTTAAAATAGTGTTAAAGGCTAACTTAATGAATTTTAATAAAAAAAAAAGCTAACATAAAAGCAACTGGCAGTCCTTTGATATTTCAAGCAAAACTCTGATGGTTTTTAGCCTGGCTAATACCAAACTAAATAATCACAAGTGATATTCAGTCTGGAGACTATTCTATTCATTTTCTCCTAGAGGAAGCATTGTTAGTTTTTTATTTTCCATAGTGGTTTATTGGGCACTACAAATGTCATAGTCAATTGCATATGAAATTGAGTGTGCAAGGCAGCATGGCTAGTCCTTTCTTGTTCTTAGGGTGGATCCCAAAAGAAGGGCTACGGGATTTCCACCCCAAGTTTAAGACTTTTAACAGACCTTTTAAGACCAATTCAATGAAAATTAAGCACCTTAAAAAGAATGTGATGTGGTCACTCAAACTGAACTATACTGCTCAAATTTAAATTGGCAGAGGACATGATTTTAAATGATGGTAAACAGTGAATGCTGAACAAGGACTTCTCATGGGAAATATCAGATAGAACATAAAAAATAGCACTGATCACAAACCATTAACTAAATCATGGTCGAGTATATTTACCTTTTGACTTAAGTCTAGCAACTCTGAAGATTTTTCTGTTGATTTTACTGTTGATGTTACATGTGAGTGGAGTAGTGACGCTGGAGGCCTCATCAATGTTCCCAGCAAGCATAGATTTGCTCCCGTCCTGCTCTACCATCTTCTGCTGCTCCTCCCATTCACACCACTGAGCATACACATGTTCAGTAGTGGGCGGCATTACTGCATGGGAAAGAATGCCCCTACAAGACAGAATGATGGACACATTAAACGTTTGTTTTCAATGGTATGAAACTCACCGAGTGGGCTGTCGTGTTCACTGATATACTAACATAAATATCACCGCAAAATATGACATCTAACAGGTTCTAGCATTGATTTGGATTTCTAGTAAGTCACGTACACTTCCCAGTAGTCAATGCGGTTGGACAACAAACTACGATGAAACTTGCCAGAAGTCATATTTTCAGGTGATGTTTATGTCAGCATATCAGTGAACACTACAGACCACTCGGTGAGTTTCATACCTTTGTAAACGGACATTCAATGCATTTTTACAAGAGCTTAACAAGAACTTTACAAGAGCTTTACAAGAACTTACGAGGGAAGATGTTTTGTGCGCGTTTCCCAAACTTTAGGGTCCTGGCTGTTGAACCAAGTGAAAACCTCCTCCATAAGCTGAAAAAAACAAAGAAAAACATTATGATCGTGAACAATGTCATCTAAAAATGTTCATCGAATGACAACATCCCATAGCCATTTATCTCTCAACATTGACTACAAGCCGAAATGTTTGGTGAGTAACAAAGTTTTCCGCCCTATAAGGCGCACCGGTGTATTAAGACGCACTGTCTATGAATGGTCTATTTTCAATTTTTTTTTTTTCATGTATAAGCCGCACCGGATAAGGTGCATTAAGGCTTTATGTAAGTGGGGAGAGACGAGGAGAAAGTCCCCTCTAAGTATACACGTCAGTCTCAATAAAGGCTACAAAACGATCCTCCATACTTCCTGGTTGATCGCGGACAAAACTACTATTATTGTCTCCATTTTATAATTTTTCATCCACCAACTCCACTACAGCCTCGTCTGTGAGCCTTCCAGTGTTCACATTTAACGACTAGCGGTTTTAGAATCAGGTAGAAATTTTAAAGAGGACAACGTGAGTCATGTATCTTGATTGGCTGTTGCCTGGAAAATCGCTTGCGACTTCTCCAAATATCTAACATGCTAGATGTCCCCCGACAACTTGCGTCAAGCCCACAAGTAATTCACACATAATGACTTGCGCTCACACATCCACTGCCGAGTTTCCCCACAACCACCTGTGATTTCTAATCAACCCTGTGACCTTAGAATCGTCTCTAAAATCGTGTAATGTGAAATTGGCATTAGCCTGCCCAATGACTCCCTGTCCGGATAGAACGATGAGATGAACAGCACAACAACCTATGGCTGATGGCTAGACGTACTCGCTGAGCAAATTCAATTTGCTACCGCAAGACTATGTCTAGATTTCTAGGCTAACTGAATAGGTTTCTGAAGGAGGTTTTGAAAATAGCTTTCAGAACAGGCTATTTCTCATTAGAATTCCAAGATGCAAATGCACTACTGTTCACACCCCATTCCTGAACTATTGTAGAAGGTTACTAGATGGTTGCAGCCAACACATTGACGGACTCCCTGTATGATAGGCAACTCTGGTTTTGAAATCATCTGCCTAAATACCTCCTCTCTGAAATGCTCATATTCACATTTTTAAATCACTTTTACATCTCCATTTCTCTTTTTGCCCGACTCTCAATTTTCAACATGAATCCAAGTAAACATTTCAACCACACACTTAGGGGACCATCCCAAAGAAAAAATGAGTAGGCCTAACCTATTTTGTACAACTGTCATTTCATTAGCTAGTCAGGACTCATTTGGTCATTGCTCTTTATCTATGAAGGGCTTACATGCATTTTATACATGATGAAATTAAGCATACAAAGGAGAAAAATGCCTATTACAGACACACAATTAGTGGTCATCACTGTAGGGGGCACACTGTTAAATTCAATAACATACACTGAACTATTGCATCAATAGTAGCTAAAATGCATTACATTTTATATAAAGTACAAACCAAAAGCATAGGTGTCAAACTAGTATTTTCTAAGCAACATTTGCCCTCGCCTTGCAACCTTGTTGCCATGAAAGCAATGCACAGCTGTGAGGACAAGTAAAAACTGACCTTTAAATAGTAGGATCGAGCCAAAGCAGTGGGTCTCTGATCTTCTGGCATAGATTCCTCTTCCTCTATCTGCTGACAAATCACTTGCACAACATCCTCGTGGAAGGATTTCTGCAGGAATTATAATAACAGTCACACTTTGCACATTGTATTTCATTGCATGTCTATGTAAGCATGTATTGTACATTTCCGCCTCATTATTTTTGTCTTGAAACCAACAAAGCCCAAGTCCAATATTGTGCTCTATGCATACATATCTATGTAAACGTGTATTGTACATTACATTTACGCCTCATTCTTTTTTTTTTTTTTTTGTCTGAGCAACGCTGCAAAGAGAGATGCTTTTTCTCCTTCTATTTCCATGAGTGAGGAGTTAACTTATTTAACATCAAATTATAAACGGCCTGCAAATGCAGACCCACACAAAGTAAAACATAATAAACCTACTTCTGCACGATCTTACATATTTGACAGAGCATGATACCAACATCCGTTTCACTAGAAGGTAGTGAAGGTAGACGGTAAATCGCACTTTTGTCTGTAAATACTGTCATGCGGACCAAAAAACAACAGACATGAATTTAGAAGTGCTGCATGAACACGTAAAGGTTTTTGCATCTGCTTGCAAAGTCAGCATCGGACCACACTTGCTCCTGGAGGCGTGTCAGCTCCTTTCCCTAAGCACTTCACTTACCTCAAATCTGTTTTGGACGACACTTAATGTGGCAGACCCTCCATGTGAACACGCAAACAAAGTAAAAGTGTGTAGAGAAAGGGTCCAGGGGCAGGTTTTGGAAATCTATCTATCCACTGGCTCTTCCATTGATTGACAGCTCTACAAATTATGCTACTAGACTACCATCTAATACTTTCAGACAATATTCCGCATTCATGCTACAATTTTACTCATTCAAAACCATCCCTAGACCACTGACTGTATGGATACTTCATTGGACGCCAGGCAGTTGGGCTGAGCCCATGAGGCGTGAATCTACCTAAGAATTTCTTCCCAAAATGAATTACTACATAGTTCTTCCTTGCCCGTTACTCATGGGTGCTCCTTGTATTGTCTGTATAGCGCAGCGAGGCAAATATTTTGTATTTGGCACTCTACAAATTATGCCAAAATGAGGCATGATGACATAAAATAGACAATAACAGTGCATCAGAGCCTCTTCAACAAAAACACTTACAAGAGTGGTATATAAGCCTTTGTCAAATTTCTTCCCAACTGAATTGAGATCACAAACAGCAAACTCTTCAGAATCTCCATCGGAGTCTTGTTGAGTGGAACACTGTGGAACAAACAAATAAACAAAAAAACAATTATTTACCCATGCATGACAGTCTGAACAATACAACTCTAGGGTTTTAATGGAGTGTCATGTAAAATACATAAAAGATTCATTATTGTTTAATTGCAAACAATACGGCAAGAATTAAAAAAGAGATACTATACAATAATTCAATTTGAGCACGTATCCAATCCAATTCCAATGTAAAATATTGTTAGTAACACTTTACTTGACGGGGTACCCCACAGTTACATACAGTATATAAAACTAGAAAAGCGCTCAGAGAGCGCAGACCTCCGCCAAGACAATGTGGTCACAGATGGTGTTCTGGATCACCGATCGCCACCAAAATTGAATCAGTTCTTACTTGTCCCAATACACACATTGTCCGAAAATTTCATCCAAATCCGTGCAGTACTTTTCGAGTTATGTTGCTCACATACACACACACACACACACACGCCGAGCAAAACATAACCTCCTTGGCGGAGGTAATGAGCTATTTTCACTGGCCTGCTCAGAATGCCTGGAAGTAAAGTGCTGCTACCATCTACAGTGTGGGTGCTAATTGTATGATGACTGAGTCCAATTTTTACTACTGTTAGTAAATTATAGAAATGGCAATGTGGTAATGTAGGACTGTGTTCAATGTCCTCATGACGTTAAAATAGACATCAAGCTGCCATTTTTATTTATTATTATTTTATCATTATTTACCCTGTTACTTTTAAAAGCATTAACAGGACTGAAAACCATATAGAAAAAAAACAGACCATTGAGACTGACCAATACAAGTTTTGAATACTTCAAGACAATAGGGAACCGAAATCACGCTAACTTCCGGATTAGCATATGGGTCCTATCGAGCTGAGAGTGAATGGACAAATAAACGTGACTTTTTGGTCCACTTTGATTTATAACTTGAGTCACACATACTGTATGTTGCATGTGAATTTAAATGATAACCATTCATCCCAATCAAGACTAAGTTTGTTGTTTTATGAAACGCAACTTTTGAAGTTCATCTAGAAACAATTTATTTTTTACGTTTGTGAAGCTCAAAATGTAAGTTTCAACATTATAAACATTATATGTGAAACCAACGACGCATACTAAAGCGGACCAGAAGTTATATGTATCTGTTCATTCATTTTAATAGGCTCGATAGGACCGTAGGCTAATGCGGAAGAGGGCGTGACTTCGGCTCCCCATGTTGTTAAAAAAAGTTAAAATGAAGTTTTTTTTTTTAGTTTTTATAATCCATAAACAAAATAGCTTACTTTTGCGCAAACTGTATAGATCTATAGATAAGTTATTTTACAAAACTCAAACAACTAAACCTAAAAATATTTTTTGGTTTCATGAGTTTCATGGTAGGCTGGACTAAAATACAACACAACTGTTGGGGTTAACCGCTTGCTAACATGCTTGGTTATCACCAATCATTGAAATAATCCAAAACACTGTGGAAGTGTGGGGGTAGCAAGCAGTGTGCTGTGTGTGTAGTGTGAATGTAGGGGCTGTTGGTTACCCAATGACAATTTCATCCTTTCATCAGAGCATTTCCACACATTCTACTGTGTTCTACCCTTTTGTGAAAAATTGAAAGTAGGATGCTCATCATTCCCGTTCTTCGTCCTTACCTGGCGGCATGTGAGTAAGTGCTGACTGAGAGTGGAACTTAGCAGACAGGCCAAAACTTTTTCCACTCCAGCTCGTAGTTCCAGCTGTAGCAGCTCTCTCCACCCTCCTCCTTCTCCTCCATCAAGTGATGTTTCCATGCAAGACTGATGGGCATTGCAAGGCTGACAGGAGTATACAACACTTTCTGGCAGATTGGAGAGGATCTCATAAAGGTCATCTAAAAAAAATAATTAATTAAAAAAATCTTAGCCTTGATCATGGTGCTAGAAATCCCCAAAGAAAACACAGTCTTGCTCCAGTTTAACCTCTTCCACTTGCCACTGAAAATTTCTGTCATCTTTGCTGGGTTGTTGTTGGCTTTTCTTCTGTTTGTATAGTGTGTCATTAAAAGGAGCAATCTTACAGCGCCAAAACAGGCCTGGAATAAGTACTACATCGGTTTCATGTGTTTACAGAGATTCCACATAAAACACATTTATTGTTTTTTAGCGGTAGAGATAGTAGTCGTTTCGCAATTTTATAATTTCTGTGTCCACAGGGCCCTATTTGGCCAACATGGTGTCCTGAGCATTGATTCACTCACTCCACATTAGGGTGTCTTAGGTCTCAGTTCATCCCATTGCATCTCGAGAAGAATTTGGCACTTTGGCATGATATTATAAAAAACACACTATTACACTGTAACAACAGTATGTAGATACACAAAAATACACAGTACAACACTAGTACATGGTATTACATATTATTACACAGGTTGTACCACTGTGCCTAATTGGGTAGATACACTGTGACCGTGACACTGTAAAACAAAGTGTAAACAAAATATGCTTTCAAACAGGTCATTCCACTCACCAGTTAAGCCTTCACACTTGGCATGAACCCAGTGGTTGCAGGTAGCACACTGCATCATCTGGCTTTCATAGTCATTGTCCTCATAGCATTTAAAGCAGATTGTGCAGTAGTTACCTAAGCCCATGGAAGATAGAAAGCACACTAATCTTTAAAAAAAATCAGCTATTAAAAGTGCTATGGAACATGAAGTTTATGTAATACAAATTAAGTCAAGCTTTCTTTACTCAACAGTATTCTAAAATCTATATTCTGAATGTCAGATGTTGCATATGACAATGGCATGGTTACTGATGTTCACTTTCCTATCAACTGATTCACTGCCAAATGTAATTAATCTAACCTTAATTATGAATATTAAATAAACTTTTTTCTTTTTATGATTTTTCAAAAAAAGGAAATGCATCTTACAGTTGTCTTTCAAATCCCCCTGCAGGGAATGTGATAAAATCTTTGTTTTCTTCCTCTACAGAATAATGCCCTACCATTGCACATCTCTCAACACAGAACTGTTGCAACTTGTTGGCATTATTTTTAAGTCTGCCCTCCGATATCACACTTCCCTGGCAGGATGTCTGGATGTCTAGAATATCATCCAGAACAACAACAAAAAATATCTTTCCATATGATTATTGGTGAGTTACAATTACAGATATACCAAATCTCATATGAGGTATTGTCCAACAGAAAAGTGGTGAAAAAGGGTGCAAAGATAGAAATTACTACCCATTTAATACTACTAGACTTGATCTTACCTTGGCCGTAGAGCTTGGTGCAGTCAGGACAAAGTCCCTTGTCATGATTCCACTCCGTGTCCCAACTCTTCCCTGGGGTGACGCCACAGCTCCTGCATCTTATACAGCTCATGCACACCTGACAAATAGAAATGCTCAAACAATCACAGCCTGCAGTACCCACTTTCACATTAAATGCCCTGAATATTCAGCTGATGGAATAACATTCCTTATGAAAGACTGAAGCATTACCTACAAAATAGACACAGAACATAATGCATAATCTCAATTCAAGAATAAAACTGGCATTTTGAGTATATGACTTACCCATGTCTTCTTGCGTTTGTTGGGTTTGGGGTAGTTGGGCCCTAGGCAGGAGGGGTGGTAGCTGTTCTGACACCGTTCACATTCTAACAGAGGCTGTGGAATTTTTTTGAGGACAAAAGAGGAGAGAAAAGTGACATAACGGGGATAATTCAGTGTCAATTTTTGTGATGATTTCTGGAAAGTTACATTTGATTAACCAGCAACAGTGAGAACAAAATGACTTGATGCATACAAGGCAAGAAAAATCGTTAATGTAATATGTGAATACCTTTGCAGGCTTGCTTTTATGTCCACAAACATGGCAGAACCGGCACCGCCGACAACACCAATTTTCTTTATTTTCCTCAGATGGACGTTCCATGGGATCAAGGCAGAAGTGATGAAATGGTTCGCAGCACACTCGGCAGTACAGCATCTAGACAGCAATCAGTATGGAAGCGCTACAGTCAATCTAGTTTTGCTTCCTGGGCAGGTATGCAAACTGGCACAGAAACTATGAGCGAGCAGCTGGTTTCAGTCAACACATGGTGCTAGAGTTTCGCCGATTGACCTGCGGCCGATCAAAACCAGACAATATTCACGTTTTGGCCATCAACCTTATGCAGATTTTGATCAGAGTGTAAAGCCATGCTGTGCAATGTTAGCGCAACGGAGAGTGTAATTCTGCAAAATACTGTGATAAAGAAATTTGGTCATACCGCACAGCTCTAACTGTATAAAATAATACTGCAATTTAAAAAGTAATTATATATTTTGGACACAATGCAATCTAACATCTAGAAATAGATCTATGCATGTTGGCTTTTCGGCCTACTTGCCTAGAATTTCCTGCATCTTTATGAGATGCTTTACATCTCCTGGTAACCACACATATACATAACTGAAAATCTGTTCATTATTTCATGCTATATAGCAGGGGTCGGCAACCTTTTTGCCATGCTGTGCCATTTAGAAATTTTCATATTAGTTAGTGTGCCAGTAGGTGTCTTTAATTATGTGAAATTAAATACTGGCTACATATTTAGATGGATATGGACATTGAGCAAATGTAAAACACCATTGCACTGTTTTATCCTCACAGACTTCAAGGTTTTAGAACACCCATATTTCCCTCTCCCTCTCTTCAGATAACAACCATATAGGCAACAAATTCACAAAGTAGGCCTAAAATCCAAAATCTGACAGTAGGCATGTTATTCACAGAGCCAATTGAAGATGGAACTGATAACAATAGCAAAGATTGAAAAAAAAGAAAGCATAATAGGCTAAGTAACTTCATTAACAATAACCTGCCAATTTGAAATAGCCCTTGTCTTGTTAGAAAGTAAATGTTTTGCCTAATAGTCAATGTGATCCCTGCATGGCCCTGCTTCTCCTTACTTTGCTCTGAAATGTGCGGTTGGTAATTGGTCACTTTGGACGCATGTTTCGGAATGCACCGCTGTCAGACGACTTTGGGAGGGGCAAAGGACATAACGTTAGGCTACTTCATGTGCGAAAATATCTGTTCACGCAGATAGGTCGATCCGAACACTGTTATTAAAGCCAGTGCGATATAGCCTGACATAGCCCGACCATAATACTGCTGTTCATCCGATGAACATTCGTATTATGGGCGGGCTATGTCAGGGTAAGTGC
This sequence comes from Sardinella longiceps, assembly GCA_027497455.2. NCBI lineage: Eukaryota > Metazoa > Chordata > Actinopteri > Clupeiformes > Clupeidae > Sardinella > Sardinella longiceps. Next base: position 33,599,476 of record JAODXP020000023.1, on the reverse strand, counting down.
GATATTGCGCAGACAACTGAACTTTTCGGTAAAGATGCTCAGCAGGCGTAAATGATGTCGGCCCTGCAATGTGTTTTGTAAGTTAATTGAACTTGCCCAACCACTCTTATCAGAGCCAAATAAATTTCATGTCCGTCAAAGCTGGTTTGATCAAGGAAGAGAACACTGCGCTATCCTACTTCTGAAAGTCCCCAAAAGCGCTCTGCGAACTCTGACTGAAGCTGGCGCGTATTCGCAGATATGTGTCAATGTGGTTGGAAGTAGCCTAAACTCTCTTGTGTGTCTGAAATAACCTATCGTTCCTATCTGCCTGATCTTTGAAAGTCTTTTCGCGCTTTGTCTCGTAATGACGTCTAACATTGTATGTTCGACACGCAACACTTTCAAAACATAAGTGCACACAGCACACATATTCTGCGGTCCAGGAAGAGTGGAATGCCCGACCTGTCGGCTTCTTTGCCATCTTAGCAATGCATCAATGGGGCACATCTAGTGGGAAAAATAGATATGGGGAGGGGGCGCTATTGCGGCATAGTGATTTTTTAAGGTCAATGTCATTTCATCATATGTCTGAACATTTTTTATGTATTAAATTATTAGGATAGTGCAATGTCCGCGTGCCACTGGAAATTCCTTGGCGTGCCACTCGTGGCACGCGTGCCTAGGGTTGCCGACCCCTGCTATATAGTCTATAAAGATTAACAGCCCGTCCCATTTCTCCCCTTTAAAACTTCCACTTGTTTTTAAGTGCCCTCAACAGTGAAGTCCCCTCACCAAGTGAAGTGGAATATTTGCCAAATAAATGGGACATCAGATTAGTGAACAGGGAACGTGCTCATTGCTCATATACGTCACATGCAGCTGGCTGTGATAACAACTTTAACTGCTTCGCCGTATCTAGAGCTTCACAACTTTCTCCATCTTATAGCCTTAAATCACGAATATGATTGAAATTGGAATAAGCCCCGGATAATTGTGTTCAAGTGACCACCGCAATACACATTAAAAACACTGACAAAACAACCCTGATAAGGACGAACGTTGGATTGGCGTAAACTCCCTGAAGCATTTAACAGATAGTGGCTAGCTAGCTGCTAGGTGGCTACATCGTTAAATATTTTCTGACAGTGTTCTAAAGGCAATGTTTTTTTGCGTATTAAACATAGAGTTTTTTACATGATTATTTGCAGAAATGGTCTTATTTGCAAGAGGCCACGTAACATGACTAGGTTAAAAAAAAAGCCCCCCAAAAGCACTTGGGTGCTCCTTGTACCATCTGAAAAGCACCACAAAGCAATTGCATTGTATTTGGCAATACAAATGTTATAGATTTTTGGAGGCCAAGCAATTTTACACAGTATTCATAAGTATTCAAAGATGATCAAATATGACCCATATATACAATAATAGAACAAAATAGATAATTATCTAGATATATAGATAAATAAATAGTCATTGAGCAAGAGGGTTGGTCGGTGCCATCTGAGGGCAGTAAGGCACATCGTTTTTTGGACTTTTAGACCATCTTTAGAAAATAAATTATGTCAATGCATTCCAGTAAAGGTGTCCTCCATGTCCCCCAGACTCGCCTCAAGTCAGGTGACAGAGCTTTTGCAGTCGCTGGTCCCTGGCTTTAAAACCATCTGTTTCCTGACATAGATGCCCCAACTATTACTGTTTTAAATACAAGCTCAAGACAGCTTTTCATATTAGCATTCCCTACTAACTAACTGCTAACTGGTTTTGTCTTGTCATGTCAGTTATTATTGTACTTGTATCTTGCTGCTAATTTTGTATTTGTTTCTTTATATATATTTCCTACCAATTTACTTATTTATTTTTACCTATGTACAACACTTTGGTCAATGTAAATAATGTATGAATGTGCTTTAAAAATAAATGTATTATACTTACTATTGGTGGTAGCTTTTTGTGTATTATAACTCTCTTATAAGTCTACAGAGGTATTCTATGGGTGAATAGAGTAAAAATTAGGGCTGGGCGATATGAGCCAAAACTGATACCCCGATATTTTTGGGCCAAGGGGCGATATACGATATATATCGATATTTTAACGCAGGGGCGTCACCAGCTTTTGTAATGTGGGGGGACCAACTGGCGGGGGGTCTGGGGGTCCTCCCCCATAAAATTTTTAATATATTAGATACAATTTCCTGCATTCTGGTGTATTTTTAATAGAAATTTTTGCCAACAAAAATCAACACACAATTATTTGCCTGCATGTTGAGCCTGCCTTTGACTCACTCTCATTGAGATTGAGATGGATTGACTATTGGTCATTTTCCCTATCAACAATAGCATATTTTCTTTTTTCTTTAATTGTTTTATTTCAACTACTGGTCTTGTCATCATTTCAATTTTAAAAACTACATTTGTCTGAAAACACCATTTTAAGACAATAGCCTACTGAACCTAAAATAGCCTAGCCTACTAGACAAAAAAGTTTTGGATGCCATGGTTTTATACTTGAAACTCAAGCAATAAACTTGTTTTATGTCAATATTTAATCTATATTGGTATACACACCAGAAATAGGCTAGGCCTGATTCACTCACTATGTTTGCTATTTCAAGCAGTGAATCAATAATAGGCTTAACTGAGGCTATAGCCTATGAAAACTCATTCTTGACAAGGAGCTGTGTTTGAATTAGCCTAAAGTCGTTAAAATTACATTAAGATAGCTTGATACTTATCCTAAAGTTGACTAGATCAGGGGTCTCAAACACAAATGAGCTGGGGGGCCACTACGGTCAACATTATCTGACTGGAGGGCCATGTCAGGGGTCAATGGTATTCTATTTATTTATTTATGTTTATTTAGGCCTAACAGGGACCTGCACATTTCCTTTAAAATTATTTAGTGTGTTTTTTAATCTAAAGATGTGATAGGCTTATTCAATATTAGGCCTAGGCCTATATCTCATCATTGAATGCCTAGCATACTAGAACAAATATCTTTTCACTTTTCAATATAGGAGATTGTCTGGAATATGGTGATATAAGAATCATGATAAAGGTATTCTATAAGACTTTGTAATTTGCAACAATAAAGCCTATTGTATGTGCTGACAATATTTCATTAATTATTATTAATTAATGTTATGAATATTAACTATTTTGGATCTTGAAACAACATTTCTAGCACCTATCCTGACAATCAGTAAGTTAAATGTTAGTCCTGACGAACAGGGAGCTAAAAACGACTTTCACTATATGAAAAGGATTCATCTATTTTGGGATGACAGCATTGAAGACAATGCAGAAATGTTATAGATTTCAACATAGGATTACTCGGGAACCGCTAATCACAAAGACGATTGCTATGCATCATTGTAATCTGTGGGATCTGCTGTTTATTTTGATATGTGTTTTGCCATAGTTAAGTTAAGAACCCGTGAGATATCACACAGAGAACAATGTATGACATAGACGCAGAATGTGTTGGTGACCATAATTTTGACATAAATTCATCGCTAATTATCTGGTAATGCGTTCATCGCAGAAACTTACTAGTAGCACTATTGGAAAGGCCAGTTCATGTAGATTGCAATGATGCCCTTATAATTTCGGTACAATTAAAACTCAGCGAGTAGCATGGCAGAGAAGAATGGGTGTGCCCGGACAGACGATTGCATGGAGGTGTGCTGACAATATTTAATTAATTATTAAATAGGCCTATGTTATGAATATTAAATATAATCTATCACTATTTTGGATCTTGAGACAACATTTCTAGCACATGTCCTGACAAACAGTTACTTAAATGTTAGTCCTGACGAACAGGGAGCTAAAAACAACTTTCACTATGAAAAGGATTCATCTATTTTAGGATGACAGCATTGAAGACAATGCAGAAATGTTATAGATTTCAACATAGGATTACTCGGGAACCGCTAATCACAAAGACGATTGCTATGCATCATTATAATCTGTAGGATCTGCTGTTTCTTTTGATGTGTGTTTTGCCATAGTTAAGTTAAGAACCCGTGAGATATCACACAGATAACAATGTATGACATAGATGCAGAACTGTATTGGTGACCAGAATTTTGGCATACATTCATCGCTAATTATCTCGTAATGCGTTCATCACAGAAACTAAATAGTAGCACTGTTGGAAAGGCCAGTTCATGTAGATTGCAATGATGGCCTTATAATTTCGGTACAATTAAAACTCAGCGAGTAGCATGGCAGAGAAGAATGGGTGTGCCAGTCGGGAGTGGAATGGACAGACGATTGCATGCAGGGAGGTGTTGCAAATCGCGAGTGGAGAATGCAAATCGCGAGTGGATTTTCAGCGCTTTGAAGTGGAATGGATTCGCGATAGATTAGAAACTCTGCTGGATAATTTTGTCATCAAATCTGGGTGGGTCCAAACGTGAAATTTTGAAATCTGAGTGGGTCCCGTCCCACTCACATTCTATTACGGCGACGCCCTTGTTTTAACGACAAAGAGTGAAATGTTTTGTACAGACTCAACACCACAATTATGACAACACAACCAGTTTTAAGACTGATTTCATATTGCTCCAACACAGCTGTGCAACAAAGTGTAAACATACAGGCTACCAAGGCAGTCAACAATGACTGACAACGGGCCAACAGCTTTGCAACATTTAACATTTATTTATTTATTTTCATTTTCGTCCTGTTAAACCTGGATTGGTGGAGGTGAATACCAATTCAAAGAAAAAACTAGTTGTATATTGCTATAATTTGTGCTATCAGAAATCATTAACATGTTCAAGTAGTGCCAGAGAGATGTTTGTGTGTGTCTTTTATGTACAAAGTTTACAAAAAAAATAAAAAATAAAAAAAAATAATAATAATAATAATAATAATAATAATAATAATAATTATATATATATATATATATATATATATATATATATGGATGGTGGCCCTTTAAATTATAGCCTACTAGGCCTATATTGTCAACAGGTTCAATGAAAATATGGCATTATGGTCTACATGAGTAAACCTACATTGCATGACCATACCTTTAAAATGCATTTTGCCATACTGCCATTTTGCCCTGCAAGAAGCTCTCAGTGACGAAGTGATTTGAAGATGAGAGAGAGACAGAGGGTATACGTTCAGATATGCGTCAGCATATCTATAGCTAATGCTATTGCTATAATGACGCTCACAAACATTCTCTCTCTCAGTTGCACTCCGAACTGTTTCACCTCTCTCACTCACGCTGCAATTTTGAAACTGATATTTGAGGGGTATTCAGTTCAAGAGAAGAGATTTCTAAGCGACAACATTAATCAACTAGCTAATTAACAACCCAAATATCGAACATGCGAGTTAACGCTAATGATTGCGTCGGTAAAATATTTGTTTTCACGGACATCGGAGTTATACTAAACTTCGGAGCAACAGAGCAGAGTAGACGCATACACCTGTGTGCAAGTGCGTGTGTAGATATGAGTTACAGTAGGCCTACTTCAAGTAATAGGCTACAAACACAGGACATACTGAAACGTTAGAATGGCGGAAATATAAGTAAGACACTGTTCTTTTTTCTTTGATGCAAGCTCTGCTTCTTCTACTGTCTCCGCCGTGTTTGAACTGAAAGTTTGCAATTGCAATTAGCCAGCACGTGCATTATGAAAGGGGCGCTGTTGAGCAACGTGAGAGAACTGGCTCTGGCTGCGGCAGTGACGGGTCAAAACACAATAGAGCGAGTGGATTTTGATAAAATGGTCCAACATTAAGATGACACCGATATGACTATATTATTAAACTACAATCCGATATCAAAAACATATCGTATCGTAGTCGTAATACCGGAATATCGCCCAGCCCTAGTAAAAATGCAGTTTAGTCTCCTTCCCATAAACAAAGCAATCACTCACCTCTTGATGGCCTTTACTTCCACACAAGAGACACACAAACGGAGGCATCAGACATATTGATGTCAAAATGCTCAAACCTCCCATCTGCCAAACATTTTCAAGGCTACAATCCTCCTGTGAGAAGGGCATAGAAACACATTTAGCACACAGATGCACAGAGATATCGAACTTCATTCTATACTGAAAGGCTGCAGTACATTACCTTGAAATCAACTCTGATTTTATGTGTAGGTTCAGATGAGGGCTCTCTCTCAAACTGAGCAAAACCATTGGCAAGAGCTGCCAGTACACTGGGAGGAGTCTGCTCCATAGGGCTCTGGAGATAGGAAACAGGACAAATGTGAATGAAAAAGAAAAGGTAAACCAGGGGTACCGTTTACAGTCCAAGGACCCTTTAACTGTGCATGGACCCCAATCCCTCCCCCACCCCAAATGTACTACAGTTCATCTTGTATTTACACTGTCAGTCCTGAGCATCTGCAAGAACACATGTACGAACTTCCCATATACGAACTGTAACAGGTTTCTAAGGATCCAGCAGGATCAAGGATCAAGTAGTTAAAATTACATGAAAGACAGAATTATATGAAATCTAGTGATTTTCATTACATTTAATGGATGTAAAGTAATAAAATACATAATAGCACTTCTTTCACAGTGCATGAACTTACTTTTTCAGCATGCTACTGAAACGGATTATGAGCATACTACTGAACAAGCAATGAGAATGAATATTTTGTGAAACAAAGATCGAAATTTGAAAAAGCAGTTAAAGGTAACAGAAGCAGGCATATGAAAACAAAACCTAATAATATTCTTATGCCCGCTCCTGTAAGCGTTGGCTGCCGTTTCGCCATTTGGTCTACCTTACACAAAATTATTTCATTATCATATCTATGTAACACAACAAAAAATAAAGCGATGAAGCTAAGGTGTGCGTATTACTTTGTTGATTTGAGAGACACTTATCTATGATACTGCACCCAACTAATGAATCCGTATGTGCATGAGGACCAAGGATTATCATAGCTATCGACAGCACTTCGCAAGGTGAAATAACAGGGCTACGAGTTGATTCACTCCAGATAATTCCTTTAACATATTACCTGCCAATGAACCACTTTGGTGCTGTGCATTACATTTCTTTGTGAATTACTATTAGTCAATGGAATAAAATTAAAAAAAGGAGTCCAAAAGTTATAACACGCAACGGAGTTTCTCCTAAAGTCTCTCCTAAAACCTTAACATTGTCTTGGACTGATCATAGGGAGGTAAAGTAATGTCATCACCCCTTATGGGAAGCATTCCAAATACTGTGGCAAGATGAATGGGAAAGTCTTCTCAAAGAAATTATACTTCAATTCACACAACAACTTTAAGGCCACATGTCTGGCAACTGATGGAATGAATACATTATCATTAGGCCTGGGACAGTTCATGTATTGTACCCGAACCGTTCGGTACGCTCGTCACGGTTCGGCACGTGCATGACCCGCACGGTTCGATGGTGCATGCGCAATGTGGCCATGTGCCTGATCTCAGTGTGTTTACCTGACGGTGAAACGTGGAAATAGCAAGTGGGAGACAAATGGAAGGCCGACCTGAGATAGAGGATGCACCAGCGTCATATACGTCTGGAGTGTGGGAGCATTTTGGATTTAAAGTAAACTATGATGATAGTTGGAAAAAAACAGTCGATAAATCCTTGACCGCATGCAAGCATTGCACTAAATCCATCACCTATGCTAACGGAAACACATCTAACATGCTAACTCACTTGAAAAGACATCACCCAAAAGTACCCACAGGCAGCGCAAGGAAGAGAGAGCCGGTTGGGAAACAACTGCAACTCTCTGACGCGTTTAAGCAGCCTCTTAGTGCCAATTCAGAGAGGGCGACAGCCATAACGAGAGCAATGGGGATGGCCATAGCTAAAGACATGTTGCCTTATAGCGTGATCGAGGGTGCAAGGATTTCAATATCTGATGAAAGTACTCGATATAATATTGCCTGCCGTAAACATTTTAGCACCGTTGTGATTCCAAAACTATATGAGGAACTCTCCCGCACCGACCATGTAGCTCTGACTACAGATGGGTGGACCTCCAGGGCCACCGAAAGTTACCTGACGGTGACCGCTCACTAGTTTAACTTGTTTTAACCTCCGCAGCGGCGCAGAATCACAGAATCAGAGTTTTCGCGTAGCTATAGTGAAATGCAACTAAGCATTCACTTATGCGTCGATAGGCATGGATTTCCCCGCACTGGGAAATGCAATACATTCCACTGCGATCTCACTAAAAAATTATTTCTCCTTCGCGTGTAGGAGATGGCATGTTGCCATTCTGTTACATTTCCAGACTGTCCTAACGCCTTCCGCCTGTCGGCGAAAGATGCCTTTTAGCCTATTCACACAGCGCTTAACTAATGTCCTAATTTTTGCACGTTTGTTGCCATATGATATTTTAGTCTCCAGCATCTAGCTTCTTCACCTACGCTGCTCCTACCCAGCAAAAACTATCGCCTGCACCTATAGATTCTTAAAAGGGCCACCGGTAGCTTCTTAAAAGGGCCACATCACTTTTGATACAGGTGGGCCAGGTTGTGCTACATTAACATTACTGCCATGTATGAAAGGTTGAACAATAATGATGTACACATGCTGGTTATGAAATAGTGCTCCACCTCATTTAATGACCTGGTTTAGAAACTAAAATGGATCTAATTTACTTAGTTACTGAAACTACGCAACGGTAGTTTGTCACCTTTTTCAACCCTTATGAGTTTGTAGACCTGGTAGTCTACATGGCATGATGAAGCATAGTTATGGGGGGGGGGGATCGAACCGAACCGAACTGAACTGAAAACCGTGACCCTAAAACCGTGATACGAACCGAACCGTGAATTTTGTGAACCGTCCCAGCCCTAATTATCATAATTTATCTTTCGCCCCAATTTTAATTCGAATTTCTGACATTTTTTTCTAATGCATTAAGTTTGAGCCTCCTCCACTTGTCAGTCAAAACATTATTTGCCAAACTCACTGAAAATGTATTGCAAAAGAGGTCATGATGTTTATTGTAGGATTCTAAACTCCTAAAGGATTAGGATTCTAAACTTCTAAATTGGTGTTGCGGTAACACTCACAAAAAGAGATGGCAGCGTGTCACTTATACACAAAGCCATGGTCCAAGCTAATCATGCTAGTTGTGTGTATTGCTTAAGGACATAACTGTACCGCTTTGTAGTTCATTTCTAACTAGGTGTGCATAATTTTAATCTTTTAAAAGATGGCGAAATTTCACCTTGTACTTCAGGTAGTAGTCAAAGTTAGTAGACCATTTCTTTTTATATATTTTATTTTGGTGTACATGTTCCATGTAATGCGATTTCCAATAATCTTGTTAGGAAGGTTAGGAATGCTACCAGTAGGATTGCTGGAACACTTTCATCTCCACCAATATGACTCCCGCAAATGCCAATATTCATTAAAAGAATGGAATATTCCGTTAAGTATCTGCCAATCGTACAGTAATCGTATAGTGAATCGGCAGTTTCTGTCAATTAGACAGAGACCTCTGAGATCTCAAAATGCTGGTCTCCTTGAAAAAGTGACCATATCTAAAACTACAATTGGGGGAAGAGCTTTTGCCTATCGAGCACCTCTTCTATGGAATTCTATTCCTCCCTACATCCGTGAAGCGGACACTCTCAATACCTTTAAGTCTAGACTTAAATCCTTCCTTTTTGACATTTCCTATAATTAGGAGTGGGTCATGGCATATCACCACTCCTCTTGGGCTTTCCTGGGAGGGCTACCTCTGCTGTTTTTCCAAGGCGGCCACTGACCACCCCCTTCTGGGTTGGTGAGATGCCATGTACCATACCTTAGTTATACTGCGATAGCCTAGTGCTGCCACTTTCTGCACACTTGCCATCCTGTACAACCCTCTTTCTCCTCTCTCTCTCTCCTCACTCTAGCTAGATTATATGACACATATCATGAAGTGATATCCTCCTAGACTGGCCTAATCCTCTTGTTTCTGTTTCTTTTTGTTTCTCTTGCCTCCTCTGCCCTGACGCACTGGCTGAGTGATGAACCTCCCGTACCTCCCTGCCACCAACCCTACCCCACTATGGATGCTGACCAACCTCTCCGGAGCCACACACCAGGACCACCCTCCCCTTTTCTCTGAGGCTTGTGATGGAACTGGCCTGATAGCCCCCTGATGACCACTACCTAGATGGCGACCAACACCCAATGAACTCTAATCCCACTCCAACTACTGACTAATCCCACACTCCAACTACTGACTCCATCCCTTGGCCCTGACTGTCACACAAACTATGTGTATATCATCTCTGACTACATTCAGTACTCATACTGTTTTGTGTTAACCATGGTCAATCTATGCATCAGACTTTACGGACACTTTATTAGGCCCCAGGCAGGTAGACTGAGTCCATGAGGCGTGGATCTGCACAAGGTTTCTTCCTACAAAACAAATTATTTACAAAGCGAAGGGAGTTTTTCCTTGCCCCTGATTCTCATGGATGCTTCCCGTACTGTCTGTAAAGCGCCGCGAGACAATGTACTGTATTTGTGTGTTCTACAAAAAAAAATTAATTGAATTGAATTGAATTAGTCAAAACTATAATTTGTAATTTCAATTAAACTGCAATTGCTTAAAACTTGTTAAGCAACCATGAGGTCAATATTGACAAAAATGTTGTCCAAATCAGGCAACCCCATTACCTTTTCTACTTTACGGCGTCCAGAAGATCCTCTGTGGTATATAGGCTTGCGATGTCTTACACCTTCCTCCGCCAAATAGTCCTCTAAAAATTCATCTAGGGAAATAAGAGACAGAAAAAAGTCAAATCAAGTTGCACTTAAAAACAAATGTGACTAACCTGGGGTGTGCTTTCTCAACACTATTACCGCAAAATGACACGTTTTATGTGGCATTTCAACCTTTCTGAACTATTTTTACTTAACAAAACTTAACACTTAACAAAACTAAACAGGAACTGTATTTTGCTCCAATACTTCTTTTGGTACATCAACGAACACCACTAACCACTCGGTGAGTTGGGCGTTTTAAAATAAGCATTTAATGTGCATGATTGAGAATGCCTGTAGCTAGCTATTCTGATGCAGGAAGGGGAGATGAACCAAACAGCTGAGACAGGACCAATCTTTCAGATTTTGGTGTCAACCCTCTCTATTCCTATTCTATTAGCGGTGGCATTCTCCTTCAAAACCTTTCCTCCCGGAAGTACAGTAAAGCTCTTTGTCAGTTAGCCTAGTACTGTAGTTGTATGCTCACTGTTCAGTTTTTTCTTGCCCTTTGAACACTTCGGCTTAACTAACAATGCAGCTCATTTATGTTTTTTATGTCTGTAATTGCAACTTTATGAATGTACTGTTGGTAGGCAGGAAGTTATGTGACATAAGAAATTACCAAACATGCTAGAATGGAAATAGCAAGTGAAATCTGGTTAGCATCATGACCATGCAGTGCAAAAGTTGTTTAAAACTATTGCATGCAAGTAAAGTCAATTTGTCTATATTTAACAGCACATTGTACATTGTATAATGGTATGTGACCAATACATTTTGAATATGTATTACCGGTAACTGTTTTGTATCAACAGCTAAGGGTGACAAGGGTTGAATATCACAGTTCATTATGGCAGGTGGCTAGACTGTACTCGTGGAGCAAATAAATTCGCTACCACTAGGGTACGTCTAGATTCTAGGGCTAACTTACAAAACTTACATCTGTGAGAAAAAAATACAGTACAATTGCCATAGATGGTTAAGTGATTATAACAAAATTTATGTGCTCATCATGCGCCGGGAGACAATGTATTAGCAATGTGAGACTATATATTGTATTTCTGCGCTCTACAAATAAATTTGAATTGAAAAAAAAATGAAATAATGTGTATTTTTGATGAACATTATAGGCATCAGCTATGATCACTACAAGCGGAAAAATAAAACAGAAAACAAAGAATTACCAGTGTTTCTGATGCCAAGTCCCCTGCGTTTAGCTGGTTGAGTTGACTGGGAGCTTGTATTATCCAGATCAGAGTCATAATCAAGCAAGTCGCAGTAGGATCTTGGCCTCACACAACGTCTGGGCTGTTTACGCACTGATGGGCTGTCACCGACTTCATCCATGCCATCTGGACCCTCGCCTTCCTCAGTGCTGGAATGACCACCACTCTGAGCCACACGTTTGCGCTTCAAGTGGCCTATGAAGAAAAGAGTAGTTTTGATTTAATTTAAAGTGAATGTTCCAAATAATTCAAGCAAAGCCATTTTGCAATAGCCAGCTGACTGCACTAGATCACAATCGGGACGAAAGAATTTGGAACCACACAGGCCGAATGGAAACGCAAATGCGAACGAGCACTTTACACTGAGACAGTTGCGTTCGGTCTATGTTGTTCCAAATTCTTTCATTCCAAGCGCTATCTAGTGCAGTCAACTGGCTATTGGCCAATCAGGGAGTGAGTTCTATCATTATTATTAAGGAGCCTTCCCCTATGTCTCTGGCAAATAAAATATTTGTCTAGGTACTAAATTAATTAATTGTTTGGCTCCCCATGAACAGAATTCCGCATTTCAAGGCTGTCCTAATGATCCCAAACCTTCAATATCATTCAGTTTGGACCATGTCAGCTAGAGATACCTGCAATTACAACATCTCATTCTTGTTCTTTCATTTTCACCTAGGTGGCACTGTACATGAAATGAGTGGTCATGGGATGGGTTGACATGGCCCTGCGGTTCTCATGTCTGGCCACCTGGTGGCCAGTTGGTCTAAAATATTATGAAACGAAATTTCATGAAACTTGGACGGATCAAAACAATGGTTCCATACCATCCTAGTGGGGCTTCATGCCCATCAAGTTTCATGCACCCCGGTGCTTCAGTTTCTCAGGAATCCTTGACACAAAATTGGCCATTAGAAGAAAAAAAAAACCCTATATGCCCGCCACTTCGCTGCACAGCAGTCATAATAAAACATGAGCACGTTACCACATATGACTAGCCTACTAATCTAGACGTACCCTAGCGGCGGCAAATAAATTTGCTCAGCCTGTACGTCTAGTAGAAATCCATAGGGAATTTGATTGGATGAAACCCACGATTGAGATCGGTCTCTCTCTCGATACCTGACTATACATTTCAATGATCCAGGATGGTCCGCCAGGCTAACATATGACTGAAAATACCTAAATAAAATAACTTGCGCTATACAAAGAAAGGCATTCAGACAAATTAAGAAAATGTATCTTCTTATCAATGATAGTTTAGGAACTTGCAGAAATAAACAGGGAAATCTAGTTTCCCTCACTGGAACATATGAGAGGTTGACAACTAACAATAAATAAATCAGCAAGATGTCAAGAAAATAATTACTATACAATCATGTTTAAAAAAACATGACTACCTTTTAGATTCACAAGGTTCGTGGTGAAAAGGACTGCCCTTTTGGTTTCCTGGCGGGGGGGCCTAATGCGCCTGCTTTACAGTATTACTGACAATATGGAGCTTACCTTTATGCAATTTTCCTGAGAGACGTAATGCCTTCCTTTCTTCTATCTGGTCACACCTCTTCATCCTTTAAGGATACAAAATTATTTGTAGGTCAGGAATGTCTAACTTTTGATTCTATTGATGCATCTATTAACCGAAAAAGACTATAAAAAGACCAAAGAAGACATTTTGAATCATAAAATTTCAGCAAAATAGCTGAGCTATCTACCACACACTTACACGCAGCACTGCCGTTTGGTGTTAGGCCCACCAAATTTAGGCTTATCAAGGCAATTCATGCACTTCCCACAATCTTCTGTGTGTAAGCAGCCTTTGCACTCGCCACATCTCCGTGAGCGTAACCCAAAGCAGTTCCGTGAGGGACGGCGGAATTTAAGGGGCTTTTGTTCAGGCAAAACTGGGCTCTCTGGATCAGAAAGTGGTTCCACACCTGAAAATTAAACAGAAAAAATAGCATACCATTAGAGTTTTTTTTATTTTTTTGCATTTCACATAAATTCCCATCAATTATTCCTCCATATCAAGAGGACAGCTAACAAACTAATTGATGGCTCAATCTGTACAAAAGAATCCAACATAATCCAAGCAATATTTTATGCCTCGACATATCAGAGTGGTTATACTCGGAATTCCCACTTGTTTTAGTATTGTTCCCTCCAAGTATTTTCCAAAAATTGTCTAATATTGCAAGTTGTGATTGGGAGTTTATATATTGGTTTGGTAGAAAAATCACATTGGATGTTTAACGGAGCAGTTTGTAAGTGTAAAAGTGTCTCTGCTATTTTCAAGATAATTTCACTACCTTTACTTTTGAGCTCTCAGTCGTTATAAAACCCATCAACACATACTACTGCTTGTTTTTTTCAGGACAGTCTAGGCTATCTAAATCTGATTACTGAACTAGTTGTAGGACTTTGGTAGAGTGTTTTAGAAGGAAGTAGTTCAAATATGGGTTAACAAGCAGCTGTCCACCCAAATGCCATTTTATAAACTGCAGTTCATTTCGATTAAATGTTGAGTTTGGCATGGTCTTGTATTTCTATTACAATAAACTGATTTAGTTTTATTAGTTAGCAGCTACTGCATTTTTAATAATTTAACAGGCAATAATGTACTTTACAGGCCTTATTTCCTGTAATTTCTGTAACGGTACAGAGGTAATTACTGGAAACAAATTCAGGATCTTACCATTTCATTAGTACATTTCAAGTTGTACCAGCCAATCTCATTGTAACATCAAAGAAATTCTTTATTATTAGCATTTTGTTATTGACTTATACCCCCAAGAAATTGAGTTTATTGTTTAAAAATAACATTGAAATTAGTCAGGTGTTATCCAATGAGTTGAGTAATTATGGGTTGTTGCCATGAAATTACCAAGCTATTACCACAAAATCTATCAAAATCAAAATCAAACAATCTATAATGTACATTGTTACCAAAAAAGCGTCACTTTGCCAACACTGCCACTGTAGTTTACCTTGTGTTATGAGAGAGGGGGATATGCCTGAGCGTTCATGTAGAGGCAAAGCACTTAGCCGAGGGATGTCATCAGGCACCGTGGCACGTGGCTGACCAAGGGCAACTGCGGCGGCTCGGCATACATGCTTTATTCGCGGACCAGCTCTATGAACCTCCTGGCAATGTGGGGAAGAAAACATTAATTATATTAATAATTATTGGATGTGTCTCATACCAAATCACTATTGTTTTTAACATCAAAGGAAAATTCCACCTCTTTATGAAAATTGGTTATGCACTCTCTTACCTGGAGTAACATATGTGGGTGAAAGCATTTTGGTCTCAGCGCATGCATTTTCCCTGTCCAGCAGCCCCAATTTTAGCTTTATTTTAGCTGTAGCTTAGCATAGGCGCTGGAATGTAAAGTTGCCAGATAGCAACTCTTTGGCTACTTTACTTTCCAGTGTCTATGCTAAGCTAAAGGTAAAATTGGGGTTGCCAGAATAGGAAAGCACATGCTTTTAACCAAAATGCTTTTGCCCACATATGTAACTCCAGGTAAGAGGGTGAATAACCAATTTTCAATTTTCCTTTAAACAGGCTCAGAGAGAAATTGAGATGTATTATACTTTGAGCAAAAAAAGAGGGTTCAGGTGCACATTAGGGCTGCAACAAATACTCGAGGTACTCAAATAATTTGATTACAAAAAGTGCTCTGTGAAATTCTTATCAAAGTTCATCTTTAAAAAACAAAAACACTCTCTGCTACCGTCACTTGCGTTTTGTGCATCATGCATCTTAAGCATCATTGTTTCACACAGACAGTTATTATTGAAGCACATTCAAAGATAGAAGTTAGGCATTTTCTTTACAAACCACATCAGTATTGTTACATTTTTCAACTAGAGATGAGAAGACATTTAAATGGGAAAATTAACGGAAATATGCATTACTTTTAACCGAGATGCTAGCGGGCGCGATGCTAGCTGTTCAAATATGATTCAAGCAACTATGCTAGGCTAGAGCTGCAAGTCGTATCGCCAGGCTCGGAGAACGGCTTGATGAACAGAAAAAAGGTAAAACTCAATTTCTTAACTCGAGGGGAGGTGCAAAATGAACTTATTTCCACGAATGGTGGCCTAACGCTTTAAATGCTTGCACTATGAAATGTAGAGTTAATATCTGAAGATATCCATGGAATATTGTAACAATTCGCTGTTAATTATTTCAAGGAAATAAATTACATGCCTTGTCATGGCCTGATCTAAACAGGCTGTGCGCAATGACTACTTCTTAAAATTAATTGCGATCTATGTTCAGCCTTATTTCCGAAATTTCACCGGCTTATAAATCAAACAAGGCTAATTTCTTAACTAAAAGAAATTATACACTAGAGACAACAAGTAGCCTAAACTTTGTGAAGTTATAATTCAGAGACAAACATGAACGGCCGTATTTATTCAAAGCTGGAGGAAGCAAGCCTATAGCGGAGATAGTCGTTGCATTTAACATGAAACACACATAAAAACTCTGAAGTCCCAAAAGTTCAATTACCCATTAGTCCCAAAGTCAAAGTTTATAGTAATCCAGTTCGAACGTTACTTAGATCCCAAACAAAAAGCAAAACACGCGCACAATGTAGGTGTGAGCTTTCTTGCGAAGCCGCTTCCACTAAGAAACTCTCCATTCTCCGACGCTTTCGTTCACCTGCTATTTCCAGCCCATTTATCCAGAAATTATTTTGATAAACTATAGGCCTATTTATCACAGAACACAGGCTGCAGTCAGCAGCAGTCTGCTGAATGCTGCCTGCGATTTATGATTTTTGCGCATTTAGACTAGGCTACTATGTAAATTAAGGGCAAATAGCCTACCAGTAAGTGGGTCTACTGTAAAATAGCCTTTCAACCACAAAAATAGAATAGCCAAATAACAATGCCGATACGTTAAGAACGAACAATATTTATGTTCAAAACCGGATCAGGAACGATATGTTGGTGGTGGAACACAAGAAAGAAAACGTTAAACGTTTGGAACAGAACGATTGAAAAATTATTTTGTTTTCAAGCCCTGGCTTAAACACATTCACATTCCTTTGTCCAGTTCTTGTTCCAACTGACAGCACTCATCAGTGTCTAAGATTATGTGATGACTGGTGTCAATTGTTAATTGGCTGTACCTGATCTACTGGACAATCACCATCTTCTAACTTGGCAAGATCCTTGTGCTTTCCTCTTCGTCGCTTTACCACTTCTGCACCTTCCTGTGATCCAAATGAACCTGTGAGAAGCTGGACACAATCACAAGATAAGAAGGCTGTTCCAGTTTCCAGGTAATACTACCAGTATTAACCAGCACCACTACTAATGAGAGACATAGAAAAATATCAATATTGTGTAAGTTGAACCTACGCCAACGGACTTGAGCTGTTTCTGCTGATCAATCTTGATGAGTTGAACTTTGGCCTTCTTAAGAAGGTTGAACATCCTTTTGTTTGCACCTGTGAGGCGAACACGTTGCGATGTAACCTTCTCTTCAGAATTCAGAAGCTTATTTCCCATCTTAGCTTCAAATTCATCCTCCTGAGGAACTCTGGTGACATCAGATGTCAAAGGGCTATCTTCTGAGTCTGAAACATGAAACGTTATCATTTCAGTTGCTTATCCTCATTGTGTGGAAGGGAAAATCTATCAATAGTGAATATATTGTTTATAACCAAAAATTATTATTTTTTTAATCTCAATGTAAATATTACCTACTGCCAGATGCAGAGAAAACAATAAAATTGTGTTTATGTAGAAAGTGATGTTTTACTGACCTACAACATTTTCCTGATGGGAACTCATCTCAAACACCTCCTCATGTGAATTGCTCTGCATTGCCAATAGCTTGGAGTTCTGAGCACGTACACTAACTGAAACCTTTCGGACAACTCCTGGAGAATCAAGGTCTTCTATTTTCAGCTTAGATTTCTCACTCTTTGAGAGGGTATGGTCTGGACTGCACCTACTTGCACATTCCTCTTGTTTGATCTTGTCTAAATCAAAGGTAAAGGAAGGGGCATTTCCAATGACTTTTTGTTTAATCTTTTTCCCCTTACAGTTTTTTTGTCCTTGGTTTATTTTTTTCAGCCTCTTGGACTTCTTCAGATTCAACATTTTCTTGGATAATTTTTGAGGTATTTTTTTTTCCTGAATGGGGAGTGGTAAAGTGTATGGATCGGAGTTCATCAGAGTTTGGAACTCTTCTGTATCCAGAAATTTTTCATAATCATATTCGAGATTTTTATCTAATGTATACACTTCTTCTCCCACTGGTCCTAGTGCATGCCACTTAAAACTTGGGTCTCTCAACAGGGATCTTCTTTTTCCAGCAATCTTCGGAGATTCATTCCGTGAATGCATTTTACTGCTGCATGAATCCGAATCCTTTTGACTCAGTGGGGGAATTGGGTCTTCATCAACATTTAAAAGAGATTCTGTCAACTCCTCCTCCTCTTCCTCCTCCTCCTTCACTTGACAGGAATTACTGTCTGTGCTAGATAAATCAAAGTTCCTCTTCTGCAACTTGGAGTGCACATTAAATTGGTGCCCCTTCTTTGGAGAGTTTCTACGTGGAAGAACAGACATACCAGCATCATCCATAAACCTCTTAGGAGTCTTAATCACTCGAGAGGAACGAGCACTAACAACTGGCATGATGAAATGCTTTATGTTTTTAAGACACTTTGATTTCCCACTCTGACTTGCCACGGACACAGACAGAGTTTCATCAACAGCACCATCCTCCCCTTCTCCACTGAACACCTTTTCTCTTGGAATAGATGTAGCATCTATACTGGCTTTGTACCTTTGAGTTTCCAGATAATGAAGGCTTGCACAAATCTGTCTTTTCCTATATTTGGTCTTGAGCACACCAATTAATTTACTTACAGGAGTGCACGAGGACCCTGTGGAGCATGCATCATTAGACTTTGCTAATTTTCCTTGTATTGCTTTTGGCTTTTGCAATTTCATCCTCCGTCCAATCAAAACCCTGCGTCTTCTCTTGCCATGTCTTTGTGGCATCTTGACAATACGAGTTTTCACTTCTGGATCTTCACTTACTGAAGGCTCCAACATCAACACCTCTCCGTGTTTTGGAGATTGTTTTTCAATTTCATCTTTTATTTCTGTTGGGACATCTAAGGAAGCAGATGACTGAGGTTCAGACAGCTCGGTATTCTGTATATCTTTTTTATCAGTCAACTGGTGCACGTTCTCCCCTTGACCAGAATTTTGTTGTGAAAATCCACCAAGGGCACTTTCTTGTTCAAGAACTGTTGGTTGTAAGGGATCACAATTGGATTCCAAAGGAGGAGTAATATTAACTTGCTCCTCAGAACTCCTTTTGGGTCTGCGTTTGTACGTTGTCCATGGCTTATGCCTTGAGCGTTTCTTTCGTGAGGTACTGATAGATGAGCTCTGCTTAACATTTGGAAACGGAGAACAGCTTTCAGTCACCTCTGTTGCTTCTGAAAAATCTTTATCGGACAGTTCTTTGTCCTTCTGAGCCTGAGACACTTGAATTGAAAAGGACTGCTTTAAACTGTTACATTTGCCTGGTGTAGAGACAACTTTGATTTGAAGGGGTGGGACAACCTCTTTACAATGTAACTCTTCATAGTTTGAGTGGCTTACTTCTTCTCTTTCTTTTGTGTGACATGAAGATGCCTCTGGAGTTTCACTCTCCTGAGACAAGTTGTCTACCTCTTCACTTTGTTTTGATGACTCATCTTGGTGTTTAACCAGAGACTTTTCAATTGTAGTTTCATCTGAGGTAGGCTCACTCTGAGGAAGTAGTTTATTTGCAGGGGATGTTGACTTTTGAGGAGAATCAGTACTAGAGTTGGCTGTATTAGAATTTTCAGTTTCTTGCATCTGATTGGGCCTACTTTTGCCTTGAACCAATGTAAGAGTCCAAACAAATTTATTACGCTTTTTTCTTGATGAGGATTTGGTATTTCTGACTCTGGTCAGCTTTAATCCAGGGATTCCCATGTCTAGTCCATTTTGAAAATATTCCATATTTGAAGGTGCAATTCCCACATCCTGGGTTATAGTATTGTCCGAATCTTTGCGGCATTTCTTTTTCCGTTTACTCTTTTTCTTTTTCGACACAGACACTTTTTGGGCGTTCAGGTCATTCACAGACGAGGACTGACATACAGATTCTGTAGTGCCATCTGTACACTGATCTGTTTTTTTCATTGATCTTCCATGATTAGAATGTCGAGTGCTGGTTCTCTGACACATCCTAATGGGCAATTTGCCATCAGGGTCATCTTCAAGTTTCCTTTCCATTTGTTTCAAATTGATATTATCAGTATTTACTTCCACATTTTCAACTTTACCTTCGGAACCCAATTTGCATGAAACTTTCTGATTATTAACACCTGATTTAAGGTCATGATATTGAACTCCAGACTTCTCATGATCACTGGATTCTGTAATTTTGCTTGCAGACCGGCCACGGCGCTTAGTTATTAAAGTCTTTGCTTCATCTTGTTCCACACATTCCTGGGCTTTTCGAACAACATCCTTATTTCTCTTTAATTTCACATGAATGTGAGATATTTGGGCACCTTGTTTTTTCTTTGCTTTTGATTCAAGCTTTGGTCCTTTCATTTTCTGCTCTACTGGAGGATCATCATCTTCCTTTTTCATTGGCGCTTTAGTCGGCAACTTAATAGTGATCCTTGGGGATGACACTTTCTGTTTTGGAGAAGCCCTCTTCCGAGTTTTTTTACAACTATCTTCTGTGTTAGAACCCACTTCCGTTAATGTGTTTTTTGAAGGATCGGATCGACGACAGGATGGTGTGGTTTTCTTCAACCCTTTTTTTGAAGCATTTTCTGTAAGAGGGAAAAAAGTAATTATGTCAACAAAATACCGTATATGATTATCTAAAACAGTGATCGTAAAAATGGGAAACAAGTACTCCTTGGATCAATTCTAAGGGGTGTGCAAAACAAGCACCAGCAAAAGGTTGACATGGACTACTATCCTCAATACAACTTAATTGTCACTGCATTGTTCTGCACAAATGACACCACTGCGCCTCAAATATCCGAGACAGGACCAATTGTCAAAAGTACTTTTATTTCATGCTTGCTTCCATTTCATCCTAGACACTCCAGAAAAAGGGGCTAAACATGCTAAAAACCGAAATTCCTCTTTAATGAACAGCAGGCAAATATAGGCCTATTCTGTAACAATTTATTATCTTAATGTCTATGCTATTTTGTTTCATTTTGTGTTGGCCAAATTAGGAGAGTAGGGCTAAGGGGTGATGGTGGCACAGGTGGTAGATGTCCTGTTCGTCAGACGGAAGGTTGCAGGGTCAAGCCCTGCTTGTGGACAAGGGTTAGGGAAACACAGAGGGAATGCTCGATGCTTAAGGATTTGACTATTTAACCTAAGGAGAGTAGGGCTGAGGCTGATGCACATCTCCTAATTCAGTGAGGTTATTGAATAGGTAACAGGTGGATCAGTGCATCCCTATTAGTCTAACAGGAGTATCAAATCAAAGAACACACACACAGGTAATTCCTGCAAATCCTCTTATACTTTCATCACAAAACATTACATCACATACAACACATTTCTACTAAATTGTTAATGGATGGTCTTATAGGAAAATGACAGCAACGAATAATCATGTTAAACAATTTCAACAATGCAAGATCACTTACTTCTTAATAGGCTTGGCCTTTGTCCTGACTGCAGTGAGATGCCATTCTCATTTTCAAACCCTTGGAAGTCATCTCCCTATAACACAAGACAAAGAAAAACAACTTTTAGTGATGTATAACATCTGGGGACATTCTTGAGCGGAGAATTAGCACTTAGCACAGATAACCAGCCTGTGGGGGCAAAACCTTAATCTGTGTAAACATCTTAATATAGGCCTACTTCAAATCTCATCCTGAAACATATGGAACGTCAGTTGAGCCATATGAAACTATTCTTACTTGCAGTAACCCTACCGACTAAAAAAAAAATGTTTTTTTGAACAGTCTTTTCTGCTAACTTGCCGACCAACAACAGTGAACAATTTTTTCCCATAAATCGCCCCTATAATATGGGTCGGTGACAAATAAGGGTTGGCAAGATTATCATTTCGGAAATATGCTTTAACTTAGACCCCCATGGGAAAAAAACTAATTTCATTGGCTCTGATCAGTGCATACCAAACTCTACATATTCCCCCTTATCTTTAAATGTGGAATTTCATTAGCACCAAATCTACTGCTTCATGCAGAATTCTAGAGTGCCAAATGTTTACCTAAGACACATCGCCTCTCTTCAACGATTCCTGGGTGAATGTTGTTTGTAGGTAGCCTACAGTCGTAGCCTACATGGTACTGTAGCCTAAGCGAGTTGTGTTATGGTGCCACCACAATGAAAAAAGTTCAGACTATCCCATCTTGTGACCGTCTCCTGCATCAACAACATAGCCATTTTCGAGAACGCTTCCTATTTCGGGCAAATTGCTACCCAAATACTTTTTGTCCCAATCGTGACACCGCCTCATATAGCCTACCGAATGACAAAGGTGGGCTACCCTTTCTGATCGGTCACATTGTTATCCATTAGAAATATATTAATGATCACGCTAGCAATTGGATAATAGATTTCAGCTGCACTCACACTGTAATCAAGCCTATGCGTAATCGTAATTGATTGACTTTGTCACTTCTTATTCTCATGTCTTCAGGTTTCAAGTAGACTGACTGTTATGCCAGCAAGGTCAAAACATTAGCTGACACTGAAAGTTAGCAACATTAAGCTAGTAGCCTACTTCATCAATCATCTGTGGTCAGACTGAAGAGCTGCGCCCAGGCAAAGACAAAACAGAGCACGTAACTCGGCTGCTCATCTATACATGGCTTGTTGCTTGCATCACTTACAAACGATATGGGTAAAAAAAAAAACCAAGCACTTTCTGGATGTTAGGATTTGATTGGTGGGCTGCATGATGACAACTATACAGGGATCTATGATGCGAATGTTTGAGACATAAACAAAACTAGAAAAGCGCTCAGAGAGCGCAGACCTCCGCCAAGGCAATGTGATAATGAAGTTTAGCGGCATACCTGCTCATTCTACAACTGTTCTCACAATATCAGGGATTTACTGAGACAGTATACTAGGAGGTTATTCATATTCTGGCACTTGTAACTCATTAGCAAGTAAAGGGCACGTCCTTATGAAGGTTATATAAGGAATATAAGGGGTTGCTTATCATCATAAATGATCGTAATCAAGATCATGGGAAAATCAATCATGATCAATTTTCTACCATATCGGCCAGCCCTACTACAAAATGACAAAAAAAGTAGAACGTTAACACACTGGCAGGAAAAGCTGGTCGTAGGTTATGGTCAGCGCCACTCGTACTTTGTCTGAAAAATCATGAAAATTGTTTTTAAGAAAAAAAAACCCTTCCCCAATGTGCCTGCCGTACATTTTAATCCAGCTGAGGTGACGTTCTGGACCTAAAATATTCTTACACTCAGTAACTTTAGGCTAGCCTATGCTATCTATTTTCATACCCTATGGCGCAACACAAAGTGCTTGATACACAAAATACATGGGCTTAAAAATTCATATTACATTCAACTAACATAACAAGAAGTAAACCTGATAAAATACATGGAGTTCAACTAGTTGTTTTCAGCTTCTAATATGCACACATGCAAGCAGCCTGCTTCATGCAGCCTGCCACCGAACCAAAACACAGCAATATCGGCTGCAAATGAGGCTAAATCAAAGTACCCATGACCTCACAAAAATGCAAATGGTCTGTACCTAACATAAGAGCAGAGAAAAGCATCAATGTGTGAATTATAAATTTAACCATTAGGCCTATCAGCGCAGAGGTTGATAGCACCAACACCACAGCAGCAGTTCTCTCCCTCATAGGAGGCTGCATGACATGCCAAAATGCCTGTGCCAGAACTCAAAGCCGACATCACAGTTGTGATATTGTGAATCAACTGTAAACAAATATACAAAGTCCGATATCTTAACTGATCTTCCACAACCATCACAACCATGCTAAAGTGAAGAGATCTGATCTTAGCAGAGTTGCAGGAGCGAGCGGAAATGGACCAAAATATTTTTGACGAGTTTCATTTACAAATGTTAATACAAACTGTAAGTGATGAAATCTAAAACAAAAATCCAGAAAATCACAGTAGATGATTTTTAAATAATTATTTTGCATGTTATTGCAGGACATAAGTATTTGATCATCTATCAACCAGTAAGATATTTGGCTCTCACAAACATGTTAGTTCTTCTTTAAGAAGCCCTCCTGTTCTCCACTCATTACCTGTATTAACTGCACCTGTTTGAACTCGTTAACCTGTATAAAAGACACCTGTCCACACAATCAATCAGACTCCAACCTCTCCACAATGCCCAAGACCAGAGAGCTGAGTAAGGACATCAGGGATAAAATTGTAGACCTGCACAAGGCTGGGATGGGCTATAGGACAATAGCCAAGCAGCTTGGTGAGAAGGCAACAACTGTTGGTGCAATTATTAGAAAATGGAAGAAATTTAAGATAACTGTCAATCTCCCTCGGTCTGGGGCGCCATGCAAGATCTCACCTCGTGGGGCATCAGTGATCATGAGGAGGGTGAGGAATGAGCCCAGAACTACACGGCAGGACCTGGTCAATGACCTGAATAGAGCTGGGACAACAGTCTCAAAGAAAACCATCAGTAGCACACTACGCCGTCAAGGATTAAAATCCTGCAGTGCACGCAAGTTGCCCTTGCTCAAGCCAACGCATGTCAAGGCCCGCCTGAAGTTTGCAAATGACCATTTGGATGATTCAGAGGAGGACTGGGAGAAGGTCATGTGGTCTGATGAAACAAAAATAGAACTGTTTGGGTTAAACTCCACTCGTCGTGTTTGGAGGAAGAAGAATGATGAGTACAACCCCAAGAACACCATCCCAACTGTGAAGCATGGCGGTGGAAACATCATTCTTCGGGGATGCTTTTCTGCAAAGGGGACAGGACGACTGCACCGTATTGAGGGAAGGATGGATGGGGCCATGTATCGTGAGATCTTGGTCAACAACCTCCTTCCTTCAGTAAGAGCATTGAAGATGGGTCGTGGCTGGGTCTTCCAGCATGACAACGACCCAAAACATACAGCCAGGGCAACTAAGGAGTGGCTCCGTAGGAAACACCTCAAGGTCCTGGAGTGGCCTAACCAGTCTCCAGACCTGAATCCAATAGAAAACCTTTGGAGGGAGCTTAAAGTCCGGGTGTATCAAATACTTATTTCTTGCAATAAAATGGAAAATAATCATTTAAAAAAAATACAATGTGATTTTCTGGATTTTTGTTTTACATCCCATCACTCATGGTTGTAGAGTATCCATGATAGAAATTACAGACTTCTACATACTTTGCAAGTGGGAAAACCTGAAAAATCAGCAGTGTATCAAATACTTGTTCTCCCCACTGTAGATAACAGTCTGTGAGCTGCAGTTAACTTATTAAATACACTGTACAGTTCCCAATTAGTTACACATCCAATAATTAACATAGGCCATCTTCCAAGATCTTGGCCCCCAAAATGTAAAAAGTTTTAATCATGCTGTGGACAAATACGGTTTCAAAGGCTTAATGTCTCCAAAAATAATTAAGCAATGCAATTTCTAAGTGCAGAATCTAAAACACTGGATCTGGATGAGGGTATGCCAATTTTAAAGCTTTTATCTGTCTACAGACCAAAGTTAAGGGTGTCCAAAAATGCTTACAAATTTTGTGTCCAATTCACGGTCCTGAAAAGTGGGCGTGGCACCCAAACTTAGGAGGGTCATATGTACATGTACAAAAAAAAATTGGCAAATTGAAGAGGTGTCACTGGGGAGGGTGTGTGAATTGGCACAGAATGACCCACTTTTCTGGCTGCAATAAAGTTTTTTTTCTTCCATTGAGTCACTTGCTTTTTTATTTTAAGGCTACTGATTACAATTACCTGCTCATTGTGACAAGGGGTATCCAAAGCTCATCTCGAATCAACTAAGAAGGCCTGGCAGAATTTAGAAAATATGACAAATGTCAAATGACAAATAATTCCCGGACAGTGATGGCAAAAAATATTGGGTTGTGTGTACTAAAAACAGCTTAACACCTTAAATAAAATACTGTGTAGGCCTAGGCCTGCATGATTAATAGCCAGCAGAGTTCTGATTCAGTTGTTTCTACGATTAGGCGCTGCTTTTATTGTCCAAAAAAGCTTCACGCTAGTAAAATACTATGCAGGCCTAGGCCTGCAGAAATAACAGCAGGTCCTATTCAGTTGTTTTGCAATTGAACTGCTTTCTGCCATCGGTCATTCCTGGCAGCAGTCTTTTTCTCTCCGGGCTGAGCGGTGACGGACAGACACGGAGACGCAGAACAGATATGTAGAAGCATACTTCAACCTTTATAGTGGGCCTAGTCCAACCACTTACATTTTCAACATGAGAATTTTGCAACATTACCAACCCTGTTAAAACAGCCCATGAGCCTTAAGCTGGAAACAGACCGGGCCGACGTTTGGACGTCTGAAACATTTGGCCAGGCTCGGGGGAAATATCTTTTTGGTGTGTACATTGGAAGCGTTTGGACGCTGTCGCAAAGGCTCGGACAGCGTGTGATAATTTTCAGCATGCGAAGTCTGAGATGTTCGGCTGTAGCGGCTGTTGGCTGTAGGATACTCTTGATTGGGTTGTGCAAGGTGTGACGTGTCAACGGTAGGGGACCCTCTGAATCAAGAATTCCCATTCATTAGCTATTTAGCCTTGAGCAGCTTCACAGGCTGCTTACATTGCAAGGCTACTAATAAGCCTGAAAATAAGCTTGCTTCACAATCACCATAGTAAAACACAGAGCATTAAACAGTGAAATTTGAACTACTCTGTGTCTAAAAAGTTCCATTTTAAACCGTAGGAATGGTCTCTAGAAATTGCTCCAAGGAGGCTATAGATGGTTTCTTGTATGTTGTGAGACATAGGCCTACTGACAAAATTCGATGCTGTTGTGCATTTATTTCCATCTGGAAGCACATCTCTTGCTATCAAACAACCTCAGTTCACTACGTTAGCCAAGAACTTCCAAGGACATGAAAACTGTTTACCTATGTCTGCCTATGTTCACAAATCTGCGCCGTTAGCCGCTAGCCGTGCATGGCGAAATATAAGCCATCCACTCCAGTTTAAGTTATATCCATGTTACATTTCATACAAGGTCCACAATTAAGGATAGCCTAGTGCTATCATGATTCCATGTTAGGTCAGTAGATAACAGTTAAGTGTCTTTGTTAGACTGGTAGTAGTAGCAGAGGGAGTCCATTAATAGCATAATGCCACATTGCTAATTGGTTCACGTCACCTTTTTCCCTTTTTCTGACTTGTAACATTGTAGCCTAACACTTTGAACGCCCATATCTCCGTCATTTGTTGGCCAATATTATCGACATAGGTATCGTTTGAAAGCTTATTTTCATCAATAATTTCATCTGAAGAAGGAATAAGTGTCAATGCAACTGTTTTTGCCATGGAGCCTCAATACAGATTTGTGATTCCTTACGACAGACAGACGAGGTTTTGGTTAGGCTACAATACAGTTTATTTACATTAGCCACAATATTCATCCTGTGTGCCTTTCTGTAGAACAATATAATGTATCTAGATCCAGCCAGAAAATACCATTTTCTGCTGGCACTGTTTGTTTGCCACTCCACACCACACACCAGCCAAAATTCAAGGCAATGTTTAGGAGACTTGCATCTCGCCCAAGCGCAGAACGTGCGTCTGAATTAGGTGTCTTTGGTCTGGCTGCAAGATATTTTCAGCGAACTTCTCAGATGATGGCCAACAGAATGGTTGACTTTTGGCTGTAGGATATAGGATGGTGTCTGGTGTGTCTGTCAACCCCTTTACAGCCCATCATGAGCAATTCATGCTTCACATCTCATCTTCAAGCTCTGCAACATCCGCAAAACTTAAGAGTTTTCTCTTCTATCCACATGGTGGCCACATTCACAAGAGCACCATCAGGTCACTGATGGCCTTGGAACCGCTGCCTCTGCCTATTTACCCACACTGTGCTTCTCTTCCTCTGTCTTTTCATTCTGTTATACAATTAACTCCTCTTCAGTGTTAGCCTGGCTTCCGCGACCACGTTCAGACATGAACTGTGGTCTGGCAAAGCTAGCCTTTCCCGGGAATTCCGGGCAGGATTAGCCTACGCTAAACATCTATCAAATGCTATCAAACTTCTATCAATGTTATGGGGCAGAGCTGGACAGAGAGAGTCATTGGCCGTTTCTCAATATCCGTACTTGAATGTACTTGCAGGGCTCTAGAGTGCGATCAATTTGGTCGCACATGCGACTTAATTTTTCAGTAGTGCAACTAAAAAAAAAACGGAGGTCGCACCGGTGCGACCAGTCTTTCAGGGAAAGTTGCAACTCCTATTTGGGCTCGCCTAGGCCCCCACATCCTGGTCTAAACAAATCAGAATTAAAGAAAGGCGGAACCTTCATCTGGTTGGCCGTAGTCCTGTGTGTGTGTGTGTGTGTGTGTGTGTGTGTGTGTGTGTGTGTGTGTGTGTGTGAGTGTGTGAGTGTGTGAGTGTATGCACGCGCGCTTCTAAGTGCGTGTCTTACCTACCAGCTAGCTACTAAACTAGATGAGAGAAGCCAGTGTGTTATGATACGATAAGATATGACTAGGACAAAAATGTAATGCACTGCATCTACTGTAGGCTAAAGAGTGCGGAAAGGTGATGGTTAGTTCATTTGCCAGTGCCATATATTCCCATTATTGATGATTACCGAGTAGGCCTAGGCTACCAACCACTCCCGTCTGGGTGGCTCAGGTCCGGGGAAATTAAAACAGAACAGTTGCAGTTGCAGCAGCCAGTTGCAGCTGAGAAGTTTTAATTTATGTCTTATAGAGTAGCCACTTTACCGTTTTTTCATCCTCATTGGTTGTCTGACCATGAAAACTAGCTCACTCGATATCAGCATTTTTAATTGACAATTTTCTCCTTGCCAATCCATTTAGCGAATTTTACCGCATTTCTACCGCGGACCCGCGACAATGGCCTTTCAACCTCTTTGCCGGTTTAGCAAACGCAGGTCTTGTATTTAATTTCAGCACTATCTTTTTCAAATAGTTCAGGAGTCTATGCTATGTTCAGTAGACAGGTAGGATCTAAGTTTTCTTTCTCTCACCCCAACGAATCTAAGAGACAGGCGAGTAGACTTTTTCCTTAAAAGGGCAACAGCATAAAAAGGGCAACAGCATAAAAAAAGATCTATTTAATTGTTATTCTGTTCATATTATACCTAAATGGTAATTGTATGACTTCTGCCCATGATGTAATGACAGCTGTAGATACATTATTGCAATAATATTTCCCTTTTGTGGAACAGGCATAGAGATGGGTGCAGACAGGTGGGACCCACATTTAAAATGGTTAAAATGTCAAACACTTCCTACAACCCTTTATTATTATTATTATTATTAGCCTATTATTATTATTAGAACAACAGCAGCCACCACTATTTTAAAACCTTGTAAAATGCGATGGAATGTCTTCGCAAATTTGGGTGCACCTAACTTTTGTGCTGGTGCACCCAAGAAAAAAAGTTAGTCTAGAGCCCTGACTTGCGATCTCGTGGACTTGTGAAACGTCATTAAACACAGCCGAAGTACTTTTCCAATTCAAAAGTTCGCATTTACTCAAGTTCACATGGAGGATGCATCGGATGGTGACTTCTGATAACTTCAGGACCATTATTCCCCATAATGCATTTAGGCGCTCCGTTCTGAGATACGAGACTGGCAAAGCTCAATGCAAGGATTTACCATTTCTGTCTTTAAACTAACACATTTGGAGCTTCTGACTTGATATATTTTAAAATCAGGCGGGAAAGTGTTTAAATTAAGTCAGTACACATGGGTTTTGTAACCAAAAAGTTTGTCTGTGGTGAGATACGATGTTTGTACCACTGTTAGCTTGTCATCCACCAACCTGCCGGTGTGTTTTGGGGTAAGCGTAGACAGCCTCCCCCTGTAGCTTTCATAGCTAACGTAACAAGTACCCAACGTCTCAAACTGCAGGTTCAGCGCACTGTGTCCTCGCATTCTTAGAAGTTTGTACTCTCGTTCTCAACTTCCCAAGTTTGAACTCGCAAGTAAGGAAGTCCATTCTTGTATGTACTTTGTATTGAGAAACGGCCATTGTAAGCTCGCCTCCTTCAGCCTGCTCATTAGAGGGTGACAATTTTTCGGGACTCCCGCGGGTCACGGGATTCCTGCGGGTTTCCTGCAGTACGGGAGTCAATGTCACTGTTGGTAATGTGATGGGGGACGGGATAGCAAAATAATCAACGGGAGTGGGACGGGACCGGGAAGCCGGAGATTAAATTAAAATATGAGGCTGCAAAGCGGTGAGTGTGCCCAAGGACGTGAGGCATTTCGTCTTAGAAAAGAGAACCAATAACAACCTAGAATACGTTTGTTGTTGATTGGTAGCCTATCAGAGCAAGACAAAGCAGCTGCCCTGTTCAGTACGCTTGCCAAAATGTATTCAGCGAAGAGGCAATTGCAATCGAAAGTGTCCGCAAAAGACCCCTGCATTCAGTTGCAGGAGCTATCAGGAAAATCAGCCAGTTTTGGCTAAATTCCATAGGGTCTATGTGAACGAAAATGCAACAGAATACAGTATGTTGCCTGTAGAGATTGCCATACAATTGTAAAATATCAGCCCGAGACAGCGGGCTACAGCGTCTTAATTCCTACAGTACAGCTGTGCGTACCTTGGGAGAGTGAGAGACAGAGAGAGAGAGAGAGAAAGAGACGCAAGAGAGAATCGGGCGGGGAGATTTGTCATTTGTCATGAGATTTGTCAAGTTCTGGAAAGTAGCCTACTGAAATGTTTTAAATGTGTCAATAGGCAAATTAATTTTTAGGAGTTAATAGGCTTGCATGGCCGTATCTATCGACGACATGATGCGATTTCGCTCTAGTCTACTCTGATTAATGATTTCATAGGCTATTCGCCTATTTTCTTTTGTTTGAAAGCTCGAGAAAAGCAGTAGGGCCTAGCCTTTTTGGTGAGTGCCCATGCCACGATGACATCACTTTAAGCTATGCATTTTATTTAGATTATATCATGTGCATTATAATTTTCTCATAATGGGCCATTTGCGAAGGCGCCCTTCGTTTCGTGCAGGTGCGCACGCCAGTGGAAGGGAAAAGGGAAGGGGAAAAGGGAAGGGGGAGAGGCCCCGTCCCTACACCGGGCAACTATAGTGCAAGAAGTTGGTGAAGTCTAAACCACGCCAGTAATTCCTTCGAAATAAGAATACTTCATTCATAATTATTGTTAATCCAACCCGACAATATCACAAACAATTTCCTGGGTTGTGCGAAATCTTTGCTTGCCTACGTTTCAAAACAACAGCCTCAAAGCGCTCAGACATAATTGATGCAAGCATGATGTCCTCTACCTTCAACAGGATAGGCTGCTCACAAACCCAAATGAACTCTCCTATGCGAATGTGAGAACCAGGAGTCTCCATTTTTCCAAGACACGTCATTGCCATATAATGACAAGTTAAAAAAAAAAAAGTTGGTGCCCCCACCTCAACTAATGCCCGTGCACGTGTGTGTGAATGCAACAACAGTTCACTGCAGAGTTTATCGTTCATAGTCTATGTAGTTAATGTTCATGTAGGTCCATTTTAAAATTGAAATTCAAGTTCACGTTGCATATAAGTTGATCTTTACAGAAGAACGCCTCACGCACGCATTTTTTTTTTTCGGGGGGGATTTGTGTGTACCTTACAGTTCAATCCTGCAGGCGCCCCTGTGTAAGTGTAGCCTAAATTTCCAAGGTAAAATCAGTGTTTTGCGATTAACCAAACATGCTACAGGGGGCAAGTTGGGAAACAGAGTCGAATAACGTTAGACAAGGGCAATTCCACGAAAAAGTAAACCTCACCTTAAAACTTTAAGTCTCACCTACATGGACATACAAATTCTTTCAGAAAACTTCCAATGCAAAAAAGTATTGTCTCGATGTAAATATTCAACTGAGCAAGTTTCGAAAGGATATCTGTTTGTTAAAATTTTTACCCTATTCAGCTATAATGTAAGTCTATGGAGGAGCTTATAATGGGCATAAGTGGGTGATAACACACACAAAGCTGCAATACTATCAGTTATTTTTCATTATATTACTATTTCTCTTGTTACAGGTTAAAATCCACCGTTCACAATTGTTTTGTATCGTTTTGGAGGGTTTTTTCAGACGTCACGTCCATAACGTCACATCCATAACGCCATGTCTCCCAATGAAAACAAACTTTTTTTTTTTTACATTTACATTTGAAATTAAGTCTTTCCCTGTCTTTACTGAGGTGTCTTGTTTGGTATGAATGTAGTAATATTTACAGTTCTCTAGAAATTTCACACACTTCACAGCAAAAACTACGCTCTCTCAAAAGTTTGTATATGACGGGCGTATTTTTGTGGGATCGGGACGGGATGGGAGCAATAATTGACTCCCGTGTCACCCTCTACTGCTCATTTCTCATTGGGTCCTGATTTTTCTGGGCGAGAGAGTTCAGGAAATTGCCTCCTTAGCTTACCTCACTCACGTCAGATGTAGCGCTATGCGCGTTCATCTGATATTCAGCGATAGACGAGATATTTCAGGAGCCAGAAATCCTTGAATCTAACTGGGCAAACGGCTTGTCCATCAATTTAATTGACGTACACTGCAGCCAACCACATCGAAACCAACCGATGACGCTGGTTACGTTTGTTGGATTGGTTGGATTCAAAACAGTTGCTTATTCGCTATGTCACACCCTCTACAGCAGCTAGCGGCCCTGATTGGTCCGGTTAGAGAATAATGGCTTGAAATCTCTCTGATGGGCTTCAACATCAGATCGTTGCGCGGAAGTGCCTTACGAAAGTTACGTAGCGCATGATCTGACGTGAGTGAGGTAACTCCTTAGCCATACTGACTTGATAACGGAATTTCATGCAGCTACAATTTCAGCCCAGGCTGTGTACTCCAGTTCAAACAAATATAGCTATAATATAGCTGTAGCCTATTGTCAATTTCAGAAGGTTAGCCTACAGTTGAACCTATGTTGGCTATACCTCGGGGAGAAAGACTTTTTTTTCCCCTACTGTCGAACATTGAATCAGATTAGGCCTAAGCTTTGTCTGTTTCAGGTCAATCACTATTTTCACATTTGTTATTAAATGTCACGATAAAAAGTCAAACTATTTAGCCAAATTAATAACCTAACAAGCTTCTCCTTATTCCAATTATGGCACTCATCAACTGGAGGAGCACTCAGAAAGCGCAGACCTCCGCTAAGGCATTAAAGTTACAGACACAATATGAATTCCAGATTGAGTTCTGGATCACTGATCGCCACCAAAATGTAATCAGTTCTTATCCCAATATACTGTCCAAAAATTTCATCCAAATCCTACCAGTACTTTTCAAGTTATGTTGTACACAGACACAAACAGACGCTGGCGAAAACATAACCTCCTTGGCGGAGGTAGGTAATAATAATAACAACTGTTTCATCAGACCACAGGACATGCCACCAGAAATAGAACTGCTGGTGGTTTTGAAGCAATGGCCTTAATATTACACAGCATGGGGGAGCCATGGCTCGGTGGGCTAGGGCGTCGTACCATGAATCCAGGGAGCTGGGTTCGAGTCAGACCCAAGGTCATTTTCCAAGCTTTAGGCTACCCATCTCTCTCTCCCACTCAGTTCCTGACACTCTCACTACGGTCAGGTCAAATTAAAGGCAAAAAGCCCTAAAAATTAAGTTTAGGGGTGGCAGCAACATGTTATGGAGTTAATTTGCTGCATGCAAGTCCGTGATAAAACCAATGGCCATGCAGATTTTTGTTTTGGCGATTGAATTATGGCAGCCACTCCACCACTTTGGCGTCTGGAATATGGCTACTGTAAGCACAGGAATGTCGCTCAATCAATAAAGTGTTTCATCATTTGCTCATCTAGATGGCCAACAATTAGACTGGCAAGCCATCCTATAACTAGGCCTAGTCTGGCATTGTGAGATAGACCGAACTCAATTGTGGGCAGAACATTATCTTTCAGTATGGTATTGAAGTAGGATAGGATATGACCAATAAGAGGAACGAACAAGATGCAAACACCAACTCAAAAGGCCATTGTTTTCGGCGAAGCAAACCCTAAACACAGTCATCGGCGTCATCCAATCAAATATCCTATGGCTTGCTACCAGACATAGGCTACTGACTGAGCAAAACTATTTGCTGCTAGAGTACGTCTGAATTAGGCCAGGAATATTTTTTGAGAAGCAATTCCAGAGTGTACAAATCTGACAACGCCAAAGTCGCATTACCATATGGACAGGCAAAACACTACTGGGCCAATGATGACACATAGCTCGAGCTCCAGCCCTACATTGTATGGCAAAACACTTTGGACAAGCACAACACATCGTCTGCTTTTTCCTCTAACCTGTGATCATTTCTATGCAAGAAGTATGCTAGGCTATGCTAGGATGGGTTGAAGAGGAACTCGACTGTAATATCACCACCATGCACTGTAACGGCATGACCGGCATTTCTGTTTTTTGCACCACTTCTTGCTGAACACCGTGCAATGCAATACAAGTTATAATGAGCAACACTAGTACAGTCCATTGCGT
This sequence comes from Sardinella longiceps, assembly GCA_027497455.2. Taxonomy (NCBI): domain Eukaryota; kingdom Metazoa; phylum Chordata; class Actinopteri; order Clupeiformes; family Clupeidae; genus Sardinella; species Sardinella longiceps. Next base: position 33,564,751 of record JAODXP020000023.1, on the reverse strand, counting down.
GACTAAATGTAGGCTATTTAATACCTTAACTTCGTGATTTCACTGTAGCTAATTGCCTTGCGCTAAAAAACCTTTGCTGGAGTAAATGTCAAAACATCAAAGGTTGCAAGGTACCCTAAAGTGCATGAAACCTTTTTCTCTGACCTCTACATACACATACCATAAGTAAGGCTAGCATTGGAAAACAACCATTTGCAGAGATCAACACATGATAGCTGGACTAGCCTAATTCTGTTTAGTGACAGGTAAACTACCGGAAGGTTGCTTTCCTATTAGCATAGCCTACCAAACATCAAGCCGTTGTGTAGGTTAATGTAACGTTAGCTGCGTCTTGGGCTTCCCTCCATGAGCTTGTGCTATAACGTTAGATGGCACAACTAGCTACACATTGCTAAAACTCGCTAATATCTGTTACCATATTTAGCATACTGTGCTTAAACATTTATAATCATTACTGTTAACCATGGGTCACTGTTTATGAACGCAACAAAATAACCTTTTGACTTTACAAAACGGGGAATCTTACAGCACATATCTGACTCATTTGGGCCGTGGCTATCAAGCTAAGCTAACCCTACAACAGTGATATCCCCACCCCCTTCAATTCAATATCACGCACGGTTGCTCGCTTTGCTTGCAAAATAGCTAGCTACTGATGTAAACATTACTCGTTCATCAATATATTGCCGAACAGATTTTGAGTTAGTTCAACCCTCTTTAACACTGTGCATTTTAAAGCTGCGATTATGGCAAAATGCGAGAAGACATTGTAGGGACAGCTCTCAATATTCAACGTTAGCCAGCTGACGTGAGTTAGCAATGTTTCATTCGCTAACTGCATTCTTTGTTGAATCCCCACCGAGCAACCTTTAGCTAGCATTTGGCTAACTAGCTACTGCTACCATACAACTGCTATTTGGTAGGTGCGCATTGATCTCTTTTATCAGTGTAACGTAAACGTTAGACCACTAACGTTGCGTAGATGTCAGAGAAACGCAGCTCATTAGCATCAACTAGGGTACAAGATAGCCATTTTATAATAAGCTTTTAGCCCTCTTTTCTCACCTCTTCGCTTCCACTTGAACTGTAACCAACCTCTCCTAGGCTCTTGTGGCTTGCTTCTATACCCAGTAAGCGCAGATGAGACTGGTCTTCGTTCAATCCAAGTGCCAGGCAGGAAGGCCTCAGGCCTCCGTTCGGACTGTCGTCAGGTTCTGTCCTTGACCGGCTTAACTGCCACCGTCTCTCTGATCGTAAACGGCTACGAGATGAAAACGGTCGGCCGGGAAATCGACCTCGAGCTGCTGCCACACCACCTGTGACTCCGACAGTTGGCACAGTTGCGGATCCGCATCCCGTTGCCGCCATCATTACTCCAACAACAACAACACCGATAGATGGCAACTTCTGAGTGAGAAGAGGGAAGGCGCGAGGTGAAACGACGGCTCTGGTCACAGATAATCCTTGGCATTCTGGGTAATGTAGTTCTTCGCGTGACAACTAATAGTACAAGGCCTCTGGTTAAACTCAAGAGACTCAAAATTCATTCTTAATTACCAGTGTTGGGCAAGTTACTTTTTAAAAGTAATTAGTTACAGTTACTAGTTACTTTTGTGAAAAAGTTGAGTTAGGCTAAAAGTAACACTTGGGAAAGTAATTTTGCAATTACTGCATAATTTAAAATAAAATAACAGTCAACTGCGTGCCATCCGTAAGCTCAGAGCACTTTCTGTTGCCCCGTCACCGCCTCCTTCTGTACAAAAGGATAGGCCTAGTTCAGCCCATCCTCCTCTACTGTCTTCCCTGCTTCTTTAGCATGTTATCGGCTGCCAATAGAAACAAACTGACATGAATCACTCACACCGTGAGCCAAAGCAATAGGTCTCCCAACTCCAAATCTATCAGACCACCCTGCTTTCACCAGGACGCAGATGGTAAATGGTAAATGGACTGTATTTATATAGCGCTTTTCTACTCCTACGAGCACTCAAAGCGCTTTACAATGTATACCTCACGTTCACCTATTCACACACCTCACCGGTGGTGAATAGGTGAATGAGTCTCTTGAGTTTAACCAGAGGCAACCATGCAAGGCACCAACCTGCTCACCGGGAGCAATTTGGGGTTAGGTATCTTGCTCAAGGACACCTCGATGGGTTCAGGCGGAGTGGGGCTCGAACCTGCAACCCTCCGGTTGCCGAATGGCACCTCTACCAACTGTGGCACCATCGCCCCACAGATATAGGGCTCTAGGGCAAAAGTTTTGTGCCCTCTGCAATAGCAGCTCTAAACTCAAGGTGATCATCGCTCATCGTGTTTCCCTCATTCCTCTGCCGTGCCTGTAACTGTGGATGCATGGGTTTTCTGTGATATCTACAGTATGTGGTGGGATGCATGTTACCTCACTCACGTCAGATCATGCGCTACGTAACTTTCGTAAGGCACTTCCGCGCAACGATCTGATGTTGAAGCCCATCAGAGAGATTTCAAGCCATTATTCTCTAACCGGACCAATCAGGGCCGCTGGCTGCTGTAGAGGGTGTGACGTAGCGAAGAAGCAACTGTTTTGAATCCAACCAATCCAACAAACGTAACGTGCGTCTTCGGTTGGTTTCGATGTGGTTGGCTGCAGTGTACGTCAATTAAATTGATGGACAAGCCGTTTGCCCAGTTAGATTCAAGGATTTCTGGCTCCTGAAATAATTCGTCTATCGCTGAATATCAGATGAACGCGCGTAGTGCTACATCTGACGTGAGTGAGGTAAGGATGCATGTGTGATGGGTACAGTATGGGTGTCTTCAGAGACACTTAGAAGGACTTTGGTGTCTTAGTGGTGGGTGAAGAACCAGCTGTGTGTATCAATGTATTACATGCATGTTTGTGATTCTTATATGGTCAGTGAAAACAAATGTCCTATCTAGGGTTGCCTCCAAAAATCCTGTAAATTTTGACCATCGAATCAACCTTTTTTGTTTGTAAGCAGCGACGCCCATCGCACATCTAACCTAAGATAAAAATCACCCTTCTACGCTACAATTGTATAGTTCTAATTAGTAAAGATGACACTTACTAGTTATTTGTTTAGTTAATTGCTTTATTTAATGGCAGGCATTTTTTTTTTTAATTCTGTAAACAGGATTTTTGAAAAAAAAAAAAAAATCTGTGACAGCATGAAAATCCGGGACAAGCGGGAAAATCTGGGACAGTTGGCAACACTAGTCCTATCTCAGGACAATAAAGACTAACTAACTAAAATAATGTATAAAACCTATGGCAAGGCTATGTTACATCAGGCCTGGCATACCCTGATGTAACACCTAAGTTGCTGACGCTGGTCTGGCCAGCTGCTGATCTAAATAGCGTTTCTGAGTTCCACAAAAATCTGGAACTCCACCCCCTTGGTCGGGAACCAATCAACTTTGAGCGGCTCCAACGGTCTCGGTCCTGTTAGCAAGCAGTTCCCTTCGTGTCACATACATCAGAGGAAAGAGTGGTGTGATTGGTTTTGCTTCGGCAAGAACTTTCGCAGAGCTTTGAAAGTCAATGGCAATCAGGCTAGTCTGCCACTCCCCTAGGACTTCAAATCAAGTGGCTATTTCCATAATATTCAATAGCCTAGTTTATCATACCTCAGCTTCAATATCAAGAAAATAATGTAGGCCTATAAAAATAATATTTTGCACATATGTCACCTAGCAAGCTATTAGAAGTAACTTTTCATACTAGGTGAAACTGTGTGGTGTGGTTTAGTAATTAGCCTAGCTAAAATATATTAACAATTTTTTTCTTCATTTTGATTTGATTTTGATTTTTTCTTAATTTTGGCTATTTTGTGCATTGTTTATTGCACAGAGATGAATGGGTGTGAAATGGTCTCAAATCTTCAGCATATTATTGTCTGGGTTGGCCATATCGGCAACTCACGAATGGCCTGTGAGCACCTTGGCGAAAATAATAGAATAGGTTAATAGAAGATTGGAGATTTCAATTTTGGAATCGTAGGATCTCTGTTTTAAATTGCTCCTTCGGGAGACGGAGGAGCTGTATCATTTTATTTTTGATGTAAAGTAGCAAAAATGTTGAAACATTATATGCTTTATGAGTGCATTCTTGAGAATGTAAGCAGCTATGAACACAATGTTATTAGTAATAAGACTTTACGGTAACACTTAACTTACCTGAATATTAGGGCTGTAACGATATTGTATCGAATCGAGAAATCGTGATACGCAGAGTCACGATACTGTATCGTGATACAAGAGGGCAGTATCGTGATACGCCCTTTGAAACCTCTGTAACCCTTCAGTCCAGAAAACAACCACATGATATGATATGATGGTGCCTCCAAGCTTCAAAACAATATCATTATTATTTTTAAACTTTAAAAAATATATTATTAGTCTCTTGCAACCTATTCTAGCCATAAACGATTATCAAAAAGATATATTTAAAAAATCGTGGGGTGTATCGAACCGTAGGTCAAAAATCGTGATACGAACCGAATCGTGAGTTGGGTGTATCGTTACAGCCCTACTGAATATGTAATATCAGATCAATCATGATCCACAAATACTGGTCAGTTCTAGTGTACCTCCTAGTAGTAAACTCAGAAGAGTGATTATGAATACTTCGCGGCCTGTATAATAAAGTCACATTTGAAGTAGACTTCATAAGATATTCATGAAATATTCAGATGTGACATGATCAGGTGACAAACATAAATGACAGTAGGCCTAATGCTTTGAGACCGCTGAACTTTTATTTTGATAAGTTATCAACAGTCTTTCTTCCACACCTATGGGTTGGGTATAAAGGTGGAGTCATGTCTTGAGAAACAGTCAGATGCTTTGTGAGCATTTTATGGAAGCTGCTATGAATGTGTTGTGTTATGCACTCACCTTTCAAGTAAAGTATGAACAACTTTACAAATGTGTTAAGCCTTTATGAATGTGCTTTATGAATATTACAATGCTTTTTGGATACAGACTTTAAGTAAAGTGATAGCTACTTACCGCCTAGGTCAATGCACCCAGAAGCTACTAGCAGGAGGTCTTCTGCTTCAAAATGCTGCTCCCGGACCCTGGCAAACGTTCAAAATTTGTATGATGTTGCGATATACTTTCAGTCCTTATCACACCAGACCTCTCAATTAATAACACATTAAAAATCTAGTAAAAGCTGACTTTTCAAGATTGCTGTCCAATATGGTCATAAGAAGCGAATTTTAGCAATAATCTTTGGCTATAATCTTTTAAATCAGATTAAATGTCACAGATGTATATTTCACTACATTATCAATTCAAAGAAAACCTATTGATTCAACTCATTGAAGTACGGTTAGGGGCTTGCGAGTGATGGGAGAATTAGTTTTCACAGCACATCATCACCCACGTCATTCCCCGGAAGTCGCTATATTGGACATACTCCACAATAGGACAAAGCACAGGCACTGATGTAAATCGCGAAAGGTCAAGGAAATGGGTGAAATACTGCCGTGTTTTAGGTTGTACCAATAGGTCAGAGAGACAAATAGATTTGGAATACTATCCTCTTCCAATAGTTGTTAAAAAACAGGGAGAGGAATGCCAGAAATTATCAGAGGAAAGGAGGTGTTTGTGACCAGCAAAGTTCAACTACGAGGGATGAATCTAACTATGAAACTAACTCATATAGTATACCGTATAGATAGCAAATAACGAGTGAGTGTCATTTGGCTACACCAACATGGCCACGCATGCTGGGTTACCATGGTTACCGTTTCCCAAAAGCATAGTTGCTAATTAAGTGAGCAACTATGTTGGTTGCAATACAATTTCCCATTGCCTACTGACTAAGTTGGCAACTGGTTAGCAACTATACTTTTGGGAAACAGACGGCAGGACGTGACATCTGTGAAAACCCTGTATGGGGACCTAGCCTGGCACGCCCTTCCAATGACGTAACACCTTCGGCATTGCTGTCGCTGGTCTGGCCAGCTGCTGATCGGGCAGGATTTCTGAATTCCCCTAAACGGGGGAACTGCCTAGCCTGATTGCCATCGACTCTCAAAGCTCTACGAGACTTTGGTCTGACCAAGAGCCCGTATAACAACGTTTCTCAAAACGCATGGTTGACCCGCCTCCCTGAAATCCCTCGGTTTGCTACTGGTCGATGTTAGAAAATGCTGTGCCGAAGCCAAACCAATCATACCACTCTTTCCTCTGACGTATGTGACGCGAAGGGAATTGCTTGAACAGGACTGAGAGCCGTTGGAGCTGCTCAAAGTTGATTGGTTCCCGAAAAAGTGGGTGGAGATCCCGCTGTAGCGGGATCAGGGAATGTACTTGAACGAGGTCATGGCCCTTCTGTGTGTAGCTGAGCCGGAGGCGTTGCGTCACCAGTAGGGCGGAGCCCGGCTAGGAACTGCCCACTCTTGGTCGAGAACCAATCAACTTTGAGCAGCTCCAACGGCTCTCAGTCCCACACCCCATCAGATATGATGCCAGCTATATTCAAGATATAAAAACAATATTTGAGCTTTGAAACTGTCTTTGTTTATTGGTACGTCGGCTTGGGGTCAAATTGAATATAGCTGGCATCATATCTGATGGGGTGTGGGACCATTTTGACAACATTGGTAGCACTAGTTTAAGTTAGCTCAGTTAGCTAGGTAGCTAAGTCAATCTGGGGTCAAATTGACCCCAAGGATCATCCGTGTATACATTTTTTGTACAGGACACTCAAAACATATTATTGTACAAATTTCATGCTTAGTCTACTGTCCCCATCAAATGAGAAAAAGTCATGAAATATGACCCTAAAAGAAAAAAGTTAAATATATATTTTATGATGTTAAACATTGCTTTGGGGTCAAATTGACCCGAATGATCAGGAGGGTTAATTATCCTATTGGAAGCGGCTGCAGACTTCTCTCCATTGTGTGTGAGTTTTCTTTATCATATCGTTTGGGATCGTTTGGGATCTAATACAGGGCATTGTCAGTGCTACCTGGTTCAAGTTCAAGTTCAAGTTTAAGTTTATTTATATAGCACATTTTCATACATATCTGTCATTCAGTGTGCTCATAAAAAGGATAAAAAATGTAATAACTATTAACAAATAATAATAATAATAATGATAATAATAAAATAATAATAATAATAACAATAAAAACTAGAGAATGCAATTTCAGAGAAATTACGAGTGCATGAAAATGCAAACTGCAGTTGCATCAGCATTCAATTCAATTCAATTCAATTTTATTTGTAGAGCGCACAAATACAGTACATTGCCTCGCGGCGCTTTACAGACAGTACGGGAAGCATCCATGAGAATCAGGGGCAAGGAAAAACTCCCTCGCTTTGTAAATAATTTGTTATGTAGGAAGAAACCTTGGGCAGATCCACGCCTCATGGACTCAGCCTACCTGCCTGGGGCCTAATAAAGTATCCGTAAAGTCTGATGCATAGATTGACCATGGTTAACACAAAACAGTATGAGTACTGAATGTCGTCAGAGATGATATACACATAGTTTGTGTGACAGTCAGGGCCAGGGGATGGAGTCAGTAGTTGGAGTGTGGGATTAGTCAGTAATTGGAGTGGGATCAGAGTTCATTGGGTGTTGGTCGCCATCTAAGTAGTGGTCATCAGGGGGCCATCAGGCCAGTTCCATCACGGGCCTCAGAGAAAAGGGGAGGATGGTCCTGGTGTGTGGCTCCGGGGAGGTTGGTCAACATCCGTAGTGGGGTAGGGTTGGTGGCAGGGAGGTACAGGAGGTTCATCACTCAGCCAGTGCGTCGGGGCAGAGGAGGCAAGAGAAACAAAAAGAAACAGAAACAAGAGGATTAGGCCAATCTAGGAGGATATCACTTCATGATATGTGTCATATAATCTAGCTAGAGTGAGGAGAGGGAGAGAGAGAGAGGAGAAAGAGGGTTGTACAGGATGGCAAGTGTGCAGAAGGTGGCAGCACTAGGCTATCGCAGCATAACTAAGGTATGGTACATGGCATCTCACCAGCCCAGAAGGGGGTGGTCAGTGGCCGCCTTTGGAAAAACAGCAGAGGTAGCCCTCCCAGGAAAGCCCAAGAGGAGTGGTGATATGCCATGGCCCACTCCTAATTATAGGAAATGTCAAAAGGGAAGGTTTTAAGTCTAGACTTAAAGGTATTGAGAGTGTCCGCTTTGCGAATGTAGGGAGGAATAGAATTCCATAGAAGAGGTGGTCGATAGGCAAAAGCTCTTCCCCCAATTGTAGTTTTAGATATGGTCACTTTTTCAAGGAGGCCAGCATTTTGAGATCTCAGAGGTCTTGCTGGATGGTATGGAACAATATCTGTAATATATGCAGGAGCTAAGTCATTAAGTGCCTTATACGTCATGAGAAGGATTTTGAAGTCAATTCGACTTTTGACAGGAAGCCAGTGTAGAGATGCTAGAATGGGAGAAATATGTTCATATTTCTTAGTTCTAGTGAGTGTTCTAGCTGCTGCATTTTGGATTAGCTGTAGACTTTTAATGCAGGTGTTACTGCACCCTGAGAACAGAGCATTGCAGTAGTCGAGTTTGGAGGTAACAAATGCATGTATAAGTTTTTCAGCATCCTCAAAGGACAGGAACTTCCTAACCTTAGCAATGTTTCTAAGGTGAAAAAATGATGTTTTAGAAATGTGCTTTACATGGCTATTCAGGGAGAGGTCTTGATCAATAATTACACCCAGATTTTTCACTTGTGAGCTAAATGAGAGTGTAGGACTGCTAAGTGAGCTATGATGGTGAAGCGAGGTGTCCTTCAGTTGTTTAGAGGCAATCATCATAACTTCAGTTTTATCTGAGTTCAAGCATAAAATCAAATAGCATAAATGAACAGTTAAATAGTTGAGTAGTTTTAATAGTAAAATCATTGAAAATCAGTTATTATAGTGAGGACTTTTATTTTGAAACAGATGTGGAAAGAGGAAAAGTTGACGGGGGTCAAAGTTGATGACAACTGGAAGTTGAACAGGATCTGAAGTTTTTAGTAGAGATTCAATTGAGTGCCTAAAAAAGGGACAGTGGCTCCAGGTGGCCAGAAACACCTGGCTAATCAGTCTAATTAATGAGCCAGCTACCTGGAATCAGCCCAATGTAAGTCTATGGGAAAAAGTTTCTAAGCTCTATACAGTCTGATTATCACTTGCTGAATATTTGCATATCCCTAAGATGATTGGCTAAGGCCTCTTTATGACATCACCCACTCTGGCTCACTCTAACCAGCTCAATAAAAGTAGGCGGTGGGCCGAGGGTCGATTTCCTGCATTTGAACTTTCCCTGAAAAGCGATTACTCGCGGCTTTCTAGCTAAGTTTGTTGCTTATATTAACGCTAGAAAAAAATTGTTGCCACCTGCACTTCTGTTTTGGGAATAAGTTAAATCGCTAACCTTATACATATTTTCGTCATGGCAAACGGAGAGGACACCTCTCACCTGGGTCCGATATTCATGACGTTTTGTCTTTCTGAGCCAATCGCGTCCTTAGAATTGCCCCACGTGTGTCGTATCCGCACGAATCAATAATAATAATATCACATTAGTTCGGTTTCTGTGATGGATTGAAGGTTGAAATGATTCGTTTTAGAAAGATCTTTGGGCCCAAATGTGCAATTTTATGGTCAATCTGGGTATTTCTTTGAATATTTCTACATTGAAGATATATCTAGGTATAGGCCTACGTATACGACATGGGTTGCTCAACGAGGTAACATGCGAGAAAAGATCGAGAGGTCTAGAAGTCTTCACTCAATCACAGTAAATAAATTAGCCTACACAGAATATGAATGTAATGGTAATGTTACTAGCCTATGATGGTTGGCATTAGTCATGTTGAGGTTTCTTTGCAATCACGAATTAAATGTTCACACACCTTGAGCCATGTCAATGTCATACTCCCCTCTCCTTCATTCAGTCAACCAGATGCCCCTTTCATTACATCAAAAAGCAGTATAGCAAAATTAGGCCCACATGGCCTATCTATACAAAGACAAATGCATTTCATGATATTATTTATTGGTAGAAGTAGTGCATTAAACAAGACATTGAATGGTGACTTCTGGAATGACAGTAGGTTGGTCTGTGGTTCAGGGACCACTGGTGATCGAGTACCTTGCATTGGTCCATATGAGGAGGTGATGGCATAGTGGTTAAGAAACCTGACTAGTGTGCTAGTAGTCTGGAAGTTGTGGGTTTGTGGGCCACCGTTGTGCCCTTGCCCATGGCACTCTAGGAGAGACTGACCCTGAACTATAGTTGACAAATGTAAGTTGTTTTGGATCAAAGTGTCTCCTAAATGCATAAATGTAAATATTAGAAGTTAATGTTTCAAAGAAGCCTCTTTTGAAGTATGTTCTTGTATTTGTGAAATTAAAATGAATTTAATTGGTCTGAAAAGGTTTGAGGAACTGCTGTAGATAGCCCCAGTCCAAACATCATCATCAGCAATAGTCTTCTGTTGTAATTCCTCCTTCAGAAGCAGCCCCTGAAAATAAGACAAGATGGTTCTTTATTAATCCTGTAGCATCCATAACACCACATACACATAATCAGATTCACTTCAAGCACTGTCCTGTCAAAGTTGCCAAGTAATGGCACACCGCATATACTGTATAACCAGTGTGCAGTGTATGTAAAAAATGCATGTGCAGTGTATGTAAAAAATGAGTAGATCGGCCACACTGCTTGTTGTTTTGGGTGGGGTGGGGGCTAATATAGCCATTAGAGAATTACAGTTCATCTACTGTGTGTGTGTGTCTGGGGGGATGAAGGTAGATGAGTGTAGTAGACTCAAGCACGCAGATCTATATTTCTACTATACTATATATCTATATTTCTATATTACTATTGAATGTCTCTTGGTACAAAATATATTTCAGTCTGAGTAAAGTATGATTTCTGTTGTGGTACAGATATGAAATGTTGAGCATCTTGGTCATTACCTGAAAGAGCAGTTGTAGTACAACCAGACAGGGTTGAAGCGAAGCTTGGTACAACTGTTGTGTGTAGCGCTGGCCTGGTGTCACTGGGGTCATCTCTAGACTCTGATCAACTCAGATCTGCAGTATTTTGAAGGTATGTAGACTAGAGAAACATCAGCTGCAGTTGACGTCACTGGAACCATAGCAGCATGCTTTGTGGCTAAGAGGAACCCAGGTTTCCTATCAGCATACAAGTCCTCAGAAGACTGCATCTTATGGGTCCAGATCCTTCAACTGATAGGTGCTTGCCCTCTTGGTAGTTTGCTTCCATGCCCATCACTTTCCAGCTGAAGGACAAGATTACCTACATGACAATAAAAACATATTGTAATGTACATACTCCTATTCATTTTGCTCATTAAAAAAGCAAATCAGAACTGGATATCAACGCCCAAACTCCTACATTTAACACATCTGATATGACATTGAAATGAAAAGCCTAGGCTATTAGGCACAAGATTGGAGATGCATGGTGAATATTAGTTTCAGCACATATTGCCAGTTTACAAAGTACAAACAAGTACAAAATATGTGCGGGTGTGGGTAAGTTAAAACTGAAAACAGCAGTCTCACACAAGCTAAACCTAAAAACAGAAAGCCACCACCACCATAGGCTAACTTGGCAGGTTTCTCACTTTATTGTTCAAACATAGTGGCTTTACCTTACAATAAGTAAGTACAATATGAAGTAAACTAATTGCAACATTAGCGTGTTAACATCGACTTAATGGTAGTTTTATTGCGTACCTAAAGATAGTTTTGCTAACGTCAGCTAACGTTAGCTATCTCTGATCAGAAAGCAGCAAGGTTCGTTCAAGACAAATGCAAACATCATCGATAGGCTAAAAGTACCAGAACACTTACAAAACGGCAAGGACATAGCTGTGTAAATTTGCAAAAATTGTCAAACAGTCAGAATGTTATATTAAATAGCTACTTACGTTCACAAAACCGATGACTTGACGTTCGCAAGGAGTGTTTGGAAGATAAGTTTTCCAGCTGATTCGAACAGCGAAATCTGATAGGTTTGCGAATGCTCACGTGTCAAAATCCTGTTGTGCTATTGGCTACACAACCGTTGCATTTCCTGTACCACACGGGGTGAATAAAACAATTCTTTTAAGGTCCGGCAACAGAAGTGTGAGTGGCAACAAGTGGAATATTGCTTAAAATGAATCAACCATACTACATAAAAAATGCGGAGTTCTCCACCGCTGATTTAAAAAAACAAGCAGATACGAAGCCTCGGCCCACCGCCTAAAGTTACAAAGTTAAAAGTTAGATAGCACACCACACACAAGTGAGACCTACAAAATGCAGTTTGAATGAAGTTTCTACGTTAAGCAGCTCTACTTCAATTAAGCGCAGATGAAAAGCTGAAGAAAAACTAGAGAATGTAATTTCGGGGAAATTACGAGTGTATGAAAATGCAAATTGCAGTTGCATCAGCATTAAAAACATCAACAAAAAAATCATTGAAAATCAGTTATTATAGTGAGGACTTTTATTTTGAAACAGTTGCGGACAGAGGAAAAGTTGGTGGGGGTCAAAGTTGATGACAACTGAAAGTTGGAATGGTTGAACAGTTAAATAGTTGAGTAGTTTAAATAGTAAAATCATTGAAAATTAGTTATTATAGTGAGGACTTTTATTTTGAAACAGTTGTGGACAGAAGAAAACCTGGCGAGGGTCAAAGTTGATGACAAGTGGAAGTTGAACAGGATCTGTAGTTTAAAGAGAGTTAATTGTAGTCTATTCTAGCCTAGCCTGAGAAAGGGACAGCTCCAGGTGGCCAGAGGCACCTGGCTAAGCAGTCTAATTAACGAGCCAGCTGCCTGGAATCAGCCCAATGGCGGTTCGAGCGGTTCGAGCTGAATTAAGTGTTGTTGAAGAAAAATAAGAAGAAGAAGAGGAAAAGGAAGAACAGTAGAGTGCATTTTCATGCACTCTAATAAGAGTATAGGGAAAAAAAAATAAAAAACTGTACATATAAACAGAAACTTGGCAAAAAGAACCAATTACTCTTCACTAAGAAGTCAAATTAATCAAAAGCAATTCAGTCGGCAACAGCGAATGGCACGGTGGATTGAGTTAAATTTGTCCAAAGTCCAATTTGTGATTTCCATTACATTAGTATTCCTGTATGTCATGCTGTGCCGTCTAGGACCCGGTGATCACGGGCATCCAGTATGGTTTTCCAGCCTTGACCCTTATGAATAGACATTGTTCCAGATTTTCTGAATCTTTGGATGATGATATACACTGTAGATACCTTTAAACTCTTTGCAATTTTTTTTTTCTGAGAAAATCCTTTCTGATCTTGCACCACTACTTTTTGCTGCAGTATTTGGGGAGCCGGTGATTCTCTGCCCATCTTGACTTCTGAGAGTCACTACCACTCTGGGAGGCTCTTTTCGTACCCGAACATGTTGCCAATCGACCAAATAAGTTGCAAATGGGTTCTCCAGCTGTCCCTTATATGTACAGTTTATTTTTCTGGCCCCTTGCTACCTGTCCAAACTATTTTGGAATGTGTAGAACCAAAATGAGCCAATATTTGGCATAACATTTCAAAATGTCTCACTTTCAACATTTGGCATGTTATCCATATTCTATTGTGAATAAAATATGGGCTATAGGTTTAAGAAATTTGTAAATTATTGGATTCCATTTTTATTCACAATTTGTGCGTGTCCCAACTATTTTGGAATTCGGTTTGTACAACTTTGAAAGGGATTCCATTTTTAAATTATTATTATTTTGAAAGCAATGCATTTTAAATAGGCCTAAATAAATATTTCTGTAGGCCTACCAAAAAGGCATGTGCCACAACTACTGGCACCCTTACATTTCATACATTGTAAACCTCCAGTTAATAGCCTACACATTTCATTCATATCCTTGACTTCCCGCAAAGTTGGAGAACACAAGAAACTGATTTGAGAGCCTTCCTCTTCCCAGAATCTATACAGATAATCCCTATTCCTTGGTCCTCTCTGGTGCATGGGCTACAGCTCATTGGTTTGCAATACAGCTGAGATCAGGGGACTAAGACAACCATAGTTAAGGCTTTATTTAGGCTAGTGATCAGTAACTATGTAACTATGTTTTTGTTATTATGAACTTATGTCTTTGCTTAACGACGACACTTTAATTACCTCCTCAAGAAAGCATTCTCAGTGGCCCTGTTTAAACTCGACAGTTGTCTTCTAGAGATGCATGCATTCATTACTTGCACATTCCTAATTTTCTTTCAGTCTTGTTAGGCTGATGTGTTTCGGCATAGCCTAGTTTAACCATTTGCTCTCCCCCAGGAAAGTACAGTTATTCCCAGCAGTGGCCCCGAAAAAAACACAACTTTACTTTTCAAGAAGGGATTTTCGACCAAGCGTTGGCTGTAGGTTAGCGAGCATTGAACATTGAGCCCAGCCCACATTGAGGCTGCAAATCCGCAGCTGGGGGTAGTTGGAGAGTGGCTGCGGGGCCACCAGAAGATGGCAGCACCGTAGAAAGCCTAACTGTGGCAAAACCGAGAAGAAGATTCACGGAAGTGGATTATTCGGGGTGTATGTTTAGGATTGTGTTGTGTGTAGCCTATATCAAGTAACGTCACCCTACTGCCGACAAGGAAGGTATGTTTTTTTATGATGGAAACCATTTCTTTCATTTCTTTATTGGTAGTCGCTTCATTAAAGCCTTACAATTACTTAATAGAGACGACCAAAACCTGAAATGCGCCGCTTGTCTAATCAGCTAAAATTAACATAGGCCTAGGCTAACTGACTGTGGTTTGTGATTTCAGCCAAAGTCTTTTGTCTAATCCTAGAATTTACAGTGCGTTAACAATCAGTGTACAATTAACTTACCATAACTTTAGCATAAAATGTACGAATACATATGTTTACGAACGGTTGGGATAGCTGTCGCAGTTTGCTGCAAATAACGTGAATATTGCTAACGTTATTCGTGGCAACAACAAGAGAGTAAAAGAGGTCAGTTCAATGATCTTTGAAATAATGGGTTCATCCGCTCATTTGATATTAACGTTAGTGTATTCTAATCGTAGTGTAGCATTTCTTCACCTTAACGTTATTGGAGCAACTTTGGTTGAATCACCGTCGTTTATTACCATTTTGAGGTGATTTTAAAAATGCGCTCCTGTGTCACATGACTATCTGAATCATTCTGCATGACTGCCCAGCATTTTTTTCTGAATAGTCTTGGAATGTCAGTAAATCTATTCACGTAAAGCCATCCGCAGTGTCCATAGGTCTCCATAGGTCTACCAATTCATTGGCTTATGTTGATGTCATAAAAAAAGAAACATGATCATGACTAAACTTGGTTATCCTGAGTGTTGAAAGGCAGTGGCCGTTTCTCAATACATAGAACAGACAATGGACTTCCATGTTCAGTTCAAACTTGAGTACAAACTTAAAATAATTCACTTTATGGTCACAAGGTTTTTAGATTCAAAACAATAATTTGGAGTGAATCAACACTAGCACTGCTATTAAAGTGTTAAAAAGTTTTGCTTTGACTTGCCTCATTCTGTTAGCATTGATGTTTCGCCATCTCGCGAGTCGCGTTGCACAAAATTCGGTCATTGTGGTGGCATTCATTCCTACTAGAAGGGTTCTGTAATAAAAAATGATGTGCTGTTTCCAGTTGTCTCCAAATCAACCAGACTGCAACTCATCAAGACAACAACAAAATGAATCTGGAACGTGTACCAAATGAAGAGAAGCTCAGCCTTTGCCGAAAATATTATCTAGGTATGCTTTGCCAGGCAACTATCATTTCTGAACTGAAAGTATAAGACAGACACCTTTATTTTAGCCATTTTTTTTCTCTTCTCAGGGGGATTTGCATTTCTTCCATTCTTGTGGCTAGTGAATGTGGTATGGTTTTTCAGAGAAGCCTTTGTGAAACCATCCTATGATGAGCAACCTCAGATTAAAACATGTAAGTACTAGTGATCAGGTTTGTTCATTCAAGTCACATAAGGGTAAAATTGTATGTAGGCTAGGGCAGTTTGGTGAAAATATTTTTGGACAACATGTGTATTGGGACAAGGAAGAACTGATTTGATTTTGGTGATGATCGGTGACCCAGAACACCATGGGGGGGAGGTCTGCGATCTCTGAGAGCTTTTTAGTTTATAATGTGATAAATGGCTAGCCTGGGCCCGCCCATACTTCCTGTCGCTGCATGAAATTTTGTGATCAAGTCAGTATGGCCAAGGAGGCAATTTCCTCAAGTTGATAGCCCAGAAAAATCAGTGATTGGAGTGAATCATCACTCACCCAATGAGAAACGAGCAGGCTGAAGGAGGCGAGCTCAAGATGACACTGTCCAGCTCTGTCCCATAACATTGATATAAGTTTGGTAGCATTCAATAGACATTTGGATTAATCTCACCCAGAATTCCCAGGCAATGCTAGTTTTGCCAGACCACAGTTCATTTCTGAATGTGGTTGCGCAAGCCAAGCTAATAAATAGCCTTTTTATACAAGCAAACAAGAACAAGTTTGGCGTGCAGTCCATACAGAACAGTGCTCTTTTGCCGTCCAGCTCGTCATTCATAATTCATGCCAGTGGGGCATTACGTCATGTTCAAAGGGTCTATAGTATTCATAACTAAATACATTGTCATGACTATATCTGCATAGCAATTTTATGTTTTATACCAATTCTTCCCATTGTAATTTAGAATGTGCATTATTTTTATTATTTTTTAAATGCACGTATGAATGAGTTCTACTTTTCTGGCTGTATTACACTTGCAATTACTTAGTGTACAATGGTACTTGCAGACTGTTTCAGGAAACCTGGTCCTGTGTGGTCCGTCTCAACACTTCTTGACCCAAACAATTACCCTGATACCTTTTCCTATATGGCTTCTTTCAGATGTAAAGAGATCGGCACTGGGCTTACTTTTGTGGGTGGCAGTGCTGACAACTTGGATCACAATTTTCCAGCACATGAGAGCACAGTGGGGAGAAGTGTCCGACTACTTATCCTTCACAATCCCTCTTGGTGTCGAGTAAGAATTATGTCATGGATTCTAACCCTTCTACCAAAATGGCGTAATTTTTCTTTGAGGCCTTTGAGACATTTTTGGAGACCAAATGATTATCATTGTTGTCATACAATTTTCAAAACAACTTGGACTAAGAATATAACATGTATAACAATATATGACTCTGTGGTTACTTTCTAAAAAAAACCCCCAGAACTTTGAGTTTTCAAGTCTTAATGGTGTAAAATGTCTTTTTTTTCTATCAGTGCAATTGCAATAATTTTTTATTAAATGATGTTAAATAAATATGTGTGGGTCATGTAAGCTATTATTTGAGGATGAAATTTATTTTTATTTTTGTTAAAAAGGACCTACTACCATCGGCTAGAGTGGATGAAAGAGTATTTTGCTTTGTTCAATGATATTAAAATAGAATGTATTGATTCTGACTGAAACCACAAATATGACTGGTTCTTTAGAACTGCAACTGTATGAGTTTGAATATTCAGTCTGAATTACTGAGTTTGAATATTCAGTCTGAATTACTTCTTTAACATATTGAAGATATCCCTGGGAGGCCAAATAGCTTACATGCCATGATCCTGTAGGGCTACATGCCCATTAAGTTTCATTGGCCCCATGTGTCTGTGTCCCCAAAACTGACGACTGAAATGTCGGGCAATTAAATTGTTTTGGTTCTCAATAGGTGGCACATGAGGGGGATTGAGGGCTCATTGAATATTCTGTGAAAACTGTGTCTGGCCCATGGGGGTACTATATAAAGTGGAGATAGTCCCGCCCTCCATAGAACTGAATGACTGATGCTAGGCTACTAAATGATGCGAATTGTTAGTCAATGCCATATTCAACACTGGGGCTGTTGGATTAATCAACTGGGTCTAGTTTGAACATTGTTTATAGTTATAGAATGACAAATTTGCTATTACATACTCTGTCGACGTGATCATTCCATCTAGGAAGATGATCATCTCTCCCAATAACAAGCCATGGGTAACTAAGGAACTGAAAAAGTGTGATTAACTAGCCTGGGAGTTCCCATGCTCCTTTGCATGCTTATTTCATTTCACTCTGCAAAGCAGCATGGTGACCATGGCCGATTTTCTTGTCTGCTTTCGGTACCCAATCACAGAACAAAAATGGACTAGCGCTGCCCTCGATTGCATTTTACGTCATGTGGTGGCTCTGGTATTGGCTCCGAGTTATGTACAGACACTATGATAGACATTCGTGGCACCCAATAAACCGCTCTGAACAATCGTAAACGATGCTTCCGCTTCGAGAGATGCAATACATGGGTCTCCAGACTAAATATCACTTGTGATTTTTAGTTTGGCATTCGCCAGGCTAGTGATTGACAAGAGAAAAAGGACATTTTATTTGGGAGATCCACTAGAGAAAAAAAGCTGCCTCTACAGAAGTTAAATCTGAAATTAGGCAGGCAAAAATCAAATATTAATGACAAAGATTTGCCACTTTTGACACTTTCAATCAAGTCTTCTGTAGGTTTGAGACGCCCTTTCCAGACAGTATAGCTAAAGTGAGAGATATGCTATACGAGAGGGATTCAAATTCAGCAGAGCTAAGTAACAATACTATTTAAGAAAACAAAAATAGGTACAGTATGATGCCGTATGTGGGCGTACACCGCATTTCTGTGCTGAGCAGCTTAGTGAGGCCTTCAGTTACTTTCCAGTAATGAGCTGACAGTGGTGCAATACTGGACTTATGGAAAACCTTAATGGAATACCCATCCCCAAAACTAAATCTCCTAAAGATCTAAACAATTTCAGACCTATAGCATTAAATGTGTTTCAAAAAGATTCTACTAAAGGATTTAATTACCTTATTCACAGCAATTAGATCCACTTCAATTTTCCAATCAAGCAGGTAAGGGGGTAGAAGATGCAAAATTCTTCATTCTTGATGGGGTGTAAACATGTTGAACAACCTGCATCACATGCAAGATTTCTATTTGCTGACTTCAGCTCAGCTTTCAATAAGATACTGCCTCCCATTCTAATTGAGCGTTTAGCCTCACACTTTAAGTTGCCTGAGAAAATCCTACTTTTATTTTTTAACAAATAGAAGGTTTATGTAAATGGACACATGTCCTCCTTCATTGTTTCTAACTCAGAGTCTCCAAAGGCCTGTGTACTTTCTCCCCTGCTTTTCATATTATATACTGACAACTGTAGGTCATCATGTGAGAACAGCTACCTTGTGAAGTTTTCGGACGATACAGCCGTGGTTTCCCTACTCCAGGGTAATCAATCCTACCGTTAATGCTGTAACTGCCAAAAGGTCACGTTATTTTTTGTTACTTTTTGTTTGGGATTTTGATTTCATATTTTGTATCGTTCTGGATAACTAGGCAAGATGACGTAATTGGGTCACTCAAACTCTATTCTGGGTTTGGTTTAAGTCACAATTTTACATTGGATTAAATTTTAAAAAAGCTTTTCAACTGACACAATCTGTATAGTTTTATTCAAACAGAAATATCAATTCTTTGCAAATGATAAAGGCTTTGCAGTTGACAATCTAATATTTTTTAATTATCTCAATATTGAAACAAACATCAGACCAAACACTTATGACATGAAGACCAACATGAGCACAACATATAATTTAATCATAGTCCTGCTTTACACAACAAAGGCCCTTTGGGGAGTATTGTGGCTGGCAACAGCAAATTCAGATAAAGGTGGCAAACTACCGCACTCTTCTTAAGGCACATGGTACATCAGTTGAGCTCTCCCTGAATTCCTACAAATCCAAATATCGAGAGGATTCATTCCCAGCAAAGAAAAGGCCTAGAAGAGCTAAGGGGTGGGTGGGTGTCAATTTTATTTGTAGAGCGCACAAATACAGTACATTGTCTCGCGGCGCTTTACAGACAGTACGGGAAGCATCCATGAGAATCAGGGGCAAGGAAAAACTCCCTCGCTTTGTAAATAATTTGTTATGTAGGAAGAAACCTTGGGCAGATCCACGCCTCATGGACTCAGCCTACCTGCCTGGGGCCTAATAAAGTATCCGTAAAGTCTGATGCATAGATTGACCATGGTTGACACAAAACAGTATGAGTACTGAATGTAGTTGAAAAATGACTGCTTCAGCTCATGATGCGGAGAGGAAGGTGGGCCAGCCAGACATGCTCATTGACCTGAACTCCGCTTGGGCCTGCATTTGGGTAATGGTCAAGCCTTTGTTTGCTGCTTTGTTATAATGTTGCTTAACGGTTTTGCAAACCATTCCATTTTGATTTTGTATTTTATTTACAACAACAGCAACGGTTCATTCAACTTCACTCTTGGATTTATGTGGAAGGGAGTTCTGAGTTGTAACACTGCATCACATGCTTTCTCCATGGGGTTTAGATGAACAAGAACTGGAAACAAGAACAATTTACCAAAAAGAAAACTGTTTTGGCCCTGACAATGACCCGCTGTGGATTCATTTCAGACGAAACTTGGAATTAGGGGCATTGCATTGGACATATGATAATTTCCTGGTCAATTACAGTCAAACTGCAATTTAAATATTTTTATCAAGTACAAAAAAAATCAAGCCAAAACAATTCCATTGTAGTTGGAATGACAGTTGTGTTTATCAAAATTATAAGAAATATTTCAGTAAATTAATTGCAAATGGCTTTTAGAGGCTTTTGCATCTGAATTCTTCAAATGTATATTCTGGCCATGACAGATAGAGCCTATGGGCGAAGTCTCTCAGCATGCAATAGGATAGTGCTATGCCAGAGCCATGGAAAGTGCATTCTATGGCTCTAACTACGACCAATCCGAGCAACGGACATGCCGATTCAAACAACCCACCCAACATCTCCCTGTCCACATGATCGGATAGACACCGCAGATGTCTGAATACAACAGTTCCCTATGGCTGATAGCCAGACATACCCGCTGAGCAAATCAATTTGCTACCGCTAGGATACGTCTAGCGTTCTAGGCAAGCATTTGGTTGCTGTCACGTTGTGAAGGTACTAAGTTATAATGTAAAATAAAATCTAAACTATGTTTGCTTGTCCTATGCCTGTCCATGTTGTTCTGCATATCAAAACTTGTTATGTGGATAGTTGAAACCACATTTAGGCTACATACACAGCGTAACCTTTGTCTGTTTCCGGTCAGTCACTATTATCACATTTTTCCTATTGTTTATATTTGTTAAATTAAACTATTTTATCATTTTTTTCACACCAGTTCAAAAGTTCACACTTCCTTAGATTTGATGGCATTGACACTGCTTCATTTGGGCTGAAAGTTATCCTAGGTAACCTTCCACATGCCATGCGTCTTACAATAGTTTGCTGAAATTTTGGCTCATTTCTCTTGACAGAACTGGTGTAGGGCTAATTGGATCAGGTGTTTTCAGGCCTACTTGCATTTCCCTTCAGAACACGATTCTCTTCTCTGATTGGCTGATGGGGTTGCCATTATTTTCGTTAATTTCATTAATTTCCTATTGTGATGCACTATTTAGAACATGCATTAGGCCTATTCTTCAGACAACTGCACGGCTATAAAGTAGTTCCACTTTTGCGTCCATATTTAGACTTGCATATCGACATGCATACTCTTCGAATGTGCATTGTTTTTCTATATCTCCACACCGTGTTATTCATTATCCATTACCTACATTTCTAGTGTCATAACGTCATGTTTTGTTTCGGAGGTGTTCAAGTTCTACAGTATGTGCGTATCTGTCTTTGAGGCTGACTGCGGAAACAAATGTCCACCCCAATAGCAGTTTTTTGTTCTGGGAATGTTCCGTACCCATCTTTTGGTTGAGAGAACGTTGTATGAACGTAACTTTGGTTCTCTAAAGGGGCACTAGGAAGTTTTTAAAATGGAATTAGAGCGTTCCCTGATGGTTGCGTTGTCCAGTTAGGCAAACATTCCCACAACGTTCTCCTAACGTGAATGTTTTTGTGAGAGAAAAACAACAATTCAGATAAAAAATACAACCACCACGACCGGGATGTGTGTGTGCTACTGCTGTTACACGATATCAGTAATGACAGTGTTAATAAAAAAAATAAATATATATACTGTATATACCTCTGATACATCATAAATTGTGAGTCACAAAATTAAGATCTATTTTCAGAAATAGACAAAATCAAGTTGTTTGGTTTACACATAATCTCTATCAGATTGCAATTGAAATACAATTATGGGAACGCTATGCAAAGATCACAATGTTACCACGCTGGAATGTTAGTTTTCACGTTCTCTGAACTAAAGTCCCGCCGTTATCCCGCTTATCACCCGGTTGCAACTAAAACGTATATAGATGGTAAGCAAGTGTTTAAAACATAAAAGAAACATGTGGCTCCATTTAGAAAGAAGTTATCCTGTTCAGAGCCATGGGTACTATCAGAGCCATAGAAAGAGATACAAATAATTACAAATAATACAAATTTGAAGCACACAAGTTTGAAGGTCCCGAATAGATAAAAGTGGTTTTACATTTATGTGCATGAAGCTTCAATCTATTCGGGATCTCCAATTTTGTGTGCTTCAAATTTGTATTATTTGAAAGAAAGTCAATTTAGACATGTTTTAAATGTTATTACCCATTTTTTTCAAGACAGAAAGAGGCATAAATCCAATGCATTTCAATGATAGAATGTTCAGTTTACTACCATGGAATGTCGGAATGTTCAGGTGTGAAACAAGTCCATTAGATTCAAGATTCAAGATTCAAGAAAAACTTTATTACATCTCATTATAGCCTAGTGGTAGACTATAGGAGAGTAAAATTCTTGTGTTTTTTGCTCCTCAGAAAATAAATAATAGTGATTAAGAAATGTCTGAGATAAATGTGCTATGTGTGTATGTGTCAGTGTCAGTGTGAGTGTTCAATGTCCAAAAGTGCATAAAAAAAAGAATAAGTGCAAGACTGACAGGCACAATTTAGGCTGTGGATTCTGACTCTGTGTTCATGAGTCTTACTGCTTGATGGAAAAAGCTGTTTTGAAGTCTGGTGGTCCTGGCCCTGAGACTGCGGAATCTCTTGCCAGATGGTAATAGCTGAAACAGTCCATGATGGGGATGACTGGGGTAAAGTAATTCTCAAATCTGAGAGCGCACTGTCAGTAGGGTGACCACCTGTCCCGCTTTGCGTTGGATTGTACAGCAAATTTACCCTTTGTCCCTCGTCACGCAAATTGAACATCAGTCCCGCATGTTCGTTCGACACACCGATACGTCGACCTTTTGTTTCTGTTCAGAGAAGCGCAAGTTGACCCCTATATCAACCAAGCTATTAAAGCGCACAAACACCTTCACAACTTTGAAAGTAATTCTCAAATCTGAGAGCGCATTGTCAGGTCCGACTTCAGTTCGGATTTCGGATATGTTGCCACGAAAAAGAATATACGCTTTCAGTTACGATTGTAGAAAGCCTCTTGGTTGTCAGTGGATGGAGAGAGAGAGAGTTTCTGCGCTGTGGGCACGATCGCGCACAGCGTATTATGGTTTTATGCATATGTGCGCCAAAGGATAAAAGCTTTATCATTAGCTACATTCATTTAATAAAAGCTGCAACTCGAGAATTAATATAAGATAAGGTAATGTAGCCCGCTACTTCTTGAATTTCCCACGAGATGAAAAAAAATACTTATCTTACCTCATCTATTTTTGCAATGGCATTTTCATGGAACTTGGTGAAACGTCACCATGATCAAACATGCAGATTTAGACTTGGCATATTATTTTGCACAGAAATAGCCTAGTTAAACTTGAAGGCAAGGCTTAATATTTTTTGTGTCTTGCATATTAAGTTGAGTTTGATTCTATACCTAATTTCTGAGAGCTTACTTTTAATTGCATAATGCCTGATCTTTTAGAGAATGATAGTGTTTTATATATATACTTTAAGCTGTCAACCTGTCAGCATCTGTAGCCTATCATTTGGTCTGTGGAGATGATCAGGGCTGGACTGGGACCAAAAACTGGCATGGTATTTTTGGCCATGGTGGCCCAGCATGATTCTATTCAGTAATAACTTAATGACCACTAGAATAACACTTTGGATTAGACACATTGCATTAACACGATAGATTTAATTGGACTGGCCCAATATCCTGAACAAATTAAGACAGTCCTGGCCCAAACATGACCATTGGCCCAACGTATGCCCTTTATTAAGGTTAATACGTCTGTCCCACATTGTCCCACTTAAACATGCTACATGTCCCACATTTTGTCTGTTTGGAGGTGGTCACCCTAACTCCATCATGGGGTAACTGCAAAATATTCATGTATGGGCAAGGCAAGTATGTGCAGTAGTCTAACCAAGCCAGATGTCTAATCAAGTAAAACATGACATAGAAATGCTTTCAAACAACAACATTCCTAAGGTCAAAATGCTCACACTAAACTCACACAAAACGGGGGAAATGTTTGATAATAATGTCTTATGGTAATCCCCAGTAACATTTTTTGGTTCCGGGAACGTTCCGGGAAGGTTTTCTGTCGGGTATGAGAATGTTCCCTGAAAGTGGCTTTGGTTGTCTGAAGGGGCACCAGGAAAGTTTTTTAAACGGAACTAGAACGTTAGCTGTTGGTTTGCATTTCTGGTTAGGCGAACGTCCCCGCAACGTTATCCTAACGTGACATTTTGTGAGAAAAATATTAATAATAAATACAATAATAACAGACGCATCGACTAGAAATCGATCCTCAGACTCCCGCGTAGCAGGCAGGTGCGATACCACTGGACCACGACATAGTTTCTATTCCATTACATTTGAAAATATAAAAAGTTAGCTCTGATACATCACTAATTGCGAGTCATAAACTTAAGATAGCCTAAATCTATTATCATAAACAGTCAAAATCAAGTTGTTTAATGATAATTTACACATAATATCTATCAGATTGTAATTTAAATACAATTTTAAAAAATAACCACGAGGGAACGTTTTCGGAAGGTCACAAAGTTACCACACTGTAACGTTAGAGTTTTAACATTCTCCGAACCAAAATATGATAACGTTCTTAAAATAACCATAGGAGAACCAGGAGGGAACGTTAGTTAAAGGGCAACTTCAGTCATTTTCAACAAGAGCTCTATTGCTCAAGCTACTTGAGATTAGCCAATACTGAAGACGCAAGACATTTTGGTCCAACCATATAGGTTTCCTTGAACAGAGAATAATCACTTACAACTAGCCCAATGGGGCAGACTTATAAACTGTATTTTTAACATCTTAACATACTCCAAATGTCAGCACAAAAACTATGAAGTATCAACTGACACCTTACAACACAGAACTGTATTGTGTATGACTACAAATGGCTGAAAGAGTGTTCAAACTGTGTCTTTATGCAAGCAGCCAAACATTGTTTGTTTACAAAACGGTTTTGTAAACACTGTATAAAAACACTATTTTAACCACTTTGTCAGACATTTGTAGTCATAAACACTACAGTGGCGTGTTATAAATTGTCTGATGATGTTATAGAGGTTTTGGGGTGATATTTGGAGCATGTTTAGATGCTGAAAACACAGTTTAAAAATCTGCCCCATTGGGCTAGTTGTAAGTGAGTATTCTCTGTTCAAGGAAACCTATGGTTGGACCAAAATGTCTTGCAGTCTTCAGTATTGGCTAATCTCAAGTAGCTTGAGCAATAGAGCTCTTGTTGAAAATGACTGAAGTTGCCCTTTAAGGTTCCCATAACGTTCCGTGTTTGCTGGGATGTGGTCAATCGACCAGACCAGTTGCATGCCTGATCAATGTTTGCATCCAATTAAAATGTGTGTGTGTTGCAAATACATACGTTTTTTTTTTTTTTTTTGCGCGCGCGTTCCTCTGTGTGAATTTATTATTTAGCTGTTTATTAGGCTTTGCCCTACACATTTGTTTAATATTAAAAATAGCTTTCATCAATAAGTTGTCTAATTGGAGCATAACATTATATGATGTAGGTTAGGCCTAAAAAAAGTGAGTTTTCTTGCAAAACATTAACAGCAACAGGTTAAGCTATGAGGAATGTTGTCAGACCTGTTTATGCCTCGCAGCTTACCTTGCCTAAAGGCTTGCCGTGTCAGTTGGGGTGGGGAACTGAAACAGGAAGAATATGAATGTTTACTTGGTTGTTCGGTTTCGTTGAGTTAAATAACCTAGGCTAAAGTAATTTATTAGTCAATTCATGCTAACCAGTTTGTTCATTTAAGTAGGTTTGTTTGTGAAAGAGCAGGTCTATCCCTCACCTGTCCGAGCACTGGATCAAACGGCAAGGAAAATGAGCTCCGCGCAATATAGTCAGGTACGAAGCCTATCCTATCCTATCCTATCCTATCATGGTCCACACCAGTTCTGACCCACAAACATTGACTATTATTTTGACAGAAGTATGAGGGTAGATTTAGGCCTACATACTATGAGAATCATACCAACAAAGCGTTCAATTAATTGGACCGCGTTGTCGATGTCTGAGGTTTGACAGGGTCGGATTGAGTTGCCTTCGGCTGCGCACACAGGGAAGTCGGCAATTGTCACTTCTCGCAAGCTGTCGGCATGATTGTTTTTTGGTTCAAATTGGCCATTGTGCTGCAAGATTTAATAAGCCTATTCTGGATATCTTTCTGTTTTGGTTGGATAAGTTTATCCTAGAGATAATTTATAGTTCTGCACATTCAAAAAACACACGGCAATATTTAACCCTACAACTGAGGACAGCTTAAAATGTCAGACACGAACCATACTTTTATTACCTCCGCCAAGGAGGTTATGTTTACGGTAGCGTTGGTTTGTCTGTCTATCTGTCAGCAGGATAACTCGAAAAGTAGGCTACTGCATGGATTTGGACGAAATTTTCGGACAATGTGTAGGCTACCTATATTGGGACAAGCAAGAACTGACTCGATTTTCGGTGATCCAGAACATGACCTGGAATTTGTGTCTGTGACCACATTGCCCTAGCGGAGGTCTGCGCTCTCTGAGGGCTTTTCTAGTTAGGGCTATTATTATGCATTATGGCGCCAGTTGGCATTTTAACTTAAATCAGACAGTGGTGGAAATACGTCATGAACATGGACACTGTTGTGCTTGACAAGTCATAATCAAATTATATTGGTCTGTCAAGGTGTTGAGTATTTTTGTTTCAAGAACAGGACTTTCTCTGTAGGCTATGCTGGTCTTTTTGATCAGCCTTTCATAATAATTGCATTGCATTGGTTGGGCTCACCAGAAATTACATTCTCAAAACTCTTAAGATCATTTGGAGCAGCAAAACACCTAGGCAAAAGCTCATACCACCAGCAAAAGCTCATATCTCTCAAAACAGTATGGTTCATTTGGCATAACTAGTGGAGAAAACTGTAATATTGGTATTTAATTTAAGGTTACAGGGGTAGGCATATAGAGGTATTTACAGTTTTTAACGGAAATTACATATTCTAAATTCGAAGATCGTTTGGAATAACACTTTTACAGTTCAGCGCAACACCATAGCTAGCCTGTAAAAGCTTGTATCTCTCTCAGAACTGTTTGCCCATGCTTCAGACCTAATTTCTTTCCCATGTAAAGAGGGAATTTGGAGCAACACATCAGGAGAGTACCAAGTTGGAATGTGGCTGGTACCCTGATATCCCTTGTTATGGACACGATTGAACACTAGATTAGGCCTGTGATATTAGGGATATGTTCACCCACAGTAATTAGCAGATATTATTGAATCCCTGACTGGCAGTGTTGAAGAAGATGAATCATAACAGATGAACAGTACTTACCTGATGATGAGTCAGACCAGAATTGAAAATCACCTGTATGAAAGATGCATGTATTTTACAGATTGGTAATAGTCATTCTTCATACTGTACCTACTATTGTTCAGTGATTCTCTGGGAAAGGTAAATGTTGTATGCTGTATTATGTTTGCAAGGTCATCTTACACTACAGTAGACAGGGGCTCAACCTCACAAATGACAACAACCATGGATTGGTAGGGAACCTGTTCTAGAAAACCCCATGCTCCCAGGCAACTGACTAGGAGACTGTTTAAGATTTGGAAGAGTGAGGTTGTACACGTTGTGCACCTATGCTAATCCATTACATAGTTCTTTCACTGTGTGTGTGTACGTGTGTGTGTGTGTGTGTGTGTGTGTGTGCATGCTGTAGGAAATGGGCTCATTAAGACAATGTTAAAACGAGGCATTAATTATTTCAATCAGGAAGGCTATGTGAGGTAGGAGTGTGTAATGAGAATGGGAGAATTGAAGTGTGTAATCACTTTAAATTCTTTTTCATTTTATTTTTCCACATTCACAGGACTTGAAAACAAATAGTCTATCCATAAATGTCAATGTTAATATTCAGATTCACATTCTACAATACTTAAAAAAAAAAAAAAAAAAACTACAGTGTATTATATGTAAAATTGGCTAATTATATCAATCTCCTGTCCTACCTGTGTCCATTTTACAGTACATACTAGCCGCATGGTAAATATTTACCTACGCCAAGGAGGTTATGTTTTCGCTGGGTGTGTGTGTGTGTGTGTGTGTGTGTGTGTGTGTGTGTGTGTGTGTGTGTGTGTGTATGTGTGTGTGTCTGTCTGTCTGCGTGTCTGTCTGTGTACAACATAACAAGGGAGAGAAGGGGGGGGGGGTGCGGGGAATATGGGGAGGTGGGCAGTGTTGTGCATGTGGTTGTGAGGCTTTTGCTGTTTGGCCACATTGCTGCTTGCAGCTATATTTTATACTGTATCTGTGACCACATTGCCTTTCATTGCCACATTGCATTTGCGCTCTCCGAGTGCTTTTCTAGTTGACCTATGTCAACACATGTTTTTGGGGGTGCATGACGGGCCTATCTAGCTTGTGGCTTATGTAGTCTATGACATGAGCCCACTGTATCAATATAAAGCTTTACTTTTGCCCATTTTAGAAGTAGCATGGTAGATGTTTGAACTATAGTGTGCATTGGGTCACTTAAATGCTGTTATGTACAGGGGTAAAAAATGAAGTGTAACCCAAGGTTTCCAATGTCAACAATTTATATTCATATATTCATATAGGTTGTGACCTACAGTATGTATGAAATGAACTCATTATATCAATATAATGCCTTACCTAGTATATACATTTTAGAGACCTACTAATAAGCAGCACAGTATATATTTGACCTATGTCTTCATATTTGAAGTTTGAGTGTGTAAGGGGTCATCTAAAAGCTATTAAGATTGATTAGGACAATGCTGGATGTGTTAAAATCACTTATTTTTTTTTCCCAGCATAGATATTTGACCTTTGTGATCATATGTATACTTTAAGTGTACAATGAGTCACCTAAAGGTTGTTATCACATGGGGCATATAGCTCGCGGCCTAATTGTCAGTCAAGTTCTAGTTTCACCTGACTCAGTTACTGTCATGAATTCAAATATCAAATGTTCCAAGAGATTCATATGGAATTCATGCTATTATTCATGTTATTGACTAATTTTGACAACTGAACAGACCATAAGAGGGCTACATACCAAGGGAGCCGCAGATTACCCATCCCATCCCACTCACTAGTTGCAGCCAGTGGTCAACTAAAGACCACAGATATGTGGCAAACAAGCATCAAATATATATCAATATCACACACAAATACCCGAGAGTTGTAGAATGCAGGACACAACGCTTTATACTATAGCACTGAAGGTTAATTGTCTCACTTTTTAGTAATTGGGAGGTGGGGCTGTCTGATTTATCATGTTGCATTCACACTCACAGACATTCCCACTGTCTCACCCTCACTCATTTGCACTGCCATTTCTTCTGACTACTTCTCCCACTCGTAAGGGAAATTTAGGTGATTGTATGACTTATGGGAGATTTATGTCACTGGTGGGCATCTGGGTGCAACTGTCCGGGACACTGGGGATGTCTGGGTCTGTGCTGTCTGGGTACAGGTGCTTGTAGTTTTAAAACAGAGATGAGGATAAGTAAATGGAAAGGTTTGCAGTCTGATATATTTTAGTCTAACTGAGTGGAGACAGTAAAGTGTGTGTGTGTTTTGATAGTCAAAAATGTACTGTAGCCATGTCTTTTCTTTCACTCTAGGGCTCCAAAGGGCAACAAGAGAATATCACATTTCTGACCAATCAAGATAAGCAGACATCCAAAAAGAGGATATCGGTGGTAGTGGGGATCATCCTCTCACTGCTGCTTGTTTTAGCTGTTGTAGGAGTGCTATGTTGGATTTTCATTGGTAAGTATCCAGTGTTGATTTTTTTCACAGCCGTACAGTCTGTTGTTGTTGCTTATTTGGGTGTAAAACTGTTATTACCGATCATCACCGATGTACCAATTTGTAATTCAAATACTCTCAACACATCATCACATTACCACCTGCTGGTTAAATGCCACCTTCCTTGGCCTCAATATCAGGGAGCTGTGGGCGCAGGACAGGAGAGGGCAACAGAGAGCCTATTATATATCATGACGGGGTCTGAAGTGGAAAGGGTTCTCACTCTAGGAGACATACTGCTTTAAAGGAGAAGTTCGGTGTGATAAGGACCCAAAGTATATTGCGACATCATAAAAAGTTGGAACGTTTGCAAATTGCAGAATTTTGATACATTCATGCAGGCCGAAGAAGACTTGCTAATTGTAGGCTAGCTTCCAGGGGCACCCAGCTAAGTGGTAGTTGCCAAATCACTGTTTTAAACCATAGAAAGGCTCAAAATAGCACTTCGTTGGTAGTGTTCCATCATTTGAAACCAGGCATTGAAAACTTAGTAACTGTACAGATAGCTAATTACCACCTACCTGGGTGCCCCTGGAAGCTATAGCAAGTGGTCTTTTCCAGCTTCCATAAACGTGTCAAAATTCTGCTCCTGGCAAACGTTCCAACGCAGGGGCAGGAGGCAGGGGTGACACTCAACAGAGATGGTTGTGGTGTAAAAGGGCAAAGGAAGCTATGACTAAGGCCAGTCTAAGTGAGAGAGTGCAAGTGTTGTAAAGCATGACACATGGCAAGTCTGTGGCAGCACTAGGCTATAGCAGCATGACATGTTGCATGGCAACTCTACAAACTCTGCAGTGATGGTCAGTGGTCACCATGCCCCACAGCTGGAGGCAACAGCAGCAGAGTCAGTTCTTCCCAATAAGACCCATGAGGAGTGCAGACTAGCCATGTACTGATCCCTAACCATGGGGAGCAGTAAAGTACAAGGTTTTATGTCTAGACTTCAAGGTATTGAGAGTGTCTGTGTAACGGAGGCCAGCTCATCACCCATCCTCATCACCCAATTCCATGGGCGCTTCTAACAGCGGAGTTAGAAGCTCGGGCTTTTAGCTCAGTTGGTTACAGCGTCCCACTCCCACACCGGGAGTTTGTAGCTTGCTGGGTGGCTGGTTCGAGACCCGTGTGCGGTGCGGACCGCCACCAGCTACATCTGCTTGGGAAGATTCTTCCACAAGAGACGCACACAGTAGCAGAAACTCTATCTCCTATCTTACAGTAGATTTGATATTCTCAGGATTACAAGGAGACCAACATTTAAATATAGTGGTAGGTGTTTAATATCTTTTGGAGCAAATTCATTTAGGACTTTAGTCCCATGAGAGATATTGGTTCAAAAACTCTTTTGTGACCTCTGCTGTGAAAGACCTTCCAATTTCGCTGCTGCTGTTGAAATATGTTGTATGTGTTGTTTCTATTGTTTGCATTTTCTGTTTGTCTAAATGTTGTGAGAATGCAACTTTTTAACAATCTTATGTAAATGTAATGTACAGTAAAGTTTGGTCTTACCTTATGTAAAACCTTCATCAGTATGGCTTCTCTTAGGGTATAGTTGAGGTCATTTGACATATTGCTGACCATCTGTCTTTTGTAGCTAAGTAATCATTGCTGTACTTTTTTGTGATTAGGTAAAGGTGACGGGGAAAATGCCACATTAAGTGAGAAGCGGAAACCTGTGGTAAGGGTCTTCAGTGGTCACATGGAGTTGTCTGGAATGAAATATATGGATACTCTAGAGGACCCCACCAGTAGAGAATTTGAGATTACAGCTAATAACTTGGAAGAAACTGTGAGTAAATACATGTCTTACCACTGCATGTCTAAAAAGCTGTTATATTGTAATGTTGTTAACTTTATTTTGTGCCACCACACCCCTTTTCAGAGGAGAACTTTATTTATTAGTTATTTATTCACAGTTATTTATTAATAGTTACAGTGACAATAACTGTAATTATGGCTCGCTGTAGAATGCTCTATTCACTTCTCAACATTCTACGGTCTGAACATTGCCATAGCCAATTAACTGATTTCTAAGCTAACGGACTGCTTCTTTTCCGTTGATATAGAACAGAGATCAGACTTATTTAGCCAGATCTACTAGGTGTGTGTTACACAGAAATAAGACCCTTAATAGGTCCCTCCATAATTATTGCCAACCCTGATAAAGATGCACTGATGCATAGGGTTGGCAACCCTAACCCTAACCCCCTCCCAACCTTTGGGAGGGGGTTAAATTCTGTTCCAAGGATCACCCATAGTTAAGCAAGGGGTATATCTGATATCTCTGGTAAGATGATAGGTAGGTAGATGGATAGGCACCACTACCATCCCAGTACCACAGCATAAAAGAGAACGCTGGCACCAAACTGGTAAAACATCAGTAGGAGTCTGACTGCAGCCTTCAACTCTGCCCTTACTTGTAAAGTGTGTCTGTTTGCTCTTCAGTCCAGTTTATTGTCCAGGTGCAGCCCAAGGTAATTGTAGATGTTAAAGTACAAGTTCAGTTTATTTTTGGATTGTTTATGATGGTACTATCGTTAAGATTGATATTTTGACAAATGCTTCTGTTCCAAGAATTTTCGGTTGTTGCTGAAAACCCCTATGCTGCCAACGTCCAAAATGGCAGCATAGGGCAGCATCCTGTGGGAACTCTCTGAACAATGAAGACATTTTTCCTGTGATATTTATTGTCACACCCTACAGACTTTCAAGCAAAACGTGTCCTTAGCATTTTATTGTTTCTTATTGCATTTTGCTTTTTCAGTTGGAGCAAACATATTTGAAAGACCCCATTCTTGCGAAATTCTTCAAAAAGACAACCGTTACAGCCTTCAGGTAGGGCCCAAATTCCTCTTGTGTCATAGCACTGTATTGTCTTTATATTGGCTTTAGTAATGTGTAATGTAATTTCCTACCTAACGTTACCTCATCCTATGGCTTTATGATGAGTGTGACAAAAACAGCAGCTGACTATTCACCAAGAGAAGTGGTATTAAATGGACTACTCAGCATAGGAAAGGAAAATGCCCATGGAATGCCATTTGTTTGAGTATCTGTCATCAAGGAATATGCAGATTATAAGGAGTGCAATAACACCACCAAAACCTATGTTAGTAATAGTATATGCAATTGCAAGTATGTGCAATTCTTTCACGATCAAGTTTAATTTGTGTACTTCCTCTCTTTGTAAACATGCTCCTAAAAATTCATTAAATGATCCAAAGATACTTTATCATTCCACCGCGAATCTTGTTATATCTGTTTGCACTCTCACACAGCAGCCTCGTGCATGAGGGCTGACGTCAACCATTATAGTAACATAGGTTTTATTTTAGCCAAACAGTTGTCATTTATCCTAACTAAAAGTAGGTCTCAGAGGCATTGTGAATTACTTTTAAGAAATAACTCCTACAGTACATAACAACTTTTAGTGCGCTTTAGGAATACTCCTAAATTTAAGATAAGATTCTCTGAGAATACGGCCCCAGAACATTATGTTATAGTCTGACTTGTCAGGCCAGTATTTCTCCTTAAATTCAATCATTTACAAAAAAAGTGAATATGGATAATAACTTAGTGCTACATTGTAATAGTATTTAAATGTAGAAATGAATATTGCATATTACAACAGAACCTACTTTTTTCATGAATGCACTGAGAAAATCTAGATCTAGAATATTATTGTTACACCTTTGTGGTGAAACTATAACAATTAAATGGGATGTCTATTCTGATTTTGGTGAAAAAATATTTAAATGTCGCATCAAGTAAAAAGAAAAACAAAAAATATACATTTTAACGAGCCCCAGGAATGTTTTTCTTCTATGTTTTCCTTTTATTGAAATGCTTATCTCGTACACCCGTATTCCTCACTGATTCTAAGACCAACTGATTACACTATGCATGCTATTATTTGTAATATTTGCTAAATGTTTATTTCATTCATAACTGGAATGGACATGGAGTGGGATTATAAAGGAGATTCCTCGCTCTTATGCAATATTTCTGTATGAAGACTGTATTCATAGAACTGAAAGTGTTTTCTTAATGAAAATGATAGGATGATAATGATAAGCCTAGGTCCCAATGCTAAAGTCTGTGTGATCACTCTGTAATTTATCTTTTCTAAAGTGAGGGAATTAAGGCATATCACTGGGCCCAGTTTGATATTCCTGCTGGAGATCTTGAGATCCTTCCAGAAGTATCTGAGGAGCGTATGATGGAAATACTACGTTTAAACGTCCGTCAGCAAGGCAAGAAAAGTCAGCAGAAGCTTACTGTCACAGATGTCACTGTGTCATGTAAGTATGAGCAAAGTAAATTTTATGAAATATGAGTCGATAGTTTTTTTTAATGACAGGATTAATAATTGTAAGAGAGTTATTCTTATGGTATGATTTAGATATTTTTGGTACACACACCCTTCAGTGAAATTAATGAGGCCATATCATGAATAAATGTGATGATTTTACATAATGAAATAAATTAACGTGATGAAGTTCAAAACTCAAAACTCACTATCTCCAATTACCAGTCCGCAACTCCTCAAAGTATGAAATAGTTGAGTTCAGTTACCGTACTCTCGTGACCCGGACCACATTTGGCCTCCGTTCACATTACATGTTTGTGTATGGACCCATGTAAGGGATAATGAATGACACGGCGTGCAGATATAGAGAAATAATGCACAAGGCTCTGCACATTCACTGCCCTCCCAGAACTTTGAGGTTCTCTGAAGCTACTGCTCTTGGTACGTCATCTAAATGTTGTCTAAAGCATAAAGGTATAGCTGGGCCCAAATTGTGGAAAAATCTAACTCTCGACATTAAATCAGCACCAACTTGATGGATTGAAAGCCTTGTCAAAAAGCCATTTGCTTTCATTTGCCATTTTTTAATATTTAGTTTTTATCCAATCTTTATTATAAATTACTGCAAAATTTTATCATTATTATATTCCTATTAATTAATGACTGCTTGTCATTTTAATGTCAATGTATGATTGGAAGGTATCATGGGAGCTAGGGAGCTAGGAATAAGGTGGATAGGACAATGACTTACCATCTCTCTTAATTCCCCAACTCTCTCTCTCTTGGTCATTGTTTCCTGTATACTTTCCACAGTGACAGACCCTAGAATGGCCAGGAACCCCAGAGCAAGTAAGTAGCTCTTTCTCATTTGCACTGAATAACCAACCTGTTTTTAGCATTGCACAAGAAGCAAATGCACTCGATGGTTTACATGTAGAGGACACATTAGGACAAGAATAATTGAGCTTTCGTCAGCTTCAGCAGTTGCCATTCATTGTTCCTTTTAAGTATGTTTTTTTTGGTAAATTCAGAATAACCCACCTGAGTGTGTTTTTTCCTAGCAGAAGAGTGCTTCTATCGCCTTGAAGCTGAGTATTCTGCGAAGAAATTCCAATCGCCAGGGTTTCCGGAGAAGTATCCACCACATATGCGCTGTCAGTGGCAGATTCGGGCACCCAAGGGAACTGCTATCCATGTCAAGTTCACCTTTTTTCATGTGGAGGATGACTGCAGCAATGACTTTGTTTACATTTATGATTCTCTCAGTCCAGACGACTCTCAAGCCATCACCAAGTGAGTCATTCTGTCAGAACATGAATCCTTAGATTTGTTAAGAGTTTTCCAGAGATGGAGAGTATTTCACAAAACCAGTAGATCCAAGAGCAGTGACAGAAACTGGGCTTGATCTAGCCTTCTAGGTCAAAGTTTGTCCAAAGTTAAGCAAAAAAATAAATAAAATGGACAGAGAGGAAGTGGTTCAGCATGGCGTCTTTACCACCTTACCATCTTTCGTTTAAAATCAGATAAGAATTAATAAATCTTAGCACTGCTATGAATATGTTATGTACACACCTGTCAAGTAAAATGTTGACCTACACTTTTTAAAAAGAATTGTGTGAATGCAGTACCATAACAGTTTCTTGATAGTGGTGATGTGTATCATATTAAGGCTGAACAGATAACTTCAATAACTGAATTCTACTTGCCAAAACATTTGTGAAAAAATCTGATGTTTGATGCGACACTATTCTTGACTTAAATTCATCAAAGAGCATGGTGGGTTGTTGATAATTTGGAAAATGAGGGACTTCATAATTTGGAAAAAAAAACTTATTCAGTCCTATTATTGTATTGTTTTGTTTTTATTATTCTGTTTTGTTCAAAATAGTGCTGTCAAACGATTAAAATAATTAATCTGATTAATCACAAAATTTTACAATGATTAATCGTGATTAATCACTTTTAATCGCAACTCATTTCCTCCAGTAAGAATTTTGATGCAAGGGTATGTTGGATTCTTATTTTGCCCTGTAAAGGCCCTGATACTAAGTAGTTGCCTTTATTCTTCTCAAATGGGGAAATTCACACCTGTTCCCTATCCCCAAGGGTTCCCCAAACATGTTGTTGGGCAGTCAGAAGCTAAGCCATAATCTTTGTATAGTCTGACTTGATAGCTGAGCCATTTTCTATCTGAAATTGAACATAATAAATGCCATGAAAGTGGAACCATATCCATCAGGATTAATCTGAGTTAATTTTTTTAATCTGAGTTAATTTTTTTGGATTAATCACGTGATTAATCAGTTAATTTTGACAGCACTAGTTCAAAATAAATTGCTATATCACAATTATAGCTGTTTGCTTTATAGCTGAGGAGATAGTTACTATATTTTTGGTTTTCACATTTTTTTTATATGACTTTAACAGACAGTGTGGCCAGCGACCTCCCACTAACCAGCTAGAGGTGGTTTCCTCAAGCAACATTATACTGATCAACTTCATCACTGACAGCAGTATGCAATGGCCAGGTTTCCAAGGACAATTCTCCATCATTCCCAGAGCCACAGGTGTGAGTTTTTGTCTCTACATTTTAGTTAAAAACAGTTGTACTGTTGCAATTTGATATTTAATATATTAATATTTAATATATTTATATTGTTTTAAAATGTGAATGAAATCTTATGTTATCAATTGTAATTAGATATAAATAGTGTATTACCGTTGTGAAAACCTGGTAGAAGTGCCATTTCCATTAACATAAGTGGTAGCTCCTGAACAATTTCTAGGAGGGGCAGCTCTCTGGATAATGTCTAAAGTGACTCATATGCCATTCCTCATTCAACTCGTTGGATGTTTGAATTTGATCTTGGTACATGTGGTTGTTTCATTGCCAATTTAAGACACAGTCGTGATGGTCAGGGGCCGCATTCACAAATAATTTTATATTAACTTTAGGAGTGCTCCTAAATCGCACTAAAGGTTCTTATGTGTTATGCAGGAATTGTTAAAAAAAGTGATTTACAAAGCTGCTGAGACAACTCTTAGGCTAAAATAAGAGTTTGGTTGCTATGGTTTACTTCAGCTCTCATGCACGAGCCTGCGTTCATTAAGATCAGTGAGTAGTTGATGAGTGACAGGTACTGTGGGTGTAATCTGCGCTTTGGTGCTGCGCTGCTGTGGGAGAGAGAGAGAGTGCTGATGGAAATCATAAGCCACAAATAAAAAAGATAGGAAGTACACAAATCGATAGTATTTCAACAAGAGTTCTATTGGTCAAGCCACAGTCGAACATTCTAACCACTGAGCTGAAAAGCCCAGGCTTCCGACTCAGCGGTTAGACGCGTTTTGAAGGATAGGGTTGTGAGGATTTACACGTAGCCTACTGCCGCCAGCTAGCCGAGCTAGCTGTCCCTTACACCCTCATCAGTTAGTATTGGCTGCCATTTTGCTTTTTGGTCTGTGCTGCACGAAATTCGGTCATTATTCTCATACCTATCGACAGCACTTTTGAAACAACAGGCCTACAGGCTGACTAAGTATACTACTATATTTGA
The DNA here is from genome assembly GCA_027497455.2 of Sardinella longiceps. NCBI lineage: Eukaryota > Metazoa > Chordata > Actinopteri > Clupeiformes > Clupeidae > Sardinella > Sardinella longiceps. The sequence continues at coordinate 33,526,589 of JAODXP020000023.1, read as the reverse complement.
CTAAGTATACTACCATATTTGACTAAATATACTACCATATCTTCACAGCAAAAACCTGTGGAGGATCATTTACTAACACAAGTGGTAGCTTCAGTTCCCCTCATTTTCCCAGTTTTTACCCACCGGACTTGGACTGCAAATGGACTTTTTCAGTGAGTTTCTCGCTACAAAATGCAATTAATATTTGTGTTGTTGATCATTGTATTTGTTTTGAAATTTTATCATGTATAATGTTAATTTAAAAACTTGCGCCTAGATAAATGTGATCTTCTGCTGACTTTTAAGTGCCTGGCTAAAGTGACATGCTTTTGACAGGTGCCTAAAGGTATGAAGGTGCGTGTGACGTTCACAATGTTTCGCATGAAAGAGCCAGGAGTGGACATTCGAGTCTGTCACAAAGATTATGTGGAGATCATGGGCAAAAAGTAAGTGCCTATATGTTTTCAGCACATTGTATGATTTGACAGGTGAATTTTTAGCTAATGTCCTGGAAGAGCATGCAGGGTATTGAACTGAGTGCACAATAGGGCCCCAATTAAAGAATTTTGACGGTTGTTGCACTTTTATTCCCTGGAATCCATTGGGATTGATAAACAACCTGAAGTAAAATGTGCGTCTTTGCAAGCTTATCCCAGCCAAAGCTATTTGCAGTTTCACCACGAGTTTCATGCTCCCCCTCTGTTTTCAATGCAACTCCGCACACCAGCGCCAAACTCTTCATTGACATCCATTGTTATTTCCACAGGCTACTGTACTATGCTCGTTGTGAAATAGTCGAATTTGAAAGTGCTCTGCAATGCTGTCGGAGCATGCGTGCGGACGGCTTTAGCTGGAGCTTATGAGGATGGGTGATGCTAGTAGGCTTCAGCTATAGTCTTTTGCAGTTTTATGGTCAAATGGACCTACTTTTTGAAAGAGTTTTATAACTTACGGTATGTGGCAAATGACAAAAAAGAATCGTATTTATTCCCCAGGTATTGTGGAGAGCGTTCTATGTTGGCACTGACAAGCACGTCAAATGAATTGGAGGTTGACTTTCATTCCGATGAGTCTTATACAGACAAAGGCTTTCAGGCAGAATACAGTGCTTATGACCCTGGCAACCGTAAGTGCAAACATGTTTTGTGAAAATGACCACTCATTATGGTATAGGCCTATAATCTATCACCTATTTGCATGAAGGGAGCACCCTAGCACCTAAGGTGTTTGCCCAGGGCACTAAGGGAAGGACTGCTCCTAAACACACGTGTAGCACAACCACGGCATATGATCCATTGTACTATAATGGGAATGCCATCTGCATGTCCGTGTTTCCCATTGCAAGTCTGACTCGTAACACCACATTAGCTCAAAACAACAGTTGAAAAAGATTTGTAACCATTTTCTCCCTATGGAATTGATGGAATAATAGAGATTAATTAATGTGATTGTTCCTGTGCCCTGATGTTTAATGTTTTTCTGTATATGTTCTCTCCTCTCTTATTTCACAGCATGCCCTACTCAGTTTGCTTGTTCCTCGGGAATCTGCATTGATAAAGATCTCAAATGTGATGGTTGGAATGATTGCGGAGATATGAGTGATGAGCGGGCATGCCGTAAGCAATATTGTTTTTGTAACACATTGGATTTTATTAGCTGATATTGTTATGACAGTGTATCAAATATGGTGTGGTGACTCTTTTTGGTGTTTAGCAGGGTTAATGTGGTAAGCAAGGTTTATGTGTTTACTTGTGGGCATTCACGATAATATATTTTATTGATCAGAGTGTGAAAGGGACCAGTTTGCCTGTGCCAATGGAATGTGCAAACCAAATTACTGGGTGTGTGACCGGGTCAATGACTGTGGAGACAACAGTGATGAGTTGCAGTGCAGTAAGTATTGTTGTTACGGATCTTTCCATTCCATCGGCTTCACTTTTCCTTTTTCATGTATGCCTGAGTTGAACAGATAAAGCCCCACTGTCAAGAGAACAAAAACATGGAGCACCACCAGAGGGAGCCAAAAACATGCAGTCCTTTAGGCTCCCTGACAGGGGTGTGAGGGCTATGGAGTGCTGTGGGTCACAGATTCTGATCTCTCCTTCATATGCGCATTATCAGATTATTAGATTATTATGAGACAGACACATTGGTAGGGATCAGATCTGTCTGTTTAGACTGCTGTCACAGCAACACATATCCGATACATGTCTGATTTATGACAACATATTAAAGGTCTTGATCTGATCTGGACAAATCAGATTCCATGTGACTTTTTTCTGTTTACACTGGCATCAAACAGATCAGATTTGTGCCACATGTGAGCAAAAAAATTGGATTTGAACTGCAAGTGTAAACATAGCGTAAAAGTCCAACAAAAGAGAACACAAGGGCAAGATTGTGACACACACATACCTGGACTTATCAAATAAACAAACACACACACACACACACACACACACACACACACACACACACACACACACACACACACACACTTGTATTTAGGCCTACATACACAGACACACATACACAAACACACACACACACAGAGGTGCTTGGTTACACAAACCATTCCCACAACTTTGACTAAATTAATTTATATATGTTTATTGTGTGTTGACATAAATGTACAACTTACTCATATAGCCTATACTCATAGAAAATATCATAGGTCATAGTTGTAGTTCAAAGATGTGGTGCGCGGTGGTCATATTGTATACATCTAGTTTCTATTTTCAATAGAAGTGAATATATTTTCCTTGGTAATGTGACTTCTCTCAGGCTGTGGTGAAGACGAGGTGCGATGTGGTGATGGTACTTGCATTCAGCAGTCTGGGGTTTGTGATGGAAAGAGAGATTGTGCAGACAGCACTGATGAAGCGTCTTGTGATGAATGTGAGTGAAGTATTTCTGAAATTAGTATTTTACACACACACACACACACACACACACACACACACACACACACACACACACACACACACACAGTGATTCATTTGCTTGATGAGGAATACCATTGTTGCAATTTTGATGGAGCAGTGCACAGTATTGTGTAGAAATAAAACACACAATCACATGTGCATACAAATTCGTTTTGCACTGTTTTCATTGTTTGCTTGGAAAGACATTGCTAGTCTAATTTTAAATGGACATTGGACAGTTTAATTTAGTTTCCAAAATCAATGAGCATAACGTGAAATAATATTTCCCAAAAATAAATGTTTTGTATTAAGTATTGCATTGCATTTGCATTGTATTTCTTGTTGTGTTGCTACCTTTTTCTAATTTCTTTCCATGGAAATACATTTCAGCCATTTATTGTTCTGTTGGTGTACTTAATAAGCACGTATTCAGTAAACTATAATAATTTGTTGCCTATTTGTAGCCGCTCACATTGACTGTCCAAACTGTTCCAACAGCCTCTGGGATATGCACAGACTTTACTTTCAAATGTCAGGATGGCACATGTGTGAACAAGGTCAATGCTGAGTGTGACCACAACAAAGACTGTGCGGATGGATCAGATGAGGAGGGATGCGGTAGGAGGACTATTTACTCTCTTTTTTTCTTCCTTGAAACTTTTAACACATCTAAAGTAACAGGTGACTCCAAATTCAATTCAACATGACACTGCAGGTTGAAAATTTTTCAACCTCTTCAGGCCATATTAGTAGCAAAAAAGAAATGCTTTTCTGGTTTGAATGTCATGGATAGCCACACACCAACTGAGGTGGCATTCCCGAGGTACTGCAATTTGTCATGAGCAAAAATCCCAATTTGTACTTTACATTTCTGTGGATGACATGCAATGAAGGATTATTGGTCATAAATATTATGCAGGCAGACAGACTCCTCATATTCCTCACCTTGTCATGTTCCACGCTTCCCCTGTGTGGCATGATGGACAATTGATTTGACCGACTACGCCACTAGGGATCTCACCTATTCCAGTATTAGCTTGCAGAATTCATAAATATTACCTTAAACATTACCTTAAACAGAATTCATAAATAATACCTTAAATATTACCTTCACTAAAAGCACACAAGTTTATTTTACTCTCAAGACAAGAGTTCCATCCTTAAAATAAAGTTTATTAGTAAAGAAATATGGCCAGAGGTGTTGTGGGGATTTTTTAAGTGGGGGTACGCAATATCATGTAAAAAATGGAATGCCCAATATAAAATTGTTACAAATAGCCTACATAAATGATCTGCTTAGAGAAGTTGGGGTACTCCGTACCCCCGCGTGCAACGCCCACTACACCCCTGAATATGGCTATAATAAAAAATGGCACATGTTGGGAGGGCGGGTCTAAAAGCTAGGAGGGTCCCAGGAAAAAAAGACACCCACTCACTCGTGAACACGCACACACAATAAAGGAATCCAACTTGACAAGCATAAGTGATCATAGCACACAGGATGAGGCTAGGCTCTTCTCATCCATTGTACCTAACTGGTGGAATAGTCTTCCCAAGACTATTAGAACAACAGGTGTAGCCGGTGGCGGTCCGCACCGCACACGGGTCTCGAACCCGCCACCCCGCAAGCTACAAACTCCCGGCGTGGGAGTGGAACGCTCTAACCAACTGAGCTAAAAGCCTGAGCTTCTAACTCAGCGTGTTAGAAGCGCCCATGGAATTGGGTGATGAGGATATACACACTACCACCGAGCTAGCCGCACTAGCTGGCCTCCGTTACACTCACCTTCCAAATCCTCACTCCCATCCGGGTCACGGCACCAATGTAGCCGGTGGCGGGTCTCGAACCCGCCACCCCGCAAGCTACAAACTCCCGGCGTGGGAGTGGAACGCTCTAACCAACTGAGCTAAAAGCCCGAGCTTCTAACTCAGCGTGTTAGAAGCGCGCATGGAATTGGGTGATGAGGATTTACACACTACCACCGAGCTAGCCGCGCTAGCTGGCCTCCGTTACACTGGCACTCTATCTACTTTCAAGAAACTCTTGAAGACCCAGCTCTTTCAAGAGTATCTCTTGTCCTAGTTCCTTAAATTACATGGAATGCACTGATCAAGTACTTCTCAACTCTTGCACTTGCTCTCCTATTAGCAAATGGCACTCCTAGTAGGCACTTACCAGTATTGTGTTGCAGTTTGATTGTTATCCCTCTTTTGTAAGTTTTTAACATCTTTTGCAAAAAAATACTGAAAAAAATATACAGGCCAAAAGCAATGATATGTATCCTGGAATTCAATTAGTAGGCTATTCACTATAAATTATGTCATCTTTTTAGTAAGAAATACACTGTCTTTGAGTGCTTTGCAACCTAGAATTTCAAATATAATTTGTCATTTCATCCATTTTTAACAGTTTTGGTTCTTATTGAAACTTTTTTTGTGATACTTTGTCCTAGATTGTGGAGTTCGGCCATACAAGCATAACCGAATTGTGGGAGGACAGGACGCAGATATTGGAGAGTGGCCATGGCAGGTTAGCCTGCACTTCATGAGAAATGGGCATGTGTGTGGCGCATCCATTATATCAAACACATGGTTACTTTCTGCCGCCCACTGCTTCCCTTCATCTAACCAGTAAGTAACAAAGTATCACTTAGTTAATTCAAGATCTATTTGACTTTACTTCACACGCACCCCCTTCTACATCTTGTGGGCATCAAAACCCCTCAAAGCTTGCCTTGCCAGGATTGAGTGTGTTGCCGTTGCCCACAAGTGGCTTTGGTGTGAACTGCAGTATCAATCATCAAAGTATCAATAGGTGGGAAATATTTTCATAGCTGGTCAGCGAGTTGGTTGAAATGTTCCCTGATATGATTTTTTGTACCTCCACGCATGACAGCATCATTTTTGTCCAAGAACGCATGCGATGTTGGGACACTCATATTCCCACTCACAAGACCTGCCTGGATACGAACATAGATTCTATCTTGTCTTGTGAGTTGAACAGGGTAGCAGTCACTCCCTGCTGGTCTAAATTCAATTCAGTGAGAACGGAAAATATGCCAGCCAGAAAGCCAAGAATTTTCAGAAAATCAGACAGTCCTTGTCATGTATATTTGAGGCCAAATTAAATGGTTGTCTTCAAAAAACGTCTGGACAATATAATAGCAGTGCTTTCTCACTGCCCTTTTTTGGGATAACTGTGAACAACCTTACTGTACATTAAGCTAGTGAGCTTTAATGAACTTCACTTGTTTCACCACATCATTGATGTCTGAAAGTAGATCATAGCAACCCTATTTCTTCTATAGCCTGGCCTTTACTACGATTCTCTCCGCATACAGTCTGGAACAATGCAAGAGGAATTTGTTTCCCGAGTGGACAGAAGGTTTAAAATCAAAGGTGTTCCCTAAACCGATCAGCAACGTTTGGAAATGACGTATGCTTTGTTAATGTGTATTTCAGAATTTTCATAGTTGTCACTAATGATGTCACTAGAACGGCTACCTGACTGACAAGAAAAGCTATTTGTGGCCCTAATTTCTCATTTTACACATCAAAGTGACAATTACATGGGCGTAAGTTTATTAGCACACACAATTATGAGTTGGTTTTGTTTGAAGCCGTATATGACCAGTATAAAGGACAAAACAGTCATCCATAGATTGTTTGTGTAATGTACATCTAGCCTACAGTAAGCCTAGCTGACACAAAGTAAAACAAATTCCAATTGCACTCCACACTGGCTTAAATTGGCTACTGTGTTATGCCTGTCTAGCCTAATAACAATGATACAAGTTTGGCAGATATGTTGGACTATTGTATGACGAGACATTATCTGGACATTGATGCTTTTTACCTGTAAGTGGTGTTTTCCACTCACAGATGTGTAGTGTAGTTCAGTTGTGATGAGGACACACACACTTTAATCATCCCGGGATTAAACTCTATTCCTGACCTCTGTTTTATGTTGGCCTACAACAGCCGTACTGTATCTCATTTTAGATACAAGAAAATAAAAGCATTCGATTTTAGGCCACACCAATAAAATTAGTTGGTTCTCGGATTTTTTCAGGAAAAATATGGACTGAGCGAGCAAAATGAAAATAAAATAAAAAAAATGCTCTGAAGGTAAATTAATGGTGGGAATTGAGGGCTTTAAATAGAGAGGACAATACATTACTGTTACACATTTCATAGGATTAAATAGCTTAATGGCATTCAACCATTAAGTATAATTGAAAATAAAATGCTGAACAAGTCTTACATTTTTCTTCCCCCCTCCACAGGCATGTTTTTTCATGTCTCTCACTGAAGTGAAAGGGGGATTTGATTGAATGCAACATGCAGTCTTCAGTATCATAGCCATCAGCCACAGTGTTTTTTATGTTTGTGGGAGTTTGGATTCAATTTTATTTTTATTTCTTTTTGCATTTTTCTCAAGAGGCGATTCGGAGAACCAACTAATTTTATTGGTGTGGGCTTATCTCCACTGTAGGCTATTTCTACTGTTCTTTTTTTTCAAAAGTTGATTAATTAGTTTCATTTCACTCTGCTGATGGATATAGAAAATTCAGATTTGCCTGCCATTCTATGATCGGCCATTATCGGCAATCGGCAGATCATGATTTTGGTGATCGGTGATCAGACCCAAAAATGGTGATCGGAGCATCACTAGTTGATGCCATGAAATTGAAAATCAACTTTTATTTCTCTTAGAATTATACATTTCCTTAGTTTAAACATTTGATATGTCATCTGTTGTATTCTGAATCAAATATTGAAATTTGAAACTTCCACATCATTGCATTCTGTTTTTCACAATTTGTACAGTGTCCGAACTTTTTTTGGAATGGGGTTTGTACAGGAGACTGGGGATGTCTGCTACAGTTACATACTGAATGCTAACTCACATCATATTTCTGTTCACATTGCTGCCAGACACCATGGGCGCTTCTGTGTGCTTGCTTTGCTGCGTGCTTGATCAGTTTCCGTTGTGCATAATGTTTGGGAAATCCTGGTACACTGTATGTATTTATATTTTTTATTTCTATTGTTTCAATCTTTCATTGTGTCCTCATGCCTTTCTGCCTCTTAACAGGTATGATGTCGCAGGAAACTGGCAGACATACAGTGGTCTTCGAGACCAATTTAAGGTCACAGATGAAGATGTACAAATGCGTAAAGTGAAGACCATCATTGCCCATCCTAGCTACAACTCTATGACATATGACTATGATATTGCACTGTTAGAGCTGAAGGAGCCTCTGAAGTTCACTAACCTGATCCATCCCATCTGTCTGCCAGCCAGCTCCCATGTCTTTGCAGCAGGTACACCTTGCTGGGTGACAGGCTGGGGAACATTAAGAGAAGGAGGTGGGTGTGTTTCTCTCAGACTCTTACTATACCAAAAAGATTTGGATGCTCACAATTCTATTTCAGGTCTACAGCATCTTGTTAGAGGGAAATTAACTGGAAATGATTTGCTTTGTATGTTTACCATATTTATGATAAATTTGTTTATCTCTTTATAAATTTTGGTTATGAATATGTGGATTTGGATGTCAGTTGTATTTCCCTCTTTGCTAAATAAAAAATAATTATAAAAAAAAAAAAAACAGGTCTACAGCATCTGCACTATGAAAACCATACCCTCAGACATGATATAGAGGCGAATCTTCTTCTTTTGTCTGTATCCAAAGACCGAACAAATGTCATCAATGTGCCTCTTGTTTTGTTCACAGTTACTGTTCGTATATCAGTAAAGTTAAGAGATGTGAAGCCAGAGTGATGGTCAGTTCACTCTATTCTTGCATCAGTTATACTGTGGCAAATGCCAAGATGATGCATTCTAAGATGACGCATTTGTTGCATGTAAAGCCTTCGCATTTGCACTGTGGCAAATGCCAAGATGATGCATTCCAAGATGACACATTTGTTGCATGTAAAGCCTAAGATGTTAGTTCTTTTTGAATGTATGTGATGAATTGTGGAGTCTTTACTGATTTTGATAAGGCTTCCCAGATTGGCCCACAATAACGGCACGGCCAGGTTAGAGCTAGCCTGACATAGCCGGCCAATAAGCGAAGCTGATTAGACGAGCTGTCCAATAGTTTCAAACCAGAAGTGAATGCCCTCCCCTAAGCAGTATAATCGCGTCAGGTTAAAGAACCTCCAGACCATGAATACGGATGAACAGCAGTATTATGGTCGGGCTATGTCAGGCTAGGTTAGAGCTCCATCTGCAGGGCTGGGACAGGCAAACAGACATACAGACAGAGAGCAACCTATAGCCAATGCAGACAAACACAGGCCCTCACAAGGCCGGCAAAGCCGGGGCGTGACATTCTGCAGAGCGTCATTAGACGCTAACAAAACATTTTCTGACTTATCATATTTGCCGACATGACAAAATTCCTACCATGAAATTTTTCTTCGGTATATCGGAGAAGATATTATATCGCACAACTGATCGCCAAAACAAAATTGTTTTTCATTGTGATTGTGATACACTTGAGCCACAAAGGAAACCGTCCAAATCTAGCCAGTACTCACAGTACATAGAAGAAATCTTAGAAAGAATACCACTTAGAAGGGCTTCCAGTAAAAGTGCAGAAGTGGAATCAATTGCAGAAAGACATGTTGTGAGACCAACAGTATACATATCTTAAAACTTCACTCCAACTCATCCCAATCCATCTCAATTGAGCTTGGGTCATGATGATCCTGGAGACTAGGTCATCTGACACAACTCTGCATTGTCCTTTTTGTTTTCCCATCATCATTTTGTTTTCCAATCTAAAATATAAACCACATTCTGATTGAAGAGATCTTTTTGTTAATTACTTAAATATTTCATATATTTCTACATAGATTGGATTATTTCTTTATTAATCTTTACAAACAGTGGTTGTCAAACTGGGGTACTCCTGGGGGTAGTTGGGTGGGTTCTAGGGGGTACACAAAATGAATCTGTTCTCAGATCTCACCAGCATAATGATAATACAAAACAAATCTGATACTCAAACTATTCCCTATTGCTACAACATTGTTCTGTACCATTGTATTTAACATGTGCAGATTTTGTTAATGCACCAGTAATTACACCAACATTTTAAGAATGCTATAACACTATCTAGGAACAACCACATGAACATTTTGTGAAGCTGAAACTTCCTACTCACTGAAATGTATATTACTTCCCTGCAGGACGCCTTGCACAAGTACTGCAAAAAGCAGAGGTGAAGATAATAAATGACACTGTCTGTAATACAGTGACACAGGGCCAGGTGACGTCAAGAATGATGTGCAGTGGATTTTTGAGAGGAGGGGTGGATGCTTGCCAGGTTTGTTTGTTTTTCTTGGTCTGTTTTTATCATTGTAAGAGGTCTGTCTATGCAACTGGTATGCACATTGTATGCACTAAGGAGGAGAGGTTGTCTGACTAGACAGTTCAAACAAGTGTCTGGAAATTGCTAAGCTACTTACAGTCAACCAGACTATAAGTAAGGAAATGTGCAAATCTGAAAAAAAAATCAGGGTAACACTTTATTTTAAGGTTCACATATTAGCCACTAACACATTACACAACAAATTTCTTGTTCATGACTAATTAGGCCTTTATTCTTGATATAATCTTAATAATGCCCTAATAAGCCTTGATACTTACTAAGTAGTAGTACCTATAATAGAACATGTATAACCCGCTGGTATACTGTCTGAATAAATCCAGAATAATGGAAGAACAATGTGTTAAATGGTTTGTTGTGGAATGAGACCTTTCATTTTTTGTTAAAAGCTGATTGCACGTTGTAGCATACTAATAAGATCTAGATGGTTATTTAAGTGTTTTTATTGGCATAAAGCTGCATGGTTTATTTACCGTCTTTGTCATTTGGCTTTGGCTATGTCAGAAGACCAACCTCACACTGTAAAAAATATGTACATTGTACATTTAATGTTTCATGAGAGGAAGACAATGCCATGTACTTTATTGGCTACACAGTAAAACAGATCATTAAAGCAATACCAAAGGATTTCTTTCCTACTGGTCAAAAGCGGAATTGTCCATTACCACTGTCGTAAAGAATTTAGCCTACTGCAGCCTTCAGTCACAGGAATGCAATACATTTAGCCTATCCAGGACCAGTGTAACAAACCGTCTATCCAGATTTTCCAGATGTCCTGAATAGCAATCATTTTATGCAGTCCTTCAAATTTTATTGCCATTATGCAAGTTACAAAAAAGTTTACTTTGCATGGAATTGTCTATGAAGACATAAAAAAAAAATAAATACTGGGTAGTGGTAAAGCATTATTATCCTTGAGGGACTTTTAAATGAGCAGACCTCCATATGGGACCCTTGCACTATATGATTTTGCATAGGATTACAGCTAGTGGTTACTTACTTGAACAGGATACTTTTGCCCTTACGTCTGTTCTCTTTGTCTTCTCTTTGCAGGGGGACTCAGGTGGACCATTAGTGTGTCTCTCTGAGGGTGGTAAATGGTTCCAATCAGGCATTGTGAGTTGGGGTGAAGGTTGTGCCCGTCGTAACAAACCTGGTGTGTATACTCGTGTAATTAAACTACGAGAATGGATCCGTGAAAAATCAGGTGTCTAGTGCAGTGGTCAATGGTGACGTTACATTTTTGGGACTTATTTTCTTTGATTTGTAGTGCAATGTTTTGCTCCAAAAGAAAGTGGAGTTGTGGAATGTTCTGGACAATGGTTGGACATTGTTTCAATCAAAATGACATTCAGTGTTGACAGTGTGGCAGGAACTGTTCGCTCAATGTGGATTTTCACATTTCTACTATTGTATAAAGGCTAACTTAATCTTTCTGTTATGCTTAACATCTATTTTATATTACCAGTGGGTTGTTTCTTCTGCTCAGAAGTGTATGATAATCTGTCCTGTTGCTGCTTGAAAGTATAATCATAGGGGTCATGGATGCAGTCACTATGGAGGCACATAGTGCATTGAGACAATTGCTAGCCTATTGGTTTCACACAAAAGTCGGCTGACTTGAGATAGTTTGATTGAAAGATCCCAAACTTTGATAGGCAGGTCTGATGGAAAAGTTAGACTTAGTTCCCTGTCAAAGTTTTCTCTTCAGAATCCTTGTCAGTAAGCATGTTACAACAGACACTGGTCACTTAAAATTTTCAAATAATTGACGAATTTAGCAAATTTGCCATTAGGTTCAAATGTGAACATTATTTGCTTCTTTAATATGGCATATTCACACTTGAAAGTTGGTTACTCAAGCTAGTTCTATACCAAGATTCAAAGATGTCTTTAGATCCGGTGTCTTCTTTGGTTTTGATTCTGATTCTATCAATGCAAGGAACGTATGCTTGTGTTAGTTTGTGTGTCTGTGTGTTCCAAGTACAACTCTGCAACCATTTGTCCAGTTGTCCATTTGTCCTCAAATTTGGTACGAGTCTCGAAAATGACACTAATGAGTGCGGTGCCAAGTATGTCTGGACAAAAATGTGTTATCGTTAAATGTAGTGTGTATGACTACAAATGGCTGAAAAAGTGTTTAAAACTGGGTTTATGCTGGGGGCGTCATAGCTCAGAGGGTTAGCGCATCATACCGCAAATCCGGGGACCCAGGTTCAATTCCGACCGAGGTCAATTCCCGATCCATACTGTCCTAACTATCGAATTAAAGGCAAAAAAAGCCCTAAAAAATATCTTTAAAAAAAACTGTGTTTATGCAAGCGGCCAAATATTGTTTGTTTAAAAAACGGTTTTGTAAACACTGCATAAAAACACTGTTTTAACCACTTTGTTAGACATTTGTAGTCATACACACTACAAAGGTGTGTTGTAATGTGTCTGATGTTACATAGGCTAGCTTTTGAGGTGACATTAGAGCATGTTACAGAGAACCTGCAAATATGTCCTGTCCATCTCTGATTCAAAATCCTTCACATGTGTAAGCTCAACTACAAACTTCTTGGCAAACATTGTTTACACAGGCAACGCACTTTGACATAGATTTGAAAAAAATATATATATTAAAAATTAGTCCCTGATTTGATTGCATCTAACTCTAACAATATAATGAATAACTCCAATTAAAAAAAAATAATAAAATGGCCGAATTTTGCAAATCAGCCATTGATTGACTATGTTAACATACACTTAACTATCCCAAATATGATCAAGGTAGTCATTTTAATTAACGTTGTCAATTTTGGTCAAATTTAGAACCTAATGGGATGAAAGTGATTTTACCTGATCATTCTTTGAATTCAGGAGAATGGTAACGTTTCAAAGCTGACCATGCCACATCAAAGCATTTATTGATGTTTAAAGTTGGACCAAATGGCATATTTGCTGAATTAGGCCAATTTTATTTTATTTTTTTCATACATTTCAAGTGGCCCCAAGTCTTAATCTGTTCTAACATGCTTATTGATAAGGAATCTGAAGACAAAACTTTGACAGGAATCTAGGCCAAATTCTGCCTACAGATTACCTGTCAAGAGGCACTATGGATAGCTGTTGATTGAAGAAAATGTGTTCAATGCCATTGAATGCCAAAGATATACATTGCAAAACTATGGATAGTCAATGTTATGGGTAAAAGGTAAATGATTTATCCTCATTCACCAATAATATCTTCTGAAGACTTTTCTGTAATTTGTTAAATTTGAAATAGTAAATTATGTATGAAATTTATATTGCTTTTTGAGTTTTATCTAGCCTAAGAAATTGCACCAGAAGAACATAAAAAATGTGAATGCAAAATGTTGAAAATTGAAAACTGTAAGAGTACTACACGGTCTAAGAGCAGTAAGAATGGTTGATGAATGAGGTCCAATGAAGTTTGTCAAGCTATACACTACAGTTTATTTGGTTTTAGAAATTTACAAAGTGTAATGGTTTTCACATACCAATGCAATTAACGTTACATTACGTTGTAAATTGAAATATGTCTTTCATTACTTCCTTCTGTACATAATGTACTTTTATTTTTATTTCTGTTAGTGATTTTGTCATGGTCTACTGATCTGATGTCCTTTCTGTAATAAATGAGGTTTCAGTCAGTATATTGAGATATTTTGTACAGTGTCACGGTCAGTTGGTATTCATGTATCAAGCCTACATTCAGCATAATAATTAATTAATCAAAGAATGCATTCCATGTTACCTAAATGTAATTAGACAAAAACTCAAGGCTCAAGGCTTTAATTGTCACATAGGCTACACAGAAATACTTGAGTAAAACAATGTAGTGAAATTGCATTTTCAGAGAGAGAGAGAGAGAGAGAGAGAGAGAGAGAGAGAGAGAAGAACAGTAAAATAAACAAAAGCTAGGGCCTATTTAAGATAAAATAATAAAATATAAGGGGCGAAAAAGAGTGGGAGCTATTATTTATTGACTCCATTACACAAGCAGCCCAGTCTTGGAGAGTTACAAGGGCACTCCTTCATCCTGAAAGAAGTGTCTTTTAACTCTTGTGTGGTGTTTGGGTCAAATTGATACATTTTTAAATTCTAGATTCAAAAATGACGAGAAAAATGTTTTAGGCCTGATACTTGTTTATGGCCTTAACTTCAGTTAAAAAAAGTTAATGAACGACAAAGTTAATAGATGAAAATGTTATTAACCTAAATGTCTAAAGGTGTGCCTTTAGACGTTTAGGCCCTTCAGAAAAGGTTGGGGTCAAATTGACCAAAATACATATGAAACAAATGTACCCAGATCACCAAAAACTGAGAGAATCCCATAGTAAAACAGTAGAAGACCCTAATAGCAAGTACATGGATTCCATAAGTATGCGGTAACCTCATTTCAAGCCAGTAGAGCTAGCCTGACATAGCCCGCCCATAATACAAATGTTCATACGTATCATGGTCTGGGCACAGTCCTCTGGGGCGTGTTTACATCGATAGAGAGTCTACCAGCCAATAAGCGAAGCTGATTAGACGAGCTGTCCAATTGTTTCAAACCAGAAGTGAATGCCCACCCCCCCAAAGTATAATCGCGTCAGGTTAAAGAACCTACAGACCATGAATACGGATGAACAGCAGTATTATGGTCGGGCTATGTCAGGCTAGTAGAGCATCACCATTAGCCTGGTCTTGCATTCTGGTTTCGCTCTATTTTCATCTCCTTCCATGACTCCGGCATCTGGGATTCCGGCCATTGACCTTGTTCACAGGCGGGAGTTGTGAGAGATTACGTCAGGGTTCTGCTGTAGTGCATCTTACTTCTTGGCTAAACTGGTGCATAAGAGAGGCTGCATCACAGCCAAACGTGAGAACTTGTGTAAAATCCATTGTTTCAAACTTCTACAGTTCACGCCTCTAGCTTGAAATTGTTTGTCAGTGCCTGAGATCCCAGAGCAAGGGGATTGTCAGGCTATGTCACCATAGCAATCCATTAGAATAATCTTAGTTTAGGAGTCCCTCCGTGATCATGGAGCTGCTGAACACACTGAATGACATCCACAGCCATCATTGTGTGCATTTTCTTTTTTCCCAAATAAACATGATTTGGGCCATCCAAGTCCTTACAAGAGTTTAGATAAACTCCAATTTTTACCCACAAAAACACCTCATACATTGTTATTTTATCTGGATTTATTTGGATATATGAGGACATAATAACATATTGAATTGGTTGAATGTAAATTTTAACATTTCTGTGTGTCAAAATAATCACACCTGGGAAGGGCGCTAAATCTGAAAATAATGAAGGCATGCAGAAATCCTCAGACATTGTAGTCACTTGATGGGAAAAAAGTGAAGTTTGTAAAATAAAAACAGGATTAAATATTTGACTGATAAAAGTAATAGGCTACAAAATTCTCTATAAAATGATTTCTCTTTACTCTATTTACTTCAATGTAATGTTGGACAACAAAGGGGAAAAATAGTTTTTTTGTGAAGCATTATGTAAACATCTGGTTTGTGTTCCTTTTCTACAAAATGTAAAAAAATTATTTTATAAAAGTCATTAAATTGGTGGATAGCATCTGCTCAAAAAACATAACCTGGACACATCCATATTAAGCAATTACAGGCCCATATCCAATCTGCCTTTCATTGGTAAAATCATTGAAAAGGTTGTTTTTAATCAGCTTACCTCCTTCTTGACAGTCAATAATTGCCTTGACAATTTTCAATCCGGTTTTAGGACTAACCACAGTACCGAAACAGCACTTGCCAAAGTCCTAAATGACATTCGGCTTAACACAGACGCAGGTAATGCATCCATTTTAGTATTATTGGACCTTAGTGCGGCCTTTGATACGGTGGATCATACCATACTCCTCCGGCGTCTTGAGCACTGGGTTGGCTTCACTGGTGCAGTACTTAATTGGATTAAATCCTACCTACTGAATAGGAGTTTCTTTGTCTCAGTTGGAAACCACTCTTCATCATCAACACCTCTGACATGTGGGGTCCCTCAGGGCTCGATCCTAGGGCCACTACTATTCAACCTTTATATGCTGCCACTAGGACAGCTCATAAGACAGAACTCCATCTCATACCATAGTTATGCTGACGACACACAAATTTATCTCCCTTTAATACCCAATGACTACACCCAGATTGATACTCTCTGTCATTGCATTGAAGAAATAAATAATTGGATGTCCCAGAACTTTTTAATGCTTAACAGAAGCAAAACTGAGGTTATTGTCTTTGGAAAGAAAAATGACAGACGACAGATTTCTGCCTTGCTTGAAAAGAAAGATTTAACACCAAAAGATGTAGTTAAAAACCTTGGGGTCACTATTGACAATAATTTAAATTTTAGCAGTCACATAAAAGCAGTTACAAAATCATCATATTTCCATCTTAAGAACATTAATAAACTGAGAAATTTCATGTCAAAAAAGGATTTGGAAAAACTCATTCACGCTTTCATCTCCAGCAGGATAGATTACTGTAATGTGCTTTTTACAGGTCTTCCCAAAAGCTTTATAAAACCACTCCAACTCATACAAAATAACGCTGCTAGAATCCTCACCAGAACAAAAAGGAGAGATCACATCACTCCAATATTAAGGTCTCTGCATTGGCTCCCCGTTAACCACAGAATTGATTTTAAAGTGCTTTTACTGGTTTTTAAATCTTTGAAGGGAATAGGACCAATCTACTTACAAAATATGTTTACACAATACTCACAAACAAGATCTCTCAGATCTCAACATAAGCAGCTACTACACAAACCAACTGTCAAAACAAAGCAGGGAGAATCAGCTTTTAGCTACTATGGTGCTCATCTTTGGAACCAGCTTCCAGAGGACATTAAAGATGCCTCAACAGTCACCATCTTTAAAACTAAACTTAAAACCAAGCTTTTTTCTGATGCCTTTGGTAACTAATTCTACTTATTTTACGTGTTTTCTACTTATTTATGCCTTATTTTTTTTATTATTATTTTTTTTTTTTAATTTATTTCTTTATTTTCATTTTGTTTTTATTCATCTTGCTTGTTGTTTATGTGTTTTTTTTTTGTTTTTTTTTTTTTATTAAATAGATTAGTTGTTGTCTGTGTCATGTAAAGCACATTGAATTGCATGAAAATTGTATGAAATGCGCTATATAAATAAATATGACTTGACTTGACTTGACTTAACAAAGGGGAAAAATAGTTTTTTTGTGAAGCATTATGTAAACATCTGGTTTGTGTTCCTTTTCTACAAAATGTAAAAAAATTATTTTATAAAAGTCATTAAATTGGTGGATAGCATTTTGGAATAAAACTGAAGTCTAGTCTTGGCACATTATTGTGTGTGCTGTTGGTCATTTAACTAATGCATTTCTAGCGTATAATTTCATATAAGTTAGAAGAAAACAAAAAGAGATCAAGGGCCTAATATATAAAACCCTGCGTATATTATATCTTAAAGCATTCTGAATGCTACAAATTAGCATACAAAAAATATTCCGATTCATAAAAATGTGCAACACAATACTGTACGTAGACAGCTGGTCACAAACGTGTTTGAATTTGAGCGTACAAGAAAAGGAACAGTTGGATCATTGTCAAACAAAACAGCAAATTTTAACAGTAATTGTGAATTTAAAATTATGTTAGCTGCTAAAACTCTAACGTGACCTGTGTTCCATCTCAGTGATTGCAGTCAATGTAAACCAGAAATCTCAGAACATTATATTTTACATCATTTCATTTCCATTGGGCAGTCGTTTTCTCTATATGTGGTTGCAATGTTTTGAAACATTTTGCCACAGTTCATAAAAATAAAAAAATAGGTAGGTATCTATTTAAGATAAGGTTTTGTTATCTTGAACTCATCATCCATTTCTCACTCTGTTCTCTGAATTGCCCCACACAGCTCATGGACCGTAGCCTGATAAATACCTATGCTCCTTTGCGCGCGCCATTTGATTTCATTCTGCACTCTTCTCACCTACTTTAGGTATCCAATCACAGAACAAAAAGGGACTAGCACGACGCCTGATTTGATTTTACATCACCTGGTGACTCTGGTATTGGTACTGATCTACATACAGATGCTATGATAGATATCCCTTTTTCTCTGAGGCCCGTGATGGAACTGGCCTGATGGCCCCCTGATGGCCACTACCTAAATGGCGACCAACACCCAATGAACAAACTATGCGTATATCATCTCTGACTACATTCAGTACTCATGCTGTTTTGTGTAAACCATGGTCAATCTATGCATCAGACTTTACGGATACTTTATCAGGCCCCAGGCAGGTAGGTAAAGTCCATGAGGCGTGGATCTGCCCAAGGTTTCTTCCTTCAAAACAAATTATTTACAAAGTCTGTAAAGCGCTGCGAGTCAATGTACTGTATTTGAGCGCTCTACAAATAAAATTGAATTGAATTGAATTGAATAGACACTCGTAGCACCCAATAAACAGCTCTGGACATTCGTAAAGTACGCTTCTGATACGAGAGAAGATATATGGTGAATCTCCAGAATAAATATCACTTTATTTAGTTTGGCGATAGCCAGGCTACATGGACGGTAAAAACAAAACTGCATTATGCTGGTCTTGACTAGTTTGTGGAACGAAATGAGAATTGAGCGGAGCCACTAGGCGGTGTTCATCTGGCTACAAAATTCCTTAAACGGTCAATGCAAAATGGTCGATGAATATGCTAACACAAGTAGCAAACGTGGCCCTCATTTCACACGTGTTTGTTCACCCTGCTTCACACTTTAAACAGGTTTTATAAATGAGGCCACAGGGCTACTCATAAGTTCCCTTACAATTCCACAGAAATTTGAAAATACATTATGAGAAAAAAAGAAATACATTCCTCCTCATATGGCCTAAAACTGTTTGCCGATCCGTACACAAAAAAAGATTTAAAAAAAAAACACACACACACATACACAAAAAGAAATGGTGAAAGTGCTAAAATTGATATACAAATACAAGTAGTTCTTTACACCAACACATGAAATCATACATTAAGACTTAAGCCAAAACTGTGTTTATTTCATTTGTTTTTATTTTTTTCATTGGGAACAAAGCATTGATAGATAATTCATCATGCTTGAACCCCTTGTATCCCCTTTGTGTCAAAAAGAGCAAGTACAATTTTAAGTGCTTAGATTCCTGATTTCAAGTATTTTCATCTGCTGTCAAAGTTTGTTAAAGGAAGAGTTTGGTATTTATCACTTTTCTGGAGTGTCTAGGATGAAATAGTAGCCTAACAAGCCAGACTATCACATACAGTAAATGTATAGTCTGGCCACGAGTGATAGACCCTCTGGTAAAATGTGTAAAACTAATCAGCGCAACTAACAAGCGATTCAAACAACAGTAAGCCTGCCCAATGACTCCCTGTCCAGAAAGAACGTTGTGATTGGCTAAACACCACGATGTCTGAATACAACCTAGAGCGTAAACAGTTCAGATAAACAGCTCAGACACCATTGTGGTCTGAGTACAACCTATGGCTAATTGTTAGATGTATTCACTGAGCAAATTCAATACTGCTAGAGTGCGTCTAGAATTCTAGGTTAATGAAATGGAACAATCAACACCAAAATTTTGATGATTGCTCCTGTCTCGGCTATGTGACTCATTCAGAATATCTTCATGTCTGCTTCAGAATGGCTTGCTATGTGCATGTCTGATAATGTCCTTAAACCTTTATTTTAAAATGTGCAACTCACCGAATGGTTAGTGGTGTCCATTTATGTTCCAAAACAAGTATCGTAGCATAATAAAGTTCCTAACCAGTTTTATTTGCTTATTTAAGTACTAGTTCATATCACTGTGCCAAAAATAGTCCCAGAAGTTCAAAATACCACATGAAACATGACAGAAACTGTATTTTGCTACGATACTCATTTTGGAACATCATGGGACAACACTGAGCACTCCATGAGTAACATAATTAAAAACAAACGTTTAAGGAAATGATTAGATATGCAGATAGCAATCCATTCTGAAGCAGACAGGATTCTGAGCCAAAAAGAGGCAGGACCAATCATCAAAATGTTGGTGTCATTCTATTACATCCTAGACACTCTAGAAAAGGGGCTAAGAGTGATAAATACTTTTCCTTTAATGTGTAAAATGGTCTATACAGTATGTACATATATTCATATCCGCCTGGTATCCCTTGGTAATCCATTCAACTGAAGAATAAAAGAGAATTCTCCTCATTTACTGCAATTTCAACAAACTCATGTTTTGATAAAGATTTCACACATGTGTTTGCATGCGTTGGTGTTGCTGGGAGGGTTTGTTGTAGTCACATTGCTGTGAAGAAATATGCGAGGAATCATATGATAGGTGTGAAGAACTCGAAACTTTGCTGGCCTCGTCAGACTGTTCGTATACATCCATTTTTTCATAGGAAATGTTGGGCTTCATGTAGCTAGTAAAGGCTCGCCCATTTGTGGCATGAAGGAAATTTGAGGCAGGGCAAAGTGGATCAGTGAGATACACATTAGCTTCTGCATTCTTCTGTGTCTGCTGCACAGAGCCCTGCCTGTGGGGCCTCAGTGTGTCCTGATGAGAGTAGTCATACATGTCTTGCTGGCCATACATTAAGCTGCTTGCTTGTGACGGCCTTGAAACGTAGACAGATTGCAGTGTGGAGGTGTATTCAGAAAAATTGCTGCTGTGAATCTTGCTGTCGTCATGATCCCGGACATTGTAATAACCATTTGTGGGGTCCTGAAAGAGAAGAAAAAGAGAAAGGTAGGCTAGTCAATAATATGACCGTAAATCATCACCACCACCACCACCATCATCAGTAGCAGCGGCAGCACTGCTAAAAGGCCTGACAATTGCTAGACTTCGCCATTTGTTCCCACCATCTCCCTCTGCCTACTATCCACTTTTTCCCATTAAACAGCCACTATGGACTTTTGAAGACATTTTTTATAGTCTGGCCCCTCATTTTAGTTAATTGTAAAAATACCATTGATTTCTTCCAAGGATTCCCTAAACTTCACACAGGAAAAATGTGCTTCATTAAAGTGAAAGTTTGGTGTAATTCAAGCATAGCCCTGTTGTACAAGCCTGCTGCCTGCACTACATAGCGAGCGGAATGAAATCATTTGGAGCAACACAGACCAAACCCATATGAACAAGCACTTTACATGGAATTAATGTAGCATACTACATTCAATGTTAGATTGTGTGTTCCATTGACTCAAAGTAAACTGTTTTTTTTTTTTTTTTTGCTTTTGCGTTCAAGTTTAGTCTATGTTCCAAATTATTTCATTCCAATTGCTAAGCACTTGTGCAACAGAGCTATGCTCAAATTACTCCGAAACTTCGCTTAATTTAATTTCTTTTCCTTTTGCTGGTTCACTCTGACAGGACAATGATGCCTTGCTTTCGATGCATTGCTTAATTTGTTCATTTATTATGCACATTTGCTTCCTGAATAATGGGAATACAATTAATGGAATAAACTGCCACTTCATAGTAGACAATTACTAACACAAAAGACACTGTCAGACTGAGTTCTTGTTCTTTGCCAATGTAAGTAGGCCAGAGCTGAAAATAGTTTTAGATTTTGGTCATTGCCTTTTAAACTACAGTAGCCTATTCAATTCAATTCAATTTTTATTTGTAGAGCGCTCAAATACAGTGCATTGTCTCGTGACGTTTTACAGACAGTACGGGAAGCATCCATGAGAAACAGGGGCAAGGAAAAACTCCCTTCACTTTATAAATAATTTGTTTTTTAGAAAGAAACCTTTGGCAGATCCACGCCTCATGGACTCAGCCTACCTGCCTGGGACCTAATAAAGTATCCGTAAAATCTGATGCATAGATTGACCATGGTTTACACAGAACAGCCATAGGCAATGCATATCCTTGCATACCCTTCTTGTAATCTCCATTGTAATCCAATAATGCAATATTCTTCATGAGACATTTTTATAGTTGAGATGAAAAATCAAACCCCATATTGAAACTAGCTCTGCAAACGAAGCCTCAAGTCACATTTGGGCGATTTGAACAAGCTACTCGGTCGCCAAGGAGGCATGACTCCCTAGAAGTTCTTTGCTACAAGCAAACGCAAAAATATGCGTCTGGTAGATACAACATATATCGTCACAGATGGGGTTTTTTTTGTTACAAAACCCATGTTTATAGATTTAACATGCCTTATTTCTGGCCTCGTTTTACAAAATATCAAGTCATAAATCCTTAACTTTTTAGTTTGTTACAGATCAATGTGAGTTAGCCCCTTCATGTTGGATTTCTGATCCGAATTCATATTGAAAGTATCTCGTCACGCATGGCTTCACTCTGATTGGCATTTATGAAAAATTGCCTTGTTTTAAGGCCCAAAATGGGCTTAAAATTGCCTGCATTTCTATTTTTTCCCATGTGTTCTCCAGTTGGCTCTTCATGTTGCCTGTTGCCTACCGTCATTGCAAATGAATACAAAACTTGTCGCCCAGCATCAGTGTTTTTGTTACCCGTGTGACCAAGGGGTCAAGCTTCACATGAAACTTCAAACTCTCAGTACAAGTAGGCCATCTGTAGTTGTTACCATTCAAAAGAGCATTGATATAGAACAGACTGAGTAGACTTTTTAAGATCTACTTCAGGTGTGTGTTATACAGAAATAGCGCACACCCTGTCAGCCAATCACACATCGGTATTTCATCCCACAGGGTGATAATTACTGATAGAATTGGTTACCTTTAAGTCAAATCTTTCATCATCTTCATCCAGTAGATCACTGTGTTCAGTGTGGGACGTGGCAGGAGACTCACTGCTGAGGGCAGCCTAGGGAATAGCAGCACAATGAATATAATAGCACAGTCCAGAAGAGGGAGTAGCTCATTAGAGGATGTCAGAAGGGTTTATATGCTTGTACTCAAGTGTGAATGTGCCTGACTATGGTAAGACAATGATAGGAAGTGTGTGTGTGTGTGTGTGTGTGTGTGTGTGTGTGTGTGTGTGTGTGTGTGTGTGTGTGTGTGTGTGTGTGTGTGTGTGTGTGTATGTGCCTGACAATGGTAAGACAATGATAAGAAGAATGCACCAAGACTCACTGTAGGCTCTTTCAAATCCCCATTCACCCTTGCATTGTTGTCATCATTGTGTGCAATCTGGACCCTGGGGTCAGTTTTAGTGAGTTGTGTACTCATTTGCCCTGAGAGGATTGAATAAGGTTGAATAAAAATTACATTTTTTTATGTAAGAAAATATCAGCCTAAATAGAGAGCATTAGGTCTAATGCATCTCTTCTTTTAAGATTTGATTGATGAATGATTGATTACCTTGAATGGAACGTTTACAGCAAATTGAAAGAAGGGTAATTGTGCAGATGATGAGGATGCAGCTCCCTCCTACTGCTGCCCCAATCAGAATGACCATGGGGAAGGCATCTGTCAGAGGATTGGAGAGATTTAGGTTCCAAGCACAAGCTCAAAGCAGGACAATGGGTTTTATATTGGCTGATTGCTGAACTCTCTGTGGCCTGACGACTCAAAGTTTTTTTCCTAAGGTTCTTATTTTTAAGGGGTGGCCTTTACGGTACTGAAATATCTTCTCTCTAAATAAACAAATGGCTAATTTTGCCACATTTGGGCCATAAATGTTCCCATTACCAATAATGATTTGATGAATGTTCTAGCAAGATCACTAGTACACAATCAGGACATGATGACACAAGTTCTATGCTGCATCTTGTCACACAGCAGTGCTTGATTGTAGTTTGGGCACAGAGCTGAAACCCCTATTTGCAGTCAAAGAGCTTGTCTGAGCTTGAAGCGTGAAGTGCAAGTGGATTTGGAGGCAGGCTGGAACACCAATTATCTTTTGACAGCAAGAAGAATCATGCAAATCTTCTCTGTATATGTGAATGAGTTATCATTGCCATCACAACAAAGTTGATGGTAATTGTTGTCATAGTAGTAGGAAAAGCATAGTTATGAAGTATCACTCAAATCTGTTTTGCAGTGTTCAAAAGACTGAAGGCAGAGGGTGAAAAGCTATTTCTAAAGCGTGTAATCTGTAATGGACCTGTAGCATCTTCCAGATTGTCTGTGTTGAAGCTACACCAACATGTGCATAGACTAAGTTACAAGTGCATATGAAACAGCAAGAAAATAGTGGGGTCCTGGCATCCAACAGATAAATTCACAAGTTATTAATAAGTCTTGGGGGTTCTGGGAATAATGTTCAGTAAACTAATGAGAGAACCATGTCCCATTTCCATTAAAGGTACTCCACTTACAGTAGGCCTACATTTATTTTTTAAAAGCATACAAGTTCAACCTTATTTTTTGGGAGCAAAAAGATATTTTGTTGTTTCTTTTTAAACTCTGTGTGACACAGTGTGACTGGTAGGGGAATGATGATTACACTGGACAAAAGCTGATCTGGCATAAGGCAGGATACATAAGATAAGCCCCAATATCTTTTACACACATAAACTTAACTTTTATGTCTTTGATGGTATAAATCTACAAATCAGAGATACCGTCAAATTGCATGTGATGAAAAAACATCTACCTTGTTCCTCAAGTGTGACCACTGCAGTGTCCATCCCAAACCGGTTCCAGGCTGTGCAGTTGTAATGCATTTGGAAATCTGAAGCATGAGTCTCAGACATGACCAGTGTAGAAAGAACTCCAGTTGGCCTTTCAAATGTCTGCACTGTGAAACGGTCATAGGAGCCTTGTCCAAGAGTCAAATCTCCAAATGTCCAGACCTGTAAGATAGTTTACAAATTAAGAACTACTGGAAATTACTTTAATAAGGGCTGTCAAGTCAAATACTGATTAATCACATGAAATTGCATTTAGTTGCTCATGATCAATAAAGAAAATTATGCTGAAATTTGTATGCTTTGCTAGTCAAATGGACAAGCATCTTTACAGTAAATTACATATTTACAGTACATACCATAAATTATAGGGACACAATGTAAATTCACAAACGTACATTTTGGAAACTGAGGCATCCTCAAATAATGCATTTGAAAATTCACTTTCTGATTTTACATACAAATTGCTTGGCCATTTCAAGGAAATGGAAATGTGATATGGACAAAAAGTATATTTATATTACAACATCATAACAAGCTCAAATGTTTGCCATGAAGCAGAAAAGAAGTTTGTGCATGCAGAAGACAGTATTTAGAACAAGGCATTGAGAACTTAATAAATGTAAAAACAGTTTATGAAATAGACTTTTCCAGTACGGGCACTTCATTGCTTGATACGGACACACATGATTATAATATCCATCTAACTTCTTTATTTACGATGAGCAGCAACATCAACACAAGCCACTTGGACACAGAGACTGTTTGTTATTGTGTTGTGTGTGTTGTGTATTCAGCCATCACTGATTTCCCTCTGAACTGTAAAGCATCTAATGAGATACCCTAGCAGCCTAACTTAGCCTAGCCTATGCCCATCAAGCTGGAGTTTCACTGTCTTGTGAAATTGTTCAGTTTGTAGTGTTCATGTAGCTGCAGTTCCACGACTGTTCCATGGCCTTTTGAACTTATCGTTACTAAGGTTGAAAAATGCTTGAAAACAGACTTACAATTCTTTCTGGTGGAGGACTGTTTCTCACCAAGCACTCCAGTTTCCCCTCGGTGTGCCTCACAGCATGCTGTGTGGCGTCAGCTATGATAACAGGTGGACCTGTGCACATAGGACATATGCATAGTAAACAGTAAAGCACTGATTAAAAGGAAGAGGTCCACAGCATTTCAACCAATATCTATTCTACGAGGTCACTGTTGGTTGAAAAAAGAGCAATGACATTTGGTAGGCCTACAACAGCTAACACTATCTACATGAAAATGTGTGCCCTCACTGAGTTAGCATTAGGTGCTTGTGCAGAGGCCTATAATCTGAAGGATTTCATGTACATATATGAAAAAATTCAAAGTGAGGGAAAAGACATCAGTCATTTGACCTAGGCCATGACATCTTCAGTCAGCTGATCTGTGACATCATTCATCATGTTTTTAGCCATCATTGCAGTATTAGAGTGGTGAAAAAAGGGGAAATATTGCTAATGATGCATAATTTAGATATTTTCTAGTCTGGCAAAAAATTGGGATGGGAAGCATGTTAGTTGTACAAACCATTCACAGTGAGGGTGACATCTGTCTCAGCCACACCAATACGGGGGACAATGGCCTTGCATACGTAAGTTCCTCCATCTTCCTGGGTCACTGATTTCAAATGAAGAGTGTTACTATTACTGAGGACCTGTGGAAGACAAACAAACAGAAAAATAAATTGCAGCAAATTTTAAACTCTCACCAAAGATTTTCACAAATGAAAAAAACACCTCTTTCTTTCAAATGACCTATTCAATTCCGCTATTTACTCAATTCAAGGAAGACACACATCCACAGGATTTCATGCGGGTGCCATCAGGGGTTGTATAAAAAAAAAATTCTACCTTTTGTCAGATAAGTGGTCCACACTGACCTGCAGTGCAAATTCAAATTTGCTAGAAAATCTGGATTTATCCAGGCTTACATGACAACTGATGGTTCATATAATCACACTACATATCCATACAGTGATGGCATACAAGTTACAGAACCTGACCAGTATGCTAGTAGCTGGGAAATTGTGGCCATCCTTCTTAAAAGATGGTACCAGTGTCATTTGAAAAAGGGTAATTCCCAAAAAATTGTTTAAAATGCTATAGACCTCTGCATATCTGAAAGATAGCCATACAATTTACTGGCAGATTGTGAAGGTTTGATATGGACATGGATATGGGATATTTATCTGATGAGTAATAATAGTTAACACCTCCAGTTAGGTATGGTCATGTGACTACTGGTAAATTGTATGGCTGTCTTTCACATATGCATTCATGTTTGTGGAAGGGCAACTAATGCCAAGTTCAGATTACACGATATTAGCCACGACACGACAAAACAAGACACGTCTGTGAAGTCTCCAGTGTTCACATTTTACGACTAGCATTTTTAGTATCAGGAGTCTCACGGTCGGGTGCGAGGCTGATCTGCGACCTTTGTGTTCACACTTTAAGACCTGGCACAGACAGAGCCTAGGGAGCACTGATTGTGTCCACGTTCGTATAGTCCTACATAGGCCAGACTATACAGGCGTGTCTGCCACTCGTTAATTTTCCACTGCTCTCATGTTGTCTGTACTGTTTCAACCTCGTTATTGCCGCAAAAATATTCTAGAATTATTTACAAGGTTATCTGGATAGCCAATTTTATCTTAGCAAGTAAACTTCACATCACATCTTCAAAGAAGGCTATTGCTTGGTGAAGAAGTGCAACTTTAAATACGGTTTTTGAAAGCTGAGTTTGGAAAATGTAAAGACGACAATGTGAGTCATGTTTCTTGACTGTTGCCCTGTGAATCGCTTGCAACTTCTCCAAATATCTAGCATGCTAGATGTCCTCCGACAACTTGCGTCAAGTCCACGATTGCCCTAAATCATGTCAGAGAGTAATTCACACATGACGACTTGCGCTCGCAGATCCACTGCCGAGTTTCCCCATGACTACCTGTGGTTTTTATTCGGCTTTGCGACCTCAGAATTGTCTCCAAAGTCGTGTAATGTGAACTTGGCATTATCTGAAACGTCACACATTTTAAATACATTGTTGGGAAGCAATTCCTGGTTGAAGCAGGCATTTTTCTTATACATTACTAGTATCATTTGGACATTTTCCTGTTTCAATTCCATTCTAAGACACAGACATACCTCACTGGATCCTTGTTTAGTCCATGCAATAGTAAGAGGTGGATTCCCAGTCCATGAGCAGGTGAAGGCAGCCTCCATTCCTATATCCACAGTCATGGGCCTTGGCTGAGAGAGTAGCCTGGGTCCAACTGAAAGTGTAATGTATGAATATAATGTAATATAAACATAAACATAACATAAGCATGATGTGTATCCCAGATGATGTACATTGTGCATGAACAAAAGATCAAATGAAATCCAAACTCACAGTGGACATCCACTAGAGTACTGACATTAGTGCTGCCAATAGAATTGGAGACTTCACAAGAGACTGGATCAGTGAAAAACGAGTGATCCACCGTCACCTCCAGGCTGTCTCCATTTGCCTCAGAAATAGGAAGGCCTGCTTTGGACCATCTAATTAATGAAGATACAACCATTATTTGCATTTTGGTTTATCACGGAGAGGTGAAACAACAGAATGACTTTGATTGAAGTAGTGCATATAGAGATTTGTGTTTTTCTCCCATGTTTACCTGTAGCCGGTGATTTCAGGGTAAGCTGATCCAGAGCAGATGAATGTAACTTTAGATCCCTCTAAGACCGTCTGTGGTTGGACAGACAATGTCACTGATGGAGGGTCTGTAAAAAGATCCAATGCAGAATTAGTTTAAAAGCACTAACTGCTATCTCTACATGAGAATACTGATGATTTGGTGTGAAACATATTATCTTACGCTGAACACTGATTGTAACTGAAGTCTGCCGTCCAGCTGGTGCTGCAGAGTTCAACACACGGCATGTATAGGTTCGTCCTGAATCCTTATCCTCAGGAGTGATTGGTAGTAGACTGACCGCTAGTTCCCTTTTTCCATCATCCATGAAGGTCTACATATTGAAAATACATGAAACACACACACACACACACACACACACACACACACACACACACACACGTATATTATGTTTAATCAATATGACACAGGTTCCTTGCTGATAGCAAGTAGTCCACCACCATCTTTCTCTAAATATATTTAGATCATTGGGTTATTCAAATCAAACTGTGGAATTGTAGTCGAGGTCGTGCTCGACTGCTCGCAAGTCTCGAACCTGCCACCTCTGTTTAAGGATTTTACTTATTGTATCCCGCTGGTGATATTTTTTTTCCCCATATGCCAATTTTCTGCTGATGAATCTCCCTCACTAACTAATCTTGTTTGATTTTTGCAACAGTTATTCAAATATAACACTTAGTTTCAATCAAGATGTTAAGGCTTAGCTGCTGATCTTTTAATTCTGAAACACAGGTCTCTTAAGTTTATAGGGTCTTCAGCATTATCTACAGTAGTCCGTTGTGGCAGCTTCTGTTGATCACAAGCTGATCACTCAGCTGAGGTTTACTTGAAGGCCTGGAAAGTCAGGATGTATTGGCTATGGATATGAATGAATTGAGGTATTGCACCTCTCCAGGCCACTCCAAAATCTACCAGAATGCAGGAAATCTACTGAATCCAAACATTTCTAGCAGCCCCAATCTCCCTGTGTTGACCATTTACAGCACAAAAAACACCAAATGCATGTGAAAAATCAGACTTACTAAATGTCCACGTATCCCCATGCCCACCTTGTTTGGTTGCATTCATGGCAATATTTAGCCCTGGTAATGCATATGGCCAAACTAGAGAGCACTTGGATGTTTTACCACGTGGATGTTAAAGTGATGTTCAATGTCAATTCAACCTAGGGTCTTTTGAACCATGGCATCCAGCCAAGGTAACATCCATTCATCCATCCAGCTCATTTTAAAAAGCTATTGGCACTACTGTTGAAGGTTGGTAAAATGACATGTATTTGGGTGGATGACAAATAAGCCTGAAAAAAGGATTTTTAAAAAACTTCAAATAGCATCCCTAAAAAGTGTTTATATGTGTTGCTGTGAGTCTAAACTTAACCAATACGTAAATATTTTTTACATTTTTTAATTAAAATAAGTATTTATATATGAATTTGTCAAGGTAGTGCCTAAAACTGTCATATGGTGTGACATTAAAACAATTTGATATAAAATAAAAATTAGATATTTTTTTCTTCTTTAATTTACGTCAATGTACTTATTAATCATGTTTGCTTTGATATGCAACATTTGCTTGGGAGTATTTAGGATAAAAACTTAACATTTGACAAGTTATTATGTCAAGGAGGAGAATGGTCTGAACTCTAACCAGATATTTTAGCGTATTTCTGACATTCTTTGTCAAAAGTTGCTCAAAATTCTTGAGATTCTTGCAGATGTCATTTCCTGTCTACACTATTGATTTTGTCATGATTTGTCAATTAGAAAGTCCTGTTTTATGACGTTTTCTATGATTATTTGACGTCACACCAAATGACATAGTGTCACGCCATATGATGAAATGCACCAAATCACAATGTATCAGCGCAAAAAAAGGTATTTCATGAAAATAAAATCATTAACAATGAATTTTGAAGTCCACTGAAAAGAACTTTAGGGATAACATCTATTTTTTAACTGCATATTACATGTGAAACATGGTGACATGGGGGAAAAATGGGAAAGGGAAATATAAATTGTACAGATCCTAAATTCTTATCACAGATTTAATATATTTCATATATGATTTTTAAATTGAATTTGTGTTTTTACACATATTTCAATATAAAAATGCAGTTTGGTCATAGAGTGTGACAGAAATGTCATATAGTGTGACTGTACATTTTCAATGTCCCAATGTAATAACAATGTAATAACAATGTCACTCCATATGACATAGTGTCACTCGATATGACATTTTGACAGTTTATCTAATTTATTAGACAACTAAATACAGCTAGATATTATTTAGCATGCAACTGACCACATGGCAGCAATGCTTTCTAAGAATTCATAAAGAAGATTTGTGAAAAATAACAATTTTTATCGCAAATGATGTCACACCATAAGACACAATTTTTTGGCCACTATTGATGATGTCGGATATGGAGCTTTTTATATAAAAATCTAAAAGGCAGACCTGACCTCCTGACCATGGCAATCACTCCTGACATGCTATTGTAACTTCCTGATTAAGCAGGGTCCGTGTCATGGCAATGATGTCCAAATTAATGCCCGTTGAAAATATAAAATATAGTGTCACACCATATGACGTCCATTGTAGGGACAAAATATATTTGATTAGAACTTAGTTGGACGTTATGCATGGAAATCGAAACTTTCTGTGGTTATAGAAAACATCCACTTATTTTATTTGCCTGGTAAAATTTTTAAGTATTTATACTTTATATGGATATACATTCTAATTAGGAAAATCACACGCATAGTGGACAGTCACACCATATGACATTTTTTATGTTTGGATAGTTGTTTTATGTCAAAATTTAAATACAACACCAACAATTTTAGTATGCAGGAAGTTGATCCTATCAGACCAACAACATTTCCATATCAATTCTTAACAATTACCATTTTTTATACGTGTGTGACAAAAGGACAGTCTGAATTTTGCTATCCGTCATCCACCCGTTTTGCATGAAGTTATTTATGAGATACGGGCGAGGATCCAAGAGTTGCTGCACTAAGCCATTCGGCATATACCGCCAACTTGGCTAAAATTCGATTCGAAGGTAAACAAATTTCAGAGGGGGTATTTAAATATATGTCAACGTGCAAATGACCCTAAGTGAAATGAAATTCAAACCATTGCTTTACATGGCAGGAAAGTTAACACACACTTCCTTAGAAGCTTACACAAGAAGTTCATGTGCACACTGATAGTAAAAGAAGAGAAATGTCCTAAAGTCAGACCTGGCAGCAATATGTACTTATTGGAAGTGGACTGTTAATGCCTCGCCTGGTCACAACCAGTCCCTTAGTCTACGCTTCTCTTCGTACAAGGGTCTGGATCTCAGCTACTGAGACTGCATTCTTAAAGTTTGCTGATTGGATAGAACAGGATGCTTTCTATGCGAACAAGGCCAATGGCCGGAGTCCCAGATGGAGTGCTATAGGGGGATGAAAATGGAGCATAGGACAGCAGACTAGTTAATGCCTATTCAAACTAGGAAAGAGACCCTATAATGAATATGCAATGAACCTTTTCCTGGAAGAACTACATCAAATTAGGTAATATCCATCTGCACAGTTGTTTCTATGAGCCCAATTCTAGTTGCACTGTCTGTTAAGATACCTTTCTTTAAGGTTATATAATGCATTGAACCATTTGTGGCCTTACCTTTGAATAAAAAGAGGTAGGCTGGATCTCTCCATCACGGTACCATGTGATTTCTGCTGCAGGTTTGGCCCCTGAGGCCTTGCAGGTGAGGTTGTATGGGCTATGGGCTTTCAGTCTCAGCAAAGGAGCTCCTTCTACAACAGGGTCTGCCGGTGGCACTGCAAGACACAAAAGTGTTAATGGGATTATCGAGAGTTTCTTTGTTGTTTCATGTTGCTGAACATTGTCAGTAGGTATAAGAACAACAGAATTTGGTGCAAATTAGACCAAATGGCAAAACAGCATCCTAAGCTAATAAATGATGAGGTTCAAGGAAGTTTCGTTCAACTATGCCCTTATCTGTTAGCATCAACTGTCATTTAACTGTGAATTTAGTCTACGTTGTTTTTCCTTTAAAAGAACAGTATTTCATAGGCATCATTGTAAATTATGAGAGGCTGTGTGTGTGTGTGTGTGTGTGTGTGTGTGTGTGTGTGTGTGTGTGTGTGTGTGTGTGTGTGTGTGTGTGTGTGTGTGTGTGTGTGTAACATAACTCTGAGGACTGGATACTGTTGTACTAACAGTCTTGTCTAGACTAGATCATATGTAGGGTTTATTTGTTGATTATTTTCAAGTGGGATATAAGGTTTAAAACATTAAAGCACTTTTCATTTGAACCAAAATATAAATCTTATAGGCTGAGCATGTAAATTGGTCTCTGGACCCACATTGCATTGTGGGATTGCCAGACTGGGCTACTGCATCATTGACTCTCTGTTTCCCAGTGTTCCCATCAGTGCCTAAGACTCACAGCAAACACACTTGGCCTGATCATGTGGATTTAACTGCTTTTCAAGGTATCTGATGACAGACATGACAGCAACTCAGTAACCCTCTGACTTTTTTGTGATTCTGTGTATGTGATTATTTCTTATATTTGTATTTTTTCCTAATCAGTTCAACATAGTGTTAACACCCACAGTCTGTATCAGCACTAATTGTCCAAAGTGTCCGTACCTATGACAGTAAGTCTGGCCTTATGGGAGCGGAGCGCCGCCTGAGTGGCCTGACACTCATAAGTTGCATCGTCAGCCAGCTCCACTGAGTGAATGAACAGACTGTGCTCCCCCAGCAGGGCGTCACCCATCAGGGAATATCGGCTCCAACCTGTAGAAAGACATGCAGGTCCACAAAGAAAAGTCACAAATTGATCAGAATTTATATAAGGCTTGTGCATCTCAACTGTTGTTTAGGTGAGGTGGAATAATTTACCAGGCAGATCTCGTTCCCCACCCAGAGCAAGTCCATCTTTAGTCCACTGTACCATGCCTTGGTATCCCACTACAACACACTGAAGGGTCACAGACTGGCCAGCAACCACAATCTCATCCTGCGGCTGTTGAGAGAAGTATGCGGCATGTGTAACTGTGGGAAAAGAAAACTCTTTCAGTTTCATTTCAAAAACATACTGAATTTGAGCAAGAACACTAAGAGACAAACAGACATACGGACAGAATAACTCTGTATGACCAGTTAGAATGTGAGTAGCAAATATATCTACACCATATGTTGTTCAACTATTCATGCTTGTGTTAATGTGAACTGGATAGTTTGTGTAGCTAATTGTAGTACACATTGTTGCAGAGGCACAAAAGCCGCACACACACACACACACACACACACACACACACACACACACACACACACACAGTACATGCCAAGTGGCTTAGAAAACTATAGCATGTGCAATAAAAAGGCAAGAACAGTCCTATCTTAACCTGGGGGTGACCGACAAGCAAGCCAATTGAAATAGCAAGCAGGAGGGAGATGCTTTGAAATGGTGAATGTCAAATCTTCTGCAGCCTACCACCCACAACCACTACCACACAACACCACTACCATCACAGTGATGGTGGTTGACTTAAGGAGGTCCACTCTACGGCCAATGTAACATTTAGAGAAGAAGTAGTTACAAAGAAGAACTACAAGTACCTGGGGCTACACCTTGGTAATTAACTGGCCTGGTCTGCCAACACAGATGCACTTTACAGGAAGGAGCAGAGTCCACTCTATTATCTGCGCTCGGCTTGGCTCCTTTCCCATCTGCAGCAGCCTCCTACTGCTGTTCTAGTAGTCTCTTGCACTCAGTGCTCTTCATTGTGGCACTGCTCAACACTTTCTCCACTACTTGCTACTACCTCAAGATTTAGTATACATTATTGTACTTCACATACCTGTTCCCTGTTTACAGTTAGAATCTGGTGGACAATTTGTTCCCCTATTCATAGGCCTAATATCAATCAGTGTAGGTTAGGTTAGCAATCCCCTCCTTAATTCCAAATATTCTGTATCCTATAGTTCAGTGTTTCTCAAAATTTTTCAGACCAAGAACCACTTTGTTCAAAAAATGTTTTTCAGGGACCACCTATCCTCGCGCTCACTCACCGAGTTGCATGCTGCTACCCCTACCCCCTGACCAAATCAACAGGCATTTCTTAATTGGCATTTATGGGAACTTCAAGTTCAGATAGCTTGAAAGTTATAATATTATTTACAGGTCTGCCTCATAGTACTCATCACTGTACAACTTCTCTTTGGCTTTCAAATAGTGTTAGTGAGAAACAGACTAAAATCACACACATATAATATGTTATTGTTACACATGCTTGCATTTGCATGCTATATGCATGCAACATTTTTGTATAGAAAATGCAATAACATGCAATATGTATTTATGACCAAGGCATTGCCTTTCCTGCATTTATTTCCTGCAAATAATTCCTGATTAATAGTCTAATGAGAGAGATCCATGTATACAGGTTGACTGCAAAGGTGTGCCCGCACTTAATACCAAACAACTCAATACTGTAACTCTTTCTCATGCAGCATCTGTGAGAGTGATTTGTGGAAAAAGGTTCTTCAGTTTTGTCAATGATATTGAGCATTCGCACAACTCATTCTATAGCGCACTCCATTACATTACAAATGGTAATATCAACCATATTGGACAAAATAATAACTGTCTCAAAGAGGTACAGAGGTGGTCTTACCCACTTTCTATAACCCCCACCACCCACCAAAAGTAAATAAATAAATAAATAAATTGTCCCCCATCATACTACCATAGGCTACTGAACAAGTAAATAAAAAACATAAAACAGAAGTTATAGCTTGTGTCAGAATACATGGATTGACATGTAATGTTGGGGCCATCAGACATGGATCTGCTCAAGGTTTCCTCTTAATATGAATTCCTACACATTTGGAATGACTTTTCCTTGCTCCTGCACTCAAGGGTGCTTCCCACACTGTCTGTAGAGCGCAGGCAGGCAGGCAGGCAGGCAGTGAGGCAATATTCTGTGTTTGGTGCTCTCCAAATGAAACTGAATCGGATTGAATGTGTAACACCGTCATCATTTAGTGGCACAGCTGCTCTTCATCTCTTTCTCATTTCAATTTCCTTTCTTTTTTCTTTTTGTTAAATTGACTTATGGTATTAGTTAGATGCCTATCTAACTCCTGCAACAAAGGACACAGAAAACTCATTTGTGCTGATTACAGGTCAATATTTTATATTCAGTGATTTTTTGTTTTGTTTTGTCTTATTTTGCAAGGTCTTGCAAGGTTATTAGATGCTGTTCCAACTAGCCAATTAAGCCAAGTTCAGAATACCAGATGATGATGATGATGATGATGATGATGATATCTTCACATTAAAGTTGAACTATGTTATTCTCCAGTAAGTACAGTACAAGTAGTACCAATTCATGTCTTGTTCATGCACACCTGATTGCGCGTGCGCAAAAAACAACAACAACAAAAAAAACAGCCCACCTTACCAATATCTGAAACCACCACTGGGGAGGTAGCCAAAAGTATCTGAAGTTGTAACAAGCATAATATACATTTCCTCGATTTACGGCTAAGTCTGTGATCCATCTAACTCATTTATGGTGTGTCAGAGAAAGCAGTGTTCATGTCTTAAAACTAGTCTTTCTGTAATCTGCTGGGAGGATTTCTTTAAATCCTAATCAAAATGGGCTCCCATCCCCCACCCCCACCCCAACTACTACAGAGCCACTAAAAGCAGCTTAGAACAAGCACAAAGCTTAGAATGTAAGAAGGACAAGCAAACAGAAGAGGTAAGGGAGATGGGTGAAAATGAAAAGAGACTGTTATATTGTAGAAAATAATAATTGTGTCCACTACAATTATCAGCAATCTTATCAGAGTAAAATAAATAATGTAGACCTACATGTAGCCTATATTTGTCTCACAATGATGACAGAAAATTCAACTTTCAAAGGAATCAGAGTTAACAGAAAAAATAACAAAGCATAACAGATAACTATAACTATAATTGGTAGAACTTTATATGAACCTAGTATACATAATACATCATAAACACATTCAAAAAGGGTTATAATAATTAAGGGTTCTAACTAATACAATATTAGTATTCATAACTGTTAATACATGCTTGTGACTATTATTATAAGGTTATTTATAGGTTAGCAAAGGCAGCTGGGCTGCTTCTTTCAGACTACACCCAGGGATGACTGGAGTACTCTTTTTAAAACATTTCTTTATTTAGTTGCAACATAGACTGACGTTTTGACGCCATGCATCTTCCTCAGAGTTATAGATTATTTATGTTATTTTATGAGCCTTTACAACTTGAAGTGTTACAAAAATTAGACTAGGCCTTAATTGGCCTTTTATATGCACAATTAATAATGACAAATAATGAAGTTACCAGTACTATACTTTAAGTAAAGTGAGATAAACACATAATATGCTCATGTAAATACGGCTAGACCACACATGTCAAACTCAAGGCCCAGGGGCCAGATCCGGCCCACTATTCAATTTGATCTGTCCCCCCAAATAATATCTAATTTCTATTAGAACTGGCCCGCCAGTACTTTAGGCACGCACCTTTAAAACTACAAGTACCACAATACAAAAAAAAACCCAGCAAAATGCAAATTTTCCTATGCTACCCGCGAGTAGGCCAAAGACAACTTTCAGATTCGTATTTGTTAAGATTAATTTCATAATAAATGCTGAACATGTTCGGCCCCCGACTTGGACCCGTTTTTTGTATTTCGGCCCACTGTGTATTTGAGTTTGACACAACTGTACTAGACTAATGACATTAACTCTTGTATGTATGTATGTATGTACAAATTGTACGTATGTATACAAATGTTTATGCCTATTTGTTTAAAAGAGAATGTTACCCTATGATTTATAACAAAACATGGCAGAATTCTTGGCAACCCTAGAAAATATACAAAGAATAATACTACAGAATAATTTTTCAACCTCTAATCAACCTCTTTAGGTTTACCATTGTCTTGAGTCTTGATTAGAGTCTACATGTTGACGTTGTTTTACATTTGTTTATTGTCAAACTGGACGTTTTTAAATTCATTCCACAATGTTTTGCTTCACGTTATTATGCCATTTACTGCAGACAAAACAGAAAAATATAATAAGATGCCTAAATCACAAGGTTGACTGTCACAGTTACATTTTCCCATTTTCCCTTCAGCACATATTATTCAATCTTGAATGCATGCATAACAAATTTGGGTGATGCGACAAAGCTTGTGATGATGAAAAAACCAGAGAACACGTCTGGCGTGCTACACTTTTCAAGTCGGCTAATAAGGGCCCGCACACAGAGGTGCCAGGCTGTGCTCTTTGACAGCAGCTACAGTCTAAATGAGTCACTTCATCCAATATTTGTGAATGATTCTCTCAGTCTTTGTGGCATCATCTAATGCTCTGAACTTTATGGAATGGAATTGGAATTTGAAATGGTCTTTCTCCAAAATGTGGCTGATGATTAAAAATGCAAAAATGCACAGGACATTCAGTGCCTTGTACATGGCATGTGTAGCCTCCATGTACAGGGATATGGAGAGATGAGGAGATAACACAGTGACTAAAATTCAAAATATTAAATAATTGCCTAATAGACTTCCCAGCCATCATTATTTCATTTTATCTTTTTATTTTACTAAAAAAACATTGTTATATTATCTATTGGGCAATTATGAAGTAATTTATTAATGACTAATCATTCCTGAATCAAACATAGAGCGTTGTGATTGGTTTCCCACCACTGAGGGTTTGGGTACTGGGATTCCTATGGCTCATTGCTAGCAGTACAGGCTCAGCAAAACTATTTGCTACCTCTAGAGTACATCTACATTCCTAGGCTAACATAAGACATAACATATGAAGTAGATCTGGTGAGTTTAATCACCATTTTATATAACACTTTGAATGAAAACAATAAGCAGCAGTTGAACCACCATTGAAAAAACTGAATAGGTTTCTTTACTGTAACTGATCTGCAGTCTTTTGAGTGTTTGTCTTATAAGCATGAATTGCAACTATGATAAGCGCAGGCCTCGGCCTCAGCATTGTGAAGTTCTTATAGCATCCACCTCATTCATTAAAGGAGAAATCCAATGTGATTTTGTCTTAAAATATGTTAAAACAACATACATACAACATACAACATTCTGAAGGTACTGTCAGTAGATAGACAGCTAGATAAGACTAGACAGCTACAGTAGATGAACCAGTGCAATTTCAAAGTAAATTTCAGGACTTACGATAGTCTATGATGTGTGGAGCTACTTTCAGCCTCCAATGTAGAATAGTGATTTATTTGCATGCTAACAATATGCTCGGCAGAATTTCTGAAAAGGTCGTACAGTGGTGGACTCTTCACCAAAGGTTCGTACTGGTATCAACAGAGAGTGTTGATCTTTGGTATCATGTTTTAACATATTTTAAGACAAAATCACACCATATTTCTCCTTTAAGTACATATGATACACATCTCATTGGCTATTAACCTGTACATATAATCTGATTACAGGATTTTCAGAGCTATGTTACATTGAGGTGTAATTTGGGAGAGATTTTTAAAAAAATTAAAAACAAAATAATTGCAATATAATGATTATTTTCAAAGGTCGATTCACTGTTCTTCATAAAAGCCAGTATTGATTGTCTACTGTAAGCAATAACCTTCCCCTAACTAGCTCATCTCCACTCAGGAGTTGTGTGAAGGATCTGGGGCCAGTTCCCTGAGAACGCTCGAATTTTAAAAAATCTTTTTTTTCTTAATTTTGAGCAGACTTTATACCGCTAAACCAGTAGGCTGTAATTTCAAAATGTACAAACAGACATATTATTACAGAGTAATACAGATGGCTAAGACTTGGACTAGGGTTGACAATGGGAAGAGCAATCAGATACAGCCTGGACATTATAGTTAGATTTAGTCATTCTGAAGGCATTTGGCTAATCCATCCTATGTGTAGGCCAGTAAAATGGCAGCCAGCAAGGGACTTGAATAGACACCGGCGGCACATGTGGCTTACAGCCCCCCTCCCTCCCTCCCTCCCTCCCTCTATGGCAGCCTTTCATGGCAGTGCCAGAGCTGAGGCTTTGCTTTCAGCTTTGCTTGAAAATCACTACATTCAAAATTAGCAAGAGGAAATGTAGACCTACATAACCAAGAAATAAATGCACTGTTTTCAGGTAAGCCTATAATAGCTTTTGTAATAATAAGATTATGAGCCAAAATGAATAGCAATGTCACCCACTAGTGGATTTATGATGCTATTTCCCCATCATCTGTCAAATGTGTAGGCTACATGTAGACTATGCAATAGCACCAATGTTTATTTATTTGTGTCAGCCTTAGAAGGGTAATCTGCAATAGTGAAAACAGTGTAAATAAAAAAATAAAAAAATAAAACAAACAAACAAATAAATAAATAAAATTTGATTTTCAAACACCAATAGGCGTATACCATTACAAAGTGCAGAATCAGTAGGTTATTACTGTAGACTAGTGTACAAACTCATCTGTTGTGTGGTTGTTTTTGTTGCTGGGCATTTAGTTTTTGTTCATACATTTTGGGCCTGCAGTAATCCTTTAAGGTATGGGGGGGGGATGCATGCATAGTGATCAATGCATGTTATTCTCTTAGAATTAGGTTAGATCTTAATAGGGTAGAAAGCAGTTCTTATTGGATAGACTAAAGCCTACTGAAGAGGGGAGATCCGATATGGAACGCAATGAAATGTCTTTTGCATGTGTTTCTTTGGCATGGATTCTCCATTGTTTTCAATAGCCTCGGATAAACGCGCTCAGAATAGAAATAGCCCACCGTTCCGTACCGGGACCAATCGCAGGGTCGTCGGCTACCCGTACCCTCTCGAGAAGATTGGGACAGAGCAAACTTCAAGGAAACTCACAATATAGGGTTTACACCGTATACATCCGTATTAAGTAAACACGTTAAGCCCATAGCCTTTTATTCTGCTCCTACTCTTTTGTGCGCACAACAATATTAACGTTGATAATATCCAGCCGCAACTGAGTTATCAATGGTATTATATTTATTGCAGTAATACCATCGTAGTAACTAAATATTTCTTACCTGTTCCAAAGAGGCAAATTATTATACCGAATCTCATAATTTCCACTCCGCTTAGTCAGCAGCGAAATGTAGGCTACGTTGAAATTCTGGGAATGTCCGAGTGGCAAGTGCAAGTGGGGTAGGCTGTTTATGATTAGGCGATGGCATGCACGAAGTCGTAGCATCGAACTGCAATACTATTGCTTTCTTCCGGGCTTATTCCAACTTTTCAGGCCATTGAGATCATAACTTTGAAGTAGCGTACGCTATATTCCTCAAACAGTCCACTCTGAGGTGTGGGGTCAACTAGAATCCCTCCTGATTGTTTCCACTTCAGTCTTCCATCCTGCAATGCGTTATAGTGCGGAGAAGCCCTCTATTTCTGCACCAAATACAAAAAAAATGGTCATCACATTCCTTCTCTAGATTGCCTTCTCATCGCCTGTCTTTTTTTATCCATCGTCGACTGATTCACAAAGAATAATCTGCTGAGGAGAGCGCGGTTCGCGTGGAACATTGAATGATGCGTTTTAGTGGAGAATCTAAGTTCTAGCTCTCTCTCAGTGCTGAGTTGACGAGATATGTGGTGGTGTGACGAGGAAGCGAAGAGTGCAGAATAGGCGTGTTAATTGTAGTCTGATTTCGGACCTCCGGCCCCTGTGAAGTCTATCCTTGACTGAAGTGGGCGCGCACCAACACCAGGGGCGCCAGAAATACTAATGTGTGTCAGTGGGATTTTATATGGCCCAAAGCAAAGTGATTAACTGTACCGTCATTTTTGGTGTTACTTTACAGAGTAAGCTCATTGACGTGGTAGGCTTTGGCCTAATTAATTTAACCAACTGGTTTTGTAGGCTTCTGTGGTGTTGTGAGTTTAAAGAAATATTATTTGGATAATATTTTAAGACTGTTATCCTGTTACAAAACAAACATAATAATTTTATCATATTAATTTTATCATGTTATTGACATCAGGTAGCCTACTGTTTCATATTGGCTAATTGTTTCCACTGCAATGGACAGTAGCCTAACATTATAAAATAGCCTATTGAAATAGTCACCTTGTGATAATTTTTTTTTATTATTTTAATGAAAAGCAGCTTGGATGTGGCAACCGGAGTAGCCAGGTGGCATTAGCCTACCAAATATTCATACATGACTGTGGAATTAAAATATTTTAAAACAATAAGCCTATTTAAGCATATTTCATGCTATATGAGCTGATCCCCAATAACGGGACATCTATGATACTTGACTGATAAAGTACAGTGCATGATCTCATCTGAATATTAGGCTATTAATTGGCCCTTTATTAGGCTATATCATTATTATTATATTATATCAGAAACCATGCCAAAAGAACAGATAAAAGATGCCAGAATTTCCTACAGGATAAATAATTTCTTTTCACTTTTCAAGAACATATATTGATACAATCAATAAAAGAAAAAATAACAAAGTGAAAATATAATATATGCTGTACTGAAAGTGTCAAG
The DNA here is from genome assembly GCA_027497455.2 of Sardinella longiceps. Classification (NCBI taxonomy): domain Eukaryota; kingdom Metazoa; phylum Chordata; class Actinopteri; order Clupeiformes; family Clupeidae; genus Sardinella; species Sardinella longiceps. The sequence goes on along the minus strand of JAODXP020000023.1, from coordinate 33,484,336 downwards.
TGATTTGGTTGTCCTGGAAGGCGGAGTCTATGAACCTATGCTTTTTTTTTTTGGTTTGTTTGTTTTTGTACAGCTATTAGTTTTGTATTGTTTTTGGATAGCCCAAGCTGGGGAATTTTCTTGAATGTGTCATATATTAATAAGTCACAGTGCTCACATAGATATATGTAACTTGATGACACATGTGGATGCGCATCCACATTTTTTAAAAAATTTTTGCACATCATTCACATGCCATACATGACATACTGTAGCTTTGTGCCGCCCTCACCTCCATTAGCAACAGAGTACCTAATTGGCTTCATGAAATGGAGTCGAAAATAAGTCCAATGAAATGCCATTTTGAAAACTTGGCTGAATTCACGGCCTAGCATCCCCCATTGAAATAAATGGACGGGACATCCTCACTTTCTTCAGGTTTAATAGCTCCATGAGTCACAGGGCATCTAGTAAGTAAGGAGAGTCAGTCCTGGCATGGACCTCCTGTGAATTTGGTCGCAGCCCACTCAGGAGAAGTTGGTGGCCGAAAGTCAATTTGTTCAGTTATATTTCATTCACATGATGCTTATTACACAAGATAAGCGCACACTGGCAGAAATTTCTTCCTCCTATCGCAGATTTTGATATTATTGGGCATATCTATTTTTTCAAAATTGAAACTGACTTTGGATCAAAGAGCATTCAACATACTGAGAACAGAGAGGATTGAGCTTGCCACAAATTGTGAACATATGCAATTCGGTTGTATTTTGCACTCTATAATAAAATTGAATTGAATGAAGAGATATGGTCATATTTTTTGTTCTATAGTGTCTGGATTGTAAAGTAGAAGTGGTATGCAAGGTGAAATCAGGACGAGCAGTGTACAGTTACATCTGAGTCAAGACAACAAGACAAGACAAGTAATGTTAACTAAAAGAAAAAAATACTAATATTATAAAATAAGCTACAAAAGCATGGTTATTTCCAAACTTAAAATCCTGAAACTTACAACAAATTAATATATTCTGTTCTGAGAGAAACACTTGCACTCTTTCCATAAACTGCAGGTTGGAGGTGTTTACATAAGACCAAAAAGGACTAAGAGTCAACTTGGTAAAATTAGGAACAGCAAAACAAGTATGCTTCTTGACTATTTTTTTTTTCTTTTTGTTATTCTCTTCCCCATTTATACCACTCTTTTCAGGAGCAAATGTCAAAACAAGCTGTCTCAGCTCACATGGCATGGGGAGACCTCACCTCAATCCTTTAGAGGCCTTTTGGGAACGGAATAAAGATCCTGTGGAGTCCAGTAAGAAGTCCTATGCAGAGAGAATAATGAACCTTTTATTCAAACCCCTCCTCCGTTCCCGTCCCCCGTTCCTTTTGTTGCCTGTCTACAACCCAGACAGGCAACATGTGGATGAGTTCCCAGCTTTCTGAATAGATGGAAAGAAAGGTAAAAAGGGTTATAATTTTGGCCCCTTCAATAGATTACTGTTCTAGTAATGTTCCACATCTCTATGATTTTATCTCATCCTTTTGTTACCTCTTTAAAAACATTTGGTCTAATTTGACAGAATGGTCTCAAGTCTGAACTAATATTTATGTACTTAGATACCCCCCCCCCAAAAAAAATAAATAAATAAATAAATAAATAAAATAAATAAATAAATAAGATAAAATAAAATAAATTAATTACAAAATAAATAAATAAATAAAAAACTAGAACAACAAAAACATCTCTGGAACCTCCGGACTGGGTGAGATTCAGAGGGAAACATGCATTTGGCTATATTTCCATTCAAAATAGAAGATCATTGTGGACCTTGTAAACAGTATCACACGCATAAACCTCAACCTACAAATTTATTTTTAATCCATACTGCAACAACATTTTAAACAAGCAACATTCCCTGGCCATTTCCAAATAGATGGCCTATCATCATTTACCTCTCAATTTATTTAGAGATCTAGAGATTTTTGTAAAAAAGTAAAGTTGAAAGTAAAGCCATGCACATAGTCCACATATTCCACTGACATGCATGCAACAGTCCTCTAAAGATCATTTTCAAACTACTATTGTGAGTGTGGTCTGCTGTGCTAAAGCTGAGGAAGATAAAACCCCTTCAGGCCTATTGAATCAGGAGACTAATAGGCATGCATATTGTTGCATGGAAGTGGAACAGCAGGAGAGAGCAGTGAACAGACAAGGGTACAACCATCTCGCTTTGTGTTAGCCAGCATTAAAGTTTCAAAGAGAAAAATGTGGGAATGCTCTTTTTAAAAAAACATATGGGCCTAAATGTCAGCATGGGAAACCAATTCCTGTTCACTGCTGCAGCTTGTGAAGAGACTTGTGCTGCATTTCTAGGAAAGAAAGATGTTAACTCATAGACATAACAGGAAGCCCCATCAAACACAAGCCACAGATGTAGTGGTTCATGCTTAAATGAGGGATTCTATAGTGTGCATATTGGATGAGAGGAATTATGGTAAATGGGTCATGAGCCAGTGGAAAAACATGCTCAGATGGTGATAAATTATTTAAGTGACTAAAGCTCAGTTTGTGTCAGACCGGAATTCCAGTAGTGTAGTAATTTGATCCCTGTCATCAGTATCGCTTTTAATCCACATTTAATCTGCCATATTACTAATCTGTAAAAAGGCCTGATAAAATTATCTGCTCTACTGAACTGCAAACTAAAATGACATCTAATGACACATACGGCACAGTGTCTCACTGACATATGGGGACATTCAAAATATCTCAATCTATGCACAATGGACCTTTGGATATTGGTAACACTTGTGAAGCACTTTAATACGCTTTTAAAGGCTGACGTTCTGTATGATTCCCACAGGAGTAATGGATATAGGTCCAAATGCTCACACAATTACACAGTTGCTTTTTGGCCATGCATTGGTGAAAGGAAACATTTGCTGTATGAGCTGCTGTTGGGAGACATAATACATTTCAGATGCTGTCAGAACAGCTGTCGGTGGGGGTAACGATAATGACAATCTGCTGGTGATTACTGCAAAATATAACATCATGATGAAATAGCCTGCTTGATCCTTTTTTTGGTGGGTCTTTGATCTTGTATTATGATGAAGTCACATATGCCTGCATCTGTTTGCATTGGCTGCTGTTTAGCTTGTTTGGTCTGCGTTTAATGAAATTCGGTCATTCTCATAGCTATCGAGAGCACTTAGCAATGTGAAATAACAGGGCTACTGGATGATTCACCCTGGATAATTTCTTTAGCCTAGGAATTTTTCCAATTTGTTGCAAAAGCACTGTCTGCATTTCTTTCAGTCAATAAAACATCACTGGTAGGTCAGATAACAATGTCAACAAGGGCATTTCAGAAATCTCAAAATTTCAGCATTTTATGTTGAAATATGTATGAATATTTTAAAGAGTAGTATGCATAACATGCTAGCATTTAGCTGGAATTTTTTAAAGCTATCCATAATTGAATTTGGCATATCTTGCCAACACAATAAGATATCAGGCTGAAGTTTTTGACTGTTGCCAGACAGGGGGTTGTTTCGACAAAACCCTGGTGACAAGGCTCCTCGAATTTCCCCCAAATTTAGCAAAATATTAGCCTGGGTTTGCCTTCCTATGTCCTCAATAATCATTTCCCTCCACAACTCCGTCTGGCATTCCAGCCATTGGCATTGTTTGCAGAGATCAATTCCATACTGCGCTAAAAAGCCAGCAGGGTCAGGAGTTGTTAGAGATAACTTTAGGTTTCTGTTGTTGTAGCGTAGCTTACTTCACAACCAAGCTGGTGCATGATGTTGGCGATTGGGTGAAGTCAGATTTTAATAGTTTCAAACTTCTACAGTTCACACCTCCAGCTTGCAATTGTTAGTCAATGGTGAAATGCCAGACTCTTGTACAAAGCCGATGTGTAGACCAAGGGGATGGCCAAAGCCAGGCTAGCAAAATACGCAAATTCTCATTAATTATACAGGCCTTTTAAGGAATTAATGACCACTGCTATGAATCTGTTATGTGCTCACCCTTCAAGTAAAATGTTACCTCACTTTTTTATCTTGTCACATGTAAGACAATGGTGTAAGACATCAATAAACAATCAGGTACTCAAACAACACTGATACTAAGCAGTCAAACTGTGGAAATTAACTGTTAACTGTTTTAAGTGTCTAGGCCAGGGATAGTCAACTTCTACGATAAAGAGGGCCATAATTTTTCACCACCACCATCCGGGGGCCACATGACTGCGCACGTCAAAAAATCAAATATGAGAGAAGTTGCAATAGAATTTTAAATAAGGGCAAAATATTTGTATACAGCCAACTTATGTCTGTATGTTTATTGAACCAACATACATATTTCCCACACAGAAATGCATTTTCAACACTCCCTGTTAAACACAAAGTTTGTTGTAAAAGAAACAAAGTGCCAACAGCTCACATTTAATGTGTGTGTAACACTCTGCAGAAAACATACATGTATGCCAGTCTGACAGAGAGTGTTCTTACATACAATAACTCTCTCTGGTATGGTCATTTGACCCTTTACAACATGAACAAGCTGTCCAGGATTGTTACAATGGCAGGAAAAATTATAGGACGACCACAAAGAACAATAGAGAATTCGTACAATAGTGCAGCATAGAAAATCCATAGACATATTAGACGATGACACACACCCCCTTCATGCTTCCCCTAGGGTGGCGATACGATTTTGTTGCCAAAATTCTACTGACAGTTGAACTCTGCGGCAACAGCCACAGTATCTACTTCTCTCTCTCTCTCTCTTTCTCTCTCATCCAGCCACCATCCCCACCCACACAGTGACACAAATGGTGTAAAACAAGTTGTAACAGGTTTAAAACATGTCGGTTCTTGTTATATCTGCGTTGTGTTGTGGATGAAAGGAAGATTCTCACAGTGGCTGCAACCCTTTAATTCGTTGTCCTGACAAAAACAGTGAACACATTTAGGACTGTTGCACCCTATGCCCGAAAATATCATCGGACCGGGACAGAATATCAAAACAACAGTATAAGTATAGTGTAACATCGTATTAACAATGTCAGTACATTAAAAGATTAAAACTACATTAAAAACAATTCCACAATTTATCTGTGTATGCTCAGGTAATAGTAGATTAATAATTATGATAAAATATAATTTAAACACTTAAACACTTTAGAAACACTATATCATATAGATTAACACGTGTGTACATCCTTTTTAATCTGCCCCGAAAATAAATATCTAAGACTGGGAAGAATATAAGGGACGTTACGCCAAAAATCTATGGGCCAAGTTTTGTGCTTAGAATGTTGGGTTATGCTGTAACCCTGGTTCTCTGAGTGAACAGGGACCCGCCAGACGCAAGGGCCGGCACTGTGGTGAAACGCCACCCAGGTTGACCCGCAAGGCGCAAAGTCAACCAAGACAAAGGGGGGTGGGGGGGTTAGGTGCTCGCCATAAAGCCCAGGAAGTAGCCACACTACGCGTTGAATGCGCCTGCACCCTGGAGGGGGCAGGCACACCTGAAAGAGCATAGGCCTCCTGGATGGTGTCCACAACCCAGTGGGACAGCCAGGACTTAGACAGAGGCTTCCCCAAGCGCCCAGGGTCGAAGCACACAAAAAGCTGGTCAGACCTCCTCAGAGGCCGAGTGCGCCGGATGTAAACGGAGAGGGCCTTGACAGGGCAGAGTGCCAGTTGATCTGCTGCCGAGGCTGAGAGAGACCGCAGCTCCACTGACTGCGAAAGATGGAAATCAGTCAGCACCTTGGGCAGGAAGGCAGGGTTCGGACGGAGCTCCACTGCCGATCCATCCGCTGAAAAAGAGCAGCAGTCACTGTGGACAGACAACGCATGGAGCTCGCTTATCCTCTTCGCAGAGGAAAGCAATCTGGAGTGAGAGCCAAAGGGTGAGGGGCTCAAAGGGTGGGAATGACAGGAGGCAAGGACGAGGTCCAAGTCCCATGGTGGGACATGAGGGCCGGCACTGCGTGCTGTAAGTCTTCGTGCCCCTCTGAGGAAACGGGAGATCAGAGAGCAGCCATCCTCACTGATGGAAAACTGGCCAATGCGAACAGCCTTGATAGCTGCCACCATATCCCTTAGAGTAGACGCTGATCTGCCAGCCTCAAGCTGGGACTGCAGGAACAGCAGGATGTCCAGGGGTGAAGCTCAAAGCGGCTCCACCTGACGTGTTTGGCACCACGCTGTGAAGACCCACTAGCGGTAGGTGTAGGCAGCCCTGAGGTCCAGAACGGGACAAAGATCCCCTATTCGTTTGGGGACCAGAAAGTAGCGGGAGAAGAACCCGGACTGGGGGTCTGAACGTTTGACCTCCTGAATTGCCCCCTTCTCCAGAAGGATGGACAGTTCTGCCCTCAGAGTCTGGGCATGCAAAGCATTCTTCACGGTGGTGAATGTCACTCGAGGTCTGCTTCCTTTCTGTGCTGAACTGAGAGGCGAGGCTGGCTGGCCCAAAGACTGTCATCATAGACGTTAACTCGCATGTTCGATATTTAGGTTGTTAATTAGCTAGATGATTAATGTTGTCGCTTAGAAATCTCTTCTCTTGAACGGAATACCCCGCAAATATCAGTTTCAAAATTACAGCGCGAGTGAGAGAGGACGGTGAAACAGTTCGGAGCGCAACTGAGAGAGAGAATGTTTGTGAGCGTCATTATAGCAATAGCATTGGCTATAGATATGCAGACGCATATCTGAACGTATACCCTCTGTCTCTCTCTCATCTTCAAATCACTTCGTCACTGAGAGCTTTTTGCAGGGCAAAATGGCAATATGGCAAAATGCATTTTAAAGGTATGCTCATGCAATGTAGGTCTACTCATGTAGGCCTAGATCATAATGCCATATTTTCATTGAGCCTGTTTAAAATATAGGCCTAGTAGGCTATAATTTAAAGGGCCACCATCCAATTTTTTTTTTTTTTTTTGTAAACTTGTGAACTAGGTACATAAAAGACAACATCTGTCTGGGAGCAACGGTGGCGTCTGGAGGGGCCCGGTTGCCGGCAGGCTGGCCCCCACGGCTGGTTTGTGGGCGGCTACCTTGACCCCGGGATGCCTGGAGCCGATGTCTAAGGTCGGTCGGTTGGTGCCCAAGTAGGAGGGCCCATGGAGGGTGTTGGCCCTTGTGCCGGTGGCCTACGACGTGCAGTGCCCTTGGTGCGCCTGCCTAGAGACCCTGAAACCTCTTCTGCGCCGTGGCCTGAACATGGACGTGGGCTCCACAGGCACTCTCAAAAGACGCTCTCGATCAGGCTGCTGGAGCTGTGATTGGGACAGCCAAAGATGGCGTCTGGCTACCCAAAAGGCATGCAAGGCATACTGAGGCTGACTGTAGCTCTCTCAAGAGGGAGGGGTCACCAGGACTGCTCTGTAAGAGACCAGAGAGGCGGTGTATATACAGGGACAAGATAGCTGCCATGTTACCTAGGCGAGTCTGCATAGCAATGGGCCTATGCAGTTTGCCTAGCAGAGCCTCCATGGTTCGGCCATTAGCACTGAAGCAAGAGGGACCACCGAAGAGAGAGTTGGGAGAGGCAAAAAGTGGCTCCAAAGCTTGGTCCAGTGGTGAAAGCAGGCCACAGCCAATTATCTCTTCATCCTGCATGTTCGAAAGCATTATAGCTGGCCCAGACCACCTCCTAAAAGTGGTTGGGGAAGAGAACTGAGAACTGGCGAGAAACTACGTCATTGAAGTCTGGTAGGAGAGGCACGAGTGTGGCCGCTGAGAGCTCACTCATATCTGTGTGAAACCTGGACGCAGAGGCAGAGGGCTGCTCTGGAACTGAAACGTCGAGAGCCCTGGACGCCCTGGCCATGACCTCATTAAACAGACGGGCCATCTCACCACTGGCAGAGCTGGCTGCACTGGGCTGTGCACACGGCAGCTCCTCCCCCTAGGATGAGAGAACAGTCTCGATGTCTACAACTTCGTCCGCATCTTCGTGCTCCATTGCAGAACATGGGCTGGTGGGAACTGCGGACTGAGGAACCTCAGGCCTGGTGCAGATTGAGAAAAGTGAGGTTTTTTTTGTTTGTTTTTTTACTTTTTATTTATGAATATCTATGTTACAATTATAACATGAAGGATATCTTAAAAAAATATGACAATTAAACTGACATTACACAAGACAATCAAGGAATGAAAAAAAGACAACACAGTACCACACAAACAAAACAAAACAAAAAAGAACAAAGTGCATCCTAGTTCATTCACATAAGACAGATCAGGTGTCCTTAAGTCAAAGTTCAAGGCCTGGTAACATGTTTACATAATTTACAAGTGGATCCCAAGTTTTATGTCTGAAGGGAACCATTCAGTGTGCATAAAATTTTCTCGAGTTTTATATTTTGCATCATATCTCTGATCCAGTGGCTGTGTGCTGGAGGAGTTGCATCTTTCCATTTAAATAAAATTAATCTTCTCGCCAACAGAGAAGAAACAGACACCACCTTTATGCAAGTAGGCTGGTACATTACCATCTTCTGAGTCAGGAATTATACCAAAAATAGCAACTAAAGGGGAGGGCTGAATATCATATCCATATATCTGAGACATGGTGTCAAAAAAGATGACCAAGACGGAGCTAGCTTTGAACATGACCAAAACATGTGGTAGATGGTTGCTGTGTCCTGTTTACATCTGTCACAAATAGGACTTAGATTCGGGAATATTCTTGCAAGTCTTGCCTTGGAAAAATGAAGTCGGTGAAGCACTTTAAACTGTATTAAGGCATGTCTCGAACATATAGATGAAGAGAGAATCCTGGTAAGGGCCATATCCCAGTTCTCATCAGAAAATGTGATTCCCATATCAGTTTCCCATTGTTCTCGATATGTGAAATAGAGGGATTATGTCCAGCCATAATGTGAGTGTAAATCATAGAGACCCTGCCTTTAGTAATAGAATTGACTTTCAATACAGAGTCCAGACATGTTAAGGGAGGAATATCTGGAAAGACTGCAATTGTTTTACATACAATATCTTGTAAGTAACAGAAACAGTGGGTATTGTTCAGTTGAAATTTCTGAGACAACTGTTCAAATATTGTCAATGTACAAATCTCCAATGCAATGTATACCCATATTATGCCATATCTGGAACCCCTTATCTAACAAAGATGGCTGAAAAAGGTGATTATTCACTATAGGTGGATGTGTGGAGATCTGTTGAATACCCATACATTTCTTAAATTGTTTCAGAATGCGTAAAGACTGGGTCACAATTAAGTTCCCCTTGACAGTATTTACCATTGATGGTAGAGATGAACAGAGTAGGGGAGGACGTGAGTGTCGTTGGCTTGTGGCCAATTCAATCTGAAGCCAGGCTGGGGCAGCGCCATTCCAATCCTTCACCCATAATGAAATGACATTTAAATTTGCCGCCCAGTAATATGTACGCAGGTTTGGAAGGGAAAGCCCACCAGCAGATTTTAGTCTTTCCATGAATTCCTTTCTAATGCATGCAGATTTATTATTCCAAATAAATGCAGAAATCATCTGATTGAATAGCTTAAAAAGACTGTGGTATAAACACAGGTATAGCTTAGAACAAATACAAATATTTGGGCACTATATTCATCTTCACAGAATTCACTCTCCCAAGAAGGGATAGTGGTAAAGTAGACCAACGCTTAATGTCTCTCTTAGACTGTTCTAAGAGTGGAGTGAAATTATTCTTATACAAGTTGAAATAGGATTTGGTGACCTTAACCCCCAAATATGTAAATGAATCCAGATTGGGGACTCTCTTGGCGTTTCCACTGATAGGAAAATACTCACTTTCATCATAATTGAGTTTGTACCCTGATATAGATCCAAACTCCTTCAGAACATGAAGAACTACTGGTATGGTAGAAGTGGAGTTGGTTATATATAATAAAAGATCATCTGCGTAGAGTGAAACTGTATGTATTGTGTTTTGCCTTGGATATTAACATTGTTTCTTAATGCAATAGAGAGAGGCTCTATAGCTAAAACAAAAAGCAATGGACTAAGTGGGTCTCCCTGCTTAGTCCCTCTTAGAAGAGAAAAATAGTTAGGGGAGATTGAATTTGTGCAGACTGAAGCTGTTGGGTCTATATAGATAAGTTTGATTAATTTAGGTCCAAATCCAAATTGGTTAAGGGTATAGAAAAGGTATTCCCATTCGACCCTATCGAATGCCTTATCAGCATTAAAAGTGACGTCTTTGATGCCACTGAAGACTCTCCATGCCCCCTGACCACTCTGCCCATCTTCCTAGCTGGGCCCTCAGAGATGGGGGAGCCAGCACGTTTTGATGTGAAAAAACAGTAACAGGCTTCCCTAGTTTGCACTGGCATTATAAAGCAATTCATGCACGATTGAGGGTTATCCCTAACTAAAAGGGCATGGTGATGGCATAAACACAGAACACACTTGTCGTGGACATCCTCCATATAGGCATAGGAATGTCACAACCAAGGCACACGTGGCGAGAGAGGTATGCTACCTGAGTGCAACAGCTACAGCTAAGCCAGCTACCGTAGTACACAGGTGTTCCTGAGAGCATTAATGTGCAGCAGCAGAGGCAATAGAGGCGTCCACCAACACAGCAGTAATACTTACCTGTAGACCAAGTTCACAAACTAACAGCCTGTGACAAGGAAACACCGCGAACATCGGGAGCCTGGCGGCAGGAATGCAACTCTGGCTGTGCTCAGTTGTTAGGCAGCTTGAATTCCCAGAACCGGAGCACGAAGCTGGGCAATTTGGGGAAAGAGGAGCAAGCTGGAATACCGTTTACCCACCGTCGGCTTGCCGCCGAAGCCGACACCGTTATGCGAGTCACTCGGTGAGTCAGCCGTGGATCACACGCGCATACACCAGAGGGCTACACACACTGTGAGAAAGGTGTAGGATCTGGAGCGCACCGTTAGTTCACTTGCTTACAGCTGACCGAAGCCTGCCAAGCAAGAATTACTGAACAACGCGTAAGCCACGGGTTATGTGCACAATACATTGCCGAGGGATTGTACAATTTACAAACCAAGGAAAGAATGAGAAGGCCACTTCAGCAATCCGGGGAGGCTGCCCATAGACAGACGCCCAACTTAACAAGTAAGTAAGAGGAAGTAATGCTGTAACCTAGATCAAAGTTGAAAAACTTGCATATACAATTCTGGGTTTCTAACACACGGCCGTCGTGGTGGAGATCAAACAATCAGTGATTACATGCCAACAAAGGTGTTTTATAAGTTCGGGTGTAGGCGTGGCCGGGCGAGCCGGTGTGTCTTAAAGCCTATCCACGGTAGAGCTTTAACCGGGCCTTAAAAGTTAGACCCGACCCGGCCCGAGCCCGAAAGGATTCTGCCCGAACCCGTTTGAGCCCGATTGAAGTTGCTTTTTTCAAAGCCCGAACCCGTTTACAGCCCGACAAATTCCACTGCATGCACGCAGACAGCCATAGGCGCCAGAAGCGGGGATGCAGGGATGCATCGATGAATATGTAAACACTGCACGATGTTCATCTTTGCATCAGCAGTCACTTTCTACTGTTCATGTTATGAATTAATCCAATGCCTTGCTGCCCCTAGACATATGATCCCCGGACCCCGCACAATGGCAACAAAATAATCGTGAGACTTGCTTTCACTTTCACTGCGCAAGTTGAAAATATAGGCTAACGTGAATCTGGCATCGGTTTGCGATAAGCCTACGCAAGGCAACGCAATGCATTGTAAAGTCTGTGAAAAGTTATTCTTTTCGTGCACAGCAATCAGTCAAATTGATATGAGAATTCAAGCGGTAATATGGATAAACTTTCCCGAAAGAAATGAAGAGCGACATGCTGTTGGCGAGTAGAACATTTAAATTGCTGCTGTGCTCCCGTATTACAACCTGCCCCTGTCTCATGTTAGGAATTAATCCTATGCCTTGCGTGGATGGGGTCAGGCAGGCAGTTCCGCACACAATGAATGACGGCAAAATTGAGCTGTTAAAACTTTTTTTTTATTTATTGACTGTAGGCTTCAGGCCACTTGGTCTTTCTTGACAAATTAAAATAAATTCTAGGCTATCTATCGCGATCTATCTTGCGCTACGAAATGCATCACCTGATCAGTCAATAACCGCGCAAGCCCAAGCCCGGCCCGAGCCCGAATAAAATGACAGAAATTAAGACCGGGCAAAAATCTTAAGCTCTAATCCACGGTCCTTAGCAGGTGTGGGGTCATTCCCCCATACATATGGAATATGTAACGGAGTGGAGAGACGGAGTGGAGAGACCTCTCCCTGAATAGCCATGTAAAGCACATTTCTAAAACGTCATTTTTTCACCTTAGAAACATTGCTAAGGTTAGGAAGTTCCTGTCCTTTGAGGATGCTGAAAAACTTATACATGCATTTGTTACCTCCAGACTCGACTACTGCAATGCTCTGTTCTCAGGGTGCAGTAACGCCTGCATTAAAAGTCTACAGCTAATCCAAAATGCAGCAGCAAGAACACTCACTAGAACTAAGAAATATGAACATATTTCTCCCATTCTAACATCTCTACACTGGCTTCCTGTCAAAAGTCGAATTGACTTCAAAATCCTTCTCATGACGTATAAGGCACTGAATGGCTTAGCTCCTGCATATATTACAGATTTACTTGTTCCATACCATCCAGCAAGACCTCTGAGATCTCAAAATGCTGGTCTCCTTAAAAAAGTGACCATATCTTAAACTACAATTGGGATAAGAGCTTTTGCCTATCGAGCACCTCTTCTATGGAATTCTATCCCTCCCTACATTCGTGAAGCGGACACTCTCAATACCTTTAAGTCTAGACTTAAAACCTTCCTTTTTGACATTTCCTATAATTAGGAGTGGGCCATGGCATATCACCACTCCTCTTGGGCTTTCCTGGGAGGGCTACCTCTACTGTTTTTCCAAGGCAGCCACTGACCACCCCCTTCTGGATTGATGAGATGCCATGTACCATACCTTAGTTATGCTGCGATAGCCTAGTGCTGCCACCTTCTGCACACTTGCCATCCTGTACAACCCTCTTTCTCCTCTCTCTCTCTCCCTCTCCTCACTCTAGCTAGATTATATGACAGATTTATATCATGAAGTGATATCCTCCTAGACTGGCCTAATCCTGTTGTTTCTGTTTCTTTGTGTTTCTCTTACCTCCTCTGCCCCGACGCACTGACTGGCCCCGACGCACTGGCTGAGTGATGAACCTCCCGTACCTTCCCGTACCTGCCACCAACCCTACCACACTACGTATGCTGACCAACCTCTCCGGAGCCACACACCAGGACCATCCTCCCCTTTTCTCTGAGGCCCGTGATGGAACTGGCCTAATGGCCCCCTGATGACCACTACCTAGATGGCGACCAACACCCAATGAACTCTAATCCCACTCCAACTACTGACTAATCCCACACTCCAACTACTGACTCCATCCCTTGGCCCTGACTGTCACACAAACTATGTGTATATCATCTCTGACTACATTCAGTACTCATACTGTTTTGTGTTAACCATGGTCAATCTATGCATCAGACTTTACGGATACTTCATTAGGCCCCAGGCAGGTAGGTACATGAGGCGTGGATCTGCCCAAGGTTTCTTCCTACAAAACAAATTATTTACAAAGCGAGGGAGTTTTTCCTTGCCCCTGATTCTCATGGATGCTTCCCGTACTGTCTGTAAAGCGCCGGGAGACGATGTACTGTATTTGAGCGCTCTACAAATAAAATTGAATTGAATTGAATATTTATCCAAATAAGGTTGGCTTGCACGCATTGATGCAAGAAGTGAGAAATAAGAGGTGTCACCGCTGGAGAGCTGCGTCTCCTACTGTGACAGCTTTAACTTGAAGACGCATATTGTTGCAAAACTGCGTGCTACTCTTTGGTGACCCTGCAACGTTGTGTTAAGATTACTCAGATGCTGTCAACGACAGATCCCTATCAAATTCAGGACATTCCAATTCTCCTACTGACCTGCCCTTTTTCTCCATGAATTGGCCATTTTCCCCGCGTAATTCAAAGAAGCTTGAGTACGGCACCTTGGCTTAATAACCATTAATATACCATTAATATACCATTTAGATTGAAGTTAAAAGGTCTACCGTTTGCTTTAAGCGTAAACCGTCGCATGTGAACCGAACAGTACGGGTATTTTTCATGAACCGTCCCAGCCCAAGTATTTATCAATTCTCAAACAGCGCAACCAGCGCTTACCCCGCCCTCTAGTGCAAAATTAGCGTGCCTCTAAAAGCACAAACATGTGCCCGCATGTCATATCTATCGTGGATCCTGCGGGAGCAACAGGGGCACAAGCAGAAGTTTTGCAACTGAAGAATTAGTTTAGCGAAAGTGAAAATGAACAGCTATTGTTGCTGACATTAGGCCTAGATGCTGAGAAGGCTTTCGACTTGGTCAGTTGGCCTTTTATGTTTGAAGCAATTGAGGGATTTGGACATAAGATTCTGTCAGTGGATTTAAGCATAATAGACATAAGATTCTGTCAGTGGATTCAAACTCTTTACACCAACCCAGTATCTATAGTTAAAACAAATGGTACCCTGTCGAGGAGATTTGATATTCAAAAAGGCACCCGACAAGGAAACCCTCTCTCCCCACTTTTATTTTCTATATATTGTGAAATGTTAGCAATAGGTATAAGAAAACATGCAAGTATAAAAGGGATGAAGATAGGGAAGGAAACACACAGACTAGCTCTGTTCGCTGATGATATAATCATTTACCTAACTTCCCCCGAAAGCTCGATGCACTTGCTGGAAGTCATTAAAGACTATAGTACAGGATCTGGTTATAAAATAGATGAAAATAAATGTGAATCATTAAAGGAGACATATAATGGAAAACCACTTTTACATTGGCATTGATGAAATAAGAGAGGTTGTGCACAGTCAAAGAGCTATAATGAACATGAGCCATGGTTCTGCCCTCTTTCATATGGAAATCCTACATTTAGAAATAGCCATTAAATCATGGGCGAATTAGAACAAAGCCTACAAATGATGTCAAATAGCACAAAGCGATTGCAGTTCAATTAAAGTGGCCAGAGTGGGGCGTTGTTAGGGCAACTTATCTTCTTATCTTATCTTAAATATGAGGTGTTAACTAGGCTTGTAAAATATCACTTGATCTTCTTTTTGACAAAATACAATTGAATATATTGTATTGTAACGTCAGAGAACAAGGTACAATACTCAATTAATCCATTCTATGTCACCTTTAAGTATTGGAGCACAACTGAGTCAGGCTTGTAGAAAACTGTACAACTTTAAATGGGATACAGATATTATAAGATGTACCTAGGTATTTCTACTAGTAAAGATTTGGATCACCTGTATAAGAATAATTACTGCACACTTGAAAAGAAAATTAGGCGAGATTTTACGAAATTGCGAACATTTTGCTCCATGAGTTGAAGAAAACTTCTGGTTATTATTATTTATTAATATAATTATTTATTATTATTTGGAATAATAAAAAAAACATACTAGACCGAAAGAGGAAGGAGGGTTAGGCTTACAAAATTATTATTTTGCACAAGTTGAAATAATAATGAACTGGATAAAATGAGACCAAGAGAGAAAGTGGATTAATATGGAAGAGGAAATGGCAACAATAGGAACACTGCCTTTTGTAAGGAAAGAAATGCAAAAACAACTTTTACAACCTTTCAGCATAGGAAATACACTCACAAACTGGAGGCAATTGTGCAAAAAACTACAAATAAAGCGCGAGAATGTATTGCTTAGGGAAATGTTACATGATCTGTACTTTATACCAGATAGCAACAAGCAGAGGTGAAAGTAAGCCGGTACGCACCTATACTACGTACCGGTGTAAGATTGACAGCCGGTACGGCGTAGTGGTAAGACATGAGGGTTCCTGCCCCTTTGCTCTTTGATGTCAAAAGTGCCCTTCTGATAGGGTCTGCCTGTCTGGCATTTGTGACAGTAACACTTGTTCAGACTTGAAAATTCGCTAAAATCTCTCACCAATTATTTGTGCCATTTGCAAATAGGCTTCATTTTCTAGCATCTGGCACTCCGAAGTTTTTCTTTGTTGTTTGTTTTTGCACACGCGAGCGCCGAAAAATACAATAGCGGGTGAAGCGGTTTTGCTTCATTGTCTTTTGGAAGCTTTGAGATGGACATACCTGCATCTACAATGGAGGTATTCGGTATCAAATTAAAGTAGACAACCAGAGGCATGCATTGGTACCACTTGTAGGTGGTTCAATTTCAGTGTAAAGATCATTTGGCTAGGGAAATATCTTTAGCTGCTGGACTTCCATCTAATAACCAAGAGCTCAAAAAATAAAACTAAACAAAGAATCATTACACATTATGATATAGACCTATAATTTGAATAGAAGAGTTTTCTATCTCCCATTTGCAGAAAGTGAACACCCCAAATCCGTTTGCTAGTTCAGACTTCAGTGCTGAAGTCTCACACACAAGAAAGGGGAGGGGTTTGAGTTTCAGATTGAGTTTGAGTTTCTTCTTAAAAATGGCTATATAAATGTTTGGTTTGTTGTTTTTATCCTCTTGATCTAGGCCATGATAGTATGATGAGCTGTGCTGCATAATTTTTATTATAGGCCTATATTACTGTATAAAAGGGATAACCAAGTAGCCTAGATGTTACACTCAAACACAGGCTCAAAGTCATGACTACAATTGAGTAAATGGTAAAAAAAGAAAAAACATTTTTGTGCCTGGTAGCCATACCAGTCACATGCTCACACACACACAGTAGGTTTTGAGTCCCACAGGTGACATGTGGGCCTGCCATTTTCAGTACTATTGTAATGTGGCAATAGTACTTTGCAAACTACTTTTTGGTGTGAAATCAAATCAAATTAGGTAAGCCATTGAATTAATTGCTATAGCAACCTGGTAAAATGCACCAGAATGAAGGACATTGCATGAAAATGCTTACAAAATTCCTGACCTGACCCCCTAGCCTCTGCATAAAGACAAGCATTAGAGTTGGCATGTTGTTTGTAAATTTTGCTCAATATGCCCTTTATTTTTATTTAGCCCCTACCCCTCCAAAGGTCTCTGCACGGCCCTGGCAGAGTTCCTAGAGCTGTTTAATAAACAAACCATCCCATGGTAGTAAACTGAACATTCTAATGCATTGAATTTATCCCTTTTTCTGACTTGAAAAAATGGGTAATAATATTTAAAACATATCTAAATTCACTTTTTTTCAAATAATGCATATTTGAAGTCCACAATTTGGGAAGTCCTGAATAGATAAAAGTGGTTTTCCATTTTTGTGCATGAATATTCTAAAAGCTTCTATCTATTTGGGACTTCCCAGTTTGTGAGCTTCCCATGTGCCTTATTTGAAAAAAAAAAAACAAAAAAACTAGAATTTCAGCATATGTTTTAAATGTTTTCACCCATTTTTTCAAGTCAGAAAAAGGGATAATTAGTATGACAGAATGTTCAGTTTGCTACCATGGAATGTCGGAATGTTAAGGTGTGAAATAAGCCCAATGCCGTAGGCCTGCTTACCTTTTTGTTTGAGCCATACATAACACAAAGGCGCACTAGAATAGGCCATTTAATTTTTTATTTATTTTTTTTTTTTTTTGTAGTACAGGTAAGAAATTCAAACTACTTTCACCCCTGCTTTAAAGATGAAGGTAATCCCGCTTCTGACACCAGTTGTCGTGTCTTTACTTTCTTAAAGGGGTGGTTCAGAATTTTCGATGTTAAACCAAAGTCCTTCTAAGGCAAGTCCCATCACTCGGCCGCCATATTGGACACGCCTCCGGGCAGCTATTTGGGCTTAACAAGACCAGACCCTCCAAAATGAATGGGGAAATATCCATAAGTACAGATTGGCTGGTCGTATGGACTTAAAAAGTATATGGTGTGAATCCCTGTTTAAATCTGAGTTGAACAGTGCCAAAATATACCAGACAGACGCTAAAACAAAGCTAAAAAGACGTTATTTAAAACGGCAAATTGCTTACTGCGCCTGCGCTGACAATCGCGGCATGGCTATCACCATAGTGACGGAGGGAGTAAACAAAAAGCTAACCGTCAGTCATACAGCGGTCAGTAACGCGATTGGCTATTTCTACAGTAAGGCAGGACTTCCAATTTCTCTACTCCGCCATCTTTGCGTTACGATCGGCCGTAGTGCATTTCAATAGGAGGACTTCTGAAGTGATTTGTCTCCTCCTATATAAGTGTCTCTGGTTAAACCTCATTTCCAAGTAAGCCTGAGTGATATCTGTCATTGGAGACCGTTTTCAACTCATTTCATCCAGTCCTTCTATCAGCTGAGTTCGCTGGTGCTAGGCTAACGCAAGTGAGTGGGCATGGCTAGCCTGGCAATAAAAACAGTCTTACCCACTCTGCAGTCTCCTTTAGGCAAATACATTAATATGCCAGGTCATCGGTGTTGATTAAAAAAACATCGTAAAAGAAAAACTACCCTTGAATCGCCATGATAACATTACATTTTGAGGGACTAATTTCTCAGCAGCAGCGGAATATTACCTTGCTCAGGTTAGTTGTTTGACTAATATGACGATAGACAGAGCCTAACGTTAGTGGGATAAGGCAAAGCCTAACGCTATAGATTGAGTCACTGGATGTCAAGGAATTAAGCAATATGCCGATCAGGTGTGCTGTGAAAAGCTGTGAAAGTAAACGCCGCAGATGGGAAACTAAAAGTTTTCATAAGTTTCCAGTCCGAGATCGCGAAAGGATAATCTTTGGCTTGTTGCTGTTGGCTTGGACATCAAAACAGTCAAACAACTAATCTGAGCAAGGTAATATTCCGCTGCTGCTGAGAAAGTAGTCCCTCAAAATGTAATGTTATCATGGCGATTCAAGGGTAGTTTTTCTTTTACGATGTTTTTTTAATCAACACCGATGACCTGGCATATTAATGTATTTGCCTAAAGGAGACTGCAGAGTGGGTAAGACTGTTTTTATTGCCAGGCTAGCCGTGCCCACTCACTTGCCTTAGCCTAGCACCAGCGAACTCAGCTGATAGAAGGACTGGATGAAATGAGTTGAAAACGGTCTCCAATGACAGATATCACTCAGGCTTACTTGGAAATGAGGTTTAACATCAAAAATTCTGAACCCCCCCTTTAATAGCCAGCTGAATGTTAGGTTAGCTTGTTTGCTAGCAGGATGCCCAGTAACTATGTTGCTTACTCACAGTCTCCTTGAGGCACATGAAATAACACAACAAGTTCCGGAATAATGATGAGGTGTTTACTATTGAACTTAGCATACATACAGTACAGAGCTGCAATAACACCTAGCTCCAACGAGGGTATATCTTTACCTCGCCAGGGCTATGTGGTGTTTATCTGTGCAGCTATCAACTGACTCATTTCCCTCAAACCCCACTTTATATAGAGTACAACTGAGCCCCTACTGGTCATACATGACATTGCATTAACAAGGACTGCAGGCAGAACCAAACATAGACAAACGCTACAACATCCTATGTATTTCAAATGCACTGACTTGAGTAGGATAATAGAAAAAAGGCTATAATAAACTACCACAACAGAAACTGAAGAGAGACTTAGATCACAAACCTTTGGTTCTACCGTGGTGGCCTAATGTACCCATAGAAAGCTGAGTGGCTCGACTTGAAAGGCTTGGTGGGTCTGTCTGGGTGCTGGTGTGAATGGGGGGGTGTCTGACTCTGGAAGGACTGTGATGTGCTCTGAAAGACATCCAAAAAAGCTCTGTAAACATCAAGTTATCAAATTAAACCATACTATTAACAGACACATCTAAAGTAGGAAATAAACGTTGTAATACGAGGTTATCAAATTAAACAATTTCATGTAAAGACAGAGAAAATAGAAGGAACCAAACAAGCTGATTCGTTGTTTAACGCTCAATTTAGATTGAAAGGTTATTGATTTGGCAAGCTCACATTGCTCACTGGTGGAAGTTACCGTGGTTTTGGACCATACAGTTAACGCTAACTTATGTTACATTGTCCCAATGTCATGCATGCTAACGAGTACAATAACATTTTGTTGAAACAACAGCCATAGTTGAAAAAAATATTTTTTTACTTCCAGCCTGTGAGCTGGTGGACGATCGACGTGATGGCACAGATCCAGTTTTTAAGCACAACTTAGAGGCAAATCCACTATTCAATTCAATTCAATTCAATTTTATTTGTAGAGCGCACAAATACAGTACATTGTCTCGCGGCGCTTTACAGACAGTACGGGAAGCATCCATGAGAATCAGGGGCAAGGAAAAACTCCCTCGCTTTGTAAATAACTTGTTATGTAGGAAGAAACCTTGGGCAGATCCACGCCTCATGGACTCAGCCTACCTGCCTGGGGCCTAATAAAGTATCCGTAAAGTCTGATGCATAGATTGACCATGGTTGACACAAAACAGTATGAGTACTGAATGTAGTCAGAGATGATATGCACATAGTTTGTGTGACAGTCTGGGCCAAGGGATGGAGTCAGTAGTTGGAGTGTGGGATTAGTCAGTAATTGGAGTGAGATCAGAGTTCATTGGGTGTTGGTCGCCATCTAAGTAGTGGTCATCAGGGGGCCATCAGGCCAGTTCCATCACGGGCCTCAGAGAAAAGGGGAGGATGGTCCTGGTGTGTGGCTCCAGGGAGGTTGGTCAGCATCCGTAGTGGGGTAGGGTTGGTGGCAGGGAGGTACGGGAGGTTCATCACTCAGCCAGTGCGTCGGGGCAGAGGAGGCACTACTGTAGGCACTATAGTTCTTAAAGTCATTTTCGTTGAAATGATCAGAACACTAAGTAAAGTTGCATTGTACTTAGCTGGTGGTGTTCCAAAAACAAATTCCAACCATTTCCTCCGTTGATCTACATTTTTAGGCAAGACATTTAATGTAGATTTGTTATTTCCATAAATGACACACCTATGAACTTTCTCTGCCATTTCTCACTCCGTTAGCTCCTTGGCTACCTGCCGAATTAGGCTCTGCCCCTTTTCTGCAGGCAGCCTGTTTTCTCTAACCCTAGAAATTGCAAAGCTAATGTTCAAGGTGACGTATGCTTGTACGGCTTTTCGGATTCGCTCGTTTTTCCCGGCTGTTTTCTATCACAGGCGAATACAGACTACAGGGGTAGGAGAGCATTTTGAAGTTGAGCATACAAGTGCAACTTGGGCTGACCTATGGTAATGTAAAAAAAATCAAGTATTAAAGGAATAGTTCACCTTTTTAAGAAAATTGGTTATTCACCCCCTTACCTGGAGTTACTATGTGGGTAAAAGCATTTTGTTTTCAGTGCATGCGTTTTCCTAGTCTGGCAACCCAAGTTTTACGTTTAGCTTAGCATAAGCGCTGGCCAAAGAGTTGCTATCAGGCAACATTACATTCCAGTGCCTATGCTAAGCTAAAGCTAAAAAATGGGGAAAATTAAGGTTGCCAGACTAGGAAAACGCAAGCACTGAGACCACAATGCTTTTACCCACATATGTAACTTCAGGTAAGGGGGTGAATAACTAATTTTCATAAAGAGGTGAACTATTCCTTTAAACGGTTTATTGTGAATGAGACCTTTCAATTTTTCAATTCAATTTTATTTGTAGAGCGCTCAAATACAGTACATCGTCTTGCGGTGCTTTACAGACAGTATGGGAAGCATCCATGAGAATCAGGGGCAAGGAAAAACTCCCTCGCTTTGTAAATAATTTGGGCAGATCCACGCCTCATGGACTCAGCCTACCTGCCTGGGGCCTAATAAAGTATCCATAAAGTCTGATGCATGGTTTGACCATGGTTAACACAAAACAGTATGAGTACTGAATGTAGTCAGAGATGATATACACATAGTTTGTGTGACAGTCAGGGCCAAGGGATGGAGTCAGTAGTTGGAGTGTGGGATTAGTCAGTAGTTGGAGTGGGATTAGAGTTCATTGGGTGTTGGTCGCCATCTAGGTAGTGGTCATCAGGGGGCCATCAGGCCAGTTCCATCACGGGCCTCAGAGAAAAGGGGAGGATGGTCCTGGTGTGTGGCTCCGGAGAGGTTGGTCAGCATCCGTAGTGTGGTAGGGTTGGTGGCAGGAAGGTACGGGAGGTTCATCACTCAGCCAGTGCGTCGGGGCAGAGGAGGTAAGAGAAACATAAAGAAACAGAAACAACAGGATTAGGCCAGTCTAGGAGGATATCACTTCATGATATAAATCTCCCATAATAATCTAGCTAGGCCTTTAAAAAAGAATTATTACTTTATGAGGTAACGGTACACTACACATTATACTAAATCCTCACCATCCAAAAAAAGCAGTATGATATTTTGTCTGACATTACAAGAAATAACTGGCAGATACTTAAATTAATGTGTTAGACTGGAATTGATTAAAAGTAACAATGGGGAAAATAAATTCAAAGCAGACTGGAACATGGCTTTGTGGTCTTTATTATTATTTCAGCGATTTTTCATGTTCAACGTGTTGGGATGGAATGTGAACGTCATCTTTGATTACATTCAGTAATTGCCTATGGCATTGCTGTTTAATTTGAATTGTTGGATGCTTTCTGCTTGGCTTAATTAGAAAAGGGTAGGCCTAATTCTTGAGGCAAACATGTATTAAATTTAAATTTCACACAAAACGATT
This sequence comes from Sardinella longiceps, assembly GCA_027497455.2. Lineage (NCBI taxonomy): Eukaryota > Metazoa > Chordata > Actinopteri > Clupeiformes > Clupeidae > Sardinella > Sardinella longiceps. The sequence goes on along the minus strand of JAODXP020000023.1, from coordinate 33,461,706 downwards.
TGCCCTTGGTTTATACCTGCTTTGAAGAGACGGTATTTGCCCCATTCAAAACACAGGCGCGCTCTTACAGGCAGTCTTTGTAAATACCATGGAATATGTAATTAGATGCTGTTTGCGCATACCATCCTACTCCCCTCCCTCAAAGCGCAGCTTGCCCGATTACGTCACGTGACAGACAATTTGCGATTTCAGCCAGGTGCGTCCTCTTCGTAAATAGACTATGTTGGCCAACACAGTCTTTGCGTGGAAATAGCGCCTGGAAAACGGATAGCACCGTCGCAAAACTGATGATAAATTTACCCCTGTGTGTTTTGAAATATATCTTGTGACTCACAAAACTGAGAGTAAACAAAGTTCAAGTCAACATCATCACACACTGAGGACTTCCCATTTGACCCAACACTAGTCCCCTCAGCATGCGGGCCAACTAGTTTTCCTGCTCATGAGGATTACCGGTATTGCTATTTGGCTGAGTAGATTGTGAGAAGGTCTGGGGGGTCTCCTCTAAACTTTGTAAAAGGCACCTCTTGCCAGAGAAAGAGAGACAGCTGTTGTCCAAAGCCATAGTCCATACGGCAAGAACAAAAATATATTAATACTCTTTTATCCCAAAGGCAATAACTGGGGTAAACAGATGAAATGGAGGTGGTGGCCAAGAGCAATATGGTCAGGCTGGAAATGGCACCAGGGGGTTGATGCCGGTAAACCTGCACGTCTCAAACCAATAGCTCCACTTTCTTCAGATGATATGTTAACATGCACGATTAAAAGGGAGGATTTGTATTTCATGAATACAACAAATATGATGCATCAGGTCTATAATCTAAGTTACCTTGGTTAAATGAGAAATTATTCTATTTTGGGAAGGCTCCACGGGCCGGATTAAAGGAGAGTACCGGAGTGAATTCAAACAAAGCCCTGTTGAAAGAGCTTGCTAAATGCGCTAGTTAGCGAGTGGAACAAAATAATTTGGTACAGCACAGACCGAACGTGAACGCAGAAGCGAACAGGCACTTTACACTGAATCAATGGGACCTGACTGTTGGAAACCTAAAGTAAGATCTGAGGTTACATTGACTCAATGTAAAGTGTTTCGCATTAGGTCTATGCTATTCGAAATTCCTTCATTTCATGCGAAATAAATTGCTATTAGAAGGCTCGTGCAGCAGGGCTATGGTTAAACTTACTCCGGTATATTGCTTTAAATAGCTCAATGGGCCACATGTGCCGCCTGGCCTTTGTTTGTCTAGGTCTGGTCTACACTTTGTACAAGGGTCTGGCATTTCACCATTGACGAAGGTGGAAGCTGTAACCCTAACCCTAACCTGTTGAAATCTGTTTACGAAAAAAGTTACGCTACAACAACAGAAACCAAACGAACTCTCTCACAACTCCCGATCCCGCTTGCTTTTTAGCTCGGTATAGAATTGCTCAATGCAAACAATGCCAATGGCCGGAATAACAGACAGAGTCATGGAGGGAGATTTTTATTGAGTGGAAGTACAGTACGTAGCCAGGCTAGAGAATAATGTGTATGCACACAATTCATTTTCCTAAGCAACACAAAACAATGAGGCTTTAGCTACTCCTCCAGTCCAGGGGGTGATTGGAAATGAGCTGTGCACTCTTTTGCTGAGTCTGCTTGTGGGAGTGCAGGACTCCCATGCACAAAAGGAATTAGTTGTTCACTTTTGAGACAGTGTCTTAATTCTTTTCACAACAAAACACAGGTGAAATGACATTATGTCCTCTTTTCCTAGCCTAGGTGTACCCTAGCAATACAATGTTTTTTCTACGGAGGTATGTGTGGAAATTAACCATAGAGAGTTGATCTCCCACATTTAGTCAGATCAATTACATCACTCTATCCTTGTAGAGTTACTGGGGGGCTGGGATGGCTTGTAGTGGCAGTTTGAAATACAACTGCTGATACAGTCCCTTGGATTGGTCGTGGTTTCCAAACTGTCATGGAACCTGAAATGAATGCTTGGAATGCTTTGAAACTACCAAAATAAAAAAGTATGATACAGTAAATATTTCTTTTCAATTAGACGTCTATTTAGTTTTAGTGCCATGTATTACTATTCATGTAATTTTCATTCCATTGTCACAATGCATAGTCACACTAGCGATTCTAAGCTCATAGATATTTAGCAAATACAAACCGAATTCCAAAATAGTTGGGACACTTTACAATTTGTGAATAAAAATGGAATCCAATAATTTGCAAATGTCATAAACCTATATTTTATTCACAATAGAATGCAGATAACATGGCAAATGCCATGAAATTGAAAATCAACTTATTTTCCCCTTAAAATAAAACATTTCTTCAGTTTCTTCAATTTGAAACTGCCACATCACTGCATTCTATTTTTATTCACAATTTGTAAAGTGTCCCAACTATTTTGGAATTCGGTTTGTAATCAAACAAAGTAAACTTTCAGGAACAACAGCAGTGTTACCTCCCTTCTACAGTTTGCTATTGGGCCAAAAACATGCTACTTGTTGGCCCTGGACAGCATTGGAGAAGACTAAGACTAATCTAATGCCCCCATCATTTTATTCATACACATCTTCTTCATTCCTTTGTCATGTCTCTATCTCTATTATGCGTCTTTGAACTCCCCCTTGAACTCAGCTCCTCTTTCACTAGTTTTCTTTCAGGATCAGAGAAAACCTGCAGCTGTTGTCATTTGTTGTAGTAAGCAGTTTAAGTTTCATTTCAAGTGGTGTTTTTGTAGTTGTCATTGTCAAGGCGTCATAATGCTTATAAGTGAGAAATAAGAAAAAGATAGAGAAAGTTTTGAAAGATGGAGATACATGTAGCTGAAAGCAGCAAAATATTTTGAACATGATTTTAGTATCTATTTTGGCCACAATCCTACACACTGCTCTGATGAGCTGTACATTTGCAATATGTTTCTCAGCAACTATTTTGAGTTCATGTTCTGAAGGCTTGAGAATGGTGTTTTACTTTTTTTGACTGCACATCGTCTGGGCCACTTGGAGGTGGTGTCTGGGCCAGATCCAGTTGAAATGGCCTGTTCTAAAGTAAATTCCATAATAAAATAGACCTATAATAGACTCTTTATGATAAAGGGGACATGGATGAATGGAGTATTTTATGTTGTTCTCTGATGTTAATACGATTTAAAATGTTTAAGCCCACGTGCAATTTTACAGGCCCAATTAGGCCTATGAAGAGATATCGTTAGGTATCATTGGTACAATGTCATTACTACATATCATTATCAATATTTATGCCCCCCGCCCCCCACCCCCCCAAAATATTGATGTATTCCATTTTTCCTTTTTTCACATGGTGTTTCCAACATAACACAAGGACAAATAGCAGAGGTCTAAGAACCACCAGTCCACGCTATCAGGGTGTGTGTCCCACCACATTCCAAACCCCTCTGACACCCCTGCATGTTGGCTTAGTTAAAGAGGACCAATAACAAATAACTTTTCATCATTCAGGGATGCGTCGGCCAGCCCCCACGTGCCACCAAGGACTTCTGTTTATTTTTTCTACCCAGGCCATCCCACTGTTGAACTCCTACACATCCTTTCACATTCCTTTGTTGTGTCTCTCCTAGGGTAAAGTTCACATGTGCATCTTTGATTTCTATTAACAGGGCCGGTTCTAGGCAAAGACAAACTAGGCGATTGCCTGGGCACCAAATATCAAGGGGTTATCGTCACATAATATATTGATTACTTTATTTTCTTTAGTTTTTCTTTCAGTTTTTAGTTTTTCTTTCTTGAAAAGAAGGGGCAAAACTCAATCTAGCCTAGGGCAGCAAAAAGGCTAGAACTGGCACTGTCCATCAACAATCCTTCAGGTCCAGAGAAAACCTGCAGCTGTTGACATTTGCTGTTGTAAGTAGCTATTTAGACTCTCAAAATATTGATTGACTGTTGATTTCTCAGTTTAGTTTAATTGTCTTCCACCTTGTACATTCCTGTTTTTCATGTTTTCTTTAATAGTAAATGTGATCTTGGTGAAGGCTACACTGTAAACCCCAACTGCTCTGTGAACCCAAAATGTTAGTGGAAACTGATATTTTACTAATGTTTTTGTCTTGCTAAAATTATGTCTATGAGACTCTGAACCTATGTACGTAGGATGGTATCGCCAGGCTACTGAACCTAATCTACTGGTCTTTTCTTGAGGGAGTGGATTATATCACAGAGGGGACTGTCTACAATGATTTGGCAGTGAAATCTTAACTGTAATGTAAGAGCCATCAATGTCACTAAAATGTGATAGATTGAGAATACTGTACAGTAAATGATTAAGGAGGGGTCAGGAAGACCTTTGATGCTTTTTAAAAAGACTTCATCATCATGGTTTGCATGATGATCTTTAATCGCATGGCGAAAAATGCAAAACATTACTTTAAATAATGCTTTAGAAGACTATATTACTCTTTAAAGTGTATTTAACCTTTCCTTAATCAACAATGTGTATTGTAAACAACATAAAAAGTAGCATTTTTCAGGGTTCAGTTTATTGCAAAAGATCATGGAGTGAAAGGACACTCAAAACTTTTGAGTTTGTTTGAAATGGTCCTATTTTTGGGAGAATACACTTATTTTTAAATCGAAAAACTTAAATGTTTGTGGTAATAAGTTTCCACAAAAATATGTTTATCAAACATGTTGGTGTTTACAGATAAAACTAATGACAAGTAACAGACACACACTAAGGAATACTAAGGTCTCTCTCATACTTATTGACTGCACTTGAAACAATCTGACAACTGAAAATATATGTGTGAATTAGGCCAAAACCATGCTACCTCATCTTACCATTGTTTAGTATTAGGAGAAGCCATCTTCTATGGAAAACCAACAGCAGAGAAGTATTTCAATTTTATAGTAATTTCCAAGAGATTAAATGAATTTGACATGATATTCTACACATCATTGTAAAATCAATACAGTCCATGTGACCGTTTTCTATTTACATCTCCAGAGAAAATGAAAGTGTCCCAATACAAATGTATGGGACTAAAGACTGCAATATTCACATTCTTTCCAAGTGTGGATCATTCTGAACTTCAAGTGGATTATCTACCTTCAACAGGTCAATTATTATTACAACTAGAAAAGCATTCAGAGAGCGCAGACCTCCACCAAGGCAACGTGGTCACAGACACTATTAATTCCTGAAGGTGTTCTGCATCACCAATCACCACCAAAATTGAATCAGTTCTTGTCCCAATACAGACATTATAAAAAATTAAGAAATTTCAATTATTTCTAGATGTACCCCCATAACACACAAATAATTGGGAGTTGCTGCAACATTGTGTGTGTGATATCAATACTCTCTCTGAAGCGTTGCCATTATCACCATTGAGGTCATCCTGGTGAGAGCTTTTGTGACAAAAAATGCCCTGTGGTCTCTCAGGGCTTTGCCTATGAGAATGTTGCAGTGGACTCGATGTGGACTCGATCTCCTTGTTTTGTTTCCTGGCAAAGCCACAGAAGACATGCTTACTCCAGATGAAATAAAATCCTGTAATAATTTTCCTGTAGGTAAGTTAGCCAACTAGCAATATTAGTAAATTAGACAGCTCAGTAGGGTTGGAAGATATCGTTATCGTTATCGTATATCGTCAAAAAAAATTCCCACTATAGGAATTTGAAAACGCAATATTTAAAACCCAAGCATTTTCAGGCACCTGTACGAACCCTGTGTTAAACTGTAGACCTAATATACTTTTTTATCGTCAGTTATCGATATCATGATAAAATACAGAAAATATTGTGATATATTTTTAAGTCCATATCGCCCAACCCTACAGCTCAGTAGGTTCTCAGTCGCACTGAAGGAATCAAAGAAAATGCAGTGGAGTACGTAGTGGGAATATATCGGACCAATGTAAGGGGCCGGTCCTAAGCCGCACATGCTTTGAGCCTATTGGCTATTACAGCTTCAGACAGTCATCCTGATAGGGCCTAAGGGCTCTTTCCCACAGCGCCATAGACCGATATGAAAGGGAATCACCAATAAACAGAAATGGGAAGTAACTGTACTTACTTACTGTAACTGTTACTGTACTTAAGTAGAATTTTCGGGTATCTATACTTTACTTCACTATTTATTTTTGTGCCAACTTTCTACTTTTACTACGTACATTTTACGTGTATCTGTACTTTCTACTCCTTACATTTTCAAAACAGGGTCGTTACTCGACTTTAAATGGTGCAATTTTGCAATGCATTTTACCGCCTACGAACCATGCCGACAAGGTGACTGGTTTACCATTAGAAACGTACGTAAACACGCTCAAAAAAGGATCCTTATCACTGTAGGCCTAATCCAAAGGCTAAAAAAGATGATCAATCATAGAGGGAGGGATTTTAATTGTAGTGGGGCAAAGGATTAAGCTAATTGAGTAGGTGGAAGATATTGGTATGGATATTCCCTCGCAGATAGCGTGCGCGCTTGACCAGGGCCGCATTTCCCGATAACGATGGATCTTAGTGGCTACGAATGAGCGAACGAGTGATGTTACGAAGATTCTTAATTTCCTCTACACGCATTTCCCAAACATGCACTTACGAAAGTTCACGCGCGTTCACGTTAAGAAGCTTCTTAAGGCGTTCGCTGTTCAATGCTGTGGTGCTGATTCACCCAGTGGAGATGGGTACGATAGATCAATTACATCAAAAAATGTGGTTTTTTATGCTAGTTGCTACATTATTTAAAATGGATGACAATATTGTAGCCTACTACTAATACTCACTGTATCATATGCGTTTTACCCGGAGAGCTTCTCTGGTACACCCTGTTTCATTCAATTAAATAAATAATAATAATAAAATCCAACGTTTCTCTCGTGTGTAGGCCTTTTCCCTCAAATTAATTCCACGCCAACTTCTAAGTCATGTTTGAAATAGCGAGGTGATATCACTGATTTCATGTCTTTAAATGATGAAACAATGACAATTTCCCCACAAGTGTACTGGAGTGGTGTGTACATCCAGCGCAGGTGCTGGACAATTCTGGAAAAACGTAAAAATAAGAAACGGTCAGCACACTGACGTAGCTCAGATTTACAGAACTTTAATAATAAATTTCAGTTAATGTTTAAAAAATAGGCAACAGTGTATTTTGGTGCTTCCTGCGCGAGAGAGGAAGAGAGAAGGAGACAGGGACATCTGCGTCCCCGCTGTGCCCGCCATACAAATTAACTTGCGTTTTGGGAAAACCTAAAACTTTTTTTTCATTTGACATCCACTGAAGCACTCAATGAAGTGCCCATATAAATTATTTAGGCTACCATAGATGCCCAGCTTTTCTTCAAGATATAGGCTAAAATTCTTATGGCAATGTATTAACACTCAACAATAATTTGATATTTTTATGAGGCCTATCTTTGTACAACGAAACTGTCAATGCAACATGATGGCGTAGGCCTACTTGGCCTGTTTTCACCTCATATCCTCTAGATGTCTCCACTGAGTAGCCTAATTCTTTCTGGTTAAGATCATCTTAGCGGTCTACGATTACTCTGGATCACACGTAGAATTGCGAGTGATGTCACGAATCATCTTAAGCAACGAACGTTTCGGGAAATGGTCCGTAAGTGTTAATATGGCCTTACGTGCGAACCTGCGAACTACTTAGGCTTAAGATCATCGTAACTACTTTTGGGAAATGCAGCCCAGGTTGGTGAAGAAAGTTGCTGGCTCCTTGCCTCCTTCAACTTAAATTGCTCTTAAATATAGCGAAATAAAACGTCGGTAATGAAAATAGGCTACTTAAAAAAAACGGGTTGATGGTATGGTATGAATATTATGTTCTGAAAATTTGTAGACACCAATATGTCCAGTAAGTAGGCTACCAGCGCTCATGAGAAACTGGATGGGAAAAGTGTCCATTCATGTAGCCTATGACCCATGTTTTTATTGTTACTCAAAACGTTCTTGGCCACAACCCTGCATGGCTTTAAATGTCTTTTCACCCTCATATCTTTAAACACTGTGTAACTTGGTAATAGGCCTATGTCCAGAAAAAGTACTAAATGTCAAAACAGTATATCCAGAATGATGATAAATATGGTAGTAGGCCTACTGAATATTACAGGAGCAGTATGCAACGTGAAATTTCAAATGATAAAATAATAATAACATAATAATAATAAAAATGGCACTGATATGTCATCAGACATGAAGGGATCATGTTTATTTTAAACATTGATATCGCTGACAGTTATCCAGTCAGAGTAGGCCAACTTGCATTTGAATCGTTGCAGTCCACATGTAGTGTTTCTATCGTCATTTCAGGTATTGTTTGGGTTGTGATTGCAAAGGTCTCTACTTCTGATATATATGGTGGCAAAGTGAGAAATAAAACAAGGATATGAATAGGGCATGCTTTTGAAAGATGGAGATGGCAGAAAGCAGCAAAATAGGCAAAGACCTCTGCTTTGGATAATTTACTTTTGCAATGCTGAAGCTTCTCGGCTAGCAGCAGTGATATGTTATATTAAGTTTTTTCCTTAAAATGCCTTGTTCTTCGCAAGGTTATTTTATACTTTTATACTTTAAGTATGTTTTGGAGCCTGTACTTTTCACTTTAACTTGAGTAAAAAGTTGAGTCAATACTTAAACTTTTACCAGTCTTTTGAAGCACAAGTATCTATACTTGTACTTGAGTAAAGAATGTGTGTACTTTTGACACCTCTGCCAATAAATAGTTAGACTACTCTTTGCAAGTGTACAGACAACAGTTCACATTTCTGGAGTTATGCCCTGTGGTCTGATAAAACAATTTGGCCATACTGATGAGTAGTGTAATTGGAAGTTCAGAAGGATGTGAGCAGGCTTCACTCAAGAGTCTTTTTGTAATTTTTTTAAGAGTGCTGGCCCAGCATTTATGTAGTCAAGAATCAGGAAAAGAGGCCGCACTATGCATATACACCTTTTATTCACATAGACGCATTTCGGCGTTCTGCCTTCCTCAGTGTGTTCAGTTACAACAGTGAAAAAAGTTTTTAAATACCCACACCCATTACACCCCCACATCATTAACCAATGGCTATACAATGATAATTAGTGCCACAATTGTCTTTTTTTTTAAAGGTTTAGATTCAAGATTCAAGATATCTTTATTACTTCTCATCATAGGTTTGAGGCCTATAAACGAGTAAAAATTCTTCTGTTTTGTCTCCTCAAAAAAGATAAATAAATGAAAGGTGTGTGTGTATGTGTGTGTGTCTGTGTATGTGTAGTGCAAAAAAAGTGCCTTATTGTCTTCAGCATGAGTTGAGCAGTCTATTAGCTTGGTGAAAAAAGCTACTTTGGAGTCTGGTAGTGCGAGCTTTCAAACTTCTATACCGTTTGCCAGACGGTAATAGCTCAAATAGTTCATGGTTGGGATGACTAGGATCATTCAAGATTTTTTTTGCCTTCCTGATGCATCTTCCCTCAAATAGCTCCAGTATGGAGGGTAAGTCACAGCCGCATATGGTCTGTGCTGTACGCACAACTCTCTGAAGTGCTTTCCTGTTGTATTGAGAGATGTATATGTTGTATTTAAAAAGATCAGCTGATCTGGTTCATAGATAACAGCATAGCATGAAAAACATGGAAAACAGTGAGAATGAACATTATATTATTCTTTACAAAAAACAACTCAGGGACAGTTCTTCATTCATTCCATTGGGTATACATGAGTTAAAAATATACCAAGCCTCCCTCTGTAGGAGGTGCTTCTCCCGATCTCCCCCTCTTGGAGACCGTTTAACCATTTCCAACCCCATGAACTAGTGTAATTGGAAGAAAAAGGGGGAAGCTTGTAATCCTCAGAAAACCATCCCATGCGTGAAGTGTGGGGGTTGCAGCATCATGTTGTGGAGGCGCTTTGCTGTAGGATGGACAAGGACACTTGACAAAACAGATGGCATCATCATGGAAAATTATACGGATATATTGAAGTAATGAGAAGCAGGGCCGTCGCAACACAATTTGTCTTTTTTATTATCACATTTATAAAACAAATGTAAAAAATGTGATATTAGTGATATTGGTGAAGCATAAAGATTACTCTGATCCAATGTTTGAGAGTAAAGAAAAAAAAGGTTTTGTGTTTCTCTCTGAGGTGTATGTAATCATACGGTGTCAACTGGAAATCAACCATTGAGGCTCAGTGACAGTTCTACCAATTTTATTGTTAAGTCAGGTAGAACCCCAGGATAGATGTGACATAAGGTACTAATGCAATTTTTTTACATACGGTAAATTGATAGTTTAGGGGGTGTAGATTCAGAATCTGACAGGTGCCACTCCGGCACCCTTGAGCATTTTTTTTTAAATTACATAAACTGGCACGTCCCCTTTTTTTTACCATAAAAAAATATCTATATGCACATGACTGTATAAACCCATCATGTATGGTATCAAATGAAAGCTCTTCTCAAACAGAATTCAATGATGCCAATAAAAAATGATAAAAAATATTTCAAGTCTCTCCAGAGAACATAACAACTGTAAAGTATGGAAAGGTCACACCGCTGAAATATTAGGCGAACTAAAAAATCTATCAACCCTCAACAATTAATCAAATAGACAAAGTTACACGGAACAAAGTAGAACTCTCTCACAGATTCTGAAAAAACTATATACAGAACATGTTGTCAGGCTGGCCTTGCACACATCACAAATATGAAATGTCTCCTCCAAAAAGCATTAATTCAATCAGACATTTCTCCCTCGCTGTCATCAGTATCCTCAGACCTCAGCAATGACAAATTACCAACACGAAGATGACAATGACCAATATAAAACACAAAAGAACAGAGTAGAATCCCCCCCCCCCCACCACCACCATCTGTGCTTACTTAGTTAGCCAACAGCAGTGCAGACAAAGGAGAGTTTAGATATTTTGGTCCTGAATGTAGGGACCCTGTGCCTTCTCCTTAAAGGTAGGAACACAAACTCCCTACAGAGGGGGTGGTCAGGATTGACAGTGCATTCCTGACATGATAACCCTAACTCTAGCTATTCTCACAGCTGGGTTTGACTCACCCCAATGACCTTATCAGCTACATTGGTAAGCCATCCAAGCTTATTTCTCTCCACAATATTGAGGTTGCCAAACTAAACAACCATAGAGAAAGACAGGACAGACTCAATGAAGGTTTTGTAGAACAGTGTCATCATCTCAGCCATAGGCAACGACTGTATTCGGACATTACCGGTGTCTATCCAATCATATCCACAGGGAGTTGTTAGGTGGGCTTAGCGTTGTTTGAATCGGCTTATTCGTTGCTTGGATTGGTCATATTTATAGCCATAGAAAGTGCCTCTTATGGCTCTATCATAGCGCTATCCTATTGCATGCAGAGGCAATTGCAAGCTCATGGCCAGACAATACATTTGATGTATAGTCAGGCGTGTCAGGCTCCAAGAAGCTAATTAATCCTGCCTTATTTTGACAGGAGATGATATGAACTTGACCACGCTGAGATGCATAACATAAGATAGCTATTTGTCTCATTTGCTGCCAGTCAGTGACTCATTGTCAATGACAAGCCAGACCACCACTAACCTGATTTGCCAGGTTATTAGTTTTAGAGCTAGACTGTATACTGCAATATCCTGTCCTTCTGTCTTTGAGCTATGCAATTAGAAATCAAACCATTCTCCTGGCAGGGATATGACTCTTGTCATATTCCCAAGTAGCCCAGCTATACAGCACTAGAGTGTCCAAAGCCCAAGCCCATCAGTTATCCAGCACAAGGGTTTCCGCAGCCCCAATTCCAGTCTATAAACTATCCAGCACTAGGGTTTCCACTGCCCAAATCCCAGCCTATCAACTATCCAGCACTAGGGTGTCCACTGCCCAAAGCCCAGCCCATCAGCTATCAAGCACTAGGTTGTCCACTGCCCAAAGCATAAGACAATGAGCTATCCAGCACTAGGGTGTCAGATGCCCAGAGTCCAGCTCCATAAGCTATCCAGCACTAGGGTGTCCACAGCCCAAAGCCCAAAGCCCAAGCCTATCAGTTATCCAACACTAGGGTTTCCACTGCCCAAAGCCCAAGCAGCTATCCAGCATTTCCAGCACAAGGGTGTCCACTGCCCAAAGCCCAAGCCTATCAGCTAGCAGGGACTTGGGTTTCCACTGCCCAAAGACCAAGCAGCTATCCAGCGCTAGGATGTCCACTGCCCAAAGCCCAGATCTGTCAGCTATCCAGCACTAAGGTGTCCACTGCCAAAGGCCAAGTCTATCAGCTATACCCAGCACAAGGCTGCCCACTGCCCGAAGCCCAGGCCTGTCAGTTATCTAACACTATAGGGTGTCCACTGCCAAAAGCCCAAGTCTATCAGCTATCCCCAGCATGAGAGTCTCTAAGCCAGCACCTCATCTACTTTGGAGACCAATGGTGAATGGTCAACAGAGGATGAGTGGATGTCTGAAGGTGACTGAGTGTAACTGGTCATTGAAAAGAGTGACAGAATGATGATGACTGGTAAGATGGTGGATCAAGGGCCAGGATGTGTGGGCCATAAATGTGGAGAAAAGGCCTATGTGATGTACACAGTGCATGCATCATAGCCAAAGACATGCAATATTTCATGCAGAAACAAGTATTAAAGTACAGGAGTCAAGAAATGGACTGATTAGGTGGGTTTGCATACAACTTGTAATGCATGTTTCAGTTATGTGAATAACAATGTCTATAAATGGAAACATTTGCAAATTCGGATCCCAACGAGCACCTGACCCTGGAACTTTACCTTGTCACCCACTGAAGGTAATTGCTTCAGTGGGTGACGAGGTAAAGTTCCAGGTCCAGGTACTCGTTGGGATCAAAAAGAAAGCAGATTCTTCTCTCTCTTTTATGAGATGTGAAAAAGTTGGATGGATACCATACAATACCAGCTACCCCCATGCTTGATGACCCCTGAAATTCTAAATATAGACTAGTACTTACCTAATGTAACTTACTTTGCTGTACCATTGAAATTGTCAACAGTCTAGTCAGCACTAACCATGCAGGCCTACTTTGGACTGGAAACCTGATGTCAATGCATCATTTTCTTTAATTTTGGACACCTCATACATTGAGGAAGGTAGCACCATGATTGTGCATGTTATATTGACATATTGGGTATTAATGGATTCAGCACAACCTCACCTTTCCAATAAGCCATACCATAAGTACGACATTTCCTGACAAAGCAAACTAAACAAGAAAATTCTGAAAAGATATACATTTTTTTCCATATCTGCCTATTTTAGATAGGTCTGCAAACATGGCATACTTCAAGATATTCACACACATAGGTTTTTCTAGAAGGTACAGCAACCTCTTGGCTACAAACATGCCAAGTTTCAAAGGTCTCAGAGCTTGTATTAAGATTCTGTATCAGTATATCTTAAGTCCCATTCGGCAGGGGTTCATTTTTGTTCTTTTGTTAGTTATGGTGTGTATGACAATATCTTTGAATTTAACCATCTTTGCAGCAAAATATTTTTGTCCAAGAATACATTTCATATAAAGGAGACCTTAAAGATGAAGAAAAACATGGTTGGGTTTAGTTGTACCACGGGTAGGGGTATTTTAAAAACTAAAGCACTTTTTGATGGTTTGTCACTAGTCTAAAAGGAACGTAATCTGACCTTAAAGGTCACTTTGCAAATGATATTTTGACCTCTGGAGGGACATGAACTACTTTTTTCACCTTTTTGATGGTCAAAGCTGATTCCTGCATGAGAAGAGCTGTAATTTGATACCATACATGATGGGTTTATATCTTAATGTATATTTAGATGATTTTCTATGGTCAAAAAGGGGAGAGGCAGATGATGTGATTTTAAAGAAAATGCTCAAGGGATTCTGAAAGGACACCCTCTTACCTATCAATTTATGCAAAAAAATTGCATTTGTACCTTATGTCACACTTACGCCCATATTCCACAAAGTTCTACCTGACTGAGATGTTCGCAAGTAATTTTTTGCAAGTCCAAGTTAAGTCTGGAGTCTCTGAGCTCTAATCTGAGTCAAGTCTCAAGTCTTTGAGGAGCAGGGCTACCCAAGTCTTTGGTCACAAGACCAATTCAAGTCAGTTTCAGTCCGTTCTGTTCCATTGATGACATTTGTATAACATTAATGACATTAGTGTAAAATTGGATAGCACCACGTACACATACTCTATTAGCCTAATTTAATACTCAATGGGCCTCATTCGCCAATACCTTCTGAAAAAATTTCTTATATTTCTTCTTAAGGTACCACTGACAAACCTGTATTGGTGAATACAAATCTTCTGAAAAACTGCGTAGCCTAAGTGTGATGTAAGAACGGTTGGTGAATGAGGCCCATTGTTATTAGCATTGAGTACAGGTGTAGCTTGTGTAAGATTTACATTTTGCAATCAGTTGCTGCTTGCGTAAGAAAAGCTAGCTAGGGAAAGAGATTACTTTAAACTTGTGAAAAAGAATATGCTGAAAATGAATAAATGTGGAATTCATAAGTCCCACATTTCAAGTCCTGAGTCAAGTCTATGGCCCCATGTCATATCTCCCCCTTAAAACTTAAGACCGCTCACCAAGTGAAGTGGAATATTTCCCTGATAGGTGGGACATCACTTTATTGAACATATCGAATGTGCTCACTGCTCATACACATACATGTACGTCACACGCAGTTGGCTGCGCTAACACTTTTACTGCTTCGCCGTATCTGGGGCTTCACAATTTTCTCCGTCTTATACACCATACATCACAAATATGATTGAAATCAGATTAAGCCCCGGAGATAACACTTTACAATAAGGGTACATAAATATACATTCATTAATGCTTTAATTAGCCTACTGTACTAATAATGATACGTTTATAATAGGTCTAAGTGTATAATTGAGTCATTGTAAAGTATGCATTAAAACCCCAATGTGTAGCCTTCGAGAGAAATTAAGCGTAACACAACGCAAATTACGTATTACAGCTACGGAAGCCTGCATGCAGATGTCGGTCTATTGTCAGTCTATAGCAAAAACGCGAACGATATGACCGCTTTCAGCTTCCGTATTCCAAGATGACGGCAATACATGGAGAGTCTACCCCAGTTAATGTGTATGCAAATGTGAAATTTCAAGCCAATACGGACACACAGAATTAATAGTGGTGGTTAATATTTATGAGAAAGGACAAGCTTGTCAACAGGTAAAGCATATTTTGGTATTGAACAGTAAAAACGTTATACATTGTACCTTTAATGTTTAACTCATATGGGTCCTATATGATTTACTTTGAAATTAACGGTTAGATAATGCTGGAATGTAACCTTTGAGTAAGCCAGGAGACTATGTTAATTAGGCTAACTATGATTTATTATTGAGGAATTTGTTTTTTGAGTATCATACTTTAATTTACCCTTCATAAGACAAATCACCAAGACTTCAAGGTTCAAAGTCTTTATTTGTCACATGCTTAGAAAGACTACTGTAAAATATGCAGTGAATGTGCTTAATGATGGTTGGTTGAACTGCTATGATGATAATTACATGTTGTTGCTAGGTAATGAACACATGAAAGATGAGTACCCGGAATTTACAAGCAATGCTTCAAGGATACAGATGTTTCTTCCTCCTTTTGACACTTTTTTGGGGTAAGATGAATTCTCTTAAATTAGCCTATAGTGTACTAGACGTTACAGCTTGTGCATTTGCTTGACACATTTTTCGTCAACTGATGATAAACCAATGCTTTTCCCAAAATAAAAAGTGGGTCCATCTCAATACAAAATTTTATTTCTTCATTTTTTTTTATCTTGCTCCAAATAGTCTTTTGCACTTCCTTCTCCCAAATCACAAACTCATTTTTTTTTTTTAATTGGATGTCGAATGACAGAATAGGAGGGCATTTAAACTTTTTTGACCTGCCTGTCTCGATGGCAGGAGTTTGAATGAAGAGAGTCTAAAGTATGGGTGTAGTCAGAGAACAATCCCCAGTAGCTTGCTGGTAGTTGTAACTGTCCTCCTTATTGAATTTTTCTGTATCTAAGTGGCATTGTAGCCTGAGAGCTCCCATGCTCCTTTGAGTGCTTATTTCATTTCACTCTGCAAAGCAGCATGGTGACCATGGCTGATTTTCTCATCTGCTTTCGGTATCCAATCACAGAACAAAAAGGGACTAGCACGGCCCTCAATTGCATTTTACGTCACATGGTGGCTCTGGTATTGGCTCTGAGCTATGTACAGATGTTATGATAGACATTCGTAGCACCCATTAAACGGCTGTGGACAATCGTAAATGCTTCCGCTATGAGAAAAGCAATAGGTGGGTCTCCAGACTAAGTATCACTTTTGATATTTACTTTTTTTTTAGTCTGGTGTCCGCCAGGCTAGTGGCATTGCCAAACCAGCAGATAATGCAGTAGGTCAGAACACTTTTAATAAAAGCATTATAAAACATCTGGAGCATTCTATACAACAAACAGACAGTAACTACCTAACTAAATGTATTTTGGTTTAAACCTAATCAAGCAAACAGGTCATTATTTTAGACTAAAATAATTGCTCCATTATTTGTTTATTCCAGTAACACTGATGGAAATGCCATGAGCTGTCTCATAAGTAAAGCATTACAAGTCTGATTAGCTTAGTTTAGCAAGCTAAAATTAGCTACATTTACCATGTGAAGATGGCTAGTTAGCAAGCTAATGAAGCTAACAAGCATCAACTAAATTTGTCTTCTAAAATTGATAGTTCCGGTCCTTGATTGTGATTGGTTGGAAACGCATTCGATGCCATTGTAAATTAGGCATTTAGCACGGCTCCAACCGCATTTCGTTCTAAACTGCTGCGCCATAAGAAAGTGAATGGAGCAGCAAATTATGCGTTACTTGGCAACCATTCAGTATGAGGAAGTATGTTTTTTGGCGGAGGAATTGGTATCAAGGAATAACTTGCTATATTTCTCATAGTTGTGTTTTCCGTTAACGAAACCATTGCCGGTTAATGTGGTAACAGTTTTAGAAGCGCAATAAACCCCTCGAGTCTGGTATAAATGCTGGTTTTAGCACGGATGTCTAACAACACCTGTGCTAAAACCAGCATTTACACCGGCCTCTCGGGATTTATTGCTTACCTCTATTGTTTGGTGGTGTACAAAGTTCAGAATTCACATCGGACCATGTGAACTTCATTACTACCTTAATTAAAGTATTGCTCTCAAGTATTGCTCCTTGTAGATGGTGCGCAGTGTAACTTCTAGCTTAGCATGTCATTGACTTCCCCACTGATTTTGAAGTTGTTTTCCCCCACGGGGTAGCCTATCTAGACGTACCCTAGCGGCGGCAAATTCATTTGCTCGGCCTGTACGTCTGTAGCAAGCCATAGGGAATTCTATTGGATGACGCTGTTGGCGACATGTAATCACAACGCTCTATGTAATTAGGGCGGGCTTCGCTGATCTTTTTCATTCTTGTGATTGGCCATAGGCTATCCTGTTACGTCCAGAAGTATAAAGATAGCAGCGTTGTTCAGCCCACAATTGAGTTCGGTCTATCTCTCGATGCCAGACTATACATTTCAATGATATAAGATGGCCTGCCAGGTTATCCACGGGGAACATGAGGAGCAAATTTTGTGGGCAAAAATCTGACAATTGCTCCTGTCTCTTTATTTGGCTTATTTAGAATCCTCCCTTTTCATCTTCAGAATGGCTTGCTTGCATGCCCGATAATGTCCTTAAAAGAACCTTAAACCATTGTTTTCAAACATGTGCATCTATAACACTATTTACACGTGGTTGGATTGAAATTGTTTTTAAGTATCTTATTTTTCCTTGTTGGTTGTTCACTACCTCTTGGCTTTTTCTCTACAGTGAAAGGTGCTCATGCACAGCAAGCTTTCCTGAAACAACCCCGGAATATAACGGTGCGGGCTGGAGCTATGGCTCTACTTAACTGTCAGGTTATACGGGCAACAGGACTGGTTCAGTGGGTGAAGGATGGCTTACTACTTGGACCACAGAGAAACTTGCCAGGCTTTCCACGGTATAGCATTGTTGGAGATGAAACGAGAGGTGAGACATTTGACGATGTAACTACTTGTAGATGTACCACAGAGCAGTAAAAATATGACCACTGCGCCTATTTAAAATATTCAGTGCCTTGCTACTCCCACTATCAAAGATAAGCAAACTTATTCATGTTAATAAAATTATGTACTCACTTGAGAAAGTCTCTAAACATTACTTTACAAAGTTGACTCTTAGTTATACAGTCTAAGGTTCTAGGGTGGCCACACATCCGGATTTCTATGTCCTGTCCAGACCTCCGGCCTTACATCAAGTGGGACGCCTGTTTGTCCTCCTTTTTGAGGCACTGCGCTTGAAAAACTGTGTCTAGGCTCTAGGGATGGGTATTGATAAGATTTTATCAATATCAATGCCATTATCAATTCTGCCTATCAATCAAATTCCTTATCAATACTCCTATCGATTCCTGAGTAGCCTAGTTAATGCCAAAAAAGGCAGTCTATAATAGGCCTACTGTACTATTATACCCAATTCCAATCTGATAATTCTTATTACTGTAAGTGTAAATTATTATAAACCAATTTCAATTCAATTCAATTTTATTTGTAGAGCGCACAAATACAGTACAATGTCTCGCGGCGCTTTACAGACAGTACGGGAAGCATCCATGAGAAACAGGGGCAAGGAAAAACTCCCTTCGCTTTGTAAATGATTTGTTTTGTAGGAAGAAACCTTGGGCAGATCCATGCCTCATGGACTCAGCCTACCTGCCCGGGGCCTAATAAAGTATCCGTAAAGTCTGATGCATAGATTGACCATGGTTTACACAGAACAGCATAAGTACTGAATGTAGTCAGAGATGATATACACATAGTTTGTGTGACAGTCAGGACCAAGGGATGGAGTCAGAAGTTGGAGTGCGATTAGAGTTCATTGGGTGTTGGTCGCCATTTAGGTAGTGGTCTTCAGGGGGCCATCAGGCCAGTTCCATCACGGGCCTCAGAGAAAAAGGGGGATGGTCCTGGTGTGTGGCTCCGGAGAGGTTGGTCGGCATCTGTAGTGGGGTAGGGTTGATGGCAGGAAGGTACGGGAGGTTCATCACTCAGCCAGTGCGTCGGGGCAGAGGGGGCAAGAGAAACAAAAAGAAACAGAAACAACAGGATTAGGCCAGTCTAGGAGGATATCACTTTATGATATGAGTGTGTCATATCATCTAGCTAAAGTGAGTAGAGGGAGAGAGAGTGGAGAAAGAGGGTTGTACAGGATGGCAAGTGTGCAGAAAGTGGCAGAACTAGGCTATCGCAGCATAACTAAGGTATGGTACTTGGCATCTCACCAACCCAGAAGGGGGTGGTTAGTGGCCGCCTTGGAAAAACAGCAGAAGTAGCCCTCCCAGGAAAGCCCAAGAGGGGTGGTGATATGCCATGGCCCATTCCTAATTAAAGCAAATGTCAAAAAGGAAGGTTTTAAGTCTAGACTTAAAGGTATTGAGAGCCTTGTAAAGGCCGATGTAATAACGGCCAATAATGTAATAACTGCCAATAACGTAATAATTGTCACAGTTTTTAAATGTAATAAAGCCAATAATGTAATAACTTGCCAATAATGTAAGAATTTCTTATTCTTATCTAAAAATATTATTTGTAAGTTTTATGTGAATGATTATCATAATGCAGTTATACACAAACAGGAATATTTTAAAATTATTTTTAATTCAATAAAATAATTTCATGTATTTATTTTTTTTTACTCCATCTTCCTGCGGCCCCCCTGGCACCACCTCACAGCCCCCCCAGGGGGCCCCGGCCCCCACTTTGAAAACCACTGGTCTAGAGTTCTAGGCTAATGAGTTGGACCAATTTCTTGCATCTTCAGTACTAGCAAGTCTTGAGTAGTTTGAGCAATGGAGCTCTTATTAAAATTGGGCAAAGTTGCCCTTTAACCATCCACTAGGTGAACAAAACACTCAAGTCATGTGACTGACACTTTACTCAGCCATCAGCAGGCTTCCATAGTTCTACAGCAAAATGTGAAAAAGTAATTTTATGGTTTCTAAATTGGGAAACGAAAATAGCTATTCTTACTTATTGGATATTGGATTGTATATCCTACATTTATTGGAAAACAGTATAAATTGCTGTAAAATGACAGCTGACCACTTCTCCCCCTGTCCTCCTATTTCTCCCTCCTCCCCCACCTCAGCCCCATCCTCCACTTTTCCCTCCCTTGACTGTGCACTATGGTTGAGTATGGTCACTGTTCTCTCCCTCCGCTACATATGGTGTCAGAAGAGGGATGGCTACCGTGAGGCCATCGGATGTGTACCCAATGTGTGGTCCGTACGAGGGACCACCAGGATAGGTTGACCCCGGTGTGAGGGACCCCTGAGATGGGTGAAGCACTAGAGTGTGGGGTACCCTGGGATGGGAGTAGTATGGCTGGTGGATGTGTGAGGGACATGCGCTTCCCAAAGGGGAAGGCAGTGTGACGGGGTATCATCACCAGTGTTGGGAAAGTTCATTTTCTACATGAACTAGTTCATAGTTCAGTTCACAGCTCTCAGAGTGAACTAGTTCGCTCATAGTTCATTTTTTTTCAAAATGAACTAGTTCATTCATAGTTCACAAAATAAATGAACTAGTTCAGTTCAGTTCATTCCCCCCCCCCCCCCCCAAAAAAAATGGAAAAAAAAAATTGGAAAATTTCAAATTCATTGACAAAGCCCATATAAATGCTCCACAGATTATAAGCCATTATTTAATTTGTGTTAATAATGACATTGCTGTATTTTAGTGTTGCATTAGAGCAGTGGTTTATTATTGTTATTTGATACTAGGACACGGAAACTGTCAAGTTCAAAGTCGCTGTCACTGTTTGTTCTCCCTACACCTCTGCCTACACACAGGCAGTACCCTCCCCCCTTCCACACACACACACACACACACACACACACACACACACACACACACACACACACTTCCTGTATCTTCTGTAGTCGAACATGTAAACTAGGTCAAAGTAAAAGTCGCTATCTTTAAGCTGTTGTTAGTCGGGGTTTCTGCAGGGATATTAATGAAATCTGGTAACTTGGAATGAACGTAATGATGAACGTAATGAACGTTCACGTTCGCGCTCCAGATGAACGCGTTCATAGTTCGTTCATCATCTAGAAAATACTGTCCGTTCAGTTCACTTCTCTCAAAATATGTATAATACTTCTCTCAATGAACTTTCGTTCATTGAACGCGTTCGGGTACATCACTGACCATCACTACGGTTGAGTATGCACTCTGACTGACATACCAACAAGCTTGGCTCCTTGATGTTGCGGTCAAGTTGCACATCCAGAGACCTGGATTCGAGACCGTGTGCAGTTTCGTAAAAGGTTATATAATTTCAGTGAAAAATCTTACATTATTGGCAAATTATTACATTATTGGCTTTATTACATTTAAAACTGTGAAAATTATTACGTTATTGGCAGTTGTTACATTATTGGTCATTATTACATTATCGGCCTTAACAAGCCTTTATTGCCTTAGGCTATAAAATACTAAACAGAACAAATGAACATTTAGCTATTGATATAATACATTGTTATTTAAGATAATGGGAAATAAACAAGTAGGCTATGTGCTGGTGTTATTTTGTAGACTGTTTTGGGGTTTGCTGGTCTAGGTCTAATAAGGTTAGCCTGGCGATGCCATCCTATGTACCTCCGCTAAACATTTTATCTCCGCACGTAGTCTGGACAAAACCCCCCTTGCTGCCTTTCCCTCGGTTACTCTACGGTTTAGCCAATCAGCACAAGGTTTAGAGCGATGTCTCAAAATGTTGTAGTCCTACAGGATAGTGACGCGTTTGTTATTCTCTCCCCCACTTTCGAATTACATTCACAAAATTGGTACATGACATTAGCATCCATGATCTTGAGGATTTATTGCCACTACGATATCAAAATAGATCAGAACTTGCGAGAGATCTGTTAATACTGAAAGCGAAAGTTGTAGGCGTGAGAGCCGGGCGAGGGAATACGTCATATCCAAACGGAAACCTATTTCAATTGCGTTGGGCCAGACTGTATGACATAGTCAACAGTCACTTTCGCCCAGGCTATAATAAGGTGCCTGTCACTTTAAATCTATCTATCGTGTATAACGCCACAAAACTCCAGTAAAATAAACTTTGTTTTTGTGCAAGGTGTAAGTGGAAATCAGTATGCTGCTGCAGATGTTGATCATGTTGTCTTCATTTTCAAGAAATATTCCTCAACGACTTGAGCAGAAGCTTCATTGGATTACAGGAGAGATGTATTTTGCAACAGGCTATGCCAACTGGAGTTAATGTGATTGCTTACTATGAAAATTGCAGTTAGCGTGTGATGCTAATTCACCGGTTCTCGATACCCAACCCAGGCCCTTAGTGAGATGCAAGCAATTTTCATACATCACACATTCACATATGGATTTCCTCCATCCTGCTAACTTTTCATTGGCCTGTAGGCTATATAAAAATGATGAAGAATTTGTGTTTAGGTTTTTATGGATACATGTTCTCTCTCACATAGTCTGTGTCAACTGTGCTCAGCATATTACATATTATGAAACTTTTGAAATGATTTTGATAAATAATCCTGTTGAAATCAGCTTTTTCCAACTTTGGGCTGCTCATAATAAAAATGCATTTGCCTAGCAATAAAGTTAAAGTTGGTCAAGGCATGCACAGGACATTTGTGCCTGAATGTACAGTACCTCACTCATGTCAGATGATTTGTTACGCTGCAAGCATCAGCACTCTTTCATTTGAAAGCTCTTCATGGAAGAGTTGTTTCAGAAGACTGGATGTCATCAAAAATTATTGCATAATTGGACAAACCGCATGTCTATTATCGTACTTCGACCACTCACTTTGATAAACCTGTGACAAAACACTGCACCCCATGATACAACGCGATTTCTAATTTCTCAATGATTCCAAACAAACATAAATGTCAGTATACAAAGTGAAATTTCAGCATCTCACTCTGATATTTGAATTTTGTTTCAAGATTCAAGATTCAAGATATCTTTATTACTTCTCATCATAGGTTTGAAGCCTATAAAAGAGTAAAAATTCTTGTTTTGTCTCCTCAAAAAGATAAATAAATTAAAGGTGTGTGTATGTGTATGTGTGTGTGTAATGTGCAGTGCAAAAAAAGTGCCTTATTGTCTTCAGCATGAGTTCAGCAATCTATTTGCTTGGTGAAAGAAGCTACTTTTGAGTCTAGTAGTGCGAGCTTTCAAACTTCTATACCGTTTGCCGGTAATAGCTCAAATAGTTCATGGTTGGGATGACTAGGATCATTCAAGATTTTTTTGCCTTCCTGATGCATCTTCCCTCAAATAGCTCCATTATGGAGGGTAAGTCACAGCCGCATAATGGTCTGTGCATTTATTTTTCGGGGGTGGTGTGGAACATTTTCTTGCATCTGCTTGGGTAAATATCAAAAATAGGGGGAGGGGGACTGGAAGTTTCACGCTTGCTGCCTGTTTGTAATAGCAAATGAAAGTGGACTCTTAAACAATAGTCTTTCTTTGGAAATTGGAATGGCCTAAAAAGGGAAGTAGTGTTGAATTAAGGCATTTGTTCTGACAACTACTGTGATGCCTTTTGCCTCATTTAATGATCTGACGACTAAATTGACTAAATTCTATTGCTTTTAGGTGAATACCACTTGCAGATTGAGGATGTGGCCCTGGAAGATGATGCTCCTTATGAGTGTCAAGTTGGACAGTCAGAAGACAGTCAAGCAATCATCTCACAAACTGCATGGCTAACTGTGCAAAGTAAGCATTTTTTTTTTCCGTAGTGCTATTGCATTATAATATTCTCCATGTTTGAGAAAATACATGGACAATGGCAGCTGCATTATGGCCATAGCATTTGCACTCTTATTGATGAACAAAATGCCACATAAAGTTAGCAAGCATAATATTTATTACACATGATTTACATGAAGAGAATATGTGTGTTATGGCAAAGGCATTTAATGGACAAGCTTTTATGGAACATTCCTTTTTTTCTATAAAGTCTACAGTTTACAGTTAAATATCAAAATCATGAGCATTATACAATGCATGACACGAGTGAACAAGAATAAAAAAAGATTTAGTCTGTAAAAGTAGTTTTTGATTGGAGTTCCTTACAGATAACTGTAAGACAGACTTTTTTCTCACTTCTTCCACACAGCTGCCTTTTCCCCACTTCTTACTGTACATCTGCCATGAGCCTTTATTTATTTATTAATTAATTTATCTGTTTATCTCTCTTTTGTTCTAATCTTTTCATCACCTACTGTATCAACCCTTGACCTGATTGTCCTTCCTTCTGCACCCCCCTCACCCTCACATACAGCACACTGCCTCCCACTCCATCTTATATACACACCGTCACTGACATCACCCCCTCCCCTCCCCTTTTACCTACATATGTAACTTCAGGGAAGAGGGTGAATGATCAATTTTCATAAAAAGGTGAAATATTCCTTTCATTTCACCAATGTGTGAATCACATAAAACGCTAGGTGCTGTTGCCATGTTTTGTGTCAGACAGCTGTGGTCTAGTGGTTAGGGCTGTAGACTTGTAACTAAAAGGTTGACGGTTCAATTCCCGTCCAATGCGTCATCTAAACTATCAGTAGGTCTACTCTCCAGCATGCAGCCCACTGCACCAGGTCAATGTACTTCACTGTGTGCTGTGTTTCACCGATCCCATGGGGGTTAGTTATATTCTTATCAAAATATAAAGCCTGCATAGTTTTATATAAATTTCATGTATGTTACATGTATGTTTCATACACAAACCTATGTGTGTGTGTCTGATATACAGACACTTAATGTTCCTTATAATTTACTTATTCAAATCATATATATTGTGTGCTTCATTCATATATGACTTAAATGAGAAACGGGCCACTTTTGTAGTATGTGCCATATAAGATTTGGATAGGTAATATGTTTCTGGCAGGAAAGGTTTTTATATGTTTTTTATATGACACTTCTTATAAGTTTCATATAAATCTTTTTCGTATGGGGTCTCTTGATGTTCCAAAAGAATATAGTGAAATACAGTTTCTATCCAGCTTTATTTGCCTTTTTGTTGTGCTAGTTGTTATACTACGCCGATAAAATATTTCCAGAATGTTCAAAATACTGTACCACGTAAAACGTGACAGAAACTGTATTTTGGATAATTGTTTCGGAACATCAACAGACATCACTGCCCACTTGGTGAGTAGCACATGCATTGATTGGTTGCGTATGCAGCTCCTCTTAATTTGTACAGTGTCAAACTTAGCCTATCTGCAAGTTAGATTAGATAAACATCTTAACAAATGTCTTAAAATGGGCTTTACACCTACTGTTACATGGTAAGACAGGACCAGTTTTTTTTTTCAAAATGTTGGTTTCTGACAGTGACACTCCAGAAAAGGGACTAAACATGCTTAAAAGTGAGTGGGGCATATAACCCTTTTTAAGAATCTTGCAAATTAGCTTTTATTGACGATAATCAGGTGCACAACAGGCACCTGGCATAAGCTATGCAATATATTATTTCACCATGTATAATTATTTTTTGTTTGTTAGTTCCTCCCTTGAGGCTGTACATTGAACTGGAATCATCTGAGCCATGGGTAGCAGGTAAAGAGTATTTGGTGAAGTGTGTGGCTTCTGATGCCAAACCTGCAGCAGAAATCTCCTTGTTCAAAGGTAAGTTACCTTGCCCTGTATAAAGTATGCATATTTACATTATTGGTCAAATGTCTGAATTAGAACCTACTTTGATTGGTTTGTGCTTTGAATCAAAGGTTAGTGACTACATTGACACAACCTTCGACTATATATAGGCTGTATGTCTGCATGGTAAAGACTCAAACATTTGGTCAAAGCGATGATTACCTCAGAAGCTTTCTCAAAGAGTTATACTGTTCTTCTCACTTGCAGCCCATGGGCTTTCCCTGGGCAAAGGGGCAGATGCTTTATAAACACTTTTTTTCAAAACAGTTCTTTAAATAAACTGAGCAAAATTGCTTTGTCAGTAAATGCCAGAGCCTGAAAATGATCACGACCAAGTACTTAAGAAATCACAAGATGTGAGCTTCAAGTTTTAAAGGCTTATGAGGTAACATTATAATGCTTTATGAGTACAGGCATGAGTACATATAAGCGGTTATGAATTCTAATGTCAGAAGTTAGAGTCTTTATGAATGCTTTATAACTCTTTATGAATGCATTTATGAATACTGGGTTCATAGAAAGTGTTACCATTATCCTTTAAATTCCTTTATACTCATAAGGTATTTTCTATTTTGAAACTTGACATAGGTGGAATACAACTAAGTGACCTTGACTCGGACAATATACCTGGCTCAGAGGATAAGCTTACAAACACTGAAGTAGAAGTAAGGTATGTATTATAGTGAAAACTCTCAAGCCTCTCATGACTTAAAGAGACACCAGGCCACTGTTAATTTACCAGCCTCGGTTTGCAAATAAATTTACATAGATTAGTGAGAATGTAGAATGTAGTTGTAAATTTTTCAAGTATTCGGCAACTGTAGGTGGAGCTCCGGAGATAGAAAACGGCAGTCCTGCCTGATGTCCCTTTAAATATGAAAGAAAAGCTCTGGGACATCATGTTTTAGTCCATCAGGTGCCACAAGTTTGCTCCTCAGACTTTTACAGGAGCTTAGGGATTGCTTACACGAATCCGTGAGGACATCTTACTGTATAAGACAACAGTTGTCCCATAGCAGGAGGGTGTGATTAGTGAAAAAATTAGAGGGGGATGTTTCTAAAACATTACTGATTTGGTGAAGTCACACATAAACATCTACTACACATCATTCATCATTAAACTTAGTTAGTGACTTAGTTAACATTCATAGAGTAAAAATAAAGACAGGAAGACAAACACAAAGATGCTTATAATGTGCTTATAATGCTTTATTAATACTTTGTTCAAGTGTTGCTGAGAATACCAGTATGAGAAAAAATATGACTGCTGTTTTTTTCTGGCCACTAGAGTCAAGGCAGAAAGTGCAGATCATAGAGGACAGTTGATCTGCCGTGCAAAGAATTCTGCATTGACTACTCCAATGATCGCCACAAAGTTTATGACCATCTACTGTAAGTGTTGCTCAATTGATATAGTATTCTAATAACAGAAAGTGAAGCACATGTTTCCTTTAGACTATGCACATTATCTGTATTAGTTGTAACTGGGAAAGCAGGGTAACTGCCTGTGACGGACTGGGATAAAATAATAAGAATGAAAAAAAGAGCCCAGGCCGCCCACAGACATATGCACAGGGAATTTTCAGGAAAGGACAGCACTTTTAATAGCCACAGGGTAAGGGAACTCCCATGCTTTAAACAACTGCACCAAAACATGGACTAATCAATGCATGAGCCCAATAACCATTAATAGATCATTATACCTAGCTGCCTCATAACAAAAACATGCGTCTTAACGTAGTGCAATTAACTAAGTACAAAGGAGCATTCCTTCCTGTCACATTATGTGAATCCTTCTTCATATTGCTCACAAGTCAGTTTGGTGCATTTTTCAATCTCAGCCATTCCCTCAGATTTGTCTCCGTTTTTCCCCACTTGCCCCGCCGAATTGTCTGTCTTGAAAATGTTTTTATTGTTGGGCATTTTTATCCAGCGCATGAGTCCAAGACAATAAAGTATATCAATATCAATATCAAGGCTCAGACAACAGTGTAGTCAAAGAGTGTCTGGTTTCCAATTTCTAGGCCTTAAAGAGTCAGGCCACCATTTGTGGAAATAAGTTCATTTTGCACCTCCCCTCAAGTTAAGAAATTGAGTTTTACCTTTTTTCTGTTCATCAAGCCGTTCTCCAAGCCTGGCGATACGACTTGCAGCTCTAGCCTAGCATAGTTGCTTGAACTATTTGTTGTTGCTAAGTCCAACAACAAAAATACAGGCGCTATGTACTTCAATCTGCTTCATTTCAACATTTGCAAACAAATAATCAAATAAGACATTTAGATTGTATTAATTCAAATGGAATTATCTGAATAAATAAATTGGTCACACTTTATTTTAAGGTTCACATATTAGCTATTAATACATACCTGATTAATGCCTGTATTAGTGACTTGTAAGGCATGTGTTAGGCAACATTAATAATTTAGGCATGTATTCACAAATTTCTTGTTCATGACTAATTAGGCCTTTATTCTTGATATAATCTTAATAATGCCCTATTAAGCCTTGATCTCTACTTACTAAGTGGTAGTACCAAAATAGAATATGTATAACACACTAGCATACTGTCTGAATAAATCCAGAATAGTGGCAGTATAACCCACTGATGTACTGTCTGAATGAATCCAGAATAGTGGATATTAAGTTCTAAGGTAACAGATTGAATCATATTTATATGAAAACTCAAGATGTTAGTTAATTCTAAACAATAAAGCAACATAGCCCTGTTGCACAAGCCTGCTGACTGCACTGTCTGCACTGTCACCTAACTCAAACACAAATGCAAACAAGCTGTTTACGTTGAGTCAACGGCACAACTAATCTTACTTTGGTTTTGTTGACTCAATGTAAAATGGTTGTTTGTATTTGCATTTGTGTAGGTCTATAATATTGTGTCATTTTATATTATTGTATAATATTTATTCAATACACATGTCCATATTGTCATTTTTTCTTACATCCATCTCACATACCTTAGCATCCATTAGTGTGTTGGCAGTTGAAGATTAAAAGATAGCCAACAACTTGTTTTGTGTGTAATTACTATACGTAGTCATTGTTTTTATAATTCTGTTGTGCAGTAATAAAAAAGGTTTGTTAATTTTGATTAATGAATTTACTTAACTTTTTACTCCATGTCTCTCACCTTTTCTACCTATCAATTTGTTTTTTTTTAGTCCCTCCCCAGGCTCCTGTGATCCAAGGACTTGAGACTGGCATTGTCAAAGCTGGGACTACACTGAAACTTATTTGTCTGTCACATGGAGGAAACCCTTTAGCTTCCCTTCAATGGACAAAGGTTAGATTAATGAACTACACTTACTACAAACATGTTCCACACTTATATCTTGAAATTATATCATAATATAATTAGTAATCTGAAAACACATTTCCTTTAACCACATGAATATGTATGTAACACATGAAACATATATTTCCAAATACAAATCAGTATAACTGTCTGCACATAATCAATTGTACAATATTTTCCATAGACTTCTTGTCATGAATACTTTTGAATTTAATATCCCATTGCTCAGGGCATGAAGGCATTATAGGCTATATAACTGGAGAGAGTGGCTACATGTATGTCCCACCTCCCATATATTTTAATGGCTGAGGCGAGGCCAAATTATAATCAACGGCAAAATCAAACACTGTGGCTTGTATCCAGGAGCAAGCGTCTCTACCCATGCTGGAAATGAAGCATGGACCAAAGTTGATTTTGTTCTCTAAAAAAAAAAGAGTTTATCTTCAGTCCAGAGGGTGGCGATAATTCTCCTTGTTTGCTTGCCAGACAAGAAGAAGAAGAAGAAGAGAAAGTTGGTTGAGGATGTCCCGGGAGTACTAAAGCATGAATGAATGAATGAATGAATAACAGAGACGTATATAACCGACACATCTTCTCATAGGCCCCTCTGTACTGTAGGCCACTAACATACATGACTTTTGTGCACAGACCTGGTTCCAAAAATGTGTGGCGCGTGATGCCATACTTGAAAAGGGGACAGCTCTCCTTTCCAACATACTACCACTCAGATATTTTTAGTATCAACCATTCTGACAATTAAGAACTGAGTTCTTTTGAAAGTCACACACTTATTTATTTATTTATTTATTTATTTATGGCATGCTTGGTCTCTCTGACATGCAATATAGACTGATGACCCTGTGACAGAGCACTGCATCTGTGAGGGAGCCTGGCTAATCCAGCCAGTTATGAACAATGAATGAATTTAATTAAGCTGACAGGGACACTTTTATATGTGGACATATGGACTCATAATATCAGGTTTGTAGGAGTAGGAATGGCTGATAAATTATGAACGGGATAATATTTATGTTTCTCTGTAAACTTCACAGACTCATCATAAAAGACTCTCTCATAAAAGCTTATTCATTTCCTGCCACGTCCATAACGCAAATTGAAAGGCTCATATTCGTATGATATAAATCATTAGAATTTTTGGTAACACTTTACTTGACGGGTGAGTACATAACACATTCATAGCAGCTTTCATAAAATGCTCACAAAGCATTCATGACTGTTTCATAAGACATGACTCCACCTTCATATGCAACCCTTCATAGATGTGAAAGTTAGAATGCCGATAACCTATCAAAATAAAAGTCCAGTGGTCTCAAAGCAGCACTGCCATGTATGTTTAGGTCACATCTGAATATTTTATGAATATCTTAGGAAGTCTACTTTAAATGTCACTTCACTATACAGGTTGCGAAGTATTCATAATCATTTATCTGAGTTTAACACTGACAGGTAGGTTTAAAGTACTTTGAGATGACCTTGGAACAGTTGAACATTACCCTTTAGAATGTGGCCAAGGTATAAAAAAATAACATAATTACCCTTGACTTGATCAGGTAACAGGTTTAAAATCAAGGGCTTCTTTGAGACCATTGGACAGGAGAAAGCTTAATTTTTAATTTATTCTATTTTTTTTATTATTTTAATCTGTTACCTGAACACATCAGGGTCCACAAATACTGGTCAGCTCTAGTTTACCTCTCAGTGGTAAACTCAGATAAATGATTATGAATACTTCACAACCTGTATAGTAAAGTGACATTTGAAGTAGACTTCATAATATATTCATGAAATATTCAATTCAATCCAATTCAATTCAATTTTATTTGTAGAGCGCACAAATACAGTACATTGTCTCGCGGCGCTTTACAGACAGTACGGGAAGCATCCATGAGAATCAGGGGCAAGGAAAAACTCCCTCGCTTTGTAAATAATTTGTTATGTAGGAAGAAACCTTGGGTAGATCCACGCCTCATGGACTCAGCCTACCTGCCTGGGGCCTAATAAAGTATCCGTAAAGTCTGATGCATAGATTGACCATGGTTAACACAAAACAGTATGAGTACTGAATGTAGTCAGAGATGATATACACATAGTTTGTGTGACAGTCAGGGCCAAGGGATGGAGTCAGTAGTTGGAGCATAGGATTAGTCAGTAATTGGAGTGGGATCAGAGTTCATTGGGTGTTGGTCGCCATCTAAGTAGTGGTCATCAGGGGGCCATCAGGCCAGTTCCATCACGGGCCTCAGAGAAAAGGGGGGGATGGTCCTGGTGTGTGGCTCCGGGGAGGTTGGTCAGCATCCGTAGTGGGGTAGGGTTGGTGGCAGGGAGGTACGGGAGGTTCATCACTCAGCCAGTGCGTCGGGGCAGAGGAGGCAAGAGAAACAAAAAGGAACAGAAACAAGAGGATTAGGCCAATCTAGGAGGATATCACTTCATGATATGTGTCATATAATCTAGCTAGAGTGAGGAGAGGGAGAGACAGAGGAGAAAGAGGGTTGTACAGGATGGCAAGTGTGCAGAAGGTGGCAGCACTAGGCTATCGCAGCATAACTAAGGTATGGTACATGGCATCTCACCAACCCAGAAGGGGGTGGTCAGTGGCCGCCTTGGAAAAACAGCAGAGGCAGCCCTCCCAGGAAAGCCCAAGAGGAGTGGTGATATGCCATGGCCCACTCCTAATTATAGGAAATGTAAAAAAGAAAGGTTTTAAGTCTAGACTGAAAGGTATTGAGAGTGTCCGCTTCGCAAATGTAGGGAGGAATAGAATTCCATAGAAGAGGTGCTCGATAGGCAAAAGCTCTTCCCCCAATTGTAGTTTTAGATATGATCACTTTTTCAAGGAGGCCAGCATTTTGAGATCTCAGAGGTCTTGCTGGATGGTATGGAACAAGTAAATCTGTAATATATGCAGGAGCTAAGCCATTAAGTGCCTTATACGTCATGAGAGGGATTTTGAAGTCAATTCGACTTTTGACAGGAAGCCAGTGTAGAGATGCTAGAATGTGAAAAATATGTTCATATTTCTTAGTTCTAGTGAGTGTTCTAGCTGCTGCATTTTGGATTAGCTGTAGACTTTTAATGCAGGTGTTACTGCACCCTGAGAACAGAGCATTGCAGTAGTCGAGTCTGGAGGTAACAAATGCATGTATAAGTTTTTCAGCATCCTCAAAGGACAGGAACTTCCTAACCTTAGCAATGTTTCTAAGGTGAAAAAATGATGTTTTAGAAATGTGCTTTACATTGCTATTCAGGGAGAGGTTTTGATCAATAATTACCCCCAGATTTTTCACTTGTGAGCTAAATGAGAGTGTAGGACTGCTAAGTGAGCTATGATGGTGAAGCGAGGTGTCCTTCAGTTGTTTAGAGGCAATCATCATAACTTCAGTTTTATCTGAGTTCAAGCATAAGAAATGTTTTGACATCCAAACTTTAATGTCTTCAAGACAGGCATTGAGTTTGGTTGTCGGAGTACAGTCGCTAGGCTTTATAGAGAGATAAAGCTGTGTATCATCTGCGTATGAGTGAAATGCAATGCCATGTCTCCTAATGATTTCACCCAGAGGTAGCATATAGAGAGAGAATAGTAAGGGGCCCAGTACTGAGCCTTGCGGAACGCCATATTTAACTTTAGCATGATAAGATGAATGTGTTATGTACTCACCCGTTAAGTAAAGTGTTACAGAATTTTTTTGTGTTTGCCTGTATTCTGCCATGGAGTTTGCATAAGAAAATGAACAAAATTAAGAAATACTGCTAGGCTTGCAGGGGTTATGAATTGAATTGAATGCCTTTATTGTCATTGCATTGAATACAATGAGATTCATAGAGCCACTCTAGTAAAGTGCATCACACAAATACACAATAAAAAGTCCATCTCATACCCATTCATGCAAATACACTCTCCTTCATACACACAAACACTCACCCATGCATGCACACCATATATCCAATACAACATCCACTGCAACATTGCAAATATCCCCCATATTTGGCACATCATCAGCAGCATGTCTGATAGACACTAAAGGCATATCATGATAATGATAAAAAATAAATAGTGCTGTCAAGCGATTAAAATATTTAATCGCGATTAATCGCATTTTTGCCGTAGTTAACTCAGAATTAATCGCGATTAATCGCAAATTTCTTTCTATTCTAAATGTCCCTCGATTTCTTTTTGTTCCATTTTTATTTATCTATTTTCATTTTAATGCTGTTATCAGCATTCATTGGTGGGGGTGAATACCAATTTAAAATAAAAGAAAACCCAGTTACAGCATCAGAAATTATTAACATGTTCAAGTACTGCCAGATGTTGATGTCTTTTATGTTGCTAGTTCACAAGTTTAAAAAAAAAAAAAAAAATGGATGGTGGCCCTTTAAATTAGGCTATACTAACCTATATTTTAAAGAGGCTCAATGAAAATATGGCATTATGGTCTACATGAGTAAACCTACATTGCATGAGCATACCTTTAAAATGCATTTTCTCATATTGGCAATTGCCCTGCAAGAAGCTCTCATTTTAGTGGCAAGGTCATACGTTCAGAATCAGGTATATGCGTCTCGTTTGCACAAATTCTCTCTCTCAGTTGCGCTCCAACCTGTTTCACCTCTCTCACTCGCGCTGCAATCTTGAAACTGATATTAGCCTATTTGCGGGGTATTCAGTTCAAGAGAAGGGATTTCTAAGTGACAACATCAATCCTCTAGCTAGTTAACAACCTAAATATGCGAACATGCGAGTGAGCGTCAACGATTGTGTCGGTAAAATATTTGTTTTCACTGACATCAAATGACGCTCACAAACATTCTCTCAGTTGCGCTCTGACCTGTTTCACCTCTCTCACTCGCGCTGCAATTTTGAAACTGATATTAGCCTATTTGCGGGGTCAGTTCAAGAGAAGGGATTTCTAAGTGGCAACATCAATCCTCTAGCTAATAATTAACAACCTAAACTATGCGAACATGCGAGTGAACGTCAACGATTGTGTCGGTAAAATATTTGTTTTCACTGACATCGGAGCAGCAGAGCAGAGTGCAGACAGACACCCTTGCCGTGTGTACAGTGCGTGTGTAGGTTACTGTAGGCATGAGTAACCTAGTTCCTAGGCTAAGCAGTAGGCCTACTTCAAGCCAAATACAAACACAGGACATAGCCTACTGAAACGTCGGGAGGTGTTGGAATGTCGGAGATATATATATATTTTTTCAAATGCCATTGATAATGGCGGGTCGAATGCGTTAATCGCGCGTTAAAAAAATTGACGGCGTTAAAATGGGTTTGCGTTAACGCCGTTATTAACGCGTTAAACTGACAGCACTAAAAATAAATAAATCTGATAAGCATAAAGTGCATAACTGCATAAAGTGCTGGGTAGGAAACTGTGCAAACTGCATCATTAAAAAAGTTTAGCTTCATTTAAACTTGAGATTGCCTTTGGATAGAAGCTATTCCTAAACCTGCTGGTCCTTGTTTTTAGACTTCTATAGCGTCTACCTGAGGGCAATAGTTCAAACAGTGAGTGACCTGGGTGGGAACAGTCCTTTGTGATTTTTGTGGCTTTTGAGATCATTCTTGAGTTGGCAGTTTCCTCTAGTGAGGGTAGCCAATGATCAGGATAGCCAATGATCAGGATAGCCAATGATCTTCTGTGCCACCACTGTTGACACCACTGCACTGTTGACACCACTGCTGTTCAATCAGGACACAAGAGAAGCGGTATAATACAGTTTTGAAACTGCAACCTGCTCCATGAACATTGCCTTCCCCTTAATTCTCCAGGCTAACATTAGAGTGAGATCAGTGCTAATTTTATTGACGGACGAATCCCAACTTGATTGAGCTTGGTATGTTGCCCTTCACACAGCCAGACTCTTCTTGTCAACCTCTCTCTCGCTCTCTCCTCACGCAACAGACTCCCCCTCGTCTGCACACAAAATAATAACAGAGGTGGCTAAATACTAATATAAAATCCGGTTAACACACAAAAATTGTTCAAAAACTGAATTAAACTCTTCCTCTTATGTTAATTAAAGCTATGAGGACGGGAAAAATTAAACTTCACACTGGTGCAAAGTTCAAAAGGGTTGGACTTACGATACCAAATTAATAATGGGTGTGTTATGGGTGTAACGCAGAAATAACCAATGACAGATCAATCTCTCGTTGCCTTTAAGAATGAAGAGCGCAAAGCGCTATGTGAATTGCTATTAGGCTACACCAGTGGATTTTTTCGAGTATTTTAGTAAATGAAAACAAAATAGCTCACATCAGTCAAGTAATGATCAGAGTCATAATGACTTTGGTAATATTAAATGGGTGTCTACAGGCTGCATCAGACACAGATGTCCTTCAGTCCTAGATACCTCGGAATATTCATTCAATGTCAGCAGACAAACTGAAAGTAAATTTGATTCTCCATTCAACATCTCCTTCTCTATCCTCTCTTTTTCTGTTGCGGGTTAATAAATTGTGTTTAACCACATCTTCCTGGACATCACAATAATTTTCTGATTGTAATAATTAATGTTGTGGCCTTCGTTGTTATGCCGGAAGGAGGACTTCACTTCCTATTGCGCTGTGCGCCCATAAGATAGCATTTTAGGAATGCGTGACTGACGAATGACCAGGTTTTTCCCGGTCACTGGCGGACAGTTTTTCTGCGTCTGTATAATAGCATCTGTTGCGCTTTGTGCCAAGCCACACCTTCGCTACACCTTCGGGCGCATAGTCATTTCCTGATTAGACAACGGACATTAAAACGAACAATGCGCTCGCACAGAAGAGCAAAGACAGCTTGCCCCAGTTGCGAACGCACAATGTCCCGTCTGCATGATAGGGCTAGCCTGACACGCCAGACTATATCATAAGAATGTATAGTCTGAAGACCACTGATAGACTGTACCTCAATGGAGGGGCGGGTGATCGTGTTGTCTTTGAAACTGCCTCTCCACGTAATAGGCTAGCGTTCCGGCCAGTGGTACCAGCTGGTATATCAAACTTTTCCCGTAGCCCGTCGGTAACACGGCAAAGACATCTTTTTCAGAATGAAAAACTTCAGTGCACTTTCTTGTTTCACTTTCAAAGAAAATGACAAATGCAATTCGTCCAAAACTAAAGCCAAAGACGATTCCGCTCTGGTTTGAGCAAGGCTGTCGTCATCGTACAAAGCCCGCCTTACGATTTCCTGTACACAT
The DNA here is from genome assembly GCA_027497455.2 of Sardinella longiceps. NCBI lineage: Eukaryota > Metazoa > Chordata > Actinopteri > Clupeiformes > Clupeidae > Sardinella > Sardinella longiceps. The sequence continues at coordinate 33,425,387 of JAODXP020000023.1, read as the reverse complement.
ACCGCGCTGTGATTGGTTATCCGCCGCCAGAGGAAGGCTACAACGGGTTTCTATCAGTGGCCTCTAGACGTATCCTCTGTGCAAATTCAAATTTGCTACCGCTAGGGGTACGTCTAGAGTCTAGGCTATGATAGGGCCCCAATTGTTGAGAATGTACAATGAAGTTGTATTTTTTCTAATATTTCGGTGACTGTAGGTGGAGCTCCAGAGATAGAAAACCGCAGTCCTGCCTAGGGCTGGGCGATGAAACGATAGCGATATGAATCACGATAGACATGTACTCGATAGCAATAGAAAATGCGCTCGATAGAACTTTCGATAGATTTTTTTCCCCCGTGCGCTGTTTCAACAGCTCTACCAGAAAGGGCACGCACTGACTGATTGTTTACTAGTTAGCTGCTGCAGCTCAGGCTTTGCTTTTCATGTAGCCTGAAATTAGTCAAAGATACTTTCAGCTGATTCATGTTCTTATCTGTCATTGGTTATTCATGCCTTCATCTCCTCTAGGCTGGATTACTGTAACTCCCTTTATTTTGGCCTGTCCAACTCCACTGTAGCAAGGTTGCAAGGAGTCCAAAATGCTGCAGCCAGACTACTTACAGGTACCAGAAAGCATGAGCATATCACTCCTGTGCTGACTCAATTGCACTGGTTACCTGTGAAGTTCAGAACTGATTACAAAATTGCTGTTTGTGTTTAAGGCCCTAAATGGCCTAGCACCACAGTATATCTGTGACCTCTTAAAACCCCACTCTATGCTCAGGTCACTTAGATCCTCTACCCTGCAACTCCTTTCTGTCCCTCTGTCTCGTCTGAAAAGAAAAGGTGACCGGGCTTTCTCTGTTGCTGCTCCTAGACTCTGGAATGACCTCCCATTCCATCTGAAGTCTGCTCTGACTCTACATGAGTTTAAATCCAAATTAAAGACTCATCTTTTCTCCCTGGCTTTTAATACTCCCTGACCAACCCCCCCACCTCCTTTTCTATTTTTATTATCTTTATTATTATTATTTTGTGGTTGTTGTTCTTATTGTTAGGCCTATATAGATATTTTTGTTATTATAATTTTAAGCCATATTTAATTATTATTTTTTCTATTATTATTATTCATACCCTTTTAGTTTTTGTATTAGAGCACTTTGGGTCAACACTGGTGCGTTAAATGTGCTATATAAATAAAATTGACTTGACTTGACTTGACTTGACTTATTTAGTAATGCAGGTCAGTCGTAATTAATAACTGTGAGTAAATTGTTTGAAAAGTCGGATAGGCCTGATGAACAACACTGTTCACATGTATGAACTTGTAAAGTACGACAGCTGACAGCTAACGGTGCACATGACGTTACTGGCTGCAGGGAGATTTGCGATGTTAGCGCACAACGCTAGCAAGGTAAACACACAACAGATAAAGCTCAAACAAGCTAGTATTGTCAGCAACCTACTGAACACATTAAAGCTGAATGATTCTGCAATCTTACCTTACTCAAACTCACTGAAGTAATCAATGTTATCAAGTAGCCTTGTGTGAAGTGAAAGGCATATCAGTGTACCAAAACAAACTTTTTTTGAAGTTTTGAAGTCACATTATGCTAACGAGTCTGCTTCAGAACAGGAGCCACATAGGCTACAATGTAAACCATACAAAGCCCCTATCTGATTGGCCTATTTACAGTAATAGAAGAATAACATAACATATTTTAGTTAAAATATTAATTTCCTTCATGTATTGGTAGGCCTATTTATGCAGCTTATATTTCAGTGTGGGAGAGACATTAGACTTCTTTTTTTTTTTTACTACTAGTTTTATTTAAGGGAGAGAATGGTCTACTTCAGGAGTTTAAGAAATCCCTAAAATAATAGGCTACTTTAAAGCAGAATTCAATCCTGAAACAACATTGTGCTCAAGCACAATGTTGTTTCAGGATTGAATTCTGATTTATTTTTAATATAGAGTTATTACATTCAATGGCAGCACTGTCACGTATAAATATATGGTATATAAACCTAAAAATATGGTATATAAACCTAAAAAAACCCCTAAAACCTAAAAAAAAAAAAAACTAATTTAAGGTGTTTTCTGCACCTGGTCCCTTTTAAATACGTCATTAAAAAAATTCAATAATTATTGATATCGACCAATATACTTATATCGTGATAGAGTTTTCAGCCATATCGCCCAGCCCTAGTCCTGCCTAATGTTTCTTTAAATTGAGCTGAAATTGCTGAAGTAATAAATAGGCTATTTCATTAAACAAGGTGGTTTCAAATCCATGGAAAGATGCACAGATATCGGTGGGGAGTCTGACTGCCAAAAGGGCAGTCTGACTGCCATTATGTATTGGGATGAAAGCCCTGATCCCATTGTCAGACCCTATGGGGGTGGAGTGGGTCCTGGGTTCTGCTCTGCCTGATGCCCGGCCTCATGTGGTAAGTTTGTGCCAGTACCTGGAGGATGAAGGAATTGATACAATTTCATGATCAAGTTTTGGTCCATCAAGTTCCACCAGATTGCTGCTCAGACTTTACAGGAGCTCAGGGATGCCCTTACACAGATCTGAGAGGACATCCCACAAGACAAGCATGCTGCAACGTTACCAAGCATGCATACACTGCAAAAAATGCCCCTCTAGAAATAACCCTCCAGTCAGACTAGCTACAAATCCAAGCGACTCAGGTCGCTGAGGAGGCGTGACTCAGGGCTGTCATTCGTTGGTAGCATGTTGCTAACTTAGGTACTTGGTAGAAAATCGTACATCAACACACAGGTATTTTTTGTGTATAAAACCAATAGTTTCCGATGTCGTTAGTAACACTGATACCTCGATTTCAAAAATATGAAGTCATGAATCCCTAACTTTTTAGTTTGTGGCCAAGTTTGAGATCGTTGTCGTTAGCGCCGCCATATTGTAAGCGGGAGAAAGTTTCGTTAAGAGTACCTCGGCTTCACTCGCATTGGCTGTCGCCGAGTCGCATCGCTCCTCATTTGCATATAATAGCCTTGAAGTCTATTCTGGGCCCGCCCACCGGGCGATTTATCGCTGGTCGCTTGCTCTCATTGACAATGAATAGAAACCGGTCGCGTAGCCCGAGTCGCTCGTCGCTAGTCTGACTGGGGGGTAAGATGAAAATTCTTAAATTTCTGTCATATTGTCTTGTATTGAGCAAAAAAATCTGCCAATGGGGTAAGCAAAATTTTCTAGGTAAGAATTCTTAAAATTTGCAAAAATAGAATTCTTAAAATTAGCAAAATAGTCTAGACTTATTTCAAGCAACATTTCTTGAAACAAGAAAAAATACCAAGTTCTTATTTTTGAGATCTAGAGTCTAAAAACTAGCCATATTTTCTTAAAACTAGTCAACAAAAATGCTGAAAACAAGACAAATTTGCTTGAATAAGACATTTATGCTAAATTCAAGCCAGGCAACATGGTCTCCCATCCAGCTCTGAATCCTTCACCATGCCACTTAGCTTTATTTATGAAGTTGCTCTGCTTACCTTGGTTTGCCACTGTGAACTTGTTAAATCTGAATGATCAAATACCAGTTTTGTCTAGTAACTATTTTGAAGTAATTCTACCACGATTTGTTTCCAAAGTGTTACAAACTAAGTAGCCTATCAATAAGTTTCAGATCAACATGGTACAGCGCCACCAATGGGTCAAATCTGGAGTTGCATCTATGAAAGTGCCCGTAATTTTTTCAAAAATGTTTTCCCAAAATACAGGATTACAAAAATGAGTGATTATGTCTCAATTAAGTCATTAAGTATTCTTATCTTTAGCATTATTCACCCTATATTTAGTAGTTTAGTCTAGTAGTATGCAAGCGCCATAAATACTGTATACCAGCAACAGCCTATCAACCACCAGTGTACAACCACTGTCACTATGACAGCCTACTAATCAATATGATTTTAATAGCAACCAGCATAGCAACCACCATTACTACAGTAAAGACCAACCAACTACCTCAAGTACCCTAACAACATCTTATAGGCCATCTCCATATGACAGCTACCTATCAACAGGCATAGACCAGGATTAAGAGAGTAGGTTATACACCATGAATACCATGGTGAATAGGCCACTGACTACATGTGCCTAATTTAGGACATGGTAGGCTATGACAGCAGAGATCCCAAATTCAACACAAGTATAGTAACTGAACTGGTGTCATTGTGTCATATAGGCCATCTGATGGGCAAACTGTAGCTGATATATCATTTTGGATCTTGATTGTGGTGTTAAACTAGTTATAATACTTTTAAGACTGCGGAGAGGGATTAAAAACCTTGCATTTCTGTCATTTTCTTTAAGATTCTTGAATTGAGAAAATGTATTAAGATTTTTAGTCTTAAAATAAGGAAAAAAAATCTTGTTACTTTCTTGAGATCATTTGTAAATTTTCAAATCCATCTTGATATTAGCTGGAAAATCTTATTAAGAAAAAGTTAGATCCATTTTCTCAAAATAAGACAATATTTCTTAAGCAAAAATTGCTTGACAAGATTTTATTTCTATCTAGACTTAAAATAAGAAACAAATAAGGAAAAAAATCTTATTGCTTTCTTGAGATCATTTGTCAATTTTCACAAATGCTTATTACTGGTTAAATTCATCTTGATATTAGCTGGAAAATCTTAATAAGAAAAAGTTAGATAAATTTTCTCAAAATAAGACAATATTGTGCTTGATATAAATTGCTTGATTTCTATTTGTACTTAAAATAAGACTTATTTTCAAGAAACAAGACTTTTTTTACTTGCTTGGAAATCACTTTTTGCAGTGTACAAAGCACACAAGCTACACAAGATATTGAGAAGCATTTTGAGTTGCAGAAAATACATTTTGGCAAAATGGGTTAGCCTTCCACATCATTATTTTCACCTTTGTTTTAGGGGTCTCTATACCCCCTCTAGGCCTATGCAGACTGAAAACTTTTCCAATTCCAAGAAAAGATCCTTTAGTTCCTAAGACATTGCCTTATCTATGTAAAGATATCCAATAAAAAAATCACATTTAGATCTGATGTGTTTTAAAAGTGTTCCTTTAATTTTTTTGAGCAGTGTATACTTTGCACTATATAAATAAAAATAACTTACTAAATTACTTACTACTCTTAAGCAGGAGGTGATTTTGTATTCTGAGGAGGGAATCTTCAGGGACACGCCTGCGAGGATGCAAAATCATCGTCAATTTCCTGCAAAAAATTAGTGATGGGCAGGCACGGAATAGTAATGACAGCATGCACCAGTCACAAAAGCCCCTGGTTTTCTCTGTGCTGTTCTTTATGCTCAAATTCATTTGTACAGGTGAACTGTTATAGGTAGCACTTTCTAAGTGATTAAAGTATTTACTCACTATAATTTCTGCTTTTCTCATATAAGAACGGAAAGCTTTTGTCAAGCAGCTGGGAAGAGGATACTGTTCAGAGGACATCCAGGAGTTTGCTAGTCTTCCAGGTGACTGCAGAGGATAATCAAGCCATTCTGCAATGTGAAAGCATGAACCAGGTGTCTCAAGCGCCATTCTCCATCAGCCAGCTTATAACTGTATACTGTGAGTTTGTTCATGATTACTATGGGTTTTATTTTGTATCCAATGATTTGCTTGGCACCATTCCTGTCCCATGTATTTATCACTAGGTGCCAGATCATTGTAGTTGAGTAGTCGGTTGGTCTCACATTTGGTAAGCTAGATTTCACATTGTGTCGTCAAAATAGGGCCCATTATGTTTCTGGAGAATCAGCACAGACCCCTAAACCATGGAGCCAGAACTTTAAACTGTGTTACATGCACAGCCAATGTTGGTAGGCACCAGTTAGCTCCTAGCGATTTCGCACCCCAGGTTTGTCCCAGTCAGTAGCAGACCTTTTTTCTGCATCTGTAGCGCTTTGTGCCTAACCACATCTGTTTTTTTTTTTTACAAGGGCGCAAAGTCATAGCCTGACATAGCCCGCCCATAATACGAATGTTCATCCGTATCCATGGTCGGGGAACGGTCTTCTGGGGCGTGTTTACATCGGTAGAGAGTCTACTGGTCAATAAGGGAAGCTGTTTGACGAGCTGTCCAATCGTGTCAAACCAGAAGTGAATGCCCTCGGGGGCGCCAGCGGCCGCCAGCGTCAGACCATCACTCCGGGGACCCGGGTTCGATTTCGACCCAAGGTCATTTCCCGATCCTACCCTGTCTCTCTCTCCCACTCGTTTCCTGTCATCTCTCCACTGTACTATCTGATTAAAGGCAAAAAGCCCAAAAAATATCTTAAAAAAAAGAAGTGAATGCCCTCCCCCCTGCAGTATAATCGTGTCAGGTTAAAGAACCTCCAGACCATGGATACGGATGAACAGCAGTATTACGGTCGGGCTATGTCAGGCTAGCGAAGTCATCTCCTATTTAGACAATGTGAATTTCTTGACTAAGAGTAAGCGTTATCAGGGAACCGGCCTCTGGTCAGTAAAGTAGCAGAGGTCGTTGTTAATCAGTATCTGTATTGGTGTTGATGGACTTACTAGAGGAACAACAATGCGAGGACCCCAAAAACAAAAAGTAATTTGAATGTTTCACATTTTCATTCTTCTTTTACTTTCAGTTGAGCCTGTAAAGGTGAGTTTTTTGGGAACCTCTGAAGCAGTTGACGGAAAACCAGTGACTTTATGTTGCCATGCAAGCTCCAGTAATCCTCCTGTCCAGATACGTTGGTGGTTAGGCTTCAGGGAACTAAATGCAACAGTTAACTCTGAGTCAGAGGTAAGTAAGTATGCTTGTGCATAATTACAATACACATGCTGGTTCAAAATATTGGATTATTGACTGGTATAGGTTATTTCAGATTTATCAGGATCCCGGACAGGAAATACATGTTGGCCTGACAGTGTACTCTTTATGTGATTTAAAAGCACTCATGTTTTCCTTATTCCGCGGGTAAACATGGGCTCTGCCATGACGATTGTCTTTCAACATCCGGTCTGGCTAGACTTTGGCTTAGCGTTGTGATATTTGATGTTTTAATGGTCTGATATATAAGTGGTCTTACTATGAAGTTGTGCTCACTATATCAATCAATAAGGTTAGTACAGTTCGTCGCCAGATTAAAAAAAATAATAATGTTTTCAGCAGCAAAAATGGTGTTTCCACGGCTACAATAAGGAGCTTTGTGATCTTGGTATTTCATGAAAATTACATGGATGTGTATGAGAGGCAGGTGGCAAACGGAAGTTCCAAGACAATCGGAGGACAAGAAAAAATTATTAAAAGGGGCGGGACAATATAAGCTGAATTGCTTGAAGTTTAAGGAAACCTTCACTTGTAAAATGCAATTTGTGTGAACTTGTTGTGCCCTCTGGGAAAAAAACGGAACCCCAAGAACAAAAACAGGATGTCCCTATACAGGACGGTTGCCAACCCTTGTGGTCGGCTCTTCCTTATATGGTAAACCTGCATCTCTAGAGGGAGTTAGCACTTTATGAAAAGCTAGTAGAGGCGATTAGCTAGAGCAAGAAGCAAGCCATGAGCAGTGTTGGGAGTAACGAGTTACAAAAGTAACTAATTACTGTAATGCATTGCTTTTTGTGGTAATTTGGTAATTTAAGGCATTACAGAAAAAAATGGTAATGTTTTCCTCGGTACAATTGTCAGTAACTCAAGTTACAATGCATTTTTAACTGGGAATGAAGTGGTGTTTTTTTCCTTCATACAAATTCACCAAAAATCACTGGGAGGTCAACAAGGGTGAAACGTTTGCTGTGCTTACACTAATATTGTAATGTAAGGGACTACTTTAAAATGTTACAGTTTTGCAGTAACTTGCCCAACACTGGCCATGAGTTAGCCTACTGTTCACATTCAACAATAAATGGCACAAGCCAAGTAAGAACTTCTTCTGTGATAACTACTCGGCTGAAAGGATATCACACACTAAAACTTGCTGTGCTAAAGGAAGACACATGCCTGTCATGTCAAAAGCGCAAAAGTTAATTCTGTGCCGGTTAGTGTGTGCGTAGAGCAGCAAAGTGCACTCCAGAGGACACCTGGGGCCTCATGTACTACAGGTGCGTACATAAAAAACAAGTAGCCTAAACTCCGAGCACCATTTCATGAAGCGTGTGCGCAATTAATGACAGCATGTACATATTTGCTGGAGGCTCCCCATTTTCTTGGCACCTCCAGGGCTTTATGTAATGGCAAGTTCACACTACCGAATATTAGCCACGAAACGTCAAAATACTACACGTTTGTGAGCTATCCAGTGTTCACACTTTGCAACTCGGATTTTTAGAGTTTGATCTGCGACCTCTGTGTTCAAACTACAAGACCTGGCACAGACAGAGCCTAGGATGCGCTGAGCTTATTCACGTTCGTATAGCCCTCTACATAATTAAATTTCAATTAACTTGAAGGGTAATTATTTTTTCAGGGTGAAAATGGTGGGATGACAATCATGTCCAACCTTACATATATAGTCTCTCGTGAGGAAAATGGTCTGTCTCTCTCATGTGAGGTATTCAACAAAGGCACACACTTCTCCAGCATCAAGTCTAAGACAGTTAATGTATTCTGTAAGTTGCACAATAACATTTCACTGCCATATGTTTATCTTTAAACATCTTCACCACTTTCCTCTCTCCCTCCCTCCCACAGATCCGCCATATAGGGTGTGGCTGGATGCTCCGTCAGATGATGTAACGCTCCAATCGGGACATTCAATCCATTTGTCGTGCTTTTCAAGTGGAGGGAATCCTACAGGACAGCTAACATGGTTTAAAGTAAGTATGTATATAAGTATGTATGTATGTTGAATTCATGTGCATTGTCTTAAAGCAACACTAAAGAATTTCTTCAGATTTGTTTATTAGCACTGTCGTAAAGAAGCTTGCCTAGCGCTGCCTTCAGTTGAGGGAATGTAATTTGCTAATCTAGTGTAAGAAGCCGTTTGGTTTCATAGCTTGATGTCATGTGTCATGCCACCCAGGGCCGTATCAAGGTACTTGGGGGCCCCAAGCAAACAGGACATGAGGGCCCTTCACTCCCCGTAAATACTTACATGAACCACATTGTTATAATTTTCAAACATCATCAATATAATTATTTGTATTGTACAGGTGTCTAACTCCAGTTTAAAGTCATTTTTGTTGAAAAACACCACCAACTTAACTACTAAAATGATTAAACAGTCAATCTTGGGGGCCCCTTTCAGCCTGGGGCCCCAGGTAATTGCCTGGTTTGCCTGCCTTGTTGCGACGGCCCTGATGCCACCAAAACAGTATCAAACTACGTCTAAACTATGCCTGCAGACTATTCTGATATGGTTCGCTAAACGATCACACAAAAATTATTTCTGTGTGTTATCCACAAGGTGGTGAAGACAAAAGTTGAAAATAAAAGGAGCTGATTTTAGGACTAGTAGAACCACAGGTTCACTCGAATTATCATAGACTTCATTTTGCTAAGCAAACTGTGGAACTAAAGATATTGATTAACTGAATGAAGATTATGAAAGTGAAGATATAATTTCTTGCTGGAAACGTCATAAAAACTTTTATTTGTGACGAAGATTTGTAAAATATTGCGTTAAGCTACGTTGGGAATGAAAGGAATCTCCCCAGTCAGTGGGTGACGTACTTTCCCTGAAATGAAATGAAATTCTCTGTCATGTTGTTTTCTTTTCCTTGCCTACTCCGACTTATTTTTATTCGGAGATTCCACCATCATAATTCAAAAGGTACTTGACTGTTGTTCTTTCTTTGTTTCTTTCACATTATAAGAAACGCCTTGCTCCACCTGTCGGCGCCATAACGCTTGTCGTACAGCAGTCCTGGTTTGTAGTTTTTTAGAACTACAGATCCACTACCCGATTCCTCCTACATAGTGTGGTTACAGCAGAGAGGGCTGTGAAGCGACTGCTGAAGTGCCGTTCACCCTGTTGCGAGTTGATGAACCACGGAAACGATTTTGGAAACATACTGTATATAACCCTGGGTACAAAATAATCTTTAGTGTTGCTTTAAAGATCTAAAAAAGCTTCACCCCTCACTACCACATCATCCTGCCTATTTTAACCAAATCATTAAGGTTTTCTGTTTACCCAGCAGTAACATAAACATTCATGTTAATTTACAGAATGGCAGAGCTGTTCAGGATTCCTCTAAACAATTCTCTTTAGAAAGAGGTACTGTTCGCGAACTAAGAATCATCCTTCATCCCAGTGACAACTTGGCCACATACCGCTGCGATGCTACCAACAAGGCCAAGAAAGTACTGTCGGCTGAAACCAGGCTTAAAGTACAGTGTAAGGATGAAAACACAGAATACTGATGGGGGAGGAGAAGGGAGGAAAAGTTGGAGAAGGACTCGTAATTTAAGAGCGAGTTTTCGAGACCTTTGTGTCTCTCTTTTTTTCCAATAGATTTTTCACAAAATTATTTCAATGGTAATCATGGACGTCACTAGGATCCAAGGAGAGTCAAGGGGGGCTTAGCCCCAGAGTGGTAATATGTAGATAAAATTTTTAATAAATAAATTATATTATACAGTGTATATGTGTGTATATTGCCAACTATTTATTACTTGAAGGACATTTATCAGAATATCTCATATCTTAGGCTATTTTTATTAACAAAATTAGTCTAAATCAATTCATCAGACTGGTTTGCGAAGAGAGATGTTTGCAATTATCTCCATCAATGACTGTGGTGTAAATGAACTAGGCTCTTCTTTTCTAAATATAGCTGCATATTTATTTCAGTCTAATGCACTGAGCAAGATACAACAATGGTAACAACTAGCTTAGTTCAAATCCTAGGGACATCTGATGATAGTCAAATATGAAAGTTTCTCAAACATTTATTTGTATGCAAAATGAGCATACAATAGCTATTACAATATATGCTAGGCTATAGCAAATAAATATGTCCATCAATGCATGTAGGACAAACTAATCTACAGACTAATGTATATTTCATAGTTCAGTCTTTTGGAGAATATGTTGCCTAGAAATTTGCTGGATCAGACTATAGCCTACCAAACTTCAGATTTAAGACTATTTTTCCTGCTCAATTTGAAGCATAGTTCGTCATCAGTTACAACAAGAAAAAAAATGCTCTCAGTGGATGCAGGCAGAGCTGGAGAATTTACTGGGAAATTTCACATGTACTTAAAGTGGACTTTCTTGTGGACCGTTTATCATAGAAAATAGTGAGTACCATTGTGAGTACTAGTACCATTGGAAAGCTTGGAGCCTACTGAATCCGATGGTGTAAGGAGATCGCGTATCTGACATTAACTCCGCGAGTACAGTAATTTCCCGCGTATAAGCCGCATTGTGTATAAGCCGCAGGACAGTGTTTTATGGGATTTTAAAAAAACAAAACCATATTAACACCATATTAACTGTCCCCCTGTTTTAACCTCATAGCGTAAGAAATTTTGCAAAATCAATGTATAAACCGCGGCTAATAGTCGGGAAATTACGGTAATATAAGAATGGATGTAATTTACATACAATGAAAATAATCTGCCCAGCGTTAGGGGGGCTTGGGGGAAATTTAGGGGGGCTTGAGCCCCCCCAAAATGAACCTAACGACGTCCATGTTGGTAATATTAAATCATGGTAATGAAAGGATACTCACAACACATAACACATAAGTTTTAACATTTACTAGTACTCAAGTGGAAATGTTGGGTTAGCCCAGATGATAAAACTTTACCATATTTGGGGAAAATGATTTTGGTGCATTTCTCATATAAAAGGGCATGTAGGATTAGGGATTGGTATCGAGAACCAGTTCTGACTCAGAAGGTCTCAAATTCAATTCCATTGTATGTCTCCAACGTTATCAATTCTTTTTAACGTTTCTGTCATTTCACTGCCTGCAAGTTTGCGGTGCATTTGCATCATGCACCAACTGCAATTTTCATAGCCTAGCATACCACATTAAAGGGACATCAGGCAGGCCTGCGGTTTTCTATCTCCGTTGCTCCACCTACAGTCGTCAAAATAATAGAAAAAATACAACTACATTGTACATTCTCAACAATCGAAGTACAAGTAAATTTATTTGCAAACCAAAGAGTACGAACCAGAGATCATTTTCGTACATTCCAAGTCGGTTGTAAATACGATTTCAGTTTATCTACTTTCAGTTTCTATTTCGTGGACCCAGCACCAGACATTCTGCAAGCAGGATTACCGTAAAACAAACGCTAGAGGCTGACGAGGGAGCCATCGGTCACCCCACAATGAACCATTTAATCATCAAAGTGACTTTGAGGTTGGTAAATTAACAGTAAAAACATTGCCTGGTGTCCCTTTAACTCCAGTGTTTCACATAACCTTCCACATTGAGGAGACAGAGACATGTAGCTGTTTTCAAACTTTCAGCAGTGCGACCTCCAGACTCCTCCAGTTACGCATGCACGCACATACATACACACACACACACACAAGATGAAAGTGTGTGCTGCTCCAGAGCCCATTTAGGGAGAGCCGGATCACTCCCTATTAACGCCATTCAAACCGCCTTCTACCTGCAATTCCAATGGCAATTCCGATAGGGGCGCTCGCGAGCAAGTCCAAAAACAATGGGGGCCTATGGAGCTAAATGCTAAAATATTTTTTTCTACACATTTTTATCCAAAATATCACAGATTCGAGTTCATTTTTAGCAACGTGGGCATCGATTTACATATTAAAAATGAAAGGTATGAACACCTACGTCCATCACGTTTCTCATACTGAGAGCAATTTTTACCTCAATCTCACTAGCATTATGCTAGTCTATTCAAGTGAATGGGCCATAGAACGCCATTCATTTTGGACTTGCTCGCGCGCGCCCTCTCGTTGCAGTACCACCGGAAGTATTTTGAGAGTGATCGTTCTCTCTATTAAAATTTCTCTGGCTGCTCCTAGGTGACAATAGCAGTAGTCGTTACAAAAGGTCCAATATGTTGCCAATGACTGTTATGGCGAGTTGAAGACTACTAAAAGCACTTGGAGTTGGTAAATAGCTTACAGAATAATACTGAATGTACTGATTTGATTTTATTGTAGGCTAATAACTGTAACAATTCCATTATGCTGCTGTGCGCCTATGTGTGTGGTGCTCAGCTGACTTGCAAAAAATAAATGCTTGCACGTCAAAGACATGCAGCTGTAATGTATGAAACCAAGGTTGCACAGCTAGTATAAGTTTCATTATTAAAATGATCAGTTAAAGTAATTTGCTGTAAGCTTCAGTGAACAAATATTTAGCCTGAATGGTTTAGCCTGAATTTAGCAAATATGTAGCCTGAATGGTTCCGGTTAGCGGACTTCGCTTGTGTTGTGACTGCTTGTCACTAATGAAGGCTACTCACCAAAAGGACAAAAAAATGGCATATTGCAAGACACATCTCTCCCATAATCCAATGAAGCTTCTGCTCAAGTTATTTATGAATATTTATTGAAAATGATGAAAAAGTAAACATGATCAACACCTTCAGCAGCATACTGATTTCCACTACTAACACCTTGTACAAAAAAACAAAGTTATTTTACCGGAGTCTTGTGACGTTAAACGCGATAGATAGATTCAAAGTGTCAGGCACCTTTTTAAACCTACACCAGCAAACATCAAAAAGCCTACAAAATAGCACATACTTCTTTATTTCTTATTTTATTCTAGCAATGTATTATATATTTTTGTTCTGTTTTGGCTTGGCTTGGCCTATAGCAGCAATAAATGCTGATGATACATTTCTCCTAATAATTTTATAGGAATTATCGGATTGTAATTGGATATAAACATACAGCATAAAGACTGCCTTTTTTGGCATGATGAACTATGCCAGGATAACCGATAAGATACTCAATAAGGACTTGGATTGGCAGAATTGATAATGGCATTGATATTAATAAAATCTTATTAATACCCAACCCTATGTGGGATATAGGAAAAAGTAATCAACCCCCATATGTAATACCTTTTTTGAAAGCAGATGACCTCAGGATATCAGAGATAGGTCCCACGAACCTGCTCCATTTGCTACCCATGCGTATGTCATTTGGTACTGGTGACTGGTGTCAGGGCTGCATTAATCAGAGAGTGTACACATTTTCTGAGGTATGGTATGCCATTTATATGTATGGCACTGCATACAGCATTACACATAAATATAATATAATATCATTTAATTGCTCCTGCTCTCATAGACGGTGCTTATAAGAAATCCTGCAACGGGTAGGTGTAAGTGGTTGAAGTAAGATTACAGACAAGTGGTTTGTCCAATTATATGGAAGAATTTTTGATGATGTCCAGTCATCTGAAACAAATATCTTATGGAGCAAATTCAGATGGAGTAGCCTGCCTGATGCAATCATAAATTCATCAATGTTCATAAGTTTAATTACACCTAAAAGTGAAAATAAATTCAAGGTGTAATGTTTATACCATTGGTGATAATCTTTCATTCAGGAATGCTATAATGAATAGTATTCTGTCTCACATGCTCAAGTCTTTGGTCTGCCAAAAATGGGAGGATCATTGTTTGTTAGCATGTTGCGCAATGTTCATCACCACATATATTTCTGTCTAACTGGTTGATCACATAAAAAACAACCAACACCAATTACCAGCCAATGAAATTTTGACTCCCTAGCCTAAACAAGTCAGTGTTCAAAGGTTCGTAAGGCTCTCAAATATGCATCCTTTTGTTTAATCATGATCCTTCTTTGAATTGGCCTATATTGAGCATCTAAATTGGTGGATAATCAACATGCACTAGTGCCTTATGTCTGAGGTGAAAAGATTAAAGATAAAACTAATTCTATGATTGAAACAAATACAAAATGTTATGTCTGGACTTATACAATGCAATAATAATACTATTAATATTAATACAACAATATTTTTTCCTGTTTATGATCTTTTACTTTTTTCATTAGTTCCAGCAATTAATGTAAAGATACAGGTGCAGCCAGATGTTCTAAGGAGTGGTGAAAAAGTCACCTTGGTCTGTTTGTGTGGCAGCAGCAACCCAAAAGCCAATATCACTTGGACTGTGGGTTCCAACTCCAAAAGGTAATTGACTAACACCATCCTTACTACACACAAACACTTAAAAAGACAATTTAAGAAAAACACATTCACAGATGTGGTATTAAGTAAACAGGATAAAGGCCAGTAATGAACATGGCAAATACCTCAGCCTTCTTCATTAATTCCATACAACAGCACACCTTGCCAGAAAGTGCCAACTCTCACGCAATGAGCTAGAGACACACCTATTTCACTGTTAACACACGCTCACACGCCTCAGTCCCAGCTTCACTTGCATTTACTTTAGGCTACTCCACCCACTCACTCAGACATGCAGCAGAGGAGGTAGCCAAGAGGAGCGTACAGGTGGTGGCAGCAACCAGTCACTGTTGATGACTTTGGACGCACTTGCTGTCTCTTGCTGTACTAGGGTCTAGCCAGGCTCGGCAGAGATACTGATCATGTGGGTGGGCATAGCAGTTGTCTGTCAACTCGCCGCTGCATAATACGTCAGGTATCTTTCGTCACAATGAACATAAACTTTTTATCTTCATACATTGTAAAATGTACTAGGGTCTAGCCAGGCTCAGCAGAGATACTGATCATGTGGGTGGGCATAGCAGTTGTCTGTCAACTCGCCGCTGCATAATACGTCAGGTATCTTTCGTCACAATGAACATAAACTTTTTATCTTCATACATTGTAAAATAATATTAAAATGTTTCCTTGTGTAATATTGTTTGTAATCATTCATGATACCAACAAATGGAGTTTTGGGGTTCTACAGCAGTTCAGCATAGTAAGCATAATTTTTGGTCTCTTTAACCATTACAGCGTGCAACTTCTAAATGTAAAACTAATGTTAGCTTGCTAGTGTTAGCTAGCTAATAACTTGTTGTCATAGCCTGATCTAATATTAAGTTTATCTGCAACAAAAACGAACAGTAACAACTTACTCCATAGGCTTAAAATGATGACAACCAGTTGGGGAATATCAGGGATACATCCAAAAAACTCTCAATAACTCCATTAAACGATAGCAACTCAATTTTTTAGTACCATTCCACAAATTTTCATTTTGCTTCAGCATAACAAAAAGATGGGGATCTCTGCAACTATCTTCCGTCACGTCCCTTGCCTCTCAAGACGATTTGATTGGTCTGATACAAGTTAGATCGTCCTGCCTTCTTCTCTGCTGAGCCTGGCTAGACTCCTGTCATGGCCAAATGAATTTGCTGCCGCTAGGGGGGGTCTAGATTTCTAGCCTAGCTGTCTCTGCTACATACCATTCAATAGGCTATTTCCGGCAAAAGTTTTCCTTTCACCGCTTCAACAGAGCAATCCCAAAATTCCATTGGCAACTCTTGATGTAACCCATGTGCATGCACATGCACATAATCAGTTTCAAAAACCCATATTTAGCACCCCTGTTTGTTGATCACAAGCTGAAAGTTCATGCCTGGGTTCGATTCCGACCCAAGGTCATTTCCTGAGCCCATTACCCATCTCTCTCTCTCTCTCTTTCTCTCTCTCTCCCACTTATGTCCTGTCACTCTCTACTGTCCTATCAGATTAAAGGCAAAAAAAGTTCTCATGTAAGCCTGCATCCTCCCTCTGTGGTCTCGCGTGTGAAGGCAAAGTGTTGGCAAAGTTGGCAGCTCTGACCTTGTTGTCGATTATGGAAGCATGTACATCCTTGATTTATTAAGTAACAAATCCCAGCCTTTTCAACTATAAGCATTGAACATTATTCACTTCAAACATAGATTTTTATCTCAGTCAAATCAAACTTCTTTCTATACGCTCATGAAAAAAGGGCTTTTGGTATTGCTGATGAATGTTTGCTAAATTGAATATACCTCTTTCTTGTAAGTCCAAAAACAATTAGTCTTTCTTTGTGATTTAACTGTAGTGTCCGTGGGGTGGAAACAGCCAGCAAACAAGCAGAGTATGGTGGTGTGTCCTTTAGAAGTACTCTGTCCCTCTCTCTAACTTCTCAGCACCACCAGGAGAGGGTCACCTGCACTGCCTTCAGCAAGCTACTATCTGGGGGAGTGAGCTCTTCCTATGCATTCAATGTGCTTTGTAAGTGAATATGTGTGTAAGTGTTTAATAACTATGTGCTATGTTTAACACTAGAACTAGACTTCTTCACCCATGTAGCCTGGCGAGTGCCAAACTAAAAATCACAAGTGATATTTAGTCTGGAGACCTACCTTTTGCATCTCTCGTAGCGGAAGCATCGTTTACGATTGTCCAGAGCCGTTTATTGGGTGCTATGAATGTGTATCATAGTGTCTGTGCATAGCTCAAAGCCACCACGTGGCGTAAAATGCAATCGAGGGCCGTAATAGTCCCTTTTTATTCTGTGATTGGATACCGAAAGCAGGCGAGAAAATCGGCCATGGTCACCATGCTGCTTTGCAGAGTGAAATAAAATAAGCGCGCAAAGGAGCATGGGAATTCCCAGGCTACCACCCATGCTCAATGTAAAGGAATGCTGCCAGTAAAGGAGAGTTCTGGTGAGATCAGGGCCAAAATTAAATGGTGGCATCATACAAAGTTTGAGCGTTTGCCAGGGAACAGAATTATGATTTGTGGTGCGCCGTTAATGGCGTTAACATACTGTGTTAACGCCAGACTCTTGTTGGGCGATAAATAAATTAATGCCATTAAAGGAGACATTGATTGAACCTTTATTTTATTCTCGGAAATACATTGAGGACGGACCTCTTTTGCGATGTAGCCGAGATACAATAAATTATTTAAAAATTATTTAAAACATGACTAACATAGCCCATTACACATACATACACATACTGTAATAAAATAGACAAACAAAATAATTAAAACAGACAAACAACTAACAGAACCAACGACACAAACAAAACAAAAGAAATTCAAGAAAAACAGGAACAGGGTGGGGTAGGGATAGTTGCCACTAAGTGCTTGAATTGCTCGGAGGGAATTAGGACTTCGAGCTTAAGGGTGCGTTGGATTGTATTCCAGGACATGGGGGCATCGAAACAGAAAGCCGACTTGCCTAATTCAGTTCGGGCATAAGGAATTTTGAGATGAAGGTGACTGTGAGAGCGAGTATGATGGGGACCTGAGTACCAGTGTAGTAAAGAAGAGATGTAGGATGGAAGTTTACCTAATAGAGCCTTATAAATGAGCAGAACCCAGTGTCTGAAGTGCCTTTCAGAGAGAGATGTCCAACCGATTTTATCGTATATAATGCAGTGATGTGTGTTATAACTAGCACCCGTTACGAATCTGATGGCAGAGTGGTACACTGTGTCAAGGGTTTTAAGGGAGGAGAGAGGGGCATTTTCATAAATAAGGTCACCATAATCTAAAACAGGCATAAAAACAGCTTCAACTATCCTTTTCCTGCAAGAAATGGGAATACACGTCTTATTTCTGTGCAGATATCCGATCTTCTGTCTGAGCTGTTTTGCAAGGCATTCAATGAGGAAAACTTCAGTTTATCATCTATCCATATGCCCAAGTACTTGTAAACTGACACCAGCTCAATACTGACACCAGTCAATGTATGAAGATGCAAGTTTTTGGTAATAGAGTTCTTGGAACCAGAAAAAAAACATAAATTTAGTTTTGTTAGCACTAAGTACTAACTTGAGATTAAAATGAGCATCTTGCAGAGCATTAAAAGCAGTTTGCAAATTATCAAGAGCAAGTTTAACATGAGTCAGCAATACAGTAGATCAGTGTTTCTCAAACTTTTTCAGACCGAGGACCACATTGCCCCCCAAAAAATTTTCAGGGACCACCTGCCATCGCACCCCCTCGCCAAGTCACTTGCTGCTACACTTTAACCAAGTCATAGGCACTTAAAATGCTTTAATAAACAGTAAATTACAGGTTTGCCTCTTATATTCAGTGTACAACTAATCTTTGGTCATCAAATAATGACACAGGCTAAATTCACATATTAATATGGTTATCAATTCGCGGACCACTTGAGCTTGCTCGCGGACCACCAGTGGTCCCCGGACCACACTTTGAGAACCACTGCAGTAGATTATGGTATCATCTGCATAAAGATGGACATGACAGTTATTAATAGATGAAGCTATGTCATTAATATAGATAGTGAATAGCACAGGTCCTGAAACGGAACCCTGTGGAACTCCCTTTGTTGAGGGCAAAAAGTCAGATTTCAAAGTGCCTGATTTTACACACTGAGATCTGTCACTGAGGTAGCTTTGGAACCAATTGCAAACATTGGAATCAAAGCCTAGTGCAGCAAGTTTGCCTAATAGTAGGTGGTGATCAACTGTAGCAAAGGCTTTTGAAAGGTCTACAAAGAGGGCAGCACAGTGTTTCTTACTATCAAGAGCGGACACTATATCATTGATAACCAAGGAAGCAGCTGTGATTGTACTATGATGAGCCCTGAAGCCTGACTGGTGTAGGTCTAGTATGGAGTCTTTAGAGAGAAATGATTTCAATTGGTTATTTACCAGTGATTCTAGAATCTTGGCTAAGCAGGGTCATTTTGAGATTGGTTGTTAATTATTTAGGATGTCCTTGTCCCCGCTTTTATGAAGAGGAGTAACATGGGCCATTTTCCATAATAGAGGGAAAGTATGAGAGGAAATAGAAAGATTAAAAATATAAGTTAATGGTTCTGAGATTACAGGGGCTGACAGCTTTAAAAGAAAAGGATCCAGATAATCCTCACCAGTGGAGCTCCTGGGATTCAAGTCATAAAGTGCCCGTAGGACTTCAACAGTAGCAAAAGGTCTTAGAGAGAATTGAGAGATGGAGAGTGGGGCACCAGCTTGACTAGCACTGGAGAGAGGGATTGAGTTGAGAGGCCTGCTTAGAATAGAATGGAAAACCACTTTTACATTGGCTTTGATGAATTAGAGAGGTAGTGCATGGTCCAAGAGCTATCATGAGCATGAGGCATGGTTCTGCCCTCTTTCATATGGAAATCCTACATTTAGAAATAGCAACTAAATCATGGGTGAATTAGAACAAAGCCTACAACAAATGATGTCAAATAGCGCAAAGCCATTGCAGTTCAATTAAAGTGGCCAGAGTGGGGCATTGTTTAGGCTAAAAAACCATTTCAGTACACATCTTAATATGAGATATTAACTCGGCTTGTAAAATATCACTTGATCTTCTTTTTGACAAAATACAATTGAATATATTGTATTTTAACATCAGAGAACAAGGTACAATACTCCATTAATCCATTCTATGTCACCTTTAATCTATTCTCAAAGTTGTCTCAATTGCCTTGGGAAGGAATCCATTCCACTTTGATGATATAGTGAATGCATATACCGCTGAGGATCTACTCTGGGTTTTGCATTACCAACAACCAGGGTATAAAATTAACTTTTTGACCCACCTGCCAATGGCAGGTAAGGCCTGATCATTAACCGGCCAAAAATATTTTTACCGGCCACTGAAAAAAATGTTAGGGTGCTTTTTAGAACAACTTTACTTTTCGCCATAATACACACAAGTTCAAAATGTATTTTGCAGCAGATGGTTATCCAAACTCAACTACTACGGCACCTATTGGCTCTGTCCATTTCATTTCACAATAATGACTTAAGTTATAAGAAGCAGTCATATTTCAGTAGTCTGCCAATGGCAGGTAGCTTGGTTTTTGCTACTAGCCAAATAAAATTTTTACCCGCATTTGGCCGGTGGCGGGTGCTAATTTTAAACCCTGCCAACAACTCATGTAGGTAATGATGAGAATAGTCAAGCAGTAAAAGTGCAGGCTGCCAAAAACTGGAGGAGTGAACACCAGCCCCATTGCCACCTCACAAAGTAGGCTAGCTTTTGCTAAAACCTTATCCTTTTATTGTATGTTCTCAAAATTAACTCAGTCCATGTTTAAATTAATATTCAATTTAACAATGAAGTAATATTGTAGCACCGAGGCTACCTGTCCCTCGTGAACTGTGTGTGCATGTCTGTCTGGTGTCCGGGCGGTAATAATAAGGGGATTAGATACTGTAGGTTAGTTATTAATTAGGGGTGTGGTTATGATCAGGGGTTCTTAGAAGTTCAGTAAGGTTTAGTCAGAGATGAGGAGAATCAAATGGGAGAGAGACGTGTGTTGCTGTGTTGATGAGTGAGAGATGTGTGAGAGAGTTTTAGATGTGATCAGTTTATTAGTAGTTGAGGGTTTGTTGTTTTGAGGACACCTCCTACTGCCCGTTTGCCTAGGATGTTAAGTTTATTGGCAATAAACCTGCTGGCATTTTGGATTTCCTTCTACCTCCGTCTCCGTGTCCATCCTTCCCAAGCTACGTCAGCGCTACAATATATAGAATCTTTGGTACATTCTGTAGTATGCTAAGCTCAGCCTACTTATAGGCCTATTCTGATATGCATCTCAAAAAAGTATAGAGCTTAATTTTGTGCTCAACGTAGCCTACTTTAGAAGTACAAATTCAAACTGTATGTCAGTATTTTTGTGTAATGAGGGCTGCATAGTGCCATGTCATGCTTGCTCATTGTGTGGAACTATTTCTTATTTTTAATACAGTTGATAATTACTGTTGGCACACTGCATGTTGTGTTACATCTAAAACTAAAGGAAACACAAAATAAAAAGTAGAATGCATCCATCAAGTAGGCCTATTGTGTGACATTCATCTCATTATAGCAGTAGTATATCAGTCATAATTGAATCAAAACCGTACTACATGGTTGTTGATGTAAAACTGGAGCTATCTATCTAAAATGCACAAAAAACATCCAAACATTTCTAATGAGAAACCCGCTCTTAAAGACATACTTTTAGTCATTATAATAGCACATAATATTATGAATGCCCTCGGCATAATTCAAATTAGCCATTTTAATCTAGATTCATTCCAAATTTGCATTGATATTAATCTAGATTAAAAAACATGATCTATTTCTATAATCAAAGTTGATGAATCCGTGTACCTTCCTTTCATTCGTTTTTCTCATTGAAACTAAAATAATAATTTAAAAAAATATTTGTTTTTCCAATTCCCGCTTTAAATACAGAAATGAAAAATCGGTTGAGTGTGTTTTTTTCTTTTTTTGATTTCTGTATCTGGATGAAAAATAAAACAGATATTGGGACTGGCTGTTTGTTTGTCTAGGATATTGAATGAGACTCCAAAGCAAGATTCTAGAGTGGTCTTTGCTCTGTACCAAAGTTCTAAAGCACATGGCACAGAGGTAGCCTAGGCAAATTTTTTCGTTCATTCATTATTCTATTTTGGAAGTCGCACGAGAAATGAATAAGGACTCGTTTATAGTGTTTTACGCTTGAATATCACTTATGAAATGGAACCAAGCACCATGTTTTGATATCTTTTAGGAACTGAAAATGAAACGCTGAATCCTAGAAAAAAGAGAAGAGCAATAAAGAAAAGCATCCATCTGAGTTGCGTCTTTGGTTTGTTAAGCACCCAGAATTCGGATGACCTGGAAGTAATTCTGGAAGTAGGCCTAGGTGGTTGACTGTTTTATTACATGGTTTATTTGGAGGCAAATGCCGACTTTGCAAGCATTGTTGCAACACTATTCCGGAACGTTGCTACACTTCAAAAGATGTGGTTGATCTGTGATGAGTGTGCAAATAATATTTTGTGAACGCTCACAAAGAACGCTCTCGTGAGATGATTGCGTATATCCATAGCAAGCAAGCGCGACAAGCAAGTGCATGCAAGCGCCACCACAATATTGAGTAGGGACAGAGGACAGGAAGGGTAGACCAACTGTGATTGAGACCCCGTTTACACAAACACAGATAGCCATAAAGACGCACATGTTTCTCTGCGGTTGCACCTCTCTGTTACACTTATCCGAAGGTGAAGACGGAGAATCTCGCGAACTCCGGGCAAGGTGGAGATGTCGGAGAACCCCGTCTTCAGACATATGTGTAACTACCCATAACCGGAGCTCTAGCACTAAAGACAGTTGGAGCAAACGAGAAGCACCTACGTTCGCGCATAGTAGTAGATTTTCACAAGGGCACCACCTGGTTTTGAATGATGTCAGGACTTTTACCAATAAATCGTCTTTTTGGAGTTATCATGTTTTTTTGGCATGTATCTCTCATATTCTGTAACCCTCCAGTCAGACTAGCTACAAATCCAAGCGACTCAGGTCGCTGGAGGCGTGAGTCAGGGCTGTCATTCGTTGGTAGCATGTTGCTAACTTAGGTACTTGGTAGAAAATCGTACATCAACACACAGGTATTTTTTGTGTATAAAACCAATATTTTCCGATGTCGTTAGTAACACTGATACCTCGATTTCAAAAATATGAAGTCATGAATGCCTAACTTTTTAGTTTGTGGCCAAGTTTGAGATCGTTGTCGTTAGCGCCGCCATATTGTAAGCGGGAGAAAGTTTCGTTCAGAGTACCTCGGCTTCACTCGCATTGGCTGTCGCCGAGTCGCATCGCTCCTCATTTGCATATAATAGCCCTGAAGTCTATTCTGGGCCCGCCCACCGGGCGATTTATCGCTGGTCGCTTGCTCTCATTGACAATGAATAGAAACCGGTTGCGTAGCCCGAGTCGCTAGTCGCTAGTCTGACTGGGGGGTAAGTGTTTAACATGATTTTAAGACTAATGTTGTAAACTGTTACTGTTGGTATTTCTATCAGATGAAGCTGCCAGGCAGTAAATAGCCTACTAAAATTTCAAGTTGTTAGCGAGCTAACGCTAGCGATCTAGCTAACGTAATGTTTTACATTTATATTTGAGATGTAATTTATTGACAGCCTGTGGGTAACATTACTGAGTTCATTTTAAGTGGACAGAGCAAACATAAACATAGTTTACAGCAATATGTTAGGTTTGAGCAAAGTCCAAAACGACTAGCTTATAGTTAGCATATAGCTATGTCGTCATGGTAACTGCCAAACAAACCCTCTCTAAAGCTAAAAAGCACACTTGGTTCATACAACATTGTTTTGCAGAGGAGCGATTGAATTGTCATTTGTTGGTTTCGTTAATGATCACAGACAATATTATGGCACACATACATTATATCATTTTATAATTTCCTAAGGGAAAATGTTAATGATGTGATGTAATGTGAGACTGCTGCTAATGCAGACCGAAACACTTCACGTTTGTGGCCATCTGCTACGATGTTGCTCCCTTGAAAGATCTTTGATAAAACTGTGACGTGGTGGTTAATTGTCACCGCCTCTCTTAGCCGTTTTTGATGTTTGTGTAAATGCGATTGTTTTCTTACTCGGGGGAGGGGAATATACCCGGTTTCTTGAAGACCCGGGGAAGTGTAAACTAAGCATGAGAAAGGATTTTGACAGCTCTGATTATCAGCATCTTCCATCAGCTTCCCAGCTCATCTCCAGCCTTTACATGTGTCTCTACATGGACTTCCCAACGATAATGCCCCAAATATATCAAAGAGAAATGTGTATTAAACGTGCGTAAAACAGTGGGATAAAGAGCAAGAGCGCGCGCTTCAGCTCATTAATAAACTTGCCAGTTAAAGAATACTCTTTTATTTTTCTGTTATGTCTCTGGCTCCGGCTATGTCTGCAGCGTATTTGCGTATGGTCACTAGCTAGACCTTTTCTGCTGCAAACTTTCCTTCCGGGTAAACGGAAAGGTCAGTCAAATGAATTTCAATAAATGAATAAACAAATACCACACATTGAAAAACGATCAAAAATGTTGTAATTTCTTCCATTACTATTATGGTATGAGACAACACATGCAGAAAACCAAATACAGCCATTTCTGCGTGTATGGCTTTAAACAAGACAAGAAGTTGCACCCTTTTTTCAATTTCATCTCTCATTCCAAAATAGAATAATGAATGAACGAAAAAGTACACAGACCCAAATCATACCATACACGAGTACACTTTACCCCTGATGTCCGGTTTGTTTGGCCAGTGTGATCGTATCGTACCGTGCTAGGGTACGATGCTGGGCTATGATACGTCAGTACACTTGGAAAAGGTGAGATATTTCGTTTGCCATAACAACCAGGACTGAATAGAAATGGGAGGACCAAAAAACTCACTTTGTCTATGACCATAATTAACTATGTGACATGACATTCAAATGGCATCATCAGTCTGCACTTTAGAGAAAAACATGGCTGGTTTTAATATTTTCTGAGTATCTAATGTTTATTTCACTCAATATCAGAACCAGCTTGTTAGCTAACTTTGTTAACTCGCTGGATTAGCAGATGTTGTTATGGTAACAAAAGACTATCCTAACCAAAATTCTACAATACTTGCCTCAACCGTGCTTGGGTACGGTATGAGTGCAAACCTGGGAAAGGGGACAATCGTACTCTGACTCGGGTACGAGTGAACTGTACCTAGTGTGAGTATGCCCTAGTAGTCTAGTGACAAACCATCAAAAAGTGCTTTAGTTTTCGAGATACCCCTACCCGTGGTAGAACAAAACCCAACCATGTTTTTCTTCATCTTTAAGGTCTCCCATATATGAAATGGATTCTTGGACAAAAATATTTTGCTGCAAAGATGGTTAAATTCATAGATATTGTCATACACCCCATAGCTAAAAAAATAACAAAAATGGACCCTTGCCGAATGGGACTTAAGACATATAAACTGATACAGAATCTTAATACAAGTTCTGAGACCTTTGAAACTTGGCATGTATGTAGCCAAGAAGTTGCTGTACCTTCTAGAAAAACCTGTGTGTGAATATCTTGAAGTATGCCATGTTTTGAGCCCTAAGAACACAAACCTAAAATAGGCGGACATGGAAAAAATTGGACACCTTTGCAGAATGTTTTTGTTTAGTTTGTGTTTGCTTTGGCAGGGAATGTCATAGAAACACATGGCATGGCCTGTTGGACAGGTGAGGTTGTGCTGAATCCAGCAATACCCAATATGTAAATGCACCATGTATAATCAGGGTGCTACCTTCCTCAATGTATGAGGCGTCCCAAATTAAGGAAAATGATGCATTGATATAAATAGGTCTCCAGTCCAAAGTCCATGGTCAGTGCTGACAAGGCTGTTGACAATTTCATTGGTATAGCAAAGTACATTACATGAGTTAAGTACTAGTCTATATTTAGGATCAGCTACATTTCATAATAATACATTTCATATGACAAAATATGGAGACAAAAATTGAAATTCAAAGACATTAGATCGTGGGCAGGACATGCTTAAGCACACCTCCCAATCAAACCATTTTGGTCTGACAATAGCCAAGAATACAACATAGAATGTATAGTCTGACCATGATGGATAGAGCCTAGAGGCGGAATCTTTCAAAATGCCGCATTCAATAGGAAAGTGCTATGACCGGCTATGACCAAAGCCAGAAAGCTCTTTGTATGGCTCTAGCTACAACCAATCTGACCAAACAACACTAAGCCCACCCAATGACTCCCTATCCATATGATTGGATAGACACTGCCAATTTCTGATACAATGGTTCCCTATGGCTGATAGCTAGACGCACCCGTCGAGCATATCAATTTGCCACCGCCAGGGTAAGTCTAAAGTACTGACAAGACTGGATGTAGATTTAAATATTTGTTCCTGTACATCAGAGGAGGGGGAGGGACAAACGCCAGCTGGGTTTGATAGAAATATCCAATCATTGGTGGGGTTGTGCTGAATCCATAATCAAGTCTCCAGTCATGTCCACAGTCAGTGCTATTAGAATGTTCACAAATTGGCAAAGAAAATTACAGCAAAGTAAAGTACTGCTCTGCATTTAGGATACGTTCATAAATGATATCATATAACGCCTTTTATTATAAAACAGGGGTCATCAAGTATGGGGGCAGGGGTGTGGAATAGTATGGTAGGTCTATAGTATGGCAATAAGCAGTTTTCCATCCAACTTCCATCCACATTTCATGTTTGCATTAAATATCAAACACCACTTAAGCAAATTAGATTATATTTGCATCAGAGGGCAGATCCATCCATAGAAATAGTTATAGTGTTTCCATCCATAGAAATTGTTATTCACATAGCTTAAACAAGCATTGCAAGTTGGATTTAAAACCACCTAATTACATCAGTCCATTACTAGACTACTTTAATATTTGTGCATAAAATATTGCATGTCTGTAAAAATGCAGTAGGCTATTTTGTATGCACTGTGTACGGTACATCACATAGGCCTTTTCTCCACATTTATGGCCCACATCTCCTGGCCCTTGATCCACCATCTGCCATGGTCATCAGTCTGCCACTCTTTTCAATGGCAAGTCACACTCAGTCACCTTCAGACATCCACTCATCCTCTGTTGACCACTCAGCATTGGTCTCCAAAGTAGATGAAGTGCTGGGTTAGAAGTTTGGCAGTGGACACCCTAGTGCTGGGGATAGCTGATAGACTTGGGTTTTCGGCAGTGGACACCCTATAGTGCTAGATAACCGATAGGCCTGGGCTTTGTGCAGTGGGCACCCTTGTGCTTGGGATAGCTGATAGATTTGGCCTTTGGACATTGGACACCTTATAGTGCTGGATGACTGACAGGCCTGGGCTTTAGGCAGTGGACAGCCTTGCGCTGGGCATAGCTGATAGACTTGGGCTTTGGCAGTGGACACCTTAGTGCTGGATAGCTGCTAGGCCTGGGCTTTGAATAGTGGACACCCTACTGCTGGCTAGCTGATTGGCCTTTGGGCAGTGGCAACCCTAGTCCCTGCCATCTGATAGGCTTGGGCTTTGGGCAGTGTGCTGGATAGCTGCTTGGGCTTTGGGTAATGGAAACCCTAGTGCTGGGGATAGCTGATAGGCTTGGGTTTTGGTCATTAGAAACCCTAGTGCTTTCTTGCTGATAGGCTTTGGCTTTGGACAGTGGACACCCTAGTGCTGGATAGCTTATTAACTTGTGCTCTGGGCAGCGGACACTCTATTGCTGGATAGGTGATAGGCTTGGCTTTGGGTAGTGGACACCCTAGTCCTGAATAGCTGATAGCCTTGGCTTTGGGCAGTGGAAACCCTAGTGTTGGATAACTGATAGGCTTGAGCTTTGGGCTGTGGACACGCTAGTGCTGGATAGCTTATGGACTTGGGCTCTGGGCAGTGAACACTCTAGTGCTACATAGCTCATTGGCTTGGGTTTTGGACACACTAGTGCTGGACAGCTGATAGGCTGGGATTTGGGTAGTGGATACCCTAGTGCTGAATAACTGATAGGCGGGGCTTTGGGCAGTAGAAACCCTAGCACTGAACATCTGATAGGCTTGGGCTTTGGGCTGTGGACACCTTAGTGCTGTATGATAATAATAATAATAATAATAATAATAATAATAATAACTTCGTTTTATATAGTGCCTTTCATGATGCTCAAGGTCGCTTAACAGTATAGCAGGGCTACTAGGGAATGTGACAGGAGTCATATCCCTGCCAGGAGAATGGTTTGATTGCCAACTGCATAGCTCAAAATTGGTTACCCCTGGTGAGACAGAAGGACTGAATATTGCAGTATACAGTCTAGCTCCAAAGCTAATAACCTGGTAAATTAGGTTAATAATGGTCTGGCTTTCCATTGACAATTTGAGTCGCTGACTGGCACCAAAGTAACTTAGATTTTAGATTCTCTGAGACTGGTTTGCAGGCAGAGCATGGCTGGGGCCTCGACTGAAATCTGGCTGCTTCAGGCTGACTGACCTGGTGTCAGGATCTACCAGTGAGCTATGAGGTCTTGCATCTCAGCGTGGTCAATTTCATATCATTCCAACTAACATAAGGCAGGATTAACAGACAGATCAAAATACCTCTTGTAGCCTGACAAGCCTGACTATTCATAAAATGTATTGTCTGGCCATGAGCTTTCAAACTGCATGCAATAGGATAGCACTAGAGGCGTTTTGTTTGGCTATAAATACGACCAATCCAATCAACGATCAAGCCGATTCAAACAACTCTAAGCCCAACTCCCTGTCCACATAATTGGATAGACACAGGCAATGTCTGAATCCAATGGTTCCCTATGGCTGATAGCTAGACGTATCTACTGAGGAAATTAATTTACTATCACTAGGGTACTGTATGTCTAGAGTTCCCGCCTATGCTAAAGGTGGGTTATGTGATGCCTTCCTGGAATACTTTTTATATTGCTTAAAATGACCTCAATTTACACCATACACAACATGGCTATTGTCGACATACACTACACTAAAATTTGTTAATCACCTGTGGAACGAAGAGGCCAGAAAAACAATATTAAAAAAAATCATAAGCATATGATTTGTCTATCAAACCCAAAAGACGTTTGTCCCTCCCCCTCTTCTCTCATTCCTGTACTCTGAGAGGGGGGCTTTAGGGGATGTCTGAAGAAAGGGTAAGAAATATTTAAGTATATATCCAACCTTATCAGACCATTTTTTTAATGGCTGGGAGGTGCACTTAAGCCTGTCTTGCCCATGGCCTTCTTATACCTTACCTGAATATCTTTCAATTTTAATGTTTTGTTTTTATTTTTATAGTTTGTCATATGAAATGTATTATTATGAAATGTAGCTGATCCTAAATATAGACTAGGACTTAACTCATGTAACATACTTTGCTATACCAATGAAATTGTCAACAGCCTTGTCAGCACTGACCATGGACTTTGGACTGGAGACCTATTTATATCAATGCATCATTTTCCTTAATTTGGGACGCCTCATACATTGAGGAAGGTAGCACCCTGATTGTACATGGTACATTTACATATTGGGTATTGCTGGATTCAGCACAACCTCACCTTTCCAACAAGCCATGTGTTTCTATGACATTCCCTGCCAAAGCAAACACAAACTAAACAAAAACATTCTGCAAAGGTGTCCAATTTTTTCCATGTCTGCCTATTTTAGGTATGTGTTCTTAGGGCTCTAAACATGGCATACTTCAAGATATTCACACACAGGTTTTTCTA
This sequence comes from Sardinella longiceps, assembly GCA_027497455.2. NCBI lineage: Eukaryota > Metazoa > Chordata > Actinopteri > Clupeiformes > Clupeidae > Sardinella > Sardinella longiceps. The sequence continues at coordinate 33,395,475 of JAODXP020000023.1, read as the reverse complement.
GAAGGTACAGCAACTTCTTGGCTACATACATGCCAAGTTTCAAAGGTCTCAGAACTTGTATTAAGATTCTGTATCAGTTTATATGTCTTAAGTCCCATTCGGCAAGGGTCCATTTGTTCTTTTTTTAGCTATGGGGTGTATGACAATATCTATGAATTTAACCATCTTTGCAGTAAAATATTTTTGTTCAAGATTCCATTTCATATATGGGAGACCTTAAAGATGAAGAAAAACATGGTTGGGTTTTGTTCTACCATGGGTAGGGGTCTCTCAAAATTTTGGGCCCATTGTCACTAGCCTATAGGTCACCACCATTCCACAGCACTAGCCTACCAAATAGAAGATGAAACGATATACCAGCATAGGTTTTTGTAACCAGAAAATAATCTGAGGTGATTTACGTTCAGTATTCAGTCTGATGCACAATCCGCTGAGTGGTTAACCTTGGCCATCTTGGCCATGTCAAATAAACTGTGTGATAGGCTGAAACATGTAGGCTATCCCGTGTGTTGTGCATGTTAGCAGTGAGCCACGAAGCCCTGTGTGATTCACCACAGCTGTGTTGTGTGTATCTCACTAACTCTATTGTGTTACATGCATGTGGTAAGTCTCCTTTTATGCAGTGCAGCTCCATACCAGGAAACCCCACGCATGTGTCCAATGTGTGCTCAATGATTGTGTGACTATTATCAGCTCCCTCGTATACGGAGATCACTGTCAAATGTCCATGCAAGGGGGTAAGCCTTGCAAAAAATCCCTTCGGTCTACACAACGCAGACCTATTCTCTCGGTATCACGGCCTTGAATAGCCAGATCTCTCTGGCCAATCAGGTTGATTTGACTGGTGTGCAATCCTGCCCCCTCCACCACGTCCAAGAACAGAAACTACGTTTCGCTGATTTCCTTCTTCTTTTATCCAATCATCTTAACAAAGTCACACAAATGCTAAATCGAAAAAACGGCGCCAAAAAGTACAATTATAGACAAAAAAAACAGATTTTAGAAAATTGCGTCCAATTTTCCAGTTCGCTTTCTGGTAGCATACATTTTCCAATTTATTTTTACAATTCATATAATTTCCTGTTTCCTGTAACTTTTCTTTTCAATTGACTTTGTTCCTCAGTTCCTCCTGAGTTCAGCCCTGTCCAGCCCAAAGAGGTGAAGGTTGTCGAAAATGATGAAATTAGTCTACCTCTGATGGTGTCTGCCAATCCCGAAGAAATAACATGTGAATGGACATATCATGGAAGAAGGTTAGATAAAGGTAACATGGAATTACAGTACAGTGCATTATGTATTTTGCTGTAATTTTTCAATATGCATACAGCTGACTGTACGCTATTTATTTAATAAATCGTTTTTCAGAAACAGATTTTCGATACAGCTGGGATAATGATTTAGTACTCAAGATCCGAAATGTGACAAAGCATGACGCAGGAGTGTATGCTGCTAAATGTGCCAATGAAGAAGGGATGAGCCAAACATCTGTCGTTTTACATGTTTTTTGTGAGTACAATAACAGAAGATGAACATGAACTACAGCAGAGAATGAGACCTAGAGTAGAGAATGTTCATTTCCAGGGAATATGAGTGCATGAAAATGCAAATTGTAGTTGCTTATAGACCAAATTTCAGTTGCTTCCATTATTATATTGAAGGTAATTATAATTCGTTTTTAGTAGCATAGCAATGTTGGGTAACGACTGTCTGCTATGCAAGGTTTCTAGGGTACTTGAGGTGATTGCTAGGCAGTTGCTTGGGTAGTTCCATAGTTCCAAAATACCAGAATTCTATTGACACTTGTAAGGAATATGCTAATGATTAGATGCTACGGGCCATTTAGTTCAATGATATGCTAAACTGTACAGAAAACTACCAAGAGACTGAGAGAATGGCTGGATCAACTAAGGAAATGTGAAATTTAAATTTTTATTAATTGAGGTAGGAGATTAGTAAATTAAAAAAAACAATGACATCGCTTTAAAACACTAAAATGACTCCACATAGCATGATACTTCAGTCGGGAGCATGTCTATGTTCCCACAGCTCTATGTTCCCACAGCCCAATTTTTCCACAGCCCTATGTTCCCACATTTCTTTGTGATTAACACTTTTTATTGTTTTTCAAAAAGTTGTACATTTAACACAACCTATAACTAACACTTTAACAAAATCACAAAATCAGGCCCTATAGTCCCACTTTTCTACCTTCCTCTTTGAATTTAATAGCTAACTCTATATTGGAGTAGGACGGGAGACGGGTCACGGATGGAGGGCAAAAAATTGTAGTTTAAGGCAGCCTAGTCATGACCCTCTCCTTGGCCTCGCTTCATACAAGGGTCTAGGATCCTGTCTATTAAGAAACAGAGAATGGAGAGGACGGAAGCATAGACTATACGGAAGTTTGAGACAATTGAATCTGATTTCACCCAATCGCTAATGTTTGGCCATGACGTTATCTATGTTACGTGCCAGCTCAGTTGTGAATAAGCTATGCTACAACAACAGAAACCCAACGTATTCTTTCACTACTCCTGGTTTCTGCTCCCTGATTGGCTCTGGTTGAATGTGGTTGATGCGCATGAAGTCAGTGAACTTTGTCACACTTTTGTCCCACTTTGTGAACTTTGTCACACTTTTGTCACGCATTCACAATGACAACGATCTCCATCCACACTAGATGTTTTCAGAATGTTTTGCATCCACATTCCACACATTCCACATTTTGCATCCACATTCCACACATTCCACATTCCCTACCTTGTTTTTGCATGCATCAGCGGTATTTTCAGTGCTCGATTCCATGTGTAGGCACTCATGGAATATTAGTAAATTTGCTGTCACAATGACGCATCGCTTTAAAATATTAAAAAGACTCCACATAGCATGATACTTCAGTCGGGAGCTTGTCTTGTTTCCACAGCTCTATGTTCCACAGTCCAATGTTCCCACAGCTCCGTGTTCCCAAAATTTTCCAAAATCAGGCCCTATAGTCCCATATTTCTTCCTGCCTGGTAGACCCTCTCTGTGAATTTAATAGCTATAGCTCCATAGCAGCCTAGTCATGACCATCTCCTTGGCCTCGCTGCATACAAGGGTTTGGGATCCTGTCTATTGAGAAACAGAGAATGGACAAGACATAGAGACTCTACGCATGCATCAGCTGTATTTTCAATGCTTGATTCCATGTGTAGTCACTCATGCTAGTCAAGCCTTTTTAGGCTCAAATGGCTGAACAGTTAAATAGTTGAGTAGTTTAATTGGCTGCAGGAGAAGACCTAGGTTCATTTAAGTGGCACTTGTGTAAGCAAAGAGCACTGCTGTTGAAAGGGTAGGGGTTGATGGCTTCATTTCAGATGTGGTGAAAATTCTGTGACACATTTGCCAAAATCTGCTTGTCTTCGCAAAGTGAAATAAAATGGATGACTGAAAAAGGCTGCGCTGTACCTGACATTGCATTTCATTTTCATTTCCCAGAGAAACCAGTCCAGTTTGAACTTCATAGTATATAAACTACAAATCAATTCACTTTTACACCAAAACATTTCCAAAACAACTACCAGCCAGTTTACATACAAAGAAATGCATTTATCATTTTCCTAGATGAATGAAGCATTGCTTCATTGAAATGTGAGAAGTTTGTATTTGTCCTAAACTGTATGAAACAAAATGTCAGTAAAATATTTGTCATGTGATTTTGTCAAGACAATCTTTTTGATCTTCAGATGCACCAAAGATTAAGATGAGATCAAATCTTGTGTATGCGGACATTGGTGGAACCATTGATTTGCTTTGTGAAGTGGAAGCCTATCCTGTTATTGATGGAATGTTCTCTTGGAGTTGGCTTGTAAGTTGTATACAGTTAATGTAGTTAATAGTAATGTAGTAACCATAAAGCATTATAAACACATTCAAAACATTTTTAGGCATTCTATAAATAAACAATTCTGGCCCTTGATTGTGATTGTTTGAATCAAGGGATGCAGTGGTCTAATAGGCATTAGCCTGGCGATGCCATCCCACGTACCTCCGCTAAACATTTTATCTCCGCACGTAGTCTGGACAAAACCCCCTAGCTGCCTTTCCCTCGGTTACTCTACGGTTTAGCCAATCAGCACACAGTTTAGAGTGATGTCTCAAACTTTTGTAGTCCTTACAGGATTGTTATTCTCTCCCCCACTTTCGAATTACATTCACAAAATTGGAACAGGACATTAGCATCCATGATCTTGAGGATTTATTGCCACTACGATGTCAAAATAGATCAGAATTTGGCAGAGATCTGTTAATACTGAAAGCGAAAGTTGTAGGCGTGAGAGCCAGGCGAGGGAATACGTCATATTCAAACGGAAACCTATTTCAATTATGTTGGGCCAGACTGTATGACATAGTCAGCAGTCGCTTTTGCCCAGGCTAGACTAATATTTGGATCTGATATATGAATGTGAAAAAAATATTTGGATAGGCATCTGCATCTGCCCTGGCAACAGCTATTTATTGGCAAAACACTACGGTCACATCATATCAAAACAAACTGTTAGCAAGAAGGGTTGCTTTGTGGCCCATATAGAGCTATGTAGAGGTAGGCTACTTGTAGGCTGCAACTTAGGCCTACAACCACAAATTAGTCTTTGCTCAGCGTTTTCATGCAGAGCAATTATCAAAATCTCTGTTTCTGGCTCTCTCTTGATCCCTCTCCTTTCCCCCATCAGGAGTCATTGGAAAAATATTACGATAGACAAGGAACTCCTTAAAGTGATGCTCTGGATCGAATTCAAGCATAGCCCTGTTGAATGAGCCTGCTAAATGCACTAGTTAGCGAGTGGCTATTGGCTTCTAAAGTCATTAAGTGCATGTGTCATCTGACATGTAACAATTAGGCTATTTAGAACAGCAAGACAAAATCAACTTGATTTTGTTTTATTAGCATGTTTCTATTTACATTTGAAATTGACAAACATAAATACTTGTTTTCAGAGCCGAGTCTGACTTTGATGGTGTACTACTGCCACCCTGTGGCAAGAGTGGAAATGTACATATTTTGGGTATCCCAAGGTAGAAAATAATGTTCACAATGAAAAAAATCCAAGCCGCTCCCGAATATTAACCTCAGAGCTGCTTTCATTTTGCAAAATGCATGTATTAACCGCGGGTTATGAACGGGAAATTACGCTATATATATAGCCTATAATACTTGGGAGGTCGGCAAACTTTTTGCCATGTAGGTGAAAATGGACCATGACCATGGTCTTGACCACTGGCCAAACAACCAATTTACACATAAAGTTAATTATGGCACCACATTTCTTACATGAACATGACTTGAAAATATGTTGTGGTATTGTCGCATTTGTGACAGGTGGGGAGCATGTTGTTGCGCTTTCGGGCCCTCCCATAGCCTATGACCTTCATTAATTTGGTGTGAATGTTGAGAATGACAAACAGAGACTATAAAGTTTTATTTTAATTCCTACAAAGCAGACATTTTACCCTAGCTCATCTCTGTGATTTTTGTCGAATTTGTATGAAGGAAAAAACATCACTTCATTTCAAGTTAAAAATGCATTGAAGTGCAACCCAAGAAACATTGTGGCTGATGGCTATAATACTGAAGACTGCATGTTGCATTCACGTGACGTTGAAAACCAATCAAATCACCCCTTTAATTTTCAATTATATTTAATGGTTATGAATGCTATTAAGCTATTGAACCCTATGAATTGTGCAACAGTAATAATTGTCCTCTCTATTTAAAGCCCTCTGTTTCCACCGCTAATATACCTTCAGAGCATTTATTTTATTTTATTTTTATTTAGCTCGCTGGCTCCATATTTTTCCTGAAAAAATCTGAGAACCAACTAATTTTATTGGTGTGGCCTTACCACAAAAAGCAATGCATTACAGTAATTAGTTCCTTCTGTAACTCATTATTCCCAACACTGGCGGTCATGTCTTTTTTATGTAGGCCTATGCGTAAAAAAAAAAAAAAAATCTGGTGGAACATACTCAAGGCGGGGGGCAACTTTTGTCAAGCTTTGGCGTCCTCCTTAGCTATTATACTGCGGGAAACCCTCTTTACTAATCTTACTCAGTTAAACTAGCAATCAACATTCTAAATTACTGAGCAACTGTCCAATAAGATTTTTAGCATACTCACTGGGCCTCATTCACCATTGTCGGTAACTTTAGAAACATTTATTTTGTTTGTTTTTAAAGCCCCATTCTAAAAACAAAACCTGTAATATTTTATATAAGCAGATTTGTTGAAACTGTAGCAACTTTATACAAGCAAGTCACTAGGTGTAAATGCTCATAGGGTTGCAGAGATTTGTTTATACTTTTTTCCCTTTCACCTGAGTAAGTGGGGTTTCAAAAACAATTTTTTAAGAAAAGTTGATGAATGCGACCCCCTTGTTACTTTATGCTTTGATATGCTCTCTTTATACATTGTACACATGTATTTGTGTATTTTATGCAGGGGGATGGAGATATAGACTTAGAATCTCAGCAAGAAGATGGTGCAACTGGACGGCTAACCCTATTCCAGGTTACCCGTGCCCACACAGGAAGTTATGAATGCAAAGTTGACAATGGGATCTCTCCTCTTGCGGTAGCAGAAGTCCAACTCATTGTTTGTTGTAAGATTTACATTAATAAATCTATAGGAATGTATCCATGTACTTTATATAGTGCCCTATATGGCATATGTACTGTAAAATATGAGGTATATTGCAAAGGTCATGTGCAGCTTTTATTGAGCAAACATCATATCATGTGATTTGTGAACGCGAATGCAGCAGCGAACTAGCTCTTTACACTGAGTCACTGGAACCTCCGATTATTTGAAACCCAGTGTGGGGAGGGTTACTTTTAAAATGTATTCCATTACAGATTACAGAATACATGGCCCAAAATGTATTTTGTAACGTATTCCGTTACGTTACTCAATATGAGAAACGTATTCTGAATACTTTGGATGACTTATTTTGTTATGCCTTTTTAGAACTACATGAATGTAACAATCACAACCTGCAAATTCTTGTTTGTTTTTATCAACAAATTGGCTGTTCAGCCCCAGTCTCCAATACATTTGCAGTAGATGAGATATTAGGGTTTGTTAACATAAGCAAGGAAGAGTAATTCTAATGAGCAACATGGGCAGGAGGCCCTACGGCCTCGGCCACTAGCTTTTTTTTTTATTAATTAGATGAGCTTAAAGTTTGTTTCCTTTTGCATTAATAGGACCTAGCAATTGGACATTGCTTTTTGTATTTTGTAGTCAAATTGCCGGTGAGAGATAGAGGGAAGCTTTATGCGGCTGCACCACTCATTCATGCATTTGGAGGTTTCAGCCACTGGAATGGGCTACTTTAAAAAAAAAAGTGGAGATTTATAAACACACATTTTCAAACTGTGATGCAACAGACAGACAGTATCCCCTTGTTGTTTTTGAGACAGAATTATTTCCTTATGGAGACATTTTCATCTACTATTTAACATTTATTAAGTGTCAATGATTGAATGATGAATATGATCTGCTTTGTCAGATTGAGTTCTGTGATTCAATCAATGATCTGCTTTCCAGAAAAGTTCCCTGGGAAGTGGAGCTATGGCTGTTGAATTGAAAGTGTAAAGCTGTGCACTTGTCAGCTTTATTATTTAGTTCTGGGCCTACTTGCTCATGTGTAGTATGATTTGTGTAACAGGCCTATGTGTCTTGCCAGTGAGGGGGTGCATTTCATTTGCTAGGCGCAGTTGTGTAACTGACGCCACCATTAGGAGGATGTTTAATAGCTCTTATTGCGCTTTGTTTGGCTTAGTTTCCGACAATGCATGGAATTACCCAAATTAGGATAGCTATACACGAGAAACCGAAAAAATAACGTTGAGTAATCCATTGATTTTTACAAAGTAACTGTATTTTAAATACCACCCATTTAAACAGTAACTGTAACTGAATACAGTTACTCATAATTTGTATTCTGAATACATGTATTGTTTTACTCCCCAATACTGTTGAAACCGAAAGGAAGATCTGAGGTTCCAGTGACTCAATGTTAAGTGCTTGTTCGCCATTGCATTCACGTTCGGTCCATGATGTTCCAATTTAGTCTTCTAGTGCTATGCTTGAAACTACTCTGGAGCTACAGTTTAAGGCTGTGTCTCTCCACATTTGAAGAGCCCTATCTTAGAAACTAAACAAGATATCGAGTTGAAATTTTGTTTTTATTCTAAAAGACATGGTAAATATTTGGACCAAAATCTGAAACATTCACAGACCATGATGTTGCAATTAAGTCATTTTACATCATGCCTAATATTATATATTGCCATTTTACATCATGCCTAATATTATAACAGTTAAGCCACAACTGAAGAAAGGGCCTCAGTGGAATAAGGTTGCTAGCCGTGGTGATGGTGTCAGCACAGTGGATATAGCATGCCAAGCAGAAGGCATACCCAAGGTACATTTCAACTGGGCCAAGAATGGAAATAATATGGATTTCAGCAATCCCAGGTGTGTGGAAAGTTCTGTTCCCTTTTTTCCCAGCATGATTAATATACAGTAGGTTAATGCTGTCTCTGTCTCTTAAATGTATATTTGCAATTCCAGCGTTATGGACGTGACATTTTCGTGCATTATTGATGAACAAAAGGCCAGATAACCTCCGCAAACCTAGCAGTATTTCACAATTTTTTTTCATATTCTTCTGCAAACTCCATGGCTGAATACAGGCAAACAGAAAAAATTATTATCATGATTTGCATCATAAGAATATGAGCCTTTCAATTTGCGTTATGGACGTGACGAAAAACGGACAAACTTTTGAGAGAGCGTAGTTTTTGCTGTGAAGTGTGTGAAATTTCTAGAGAAATGTAAATATTACTACATTCATACCAAACAGGACACCTCAGTAAAGACAGAGAAAGACTTAATTTCAAATGTAAATGTAAAAAAAGTTGGTTTTCATTGGGAGACATGGCATTATGGATGTGACGTTATGGACGTGACGTCTGGAAAAACCCTCCAAAATGATACAAAACAATTGTGAACGGTGGATTTTAACCTGTAACAAGATAAATAGTAATATAACAATGAAAAATAACTGATAGTATTGCAGCTTTGTGTGTGTTATCACCCACTTATGCCCATTATAAGCCCCTCCATAGACTTACATTATAGCTGAATAGGGTAAAAATTTTAACAAACAGATATCCTTTCGAAACTTGCTCAGTTGAATATTTACATCGAGACAATACTTTTTTGTATTGGAAGTTTTCTGAAAGAATTTGTATGTCCATGTAGGTGAGACTTAAAGTTTTAAGGTGAGGTTTACTTTTTCGTGGAATTGCCCATATAGATAATATGTGCTCCATTTTGTGGTCTGTTTGTCAGGTCAAGCCCTGTAAGTCTGTTGTATAATTACAAAATTACAATGATAACAACTTAAGTTGAAAATAATTTCTTTGGGTTGCTCTGGATGACAAAGTCACTTGGGCCTTGGCTAAGTTTACTGACACATTAAGTCCCTTACCAACCAATATTTGCTTACGTGTGATATATGAAAATGTTTTTTTATTGCTGCAAGCAACTCAAGCATGGTAGCCACACGTCCGGATGATAAAAAATGATTCAAGAATTTGTGTTTACGTTTTTATGCCTACATATTGTCTCTGACAACAACACTTGTCTGTGCCACTCCTCCTTATGCACACACAAGCAAGAATACATTGCACGAAATTCATGTAATGCTCTGAACAAGATGTGGTCAAAGCCTCGTTGCAGATTTTTCACAGCATTAAACGTGATTCAACCAATCCCAATGAAGGACAAGAAATCAGTTTAAGAAGAAAGCAATAAACCTTGAAAGGCCCGTGGTTATGCTGGTTTTACCACGGATGTTAGACATGGTGCATAACTAAGTACTTTTAATATATTTTTGCTCATGGGTTCTTTAGTGATCTGCCAGCAGGCTGCTGCTCTCCATGTAGGCCTATAGCCTCTGCTCTCTGGGTATTTTAAAGAGTGATTTACATACATACATTTTTGTTAACCAATAAGCCTAATTGGTAATGCTTTAATTTACAGCCCGTGAAGTACTGGGTAAGTCAGGTAAGAATGATGTAACAAAATCAGGTAAGAACGATGTAACAAAACAGTAACAAGGGATAAATTACTGAGTACTTACAGCGTAAGTTTGCTGGTATAACACATGTTCACGCTTTATTTTACAGCTCGTGAAGGACTGGGTAAGTACAGGTAAGAATAACGTAACAAAATAGAACTTGTGTGTAATATTGCCATAATTACAAAATAAGAGGGTAGCCTACATGCCAGTTTAGCCTACAGGAAATGCATGCGTTGATTCACTTCATTTTACAGCCCGCACATCCAATAGTAGGGTGTAATTACAAGTAGTTTTGGGGCATTTAGGTAATTCCACTGTACTTGTTCTTTACTTTTCAATAGGTATAGCCTAAGTGGTGTAGCATCCATAGTCAGACACAGCAGTTTGACAAAGATGCGTTTTATTTACAACATGGAAAATGAAACTAATAATTCCCTTGCATGAAATGAAATTAATAAATCCCGCACATGAATAATCATTTGCGCTAATTATTCCACTCCAAAAGTTACAAGACAATTTCTCTCGACTTGTGGTACATTTTAGCCTATATCATTTGTGGGCGTCTGTGAGCCTCTATATAAATCTTAAGATAGACTTTATTTCATTAGTTTAACGCTGAACAAACAACATAGTTACTGCCGTCGTGAGATTGAAATGCAATAGGCTACTGTCTCGACCTCCATGCACCTTTGGCATAGATAGACACTGTAGAGAGGACGCGTAGCAATTTACTGGTTTGGCACCTTATTGAACGAGATTATAAAGAGTGACGCACTGTTCACAGACACCAGAATGAGCGCGTTAACAGTATCGTTCATCAAGCAATGGCCTAATACCTACGATTGTGAATCAACACATGTCTCTCCTGTAGGCTATACTGCGCATCTAGGCTACCCCTTATTTTGTAATTATGGCAATATTACACATAAGTTCTATTTTGTTACGTTATTCTTACCTGTACTTACCCAGTCCTTCACGGGCTGTAAAATAAAGCGTGAACGTGTGTTATTCCAGCAAACTTACGCTGTAAGTACTCAGTAATATATCCCTTGTTACTTTTTTGCTACACAATTCTTACCTCATACTTCCCCAGTATTTCACGGGCTGTAAATTAAAGCGTTACCGCCTAATTCTCTTTACTTTTGTTTTGTTTTTTTATGTTGATTTTAAGTTTTAATGACTGTTCAAGGATGCCATATAAGTAAGGAAGAAGTGCACAATATATATCTTAATTTTACTACAAGAAGTTGCTTGATAGTTTTCTTTTCATTTCTAGATTATTCATAGCCTACATTCTGCTACTGTTTAATACCAAGAAGTTAAAGTCCTCTTACTAGCTTCTGATGGAAATGGGGGAGAGCTCTCTCATTGCTTTATTGCAGGTTACACCCAAAAACACCCATGATTAACTTGACCATGAATTCCCCTTTTTTCCCCTTTATGTGGCCAAATATCCAAGTTCACAAGGACACACCCTTGTGTTCCACACACTAAACTATGCACTTGACACATGAAAATAGAACCCCTTACATACAGAGCTTGTTAACTATCGTATGACCTTGAGACTCAAAAATTCTTGATTTTCTCTATGTGCGTTTTGTGTTTAAAACGTGATCTTTCTTTGTATGTGGTTTACAGGTATATGGAGCATACTGTTCAATTGGGAGCAGTGCACACCAGCACACTTAGCATTGAGAATGTGAGCGCAACAGAAGACTATGCTGTTTTTACCTGCACTGCCTCTAACCGTTTGGGGAAGGACAGCTTGGACATCCAACTACTTAGCACCAGTATGGCTAACAAACATGCCTTCAAGCATAATTACAGTGTTAGCCTATATTTACGGACAATAATCCCCAAAGTGTCATGATATCCCATACTGGGATATTGATATTCTAATTCAAAGTTAAAGTGAACTTTATTGTCAATCAAACTCTGCCTCAGTACATTGCAAGCTGGCTGAAATTGCGTTTCTCCAAACTCCAAACGACTAATATAACGACTAGTATAACTGATATATGAGTAGCAATTGATATCAAGATTGGTATCTGATTGGTAGTTTTCTGACTGCATCATAGCTCATAACGTAAAGTTAATCAAAGTTTAACTTTCTTTCATGGCTCAAGTTGCTCAAGTTGTGTCACCTGCCGCTTTTGTTGCAGAAGTTGCCTGACTCCATAAAAAGTCATTTATTTCCATCGTTTATGTTGCCTGCATCGCTTGCGGCCTGAACGTACATAAGGTGCCTCTACAAAGTAAGTTTGTGTCAGGCCGGGCATCCCTGGGTACCCCACGTGGGGGTCAGCTCTATGTTCCCACAGCCCTATGTTCCCACATTTCTTAGGATTTTTTTCACAGAAAATGTTGAAAATTAGGCCCATATGTTCCCACAGCTCCATGGTCTCACATTGCTAAAAAATTTAAAACTTAGATTTAAAGGTGTGGTATGTGATGCTTTCCTGGAACACTTTCTACTGTATTGCTTAAAATGACATTAACACCTCGATTGCAAACAATTAAATAAATCCTCCAATGCAAGAATATTTTTTTTTATTCACCTGTGGAACGAGCAGGACAGGAAAAACAACATCCAATCATTTTAAGGAACCAGCAAAAATGATTGGATGGTGATAAGTCTGTCAAACCCAATTGCCGTTTGTCCCTCCCCCTCCCCATTTGTTCCTATACTCTGGAGGTGTGGCTTCAGGGGAAATCTGAAGACAGGGGATTGGACCTCTGATTGTTTCTTTTCAAATGCCTAGTGTTCTCAAACCGTTTTTCCTGATCACATATCCCACCTTTAAAGGTGCCCCGCCACACAAAGCCGTTTTTACCTGTTGCTTTTGGTATAGAATAGTTCTATATGACCTCAAGTTACACAGTGCATGTGAAAATGTAATACTGTCTTTGCTATAGGCAATAGCCCATTAAAAGAAATATGCAAAGAAATTAGGTCAGTTTGAATCCATGGTCAGTGCTACGTAGTATAGACAACATTACAGCCATTGGCTGACTGAGGAGAATTATCGCCCAATCCATGCTCTCCTGTATTTGACTAAAGCCCGCCCCTTGAAATACTCGCGAAAAAGAAGGAATATCCATGAAATGGTAACAGGCAACTTGTCAACTTGACGAATTCAACAGTCTTGGTAAGTGTAATCTGACTGTGGATGTAGGCTAACAGTCGGCTACTCTTGCAATAAGTATCTGATTATGTTGGCTACTGTGACATCCTGACTATGTAGTAAGCTTACCTTTGCAAAGTGGCCGTTTACAATCTGCAAGCTAGGTTGGTGCAGATATCCTCTTTCTCGGTTTCATGATAATATTCCAAGTTTTTTTTTTCTCGTACCTCGCAATTCGCAAGTAGAACTAATGTAAATATTCGTCCATGTGCTTTACAACGTCAAGCTTCAGCAGCGAATCAGAGCGCAGCCCATTGTAACAGTGGAAAAAAAACCGGAAGAACCGCATGAAATTTTCGAAGGCTATTCCTACAGGCTGCAAACGATCTCATTACGGTCTCCTTGGACCGTTCTCAGTCCAAGTGAAGTCACATACCCTATTTGTAGACCTCAAAGAACAATTTAAATACCCTGTAGTGGTGTGGCATGGCACCTTTAATAATATTTTCCCATATTACCATATTCACACTAACACAGGTAATATTCATCCAGTGTTTATATTCATATTTTATTGTACAGAGAAGAATAGTGACACAATAGGCTGCATGATATTTCTCGTCTGTTGACGTTCTAGGTCATGAAAGGACATTTCTTTACCTCACTCACGTCAGATGATGCGCTACGTAACTTTCGTAAGGCACTTCCGCGCATCGATCTGATGTTGAAGCCCTTCAGAGCGATTTCAAGCCCAATATTTTCTAACCGAACCAATCAGGGCTGCTGGCTGCTGTAGAGGGTGTGACGTAGCGAAGAAGCAACTGTTTTGAATCCAACCAATCCAACAAACGTAACCGGCTTCATCGGTTGGTTTCGATGTGATTGGCTGAAGCGTACGTCAATTAAATTGATGGACAAGCCGCTTGTCCAGTTAGATTCAAGGATTTCTGGCTCCTGAAATAACTCGTCTATCGGCGCGTTAGCGCTACATCTGACGTGAGAGTGAGGTAAGACATTTCTAGCATCTGTCCTAACAAACAGGAGGCTGAAAATAACTTTTTAAAATTGTTTAATTTGGGATGGTCGTTTGGAGACAATGCGGAAATTTACTGGGGAACTGCTAATCTTACAGAGGAATTGTAATCCAACACCATAATAATTAGTATGTTCTCCTGATTATTTTGATTTGCAGCTTGCCATGGGAGTACAGAAAGTGTGAGATAACATACAAGAATGGGAATAACCTGCAGCAAAGCTGTAAAGGGAGCCGAAGTCACGCCCACTTCCGTGTTAGCCTAGGGACGTATCGAGCCGGAGAGTGAATGGACAGATAAACGTGACTTTCTGGTTCACTTTGATTTATAACCTGAGTCACACATATGTTGCATGTGAATTTAAATGATAACCATTCATGCCAATCAAGACTATGTTTGTTGTTTTATGTAACGTAACTTTTGAAGTTCGTCTACAATCAATTTAAGTGTTTAAAATGTAAGTTTAAAAATTATAAACATAATATGTGAAACCCACGGCTCATACCAAAGTGGACCAGAAGTTATATGTATCTGTTCATTCATTTTAATGGCCTCGATAGGTCCCTTGGCTAACACGGACGAGGGCGTGACTTCGGCTCCCTATTCGTAACATTCATTTTGACACAATTCAACACAAATTGTCTCATGAATCGTCAATCACAGAAACTATGAATGGTTGTGGGACCCATAGTGTGGGCCAAATTGCAATATTATTTTGGCTGCGAGTAGTGGTTGCGAGTAGCGTTCTCACTGTGGGTACAAGTACGGGAGTGCAGTGGCTCAGTTGGCTGAGGCATCATACCAAAAATCGGGGGACCTGCATGGGTTCGAGTCTGATGCGAGCGGGCTTGTCCAAAATTCAGAATTTAATTCAGTTCAATTCATACATTTGAATTTCAATAACAGGAAGTGGAATTGAATTCATTTCAAGTCAGAGAAATTCATTCTTATTACATATAAGTGAGAATGTGACATGCCAATCTCCAATTCAGTCCAAGTTATTAGTTTTAATGATTGTGTGTGGTTTCCCTATATGTTCACTTTCTTAGACTTAAGATATAGGCTATGTCACCAAAGTTGTTTTTCTTATGTGCATCACCTGAACTCTCTGACTTGTTCTTTCGTAAATACCTGTTTAGAGACTGAATCTATGTGTCTGGCCCTTGTGGTAGTCATTTGCACATTTTAAAGCATATGTGAAATTTGTTATTATTACCTAAATTGATAGGGAGATATGCTTGTGAAAATAAAGTGCATAAGTGCATCAATATGCAGTGTATGTAGGTGAGATATTTGCAATTTAGAAGGACAAAGCAAATTGCTTTTTCTTAATTTTTATAAAATGAAGCATAAAATGCAATGCAGCCATATCTGATCATCCATGACAGTAAGCATGTAAGTAAGGGATAACGGCGGACGAGGTGTCCAGTTATTCATTTAATTGGCGAGGTGGAATCTAGAACTCCGGCGATGCGCGCAGCGCACCTAGCAGCCAATCAGAGAAGAGAATGGCGTTCTGAAGGGAGATAATGGATTCTAGCTGTCACCGGTATGTAGTAAATCCTCATACCGCTATCCTCTAAAGCTATGTTCAGACTGCACTCCAAATCTGATATTTTGCATATCTGATCAACATCTGATGTCTCTATCGACCGTGTTCACATTGCTTGTTAAATGTCCGCTAATCACCTGTCATATCCACGTGGGTTACTATGGTACCCTAACGCATCATGCCCAAAAATAATAAACAAAATGGCGGAGGGTAGAATGTAGGTTGTTTCTCTCTCAGATGGTTAAGTGGGGCCGTAGCACACAGCTACAAGTCACAAGGAAGTATCAGAGATGGAAGAATAGCGTTAATCATCTGTATTTTAGTGCAATGCAGCGCAGCACAGCTGATAGTTGCCTCTCTGGTGCATGGATGAAAACTTTCACTGACGTTGCTTTCAGAAATGAGCAGTTAAGCAATGTGAACGCGGTCAATGGAGAGATCAGATGTTAATCAGATATGCGAAAAATCAGATTTGGAGTGCAGTCTTACTGCGTTTGCGCAACGCAGTCTGCAGACATAGCTTAACTGCTCCACTCAGTGGTTAGAACATTTGACTCCCATGTCATGGGTTTGTTGTAGTTGACAAGGTGACGGATTCCTGCAATTCGGATTTGAATTGCAATTCCACTTCCTGTTTACAACCTCAATTCAAATTCAAATTCTAATTTAAGAATTAAATTGGAATTTAGGGGTCGTTCTCAATTTAATTCTGAATTTTGTTAAACCCGGGACCCTTTTCCTTACCTCACTCACGTCAGATGTAGCGCTATGCGCGAACATCTGATCCTCCGCGATAGACGATTTTTTTCAGGAGCCAGAAATCCTTGAATCTAACTGGACAAATGGCTTGTCCATCAATTTAATTGACGTACACTTCAGCCAACCACATCGAAACCAACCGATGACGCTGGTTACGTTTGTTGGATTGGTTGAATTCAAAACAGTTGCTTCATCGCTACGTCACACCCTCTACAGCAGCCAGCAGCCCTTATTGGTCCGGTTAGGAAATATTGGGCTTGAAATCCCTCCCAATGGCATCAACATCAGATCGTTGCGCGGAGGCCTTACGAAAGTTACGTAGCGCATGATCTGACGTGAGTGAGGTAACCCTTTTCCCCCATCCCAGCAGATCAAGTTGATATTATCCTCCCTTGGGCAGGAGGCAGCCATCTTGAGGCTTTCCTCAGGTTTATATCCCACCAGTCAGACAGTCTATCCCCCCATTACACAGCTATTTTGCAGTTGGGGTAATACCATAACAACTAAAAATGCCCAGAACAAAAGCACTCGTCAAAATTTCACTGTCAACCGTCGTATGTCATTCCACACAGTCAGAAAAAAGTGAACTTGTCCTTTAACAAAATGCAGCTAGCAGGCTACACTACAGATGGTTTACCACTTCCTATAGCTTAACCTATCTGGTTTAAGTAATAATTAACCTAAGTAATGATTACAAAGGGCTATAGAGTGCTACGTAAGAATCATCTTGTGTCTCATTTCCTTTCATAGATCATCCTGAACCCCCTTCTAACTTGAAGCTGCTGGATTTCAGTAATGACTCTGTGACACTGGAGTGGAAGCCAGGGTTTAATGGTGGCTTGACACAGAGATTTCGGGTTAGGTAAGCAGAAGAGAATTCTTTACAAAGAATGGCCTCATACATCATTGTCATCTACATCTCAATACAAAAACACTTAAGCTGGAAACAGACCTACAGATTTTCTCTGTCTTTTATGATTAGAGCGCTATTGCATGAGTCAAGCCTACAGACTTGATGTGGGACGACGTTGTGGGAGTCATTTAAGAGCACAAACCTAACAACTGAGTTGTCTGCATTTCAATGTCATAATCTGTATCTTGGGCTATGTTCAGACTGCACTCCAAATCTGATTTTTTGCATATCTGATCAACATCAGATCTCTCTATCGACCGCGTTCACATTGCTTGTCATATCGGATCTCCATGTCCGCTAATCACCTGCCATATCCACGTGGGTTACTATGGTACCCTAACACATCATGCCCACAAATAATAAACAAAACCGCTGAGGGTAGAATGTTGGTTGTTTCTCTGTCAGATGGTTAAGTGGGGCCGTAGCACACAGCTACAAGTAACAAGGAAGTATCAGAGATGGAAGAATAGCATTACTCATCTTTATTTCAGTGCATCACAGCTGTTAGTTGCCTTTCTGATGCATGGTTGAAAACTTTCACTGACGTTGCTTCCACACGCGAGGTAGGGGACTGTACGATATTTAGAGGGGGGGAGGGCCGGTCGTCAGACGATAGGGTTAAAAATGTTCTGCCTGGCCCTCCCCCCTGGTCAATTTTTTTTTCCAGGGGCCTCCCCCCGGCTCCAAAAAATTCTCCGAGGCCCTCCCCCCTACATGAATCAAATAAAACTGGTCGAAAAATGACGTTTAAGGTTAAAACGGCCAGCAAATGTCATAAGCACACATAGGCCTACACACGCAGCGCTGATTTCTACAATAGCCTACTATGACTTGTAGCCTAGGTAGATGCTTCAGAAAAGGGGAAAACATGTTGTTTTATGTGTGGTTAAGAATAATATCAGAGTGGGCCTTTTCTGCCAGTTTTTGCTACATTTTTGCAACATTTTTTTTTCTTAGTCGGAGTGGCAGCATGTTTGCGTTTTCAACATATCGCCATTCCGACATGAGGCAGTCTTGCCATGAGAAAGCCAAAGAATGTCCGCGTGTCATTATTGAAAGCCAAAAAACTGTGAATTTGTAGCATAGGGCCTATTCAAATGGATAAAAAAAGTAAGATTAAAACTAAACTTAACTTTAATTACATTGTAGTAAAGTGCATTGTTAGTTATCTTAACGTGTTAACAGTCCCAATTGTCTTCACTGCTGTTTCATGCAAGAGCAACACAGGCTGCGCCTGGATTTATAAAGCAGTTAAATGGACAAGTGTTTTTTTTTTTTCGGTGGCCTTTGCGTTGGCTATGCTATGCCTGTTTCCACAATGAAAAAAATATCACCCTTAATTTCAGGGAGCTAAAAATAAATAGGCTGCACGCAAATCACAGGTGTCTTGCTATAAAGTGCGCTGGTTTAAACACTTCGGCACTAATGCCCACGTTTCACCACATTATAAATCAAACAAGGTTGATATCTTAACGAATATAAATATACTGGCAACAACAAGTAGCCTAAACTTGGAGAAATTGTAGGGATAAGCAAACGTTGGGTGCATGGCCGCCGTGCAGGATAAGCGGACACTTTTAAATAGTGCTGTCAGTTTAACGCGTTAATAACGGCGTTAACGCAAACCCATTTTAACGCCGTAAATTTTTTTAACGCGCGATTAACGCATTTGACCCGCCATTATCAATGGAATGTGAAAAAAAATATCTCCGACATTCCAACACCTCCCGACGTTTCAGTATGTCCTGTGTTTGTAGGCTATTAGGCTTGAAGTAGGCCTACTGCTTAGCCAAGGACCATGCCTACAGTAGCCTACACGCGCACTGCACACAAGGCACGGGTGTCTGCACTCTGCTCTGCTGCTCCGATGTCAGTGAAAACAAATATTTTACCGACACAATCGTTGACGTTCACTCGCATGTTAGCATATTTAGGTTGTTAATTAGCTAGAGGATTGATGTTGTCACTTAGAAATCCCTTCTCTTGAACTGAATACCCCGCAAATAGGCTAATATCAGTTTCAAAATTGCAGCGCGAGTGAGAGAGGTGAAACAGGTCGGAGCGCAACTGAGAGAGAGAATGCTTGTGAGCGTCATTTGATGTCAGTGAAAACAAATATTTTACCGACACAATCGTTGACGCTCACTCGCATGTTCGCATATTTAGGTTGTTAACTAGCTAGAGGATTAATGTTGTCACTTAGAAATCCCTTCTCTTGAACTGAATACCCCGCAAATAGGCTAATATCAGTTTCAAAATTGCAGCGCGGGTGAGAGAGGTGAAACAGGTCGGAGCGCAACTGAGAGAGAGAATGTTTGTGAGAGTCATTTGATGTCAGTGAAAACAAAATATTTTACCGACACAATCGTTGACGCTCACTCGCATGTTCGCATATTTAGGTTGTTAACTAGCTAGAGGATTAATATTGTCATTAAAAAATCCCTTCTCTTGAACTGAATACCCCGCAAATAGGCTAATATCAGTTTCAAAATTGCAGCGCGAGTGAGAGAGGTGAAACAGGTTGGAGCAACTGAGAGAGAGAATTTGTGCAAACGAGAGGCATATAGCCTACCTGATTCTGAACGTATGACCCTAAAATGAGAGCTTCTTGCAGGGCAATTGCCAATATGGTCAAATGCATTTTAAAGGTATGCTCATGCAATGTAGGTTTACTCATGTAGACCATAATGCCATATTTTCATTGAGCCCCTTTTTTTTTTTTTTTTTTTTTTGTAAACTTAAAGCAACATAAAAGACATGGACATCTCTCTGGCAGTACTTGAACATGTTAATAATTTCTGATGCTGTAACTGGGTTTTCTTTTATTTTAAATTGGTATTCACCCCCACCAATGAATGCTGATAACAGCATTAAAATGAAAATAAATAAATGAAAATGGGACAAAAAGAAATCGAGAAACATTTAGAATAGAAAGAAATTTGCGATTAATCGCGATTAATTATGAGTTAACTACGGCAAAAATGCGATTAATCGCGATTAAATATTTTAATCGCTTGACAGCACTACTTTTAAACAGAGTAGCCTAAATCAACACAAAAACAAACAACCAAGTCTGAAAAGTTCAATGCACTATTATCCCCCAAATCAAAGTTTATGGATATCCTGTAGGCTATACATTGATTATTAAATGAAAAAGTTTAATAACCAAAAAAGTCAAGAGAGATTTTGAGCAAAAGACGTCCCTAGCTTTTGCCTTGAGCGTTATTGGAGCTTCTAAACTTTACTAGGCCTACTTGCTTACTTGCAGACCACTACAATAGCCTATGGTGGTTTGTTAACAAAGGATTACAGAATAAATAGGATATAGCCTAATTCAACTGTCCAATCTCATATAGGCTATCCAATTCTGCTCTCTGCATAACGCAGCCAACAGAGAGGTGGTGCGAAACTCCGCAGGTTGTCTTAAGTAGCATGTACAGTCCTCAACAAATAGAAAATAGCCTATATACAAAGATGACCAAAGTCTAAAAAAGCCTAAACTATGTGAGTGACAGGCTTTCCCACGACTTTCATTCTCCACCAGTAGACTCAGCATAGGCCTATAGCCTATGTGGCTCGGATAGCCCCGGTCCAAAACATCTAGATGTAACCTAACCCTATAAAGGGACGATGGGCTAACCTTTTAAAATATCGAAAACGGATTATTGAGCAGGGGAAAAAATATCATGGATCAGGAAAAAAATATTTCCCTCGGCCCTCCCCCCAGGCCAAAAAATTTCTCCTGGGCCTTCCCCTAAGGCTTAAAAAAAATCTCCTAGGCCCTAAATATCGTACAGTCCCTAGGCTAAACGTTGCTTTCCACACGCGAGGTAAACTCCAGGTCATATGCAACTTGCGGCAAATCCATAACGCGCACTGACACGTTGTTGTAGCAAACAATATCGTTTTTTTAAAAGGAGAATTAACATTAGTCTCTCACTTCCGTCCATCTGCATTCCACGTGTTGATGTTTGTGTCACGTGACTAATGACACAAGTAACACGGTGAAATCTTATCCCATGTGGAAAAGCTGTTCAGTTTGCAGCATATCCGATGTGAATCGCAATTGACACCACATAGCTAAGTGGGGCGTAACAGATTCGGAAATATCCAAATTCATGTGGTTTTCTGCTGTTCAGACCACCTGAAATCAATTCTAGATACAATCTGGATATGCAACAAATCGGATTTGGGATGCCAATCTGAACGAGGCCATAGTGACCATAGAACTACCAATTCTGAATCATTCAAAAATTTTCAGTCACTGCTTCAGATCTGTCAGATCTGTTTAAAGCTGCCCTGCCACACAAAGCCGTTTTTTACCTGTTGCTTTTGCAATAGAATAGGTCTGTGTGAGTTTGAGTCGCATGGTAAATGTGAAAATGTAATGTGTTCACAATCGGCAATAGCCAATTAAAAAAAAATCCAAGGTATAGACGAATCCGACGAGCGTTTTGTGTAGGCTGCCATCTTGTGGCGACGCCATTGTTGGAATGTAAACAAACATCTCATTTTTGATAATGCACATTCAATGACAGCTAACAGCAAAGACCATGGAATACTCTGACATTATACAAGTAGTAGTGAATCTTGTAAATCACGGCATTTTATGGTGTGCTATCACGCTATGCCTATGGACAGATTGGCGATCAAACAGCTCAACCATGGCGCCTGCTTACTTCCGGTAGTTTCAACGGATTCGTGTATATGCGATGTAGCACTGACGTACCCATATGAAAAAGATTTATATGAAACTTACATTTTTCCTACATGTTGTATAAGAATCTTATATATATTTTATAGGGGACTCAAAGCTCATACAAAATCCATATAAAATGCACATAGGCCTACTGCGAAACTTCATTGTACAATGTTTTTGTTATGTTGTATAAGAATCTTGTACGGGGTTTATAGGGGACTCAGGCAACATGCAAAATCCATATAAAATCCATATAATTTGAAACTTATACAACTTTGCACCATGTAAGAATTGTATATGACACGTCCCATGTGAAAAAGATTTACATAAAACTTACAATGTTTTAGGCCTATATGTTGAATAAGAATCTCAGGGTGTGTAGGGCAGTCAAACCACATGCCAAATGCATTTGCAATGCTTCTATATGTTTATGTTTTATGCGATTCACACATTGGTGAAATTAAAGGAATACTTTAACTTTTTATTAAAATTGGTCAGTCATCCTCTTCCCTGAAGTTACATATGTGGGTAAAATCATTTTGGTCTGGCAATCCAAATTTTAGCTTTAGCTTAGCATAGGCACTGGAATGTAATGTAGCCAAAGAGTTGTTATCTGGCTACTATACATTCCAGCACCTATGCTAAGCTAAAACACATGCACTAGGGACAAAATGCTTTTACCCACATATGTAACTTCAGGGAAGAGGATGAATGATTAATTTTCATAAAAAGGTAAAATATGCCTTTAATTTCACCAATGTGTGAATCACATGAAACATAGAAACATTGTAAAGTTTTCCATATGAGAAGTTATAAGCTTCATATATGCAATGTATTTTGCATGTGGTTTGGCAGTCGTACAAACCCCATCTGAGATTCTTATACAACATAAAATACATATAAGATTCTTAAAGGATATTGACATCAGATATTAGGCCACTGACAATTCACAAATTCACATTTTAAAACAACTGTGTGAGGATGCCGTGGCTCAGTGGCTAGAGCATCAAACCATTACCCCGGAGACCCGGGTTCGATTCCGACCCGAGATCATTTGCTGATCCCAACCCATCTCTCTCTCTCTCCCACTTGCTTCCTGTCATCTCTACACTGTCCTATCTTATAAAAAGCTCAAAAAATATCTTAAAAAACTTGTTTTATATCATATTCTTTATACATGGGGATGCCATGGTAGGTGTTGTTGCCACATTTTGTGTCAGACAGCTGTGGTCTAGTGGTTAGGGCTTAAGACTTCTAACTATAAGGTTGACAGTTTGATTCCCGTCCAATGCGTCATCTAAACTATCAGTAGGCCTACTCTCCAGCATGCAGCCCACTGTACCAGTTCAGTATTGGTAACTTCACTGTCTGCTGTGTCTCACCAATTCCATGTGGGTTAATTATATTCTTATCTAAGTATAAAGCCTGCATAGTTTTACATAAATTTCATGTATGTTACATGTATGTTTCATACACAAACCTATATATGTAATTTGTATGTCTCATATACTGAAACTTAATGTTCCTTATAATTTACTTATTCAAATCATATATATTGTGCGCTTCATTCATATAAGATTTAAATGAGAAATGGGCCAGTTTTGTAGTATGTGCCATATAAGATTTGGATAGTAATA
Source organism: Sardinella longiceps (assembly GCA_027497455.2). Classification (NCBI taxonomy): domain Eukaryota; kingdom Metazoa; phylum Chordata; class Actinopteri; order Clupeiformes; family Clupeidae; genus Sardinella; species Sardinella longiceps. Next base: position 33,371,629 of record JAODXP020000023.1, on the reverse strand, counting down.
TATGTTTCTGTCTGGAAAGGTTTTTATATGTTTTTATATGACGCTTCTTATAAGTTTCATATAAATCTTTTTCATGTGGGTAGCTACAGCCATTGGCTGATGGAGGAGAATTATCGCCCAATCCATGCTCTCCTGTATTTGATTAGAACCCGCCCCATGAAATATTAACAATCGCGGAAAGGAGGATTGTCCATGAGATAGTAATACTATTAGGGGAAAACAGAGGTTTGGCTGTTTTACTCTTATACCGCCCTATAGTGAGATGAAATAAAGACATTCTTGAATCAAGGACAGTTTCTACGTGGTGAGACTCAGGATAAAAGTAAAGTCATTTGTGCTCAAATTCTGGTTCTTCTCAACAAACTTGCTGCCCTCTCCCAAATGTCCAACAGCAAAACTTGGTTTGAAAATAGAAGGAAAAGCGCTATGAAGAAAGTTTGTGCAAATAATATCAACTGAAGTCAAATTTCCAAAGTAATAATAAGAGCTTAGGCATGTCTAGCAAACCTATCTAGCAAAATATGACCGATGTTCATAATGTCTTTGCTACAGAGATTCACTTTGGTTGCCTATGCATATAGCCAGAGACTTTATTATAGGAGGAGACACAGCACTCACTCTATTGCCTCATTGAAATGCATGGGAAGAATTTGTTACACAAAGATGGCTGACTTCAGAAAATGGAAGTCCTGCCTCGCAGTGAAAAGAGCCAGTTGTGTTGTTCGAAGCAGCTTGATGGACGCTTATATTACCTTATGTTTTTTCCCTCCGTCATAGCCATGTGGCGGACGTTTGCGCAAACGCAGTGAGCAATTCGTGTTTAGAATAAAGTCTTTTAAAGCGCTATTTGATATTGACAGCATTCAATAAGGATTTAAACAAGGATTCAAACAATATGCTTTTTAATTGAATGTAACTTTCTCATCTGTAGATGTGAATATCTCACCATTAATATACAGGTGCTGGTCATAAAATTAGAATATCATGAAAAAGTTGATTTATTTCAGTAATTCTATTGAAAAAATTAAACTAGCATTATGTATACATGTACATCCATTCCACATAAATGGGTGTATTTCAAGTGTTTGTTTCTTTTAATTTGATGATTATAATGGAAAAATAGTGGAAAAACCCAAATTCAGTATCTCAGAAAATTAGAATATCACTTAAAACCAATACAAAAACATCATTTTTAGAAAGTTTATTCAACTGAAAAGTGTGATCATGAAAAGTATGATCATGTGCAGCACTCAGTACATAGTTGGAGATCCTTTTGCGTAAATTACGGCAACGATGTGGCATGGCATGGAATCGATCAGTCAGTGGCACTGCTCAGGTGGTACGAGAGCCCTGGTTGCTCTGATAGTGGCCTTCAGCTTTTCTGCATTATTGGTTCTGGTGTCTCACAACTTCCTCTTCTGAGGAAGCGTAGCAAGCGCATTCTAGAATTTACCTGAATCTCCAAGATGACCAACCATTATTCCCATTGTCCGATTTTGCGTTTGGAATCAGAAGGGGAAACATTAGTTCGTTTTTTGTTTTGGTTTTTCCGATTTTTGTTTTGGATTTAAAAACAGTATTACTGTACTGTATCATTACTCTATTTGATCACATTTTACACTCTCCAATTCTACTTTCCATACAGTATTTCTACAAAAACACTTCTCTGTGGCAATCAACCTGTTACAACTCTCAATTGGCTTAGATTGATTGTGACATAGATGGAAGTGTTATCAATTTTGAATTGTAGTGTTTATAGAGTGACATCTGTGCTTTAATTGTGTTCATCTTCTGCCTTGGTTGGTTAATAATAAATACAAGAAGTGCATCATTATGCAAAGTGTGCTTTATAGTATGAAAATGTGTTAAGAGTTTTGCAAATAGAGTGAAAGAGTTTTGCCAAATGTGCTTATATAGGTGAAAGTAGTCTATGGTTTAACCAAAAGGGAGATTCATTCAAGAAGTGTGTCCAGGCATTTGAGAATCTATCAAGGAATAGGGTTTAGTCTTTTAGCAATCGAGAAAAACTGTAATCTCAAATAACTCCCCGAAAGCGCATTCAAGATGGCTGCAGAGTGAAGGGACTTTGATAAAGCCAATGGCAAATATGGCTGACAGGAAGGGTCCTCTATTAATGTGCAAAAAAACGTATCATTTTCAAATGTTTTCTTTCCTGAGAAATTTCAAAGAGAAACATTGTTTAAGTGTAATCTAAAGTGAGCTATTTTGTTAAAGCCCCCATTAAAATTTTTGATATTTCCTAATCATTATAATGATAATGCCTATATCACTCACTGGGATTGATAAATGACATGTTCTGAAGTAAAATGTGCCTCTTTGCGAGCTCTTCCATCCGTGTTTCCTTGCCGTAGATATTGCACTTGCTGGGGGAGGATTTTTTATTTTTGGGGGGGTTAGCAGGGAGGCTTGGGGGGGGGGGGGGTATTCCAAGAAGGTGGTTAATTGATAAACCTGGCTAAATTAACCTAGAGAAAGTCATTAATCTGCTAATAGAGGAGTAAAGTTAATTAAGAGTCGAGAATCCTCTATTATGAGGTTTACCTCTTTTTCCAGCTTAACTTACCCAGGCTTGTCACTTAATTGGTTTCTTGGAATACCTAGGGGGGTCACGTGACTTAGCTGAAGCAGAGGTGAATTCCGTCTCTGGCTGAAGCTTTCTCAGAGACGGTATCTCTAGCTTACTATTTAAACTACAATGTCATTTCTACCTTCTCAGTCCATTTACTGTTGATACATGTTGATAGCGGCTTGCTCCATTGACTAATGAGGAATATTTACCTTTATATTTACATACAGGTATCTCTGGAAAGGCTTCCGCAGCTACCACTATGTGGATGTTTTCCCACCTCAGGCAACAGTCTATACAGTCACTGGCCTTTTGGCAGCAACAACTTATAATTTTTCTGTAAATGCTGTCAATAAAATGGGAGAGAGCAGCTATGCAGATGACAATACTGCCTTTACTGTTACTACAAGAGGTCAGTGGGAACATTTTTGAGAATATTTTATAAGCGTGACAGTGTTATGCATAACATAACTGCCATCATTCTGTAGACGAAATGCCTTTAAAGACATACAAACCTTCCAAAAAAGTTGTATAGGGTTAGGGTGGTCAAATCTCTCTTTGGAAAATCATTCTTGCAGCAAGTAAAAAAGGAACTAGGCTATGTTACTTTATCAAATGTTTAGTAGGCCTAGTACCTGAAAAAAAGTAGTGACATTACTGTTATACACAACACAGATGGTCATTTACTATGGTACTAATTTTACAAATGGTACACTTAGTAAATTGAGGGAATAAGTTAAAGAAGCACATTCTCATGTACTTCTCATACTTCAGTATGACTGTCCAACATTTGTAAAAATGTATTGATACAAATATTTCCATGTTCTTTTCTGCAGGGAATGACCCAGCCACACATCCACAATCTCCAGAGGACAATCTCACAAAAGGCAATTTTCATCCATTCTGCAACCCATAGCCCTGTTGTTTGAGGTCAACTAGTACAGACAGTAGGCTATAGGAAATAGAACAACAGTAGCAGCTAATGCAAACTCTATGAGATGCAAGATCTCGCTAAAGCTTTGCAAGATCTCAAGACATTACATATAAACGTTAGGGCTGTAACGATACACCCAACTCACGGTTCGATACACCCCACGATTTTTAAAATATATCTTTTTGATAATCGTTTATGGCTAGAATAGGTTACAAGAGGCTATTATTATTATTTATTTTTTTAAGTTTGAAAAGGCCATTTCTCAATACAAAGTACTGTACGTACAAGAATGGACTTCCTTACTTGCCTGTTCAAACTTGGGAAGTCGAGAATGAGAGTACAAACTTCCAAGAATGCGAGGACACAGTGCGCTGAACCTGCAGTTTGAAACGTTGGGAACTTGTTACGTTAGGGACTGTACGTTATTTACCGGGGGGGGGGGGGGGCATGATGACAAAAAATGAGTTAGAGGGAGGGCCATGGGGAAAAAAACGAATTTATTATTATTATTTTTTTTTAAATAATAATAAAAAATGCAATACTTTTCTGAAACACATCGCTGCAAGGTCCCGGGTGCATACTTTAGCACTGAGAAGCGTATGCTAGCAAGGCAACGGCGAGTACAAGAGAACTTCGCACTATTTTTTTGCCACACCCACAACTCGGACATTGGTATTGAAATGGAAGTTTTTATTATTATTATTATTATTAGTTTTTTTTTTTTTTACTTAACACGTAAAAACAATAGTGAAGGCAATTTGTCTTGGTGACAGTGGAGTTAAAAGGCATCCCATGCAGCCGCAGAGGTAGATTCTAGCGGCTTCTCATAGGTATCCACTGATATCGATAGCACATAGTGCATAGTGGTAGCAATAGTGCAGACAACCGTCCTTGATGTAGGGTACATATCTGACTGTTCTCATGATGGTTGTTCATCTACCATTTTTACATATTACATTTTTGTACCTGTAGGGGGAGGGCCATGAGAAAACAAAATTGAAGTGGGGGGAGGGCCATGGGGGAAAATATTGAGGTGGGGGGGGGGGGGCATGATTTTTTTTTTTGACCGGACTTCACCAGCCCCCCCTACAGTCCCTTAGCTACGAAAGCTACAGGGGGGAAGCTGTCTACGTTTACCTCAAATCACACCGGCAGGTTGGTGGATGACAAGCTAATGCTGGTATCTCACCACAGATGCACTTTTTGGTTACAAAACCCATGTTTACAGACTTAAGTCAACAATTCCCGCCTGATTTTAAATTATATCAAGTCAAAACCCCCAAATGTATTAGTTTGGACAGAAGTTGTAAGTGCTTGCATTGATCTCCGCCACATTTCTGTATCCCAGAACGGAGCGCCTAAATGCATTATGGGGAATAATGGTCCTGAAGTTATCAGAAGTCACCATCCGATACATCCTCGAAAAAATGGCTGTATCAAGAAAACATCCAGGAACTCCTTGCGTACTTGAGTAAATGCAAACTTCTGCATTGGAACATTACTTCGGCTGTGTTTTATGGCGTTTCACAAGTCCACAAGAACGCAAGTACATTGAAATACGGATATTGAGAAACGGCCATATTCTGCCCTGTCAGTTCACCTCTATTAGAGAACTGACATAGAGAAGTCCTATTGAAGCAAAAAAAGTTTAATCCAGGCACTCCGAAAAAGTTATCTGAGAGGAAGGTTAAAAAGCCTTTATTATAACATGGCTAGGTCATGTTTCAACCCCACAATGGGTCTTCCTCAGGGCTCAGTCTAAAAGCAGTGATGAACCCTTCACCTGATGACATCAGGTCATATGACCAACACAACACTCCACCTGGGTGCCAACCCACTGCAACTCAAATAATTAACACAAATATTCATAAGTTAAGTATTTAAAAAAATCACATTAGCATCCATTGACGCACTTGTCAACATTGGTATTTACAAAAAAACAGGAGAGATCAATCTCCTCATTTAGGCCAGGACAATGCATTGCGTCAAGGCTGTGTATCCAGAATGATTCCCGCTGGCTCAGTTTCATTAATCTGTCTCCAAACCTTGCTAGCAGTTTTATGTGTTCCACCTCATGAATACGTAAATCATACTTGAATCATTCTTATGGCATTCGCTGAAATGAATTGCTCAATGCAATCATCATCAAGGACCAGACCTACCTGTTTTAGAGTGTTTCTTCATTAAAATATTGTCTTTTTTTTGGTTACAGAATCCTTTGATATATGGCATTATTTTTTGATGGTGGCTGTGGGTTTGGCCATACTATTCACTACTACCTGTCTGACCTGGCTCATATTACGAAGATGGAGTAGGCCTAATGATAAAAATCAAATAGGTAAAATACATCACTTCATTACCTGTTTTTCTACAGAGAAAGATTACAGGGATTCCCAAGGGATGACTGCCAGCTGTTTTTCTACCTTATACTACTTCTTACATAGTTACTGCTTTACCACATAACTTGTTTAAATTAAACCTAATGAACTAATTGTTAATTAAACTTGTTTCTCTTTCCCTCCCATGAATAAGATGATACAGGTACTGTTCTGAAAGAAGACAAGATAGAAACAGAGGGGTGAGTTATATAAGCTTTTATCTAATTTTATCATTTTACTCTGCACCGATGATCAAACATGCTGTGGTTGACTTTGCTACAAGGCTTCCTATCTTCAGTGGTCTTCAGGGGCGGTCCTACCCTCTTTGGCGCCCTGGGCGAACACCTTATCTGCCCCCCCCCCCCAAAAAAAAAACAAAACAAAACAGATAAGGTGCCTGTTGTTCACCCAGGACATCATAGAGGTATACCCCTGATAGAAAGGAATATGATGCAGCCTTATTGCACCTTCATTCTTCTTTGCGTAATAAACTAGGAATAAAATATTAAAATGCATGCTTTCAACTTTTATCTTATTTTTTTCTTTTGATTCTAAAGCTATTGGAAGTCATAGGCACAGGTAATAACTGAAACTACATCTTAAAAGTATGATAATTACCCTGGAAGGCAAAGAGCCTACCTTGCTCAAGCATGGATAGTGAACTGATACACTGGAAAGAATCTAGATGGATTTTTCTATAATTCCATTTCAAGAATTAAGCCTATGTTTGATTTACAGAGAGCCAATGACAACTACAGTAGCAAAGAGTCTAATGCTCCTAGAGTGAAGTTTTCCCTTATCATTCACATTTCACCAGAGCATTAATACTCCAAAATAAACAATCTTTTCTCATACAGTAGGCCTTGTATTATCCTTACTTACTATTACCATGGAGCTGAACATATCATTCAAGCAGTGCGGTCATCCTCAGTATTGCCAGTATTCCCACGGCAATACTGCTTTTTAGTGCAACATCAAACTTCAAATGTCACATGAAGTGCTAAAGTAATAGCATAATTTAAAAATATAGCCTATATAATAACCTGTTAAAATTTACCAAAATGCAGGAAAAAACATCTAACTATTCCAAATTGTTCTGGGGGAGTACCCCCAGACCACCCCGTAAGTCTACCCTACTTTATCAAATAAATATACCATTTTTGCTCCACAACTGCTGGGTAGACCTACTCTGTGACATTAGCAATATGATGTCCATGAAAAACCCAATTCCACCTCCACCAGTATGACCAGCATTTATAATGAGCCTACTGTACTTCTAAAACATTTTAGGCTAATCACCATGAACATTTGCCAATACTACTTTAAAACATGTGATGGCACCTCTGCATACAAGTTTTTACAAATATTATTTAGGTCTTATGAAGTGACCCTGATGTATAGCTCTACAAAGACTGTCTTCCTGTCCAACCATGGTCAATTATAGAGACTGTCCATTTTGTAGTTGCTCAAAAGTCAAGTTAATACCAATGCAAATTGTAAGAAGAACTGACAGTTAAAGCTACTGCACTTTCAGTTAATTGTAGTTTGTAGTCATTTTACTTGCTTGACATTACTCTGACCAGTGCTAGAGAGTCTGAAGTGCATGGTTCTGAGAGTCTGTACTCAATTTGCCCTGAGAAAGAGACGGTTGATCAAACCGAGGCGAGTCATAAGGAGTTCCTTCTTGTATCAATATAACGTTGGGTTCAAAACTGACACGTCCCTTTAGGATACTGGTAGTAAACAGACATTTGTTAAACCCAATGTGGAGTTTGTGGGATTCAATTCAATTCAATTCAATTTTATTTGTAGAGCGCACAAATACAGTACATTGTCTCGCGGCGCTTTACAGACAGTACGGGAAGCATCCATGAGAATCAGGGGCAAGGAAAAACTCCCTCGCTTTGTAAATAGTTTGTTATGTAGGAAGAAACCTTGGGCAGATCCACGCCTCATGGACTCAGCCTACCTGCCTGGGGCCTAATAAAGTATCCGTAAAGTCTGATGCATAGATTGACCATGGTTAACACAAAACAGTATGAGTACTGAATGTAGTCAGAGATGATATACACATAGTTTGTGCGACAGTCAGGGCCAAGGGATGGAGTCAGTAGTTGGAGTGTGGGATTAGTCAGTATTTGGAGTGGGATCAGAGTTCATTGGGTGTTGGTCGCCATCTAAGTAGTGGTCATCAGGGGGCCATCAGGCCAGTTCCATCACGGGCCTCAGAGAAAAGGGGGGGTGGTCATGGTGTGTGGCTCCGGGGAGGTTGGTCAGCATCCGTAGTGGGGTAGGGTTGGTGGCAGGGAGGTACGGGAGGTTCATCACTCAGCCAGTGCGTCGGGGCAGAGGAGGCAAGAGAAACAAAAAGAAACAGAAACAAGAGGATTAGGCCAAATTGCCAATCTAGGAGGATATCACTTCATGATATGTGTCATATAATCTAGCTAGAGTGAGGAGAGGGAGAGAGAGAGAGGAGAAAGAGGGTTGTACAGGATGGCAAGTGTGCAGAAGATGGCAGCACTAGGCTATCGCAGCATAACTAAGGTATGGTACATGGCATCTCACCAACCCAGAAGGGGGTGGTCAGTGGCCGCCTTGGAAAAACAGCAGAGGTAGCCCTCCCAGGGAAGCCCAAGAGGAGTGGTGATATGCCATAGCCCACTCCTAATTATAGGAAATGTCAAAAAGGAAGATTTTGAGTCTAGACTTAAAGGTATTGAGAGTGTCCGCTTCACGAATGTAGGGAGGAATAGAATTCCATAGAAGAGGTGCTCAATAGGCAAAAGCTCTTCCCCCAATTGTAGTTTTAGATATGGTCACTTTTTCAAGGAGGCCAGCATTTTGAGATCTCAGAGGTCTTGCTGGATGGTATGGAACAAGTAAATCTGTAATATATGCAGGAGCTAAGCCATTAAGTGCCTTATACGTCATGAGAAGGATTTTGAAGTCAATTCGACTCTTGACAGGAAGCCAGTGTAGAGATGCTAGAATAGGAGAAATATGTTCATATTTCTTAGTTCTAGTTGTTCTAGCTGCTGCATTTTGGATTAGCTGTAGACTTTTAATGCAGGTGTTACTGCACCCTTATCTATTTATCAAATGTCCGCTGGCATGAGTAGCCTAAAGGTTGAAACATACCCGACGCGTCTGCTGGTGCGCACGCCATCTGTAACGTCACATGTTCGCACGAAGTCTTTATACCTGCCGCACGACCAAATTCGACAGAAGCGCCATTTTGCCATTATTCTCCCAAACAGCAGATGGTGCTGTACAGCGAAATCGCATAGGCTACAGTAACTTACAGGCAGTGAGTTAAGCCTGTGCTTGCCATGTTTGACATTATTAAGTTGTGGATTAAATTTATGGATTAAATAAACATGATAAGTATCTCCCAAGTTTCTGGTGAGTGTTTGCATACAACCCCTGGTAGTATTGTAGGCATGTTTCAGTCTGTTGTGAGGGATGTTAGGACGGACGGATGACTGGGCTAAATTTAGCTTAACAATCAAGGTTTTAAAAACGTTTCATCCATGCTTTAAGATGTTCATGCATTAGCTGAAGATATAGTTCTGTGTCAGATAGCAGGGTGATGAATGCTTCCTGGCAGAAGAGGGTGAAATAAGCTCTCATGCATCTCGGTGTAGTTGCCTATTGTTATGAATGGCCCAGCTGAGTGGCGCGTAGGGCTGGCGCGCGGTGAGTTACAAAATCTGTCGTGTGCACGACCTCGCGAAATTCCCCTGAAAAGCATTGCGCGCCAAGGGGGTCCACGTCATTTTGACGGTGTAAATTGCGTTTAAATCCGATGTCAGTGAAATAGCATTCCACCAAGAGCCTATAAACTTTTCATATAAAACGTTATTTTATATGATCATGGTCATCATCCACTGCTTCAGGTCAGCTGATCTTTTTAATGAATGAGCACTGTGAAGTGCTGAACGAACCGAGCACAATCGGCACCTGACATCTCTTGACATCTATTGTGGCTACATCAAAGATGCATCCACCTTGCCGTTGAAAATTGCAGCTTGGAACTGTGTTCTCCCTGCATGGAGTGATGTGCGATGTTGAGCGGCTGACCTATCCATGGATGGTCGAAAGTATGGCTCCCACAGCCTATGCCTCCATCGTCTGATAGCCTACAGATGCCTCCATCGTCTGATACAGAGGAGCAACTTATGTGCACCACCCTGAAGTAGCCAGTGAGCCTTCCTGGCGTTACCGATGGACTGAGTGACTGTCTTGTGTTGTGTGTTTTGCCTGTCTGTGTTCGTTTTAAGCGCTTAGAGCGGCCTTGGTGCCGAAAAATGCGCTATATAAATAAAACTTACTTACTTACTTACTATTTCTTTGTGATGCCGGAAACAAGCTTGTTGGGCATAAAAGGCAGCTAGTGGGGGAACATCTAATCAGAGATACTTTAAAACGGTCTCTGATGTAATATTTGGTAAAGAGAACAATGTGTATGAATGCAGCCTACAATACTGCTCTACCTGTGCAGAAAGTAGCCTATCCGCCTGTTTAGGCAGTTTACCAGGCGAAAAAATGCCTGAAAGTCTACTCTAGCTGATTTACGATCGCTAACCACGCGTTAGTTACAGTATTTACAATTTGAATGCGGTTATGGGTAGCCTAATGTAGGTCTATGATATTTACAATTAAGACAGAAAACGCACAGTCAGTCACTCACCCCCTCTCTCAAGTGCGCTTGGTGCACGCTGCTGACAGACACACACACACACACGCTCCCTCCCTTCCTCTGTCTCTCCGTCTTGCAAGTAGGCTACTGTGAATTATTCTGTATTCCTAGGTGATGTTTTTTTCTGTTGATAGGCTGGTAATTGTTTTGACTTTTAAAGGCTAAAACTAAGAACAAATAGCCTTTATGTATATGCATGGCACATGTTTTACAATAAGTTGACGTTGTGCCATGTGTATGGCCTAATGCTACAATGATGTTACATTGATGTAACATTACATAGCCTGATGTTACAAATATGACTTAATGAGTTTAGATGCTAGTAAGCCAAATATTTAGAGTGTTGATTACAAAGTTGTAAAGTTTTGGAATAGGCTAAAAGAGTTTAGAGAGAGAGAGAGAGAGAAGGAATAAAAGCCAATTGTCAGGAATAATAGCCAATGGCTGGGCCAGAGAGACCTTTCGTTTAAAAGCACAAAGATTTAATTGATTACTTGATAAATCGATGAAAAAAATCGACTACTCAATTCCAAAAATGTTTAGCTGCTGCCCTAGATTCATGTTTTTTGGGAACGGTGAGCCCCCCCATAGTTTCAGAAAATTCTGTGGGAAACACAGACTGTATAGGGGCAATTCCACGAAAAAGTAAACCTCACCTTAAAACTTTAAGTCTCACCTACATGGACATACAAATTCTTTCAGAAAACTTCCAATACAAAAAAGTATTGTCTCGATGTAAATATTCAACTGAGCAAGTTTCGAAAGGATATCTGTTTGTTAAAATTTTTACCCTATTCAGCTATAATGTAAGTCTATGGAGGGGCTTATAATGGGCATAAGTGGGTGATAACACACACAAAGCTGCAATACTATCAGTTATTTTTCATTGTTATATAACTATTTATCTTGTTACAGGTTAAAATCCACCGTTCACAAATGTTTTGTATCGTTTTGGAGGGTTTTTCCAGACGTCACGTCCATAACGTCACATCCATAACGCCATGTCTCCCAATGAAAACCAACTTTTTTTACATTTACATTTGAAATTAAGTCTTTCTCTGTCTTTACTGAGGTGTCCTGTTTGGTATGAATGTAGTAATATTTACATTTCTCTAGAAATTTCACACACTTCACAGCAAAAACTACGCTCTCTCAAAAGTTTGTCCGTTTTTCGTCACGTCCATAACGCAAATTGAAAGGCTCATATTCTTATGATGCAAATCATGATATTGTTTTTTTCTGTTTGCCTGTATTCAGCCATGGAGTTTGCAGAAGAATATGAAAAAAAATTGTGAAATACTGCTAGGTTTGCAGAGGTTATCTGGCCTTTTGTTCATCAATAATGCACGAAAATGTCACGTCCATAACGCTGGAATTGCCCATAGAGAGATATGGGCAGTTTGGCTGTGTAAATATTATAAATAATACAACACAATGTGTTATGATAAATGTTTATCATTGCTTATTCACATACAGTATGCACATTTCTTCAGGAGAAAAATATATTTCTTCACACCCTTGAATTTTGTATTTTGTGTTATTATGCTGTGCGCAGGGTTACAAATGTCTTTGGCCGATACATAAACATGGAGTTGATCAGTGCAACCACTTCTCTCACTGCAAGCACTATGGAAACAAATAGTGCTGTATATGAAAGCTATGCAGGGGTAAGACATTACTCTTTTTCCGTAGCCAATTCACTTCACCATTTAATGTGTATACAAACAATTACTGCATTTATGAATATTAGCTGAAATTTTTTTACACAGATTTTACATTTCTTCAGGTAGGAGGGTAACGGCAAGCTGAACATGGAAATGCATTTGTTTTCCTTTGTTTTGTTTTCTAAAATAGATAAAGAAAAGATAAAAGGTTGCATTTACACGATTAAAGGGGAGGTACACTTTTTTAAGCATGTTTAGCCCCTTAGTCTGGGATGAATAATCAACACCAAAGTGTTGATGATTGGTCCATTCTTATTTATGTGATATTTAGCTAATTTACACTATGTTCAGACTGCAGTACAAATCCAGGTTTTTGCATATCTGATCAAAATCTGATCTATCGACCACGTTCGCATTGCTTGGTAGAGTGCTCATATCCGATCTGCATGTCCGCCTTTCACCTGTCATATCCACGTGGGTTGCTATGGTAGCCTAACAGACGGTTTCCACACAGCGATAATTTCGCCTACCTCCCATTGAAAATGAATGGGAGGCGAATATCGCCCTGTGAGGGCGAATCGCCAAGACAGGCGAATAAAGTTGAGAAATCTTCAACTTTAACTGGCGAATATTGGCTAGGCGATAACCAATCAAGTTCATTTGGAATGTTACGTGACAAGACAAGGTACAACATTTTGCAAACATCATGGAGGCATCCATGACTTTGTTACATGAAAAATATATTATTTGGTTAAAGGGTCCTTGGGCCATAGTTTCTGTCAACATCGTCTCCGATTGTGTTTAATATTGTATACGAGTGCTATCATTGCTGGTAGAACACTGTAGGTTTACAAATGAGCTTAATAACTTCAGTTAGCTCAATGCTAACACCTAGCTAACGATTAGTCATGTGCACTGATATCAGTCAATATTGACTTGTGGGACACAAATTACCGTTGACAATAAAATAAAACCAAAACGAACATTTGTGTGTCTTACACGAACAATATGACTATGCTTTTCTATCATACTAAAAAAATCCCTACCATATGTAACATCTTCTCCCATTTTATCTAAACTGCTTCAACAGCGCTGCTCACCGGCAGAATATTAGGTACAAACACAAATTTTGTATTGCAACATGGGATGCCATTTTCAAATAATACCCATCAATTCAATTCAATTCAATCCCCTACACACTGGCTGGGGTTCATCACTCAGCCAGTGTGTAGGGGCAGAGGAGGCAAAAGAAACAAAAGAATTAGGCCAGTCTAGGAGGATATCACTTCATGATATAAGTGTGTCATATGTTGTATGTCAGAGTGAGGAGAGGGAGAGAAAGAGGAGAGAGAGGGTTGTACAGGATGGCAACATTGCATTTAATTCTTATTGTTGTTATGCGTTTTTTTAAACAACTCTTGGGGGTCTGAGGTCCCAGTGCTGGACTTTTTGGACCATTCCAAACTCAAGTCTGTAGCTCTGCGAGTTTTTGTCAAATAGATACATGAGTAATACCAGAAACCTTGAATGTTCTAGTTTTCAAATATATAGGTTGTTTGATAAAATGTATTGTTTCTGCTTTATACAAAGCATAAAACAAAATTTTACTTTTTCAGAGTCATTCTGGCAGCAGCAGGCTTTTACAGACCCACCCCCAAGCTGTTTAGATGATAACTATTGGCTACTGTCTGGGGACACAAGATGTGACCACACCCAATTCTACGAGCACATGGCCCTTTGTTTAGAAACCCAGTCGTTTATTTGACTTTGCCTGGGGAAGATGTCCATCAAGATGTCTGTTATAAAATTATTCTACGGCAGCTCGCATAACAGTGGAATAACATCTTTATTACACTGTTATGCTATAGTTGGCATATAATAAGTTGCTTAGGCTATTGGGAGAATGTAGTTATTTCTTAGCTTTTGAAGACATATTTCAGTTACTAAACTACACTACAGTAAAATTAATTGTGTTTAGTCAACACTGTGTGTAGAATTGCAATGCAACATGCAATGCAATGCATAGCAATAGCTTGTTATTAGCCAACCGAATTAATTTATTAGCTTGAAGGATAATACAATAGAATAAAGCATATTATGAAGGACAAAACAACCAAGAGGGTCTTTCAAGTTGTTTGTTTTTGCAGACTCCAACAAAGGTTACACCGTTTTCTGTATACACAGGAAAGAATCACTTCCCCACAGACCATGGCCTCTATTGAACAATTTATTGAATATCTTACAGTTGAAGATGATTTTTGGATTTGGAACTTGGTTGTCTGAGACCGGGACTCGAGTAGGCTACTACAGTACATCATCACTACTTTATAGTGATCAAGAATTCTGCTTCATATGTGGTCACTCATATGAAAACAATTCTGAAATTGCACGATCATCAGTGGTGTGAATTTTAACCTGTAACAATTAAAATAGTAATATTACAATAGAAAATAACTGATAGCATTGTAGTTTTATGTGTTATCACCTACTTTATGGCCATTATAAGCCCCTCCATAGGCTTACATTATGGGTGAATAGGGTAAAAATTGTAACAAATAGGTATCCTTGATGAGACAGTACTTTTTTGTATTGCAAGTTTTCCGAAATACTTGTAACATTTACATGAGAGTTTTATTTCTAAGGTATATCATTGGTTGTTCGTAGGATTTTGGTTAATAACGGCCATTTCTTCATATTCTGAAAATAATATTCAAACATCTGGGCCTTATTGCTGTTGCCGTAATGTGATTTTTATTTAACTTTGAAGGCTATGCTTAAAGGAGAAATTTGGTGTGATAAGGACCCAAAGTATATTGTAACAGCATAAAAAGTTTTAACACTTGCCAGGAGCAGAATTTTGATACGTTCTTGCAGGCCAGAGAAAAAACACTTGCTAGTTGTAGCTTCCAGGGGCATCCAACAAGGTGTTAGTAGCCAAATGATTGTTTTAAATCTTAGAATGACTCGAAATAGCCCCACACTTTGTTTATAGTATAATGACAGTTCCAACATTTAAAACTAGGCATTGAAAACCTAGTAATTGTACAGATAACTACATACCCCCTAGCTGGATGCCCCTGGAAGCTACAACTAGCAAGTGGTTTTCTCCAGCCTGCATAAACATCTCAAAATTCTGCTCCCCAGCAAACATTTCAACTTTAAACGATGTTGCAATACACTTTTGGTCCTTATCACACCAAATTTCTCCTTTAATATTTTGCCCTGAAACTTTTAAACTTAAAGTGAGACGTGTGTAATAAATGTATTTCAAATAATGAAATGGCCCTGATATGAAGGAATTATGTTTTGATTCAAACACTGATATCACTGACAGGTGTAGTCCAGCCAAAATATTTGCATTTGAAAAGCTAAGTTGCAGCCCACAAGTGGTGTTTATGTTGTCATTTCAAGTGGTGTTTGTGTTGTTGTCAAGGCCTCATTATGCTTCCAAAATACATCATGACAAAGAGAGAATTAAAACAAGGATATGTATAGGAGACGTTTTTGAAAGATGGAGACAGTAAAAAAAAGCAGTAAAATATTTTGAACATGATTGCACTCTGCTCCTCTAAATAGCCTGGTCCAGGTCACTCACTATCTGAGAGCATCTTCGAATTGCACAGTGGCTGGTCCTTTGGACAATTTTATAATGTCTAAATAAAGAAAATTGACTGTTTTAGAAGATAAAGAGTAAATTATAGGCTAGGTGAGTTATTGGTGTAATGTGTAGCGAAGGGAGAGAACAGTGACCCCACCCGGTCTCGAACCCGGGTCTCTGGGGTGCTAAAAGTGCAACCTGACCAGGCTCGTTGGTATGGCAGTCAGAGCGCATACTCAACCGTAGCGACGGTACTCCGTCACATAATGTACCAACCTTTGAGCGTCTTTATCTTTTGGTCTGTGAAGTAGAAAGGTATATAAGTAGGTTTGTTTTTCGGCATTTAGATACTGTTAATCTGAATTGTCCCACTTAAACTGGCTACTTGTCCCACATTTTGTTTGGAGGTGGTCATGGTCACCCTACCTATACGCTATAGGTTGTACTCAGGCATTGGTGGTGTCTGAGCTGTTGAAATCGAAACACAACGCTCTAGGTTGTGTTCAGACATTGTGGTGTTTAGGCTATCACAACATTCTATCTGGACAGAGTCATTCGGCAGACTTAGCCTTTGAATCGGCTTGTTAGTTGCACTTAGGTTTTATCCGTCTTACCCGAGAGTCTATCACTTGTTGCCAGACTATACATTTTTTGTGATAGTCTGGTTTGTCAGGCTATCATTCCCCAGCACTTATAAACACATACTACTCTCACTGCCCCCCATCACCATCATACATAAACTTACACACCCCTCTTTCCTTTCATGCGCACAGTAAACTGCTTGCCAATTTTAACTCCCATGGTGGCATGTTAGCTCCACTGTTAACTGTTAACTTTAGCCATCAGCAATTTATAGGTAAACATCTTTTGATTTGTATTTTTGATGTGTATTTGGAATAATTGTTTATTTCTTCTTCCTGACAGGATAGCAGTCAATATTATTATCCTTTTGAAGAAGTGCAACCCTCTTTCCATGCTGGTATGGACGGACCAAAATATGGTGATTAGATCTCATTATACATTTATGTCTAAGCTGAACTCTTCATTGGTTTGGCATTGAACAGATGAATAGTATTTATTTCCGTGAAGAACAAATTGGATTGGACAACGTAAATTATGTCCAACATAACAACAGATTACGCTGTTATACAACAATAACTAGATGTACCACAAGCCTTAAGCCTGTTACAGAATGAGTCTCTTCACTGCATAAAGGGGGATAGTCGTGCAAGTGTTGCCCATCTACCATATTTGGCATGTCCCTCATGACAATTTATCTATGCAATGAAGAATATCTGCTACTATGCAATAGCTGGCCATAACTGCTAATTTTGATTTCTGGAAGTTTGCAACTAAACAAGATTATCCAATTAGGCTAAGCTTATCTTAGCCTACTACTACTTCATTGTTTATTTGAACATTAATTTAACATGGCCTGAGTTAATTTTGAGGACATACAAGAAAAGAATAAAGTTTTACCAAAATCTACTCCTCCAGTTTGGCAACCTGCACCTTCTCCTCTTAGACTAGTGACTGACAATTCACTTCACTTGCCTGCTGTGAGTTGTTGTTGGTAATGCAAAGTTCAATGGATTCTTTTGCGATGCAATAGACAACTTTGAGAATAGATTAACATCAATATTTTTCTATCGCCCTATAAGAGTCTTGCATTAACGCAGCACGTTAACGCCGATAACAGTCCACCACTAATATTTTTTTGTCATATTGTGAATAGAACCCCTTAGCCATGATTATGAAGACGTCATAAGTGAACTTGACCTACAAAGTAGTTATCAAATACCTGCTCGTTCCCAACCTTATGTGGCTGTTCACCCATGGAGAGAAAATCAACGTCATGAATATGAGGTAGGTGACAAGAGAGAGAAGATTCAAGAGATGTATTTGTTACATGCATTACTGGTACAAAAAGCAGTGAAATGGAGATAGCGACTACATCTCCCATTGTGCAAATAGAAATTATGATAAAATATTTAATAGATATATAGATAGAAAAATACAAACAGAAATAAGCTAATCATGAAATTGATGTATTTTACACCCACATAGCTTGGGGAAGTCTCTTAGTTCAGGCCTTTAAAGAAATGTCTGCCCAGCCCAAGTTCAGCTCGGATGCAGGCTGGGCTTGGTGCGGAAAGAAAATCTTTACTCTAATGTAGCTTCACACTTCATCGGTAATGTAAAGAAGGTACAAACATTTAAAGCAAGTTTGAGAAATTTTGAAGTGTACAGATTTGATTAAAAAGAACACTTGCAGCATGCACTAAGCTTTTTGGTCCACAATGCCATTATTTTTTCTTTTTCTACTTCAAGTAGTACTTAACACTTTAACTTGAGTGTAAAGTTTGAGTTGATACTTCAACTTCTACAGAAGTCTTTTTAAATCTTAGTATCTATACTCCTACTTGAGTAGTGAATATGAATACTTTTGACACCTCTGTCAAAATAAACAGAATATTTTCTCAGTCTGAGTCTGTGATGTCTGAGCCTGATCATTGCCTTCCTCTGTACTTCCGCTCGATTTTTATCTCCCTTCACGATTCCGTCTGTGATTCAGGCCAATGACCTTAGTCGCATCTGCAACCACATCAAACTTGAGCCAATCAACGAGCAGGTGGGAGTTGTGAGAAACAGTGTTGGATTTCTACTGTAGTAGTAGTAGTGTAGCTTACTTCACAACCGAGCTGGCGCATAACAGACTACGTCACGGCCAATCGTTAGGGATTGGGTGAAATCAGAATCAATTGTTTGTGTCCACGCCTCCAGCTTGTAAGAAGCGAAGGGTAGGCCTAGACCAAGGGGATGGTCATGACCAGGCTATGGTGATGTCTTACCGAAATAAAATTGTTTGTAAATTGTTTTTCACATGATTTTCTTGGCTCTGGATGCTATGAAATGTGTGTAGCTTTGTTTAACATAACATTTTGTCAGGAGCTCTTTGCACCTGGTTGTTTATAGCCAACAATGCTGTTTGCACCTGGTGGGCATAGTAAACGTGGTTATTTACACCCAGGTGTATGTAGCATGTAATAGCAGACAAGCACCTGGGTGTCTGTAGCAAATAATGCTACACCCAAGTATATTATGTGTATGGAAACAACATCAGAGTCTTTGGAAAGTGGGTGTGCTGAGTGCTACTGAGGTTGAGGTTGTAGCCTGAT
The DNA here is from genome assembly GCA_027497455.2 of Sardinella longiceps. NCBI lineage: Eukaryota > Metazoa > Chordata > Actinopteri > Clupeiformes > Clupeidae > Sardinella > Sardinella longiceps. Next base: position 33,352,587 of record JAODXP020000023.1, on the reverse strand, counting down.
GCAGTTTTCAATTCCAAAGCACAATATTACTGTCTGAAAGCCAAGAATGTCTTTCCTACAAAATCCTGCTCCTCTACAAATCATTAACACAATCCCAATAACTTTTCTGATCAATTTGAAGTCCTCTGTGGTCCTCTGATAAGGACCATTATCTCTCACACCAAATTAGGACAGAGCTTCTATGTTGGTGCCCTCTTTGGAAAAACTACCCATCTACATCTATTATTGCCATTTTTGGTTCTGAAACACACTTTTTAGCAAAGCCTTTTGCCTCTAAACCCTCCCTTCAAGTCAGTCAAACCATAGAGTCACAGCATAAATTACTACTAAATTACTATATTGTCCACATTTATAAAGAATTTAAAATAAATAAGACTTTCATAGAGATGGAAATTTCATGGGCCACAGTATAAAAGAAACAAGCAAAAAAAAAAAAAAAAAAAAGCATATTGTAATTTGTATTTGAAGTATTTACATTATCGTATATGAAGCTAACTATATGCATAGGTCTAGAAGTAGACTAAAAAAAACCTCTAATTTTGACCTTTAAATTAAAAGATTAAAAAAAAAAACACCTCTCCCCAACCTCTGGTTATGAACCCATATTTAATGGTCTTGCATGCACACCCCTTGACCACTACACTACGGCAACCATGCAAACCCCCTGGGAAGTTAGCAATTTACTTTTGTTTTTGTAAATTGCAAAGTTACTTTTCTGTCGATGTTTCAATCCATTTCAAAATATTGTGTGAATTCACTGAATGAAGATTAGAAACCTGTCTTCTCCAATGCCAAAGTTACCAAGGAATTATTGCGTAGCCTGAAATATGAATGTTTTTTTTTGTGAGGGTGTAATAGCTTTTTTGAAGTCTATGGTCTCATTGCACCCAGGGTGCTAATAGACACTCTGTAACATTTTTCTTTTTTAATATTGCTGATTTCATTTTCCTCTATTTCAGCAGGTGTTTGGAATGGATCTAGAAAGGATTGATTCTGAAAGAAAAAACATCGGACACATCAATGAGCAAAGTTCTCTAACTTTGAACTCACAGCTTCTATTTGAGCTTGGGGGGGAACTTGTTTGAGAGTGAGTTTGTGATGGATGATTACCACACTGTTTTATACAAAAATATATGAATGAAGCTTCTGCTCAACTAAAAATGTAAAAACATATCTGTCAAATCTGACCAACACTGTATAGTAAATCTAGAGTATATGGCCATAGTAAAAGCATGATGTGAAGCAGTGTTTCCTACAGGCTGCCATAGTTTAATCTCAATCGCCATACTTAATTATGGGATTGAAAAAATATATATATCCACCATTCCAATGCATATACCACTGTTTCAGTTTTTCTCTTTTGCATTACTTTTTAATTACTTCAGTACCGCTAATTTAAGCCCGTTTTGGGATGGAAAAAATAACACAAAGCTTTTCTCAAACCTGTCACGCACGCACACACACCCAGACACTTGCACCCACACACATGTTGAAATATGCACAAAAGCTGGCTGGGCTACTTCCTTACAGACTAGACCCAGGGATGACTGGAGCACTCAAGAGGTTTTTTAAAAGATTCCTTTATTGAGGTGCAACAACATTGACTAACGTTTTGACGCAGTGTGTCTTCCTCAGAGTGACTACCTGGAGTACTGCTGCTAAACGGATTATTAAACTAATCTCAGTGTCCTCCCTTTATGTTTTACTGAGATTAGTTTAATAATCCCCACCAAATCCATTAAACATTGGAAGGTGCTGGGGGAGTTGCAAAGGCCAAAACTTTAATTCGAAACTTTAATTCAACATTAATTTCGAACAGGCCCTGTCTAGTAATAAATGCGGTCTTTGGACTGTCCTGTGGGTCAACCTCGACCTGCCAGTAACCACTGGCAAGTTCGAGGGTTAAGAATCATTGGCCATTTGCCAGACTGTCTGACTGTCTGGCGTGTCTTTTAGATACTTGGTAGAGGGTAAGCATCCTTTACAGTGACCTCATTTAATTTGCGGTAGTCCACGTTTTTTCTCACCGGCACAACGGGCGCAGCTCAGGGACCACATGAGGGGTGTAAACTGTTATTATCCAGCATCTGCTTTATGTGGTCAGCAACCTCTTGTAATATACAGGCACCCGGCAAGAGTGCATTTTAATCGGCCTCACATTTCCTGTGTCAATTTCGTGGTGAGTCAGATGTGCTCTCCCCAAATCACCATCACTCTGGCGAAATACACCATTATGGCGTTGCAGTAGCTCACTACAGCTTTTAATTCCAACGATGACATGCCCTTATCTGCCAACCCCAACTGTGAAACAAGGGCATCCACCTCCCAGTGTGCATTCTCTTACTCAGCCCCTTGTTCTACAGTGACATCAGTATACAGAGTGCCCACCTTCATTACCCCCCTTCCAAACACAGGGTTCTTCTGTTACATTTATGGCCCTCACTGGTATTACCCCTTTCTATGTGCTACTTTCTATGTGCTACCAGCGCCACCATCAAATTGCTGTGGGAAGGCAAAGAATCAGATAGCTCTAATAAACCGACCCACCAAGAACCACCACCACCCCAGTAACAATTGTCTCTGTACGTGGCCCGATATGTAAATTCTGTGGGAAACACTGTGTGAAGTATTAAGTAAGCAAGCCCTCTAGCCATTCACACGCATGGACACACACATCTATATGCACACTGCCCCTCCCGATCTTGCACATTCAATTTTCAATTAAATTTTTCTATGTACAGTGCCAAATACAATGCAGTTGCCTTTTAACCAGCACCATTGTGAGGTAAAAGTCCGTAGGCCTTCATGGATGTCAGTGCATGAGTTTTCCATGCCAATGACTGTAGTAGGGCAGACCCTCCAGGATTTTGTGATGTTGATATTTGCAACATCAACACAAATTCAACTAATGGCCGTGAGTCGTGACTTCATTGTGGGCTGCAATTTTGCAGTTTCTCGAGATATCACCAACTATTTCAGTCACTCATGAGTGAAAGACTCCATGGGTGCAGAGTGTTCATCCTGCTCTTTGCTTTGTGGTGCAAAGATAAACTGTGCATCTTCTGAATGCTCTGCCAGCTCCAAAACAGCTGCTAATCACAATATTCTTGATAAATTAGGGTATTACCATTTACGTTACATTTACGTTTATGTTAAGAATCAAGTGTTACTTTCGCTTTGGAGTAAACAAGCTCTGACTTCCTTACGCGCATCTCTCTCTCTCTCCCCATGTGCGTGCAGGTGTGCATTCACAAGTTATCTGACTTAGATAAGCAGATAAATTTCGAAATCAAGCGGAGTTGCAAGTCATTGCTAATGTAGACTACTACCTCCGTTAAGAATTCAACAAAAATGATGTTGACTGAGCCCCTTTTGTCATACGACACTAAACGTAGTTGTTTCCCTATTCTTTTACAATCAGAATCAGAATTCGGAGCAATCACCTTTTTTCAGTTTGTGCTTACCTGCATCTTCCCTGTTTTAAGATATCAAATCCTGTTCTGGTGTGTATTAACTACAATGCTTATTAGATGGCTTTAATATTTAGCTTCCATCACTATTACTCAGTGCAATCAATAAAGCCCAATATGATTTAAAGTTATGATGATGAATTTGATGAACAACCAACCCCTCCTTCTTTGCTTTAAAGCAGCACTTTCATCACTATTTCAGATATCTTTTTTATATAATATTTTGTTCTTGGTTTATCTACAAATGAACTTGGATGGCATGTAGTCATGAAGGATTGATAACTGAAACCTCACTAGACATCTATAATGTGCATTCTGCAGTTCTAGGTGGTAAACAACCTCAAAATAAAAGAAAACTTGAAATGAACATCAAAAAGGAAATATTCCAGGTCCAGGCACTCAGTTAATCCATGCAAAAAGTATTTTTATATAGGGCTAAAACTTTAAAAACAGACACATACCTTACAGTCTTCATCAGAGTTTGTGACAAAAGCAAGCAGCAGCTTTCACCACAACTTTTCAGAAATCCTGCCACAAAATTAGGCTTTTTTGATTGTAACTATCTAAAAAAAAAAGCCAGCGAAATCCTGGGGGACTGGTATGGACATCTAATCGACCATAAAAATGGATGCACAAAAATATTGAAGGAACCAGAAGTCTTGTTGCCCCATGGCAGCTGGTTGCAGTACAATTTTGTAACCCCGCCTATTCCCAAAAATAACTTCCCTTGTCCCTAGCAATGTTTGAACTAACCCATATATTATATTGTGTGAGCTTCAGTATTACCATGTGTGATTTAGTAATGTGTCCTAAGTAGTTAAATAGAAGTTAAAAAATAAGTTTAGATTGCTGGTATTGGACAGAGGGCCAGGATGATGCAAGACCGGTGTCAATTGAATTTCAATTCAATTTTATTTGTAGATCGCTCAAATACAGTGCATTGTCTTGTGGCGCTTTACAGACAGTACGGGAAGCATCCATGAGTAACAGGGGCAAGGAAAAACTCCCTTCGCTTTACTAATAATTCATTTTTAGGAAGAAACCTTTGGGCAGATTTGCATCTCATAGACTCGGCCTACCTGCCTGGGGCCTAATAAAGTATCTGTACAGTCAGTAGTCTGATTGACCATGGTTTAATTCAATTAATTCTGTCAATTGGTCAGACCATTGCATCTCGTCACTTCCAGACTTTCCATGCACCAGCAACTCATCCTTACAGATTAAAGTTTATACACAACAGAAGGAGGTATTAGGCCTATGTTTAAAGGTGCGTTGTGGAATTCTTGTCAAAAAAATCATATACCATACTCCACACTCAAGGGGGTGGTGTTCAGCATAAACCAGAGCCATAGCCTGTAGAGTTTGAGGCTCTTCACAAAGTATTTTTTTCTACCCTATCCAAAAATTAAAAGCTTCCACCATAATTTACAAAGATGGGTAACATGCAACTATATCAAGAAGCTTGATTTCTGCAAGAGCCCATGAAAATAATTGCCTTTAGCGAAAAGCGCGGCTGTAACACAGACTAACGTTAACTAAGTTCAACATATTGACCGGGGACAATGCATCGGCAACACCGAAACGAAGGCTTTCTCCTTTGGAAGAGCCTACGTTAGTGCGTGATAAGAGTTATCGTTTGACTCGGAGCATGCAGGTCAGCAGTAAGCACCCTGCCCACTTCATACACACCATTCTAAGAACGATGAGCGATGCACATGTGTTTTCCTTTACTAACGAATTTGTGATCGAGATATTCCTTACCTACACCTCGATTAGATCAATTGAATGTCCACTATTATTTAGGTGTGCAAATTAATGTTACCAGAGTTGGTCGATATTTTAGATCATATTGATATTTGAGCCAACTAACGTTAACATTAGCTAGTTGACCACCACTGCAAGCACTGACAATACATTTGGTTCGGGCTACTAACAGCTTGATTGCTTTTGACAGGGTCTACTTTATGTTTACAGATCAATTTCGTTAACACAAGCCCCTGTGTTCCGCTACATTTAACCATAGGACGTATAGTTGTAACGTTACGGGCTCTGCAATCTAACATGACTTTTGACATGGGCAGTGGTAGCCTAATGTTAGTCTTTTTACCGGTCCAGACGAAACATTGCAGTTCCACCATCAATCATCAATCTTAGCCTACTTGCTCCAGCTGCCATGAATGGTTTTTAAACTATGTCGAAGGTTTAATTCCAGTTTAATCGGTTCTTATCTTCACTTTTCAATGAGTGTGTTCCTGGCTCCCATAACTTGTGGTGGTAGTGGGGTTGAGCTAATCCAGTACAGCTCAATCCTTGTACGCTCCTTTTCTAAAACTAATTTCCCATTCTGATGGAAATGTGGGACTTTGTATCTTCCCTAGAATTGACAGCTACTCCAGAAAATGTGTAATAGCCATAAACATGTACATTAACAGGGCATTAACATTAACGCTGCTCGTCGGTCTCCGGTTCTTCCTCTCGGGAAATATTTCTCTATAATGACCGGCGGACAATACATTATCCCTTACATAAATGGACTCTGACAGATTAATTTCAACTACAAGCCAAGTAACCACAGGCGATTTCTTCGTCAACAATCGGAGGGTTGCGAGCTGTGACAGGCCTATTAGTCGCTAGCGATTTACTAGTGGCAAAATTGGTATTACAATAGGCATCAGGGCTGGGGCTAATTTTTAGCATGCTAATTTGGGTTGATATCTCAGCAGCTGAGTACATGGCCATATTTTTTGTGTGATGAGTGCATTTGTTTCTTCACATTCTCCTGTTGCATTTTGTTTATTTTTTCATATTTCAAACTTCAATTCTTACACAATACACCTTTAAAAAGGCTTGTTTTAAGATAGACAATCAGACTTGTTTTTTCTTTTTTTTTTCTTTTTTTCTACCTTTTTGGTCCTGTATTAGCTTTTTACTCTTGTATTTTTTTTTTTTTTTTTTTTTACATTTTTGTACTTTATTACTATTTTAAAATAAATCCAATTCTACCGTTGGTAGAGTGAAAAGGCACCTGTTACCTGAGCTCTTCTTAAGGGTGCGTACCCCCTGAGGTGCGCTTCAGCACATCCTGAAATTAGCACATCCTGAAATTAGACTTGGAACAGATTTCTGCTTGGGGTTCCTCTCCTAAATTACAAGGAAGGTGAGTTGGTTATTTCAATACTCTGACAAACTCAAACGTTCGTCAAAAGCTAGCTGTAGAGGGTCTCATCAAATTAGTGCAGTTTTTTTTTTAAGCAACTTTCCGCAATTTTCCCCTGCCACACGTAATTTCCTCGCAATAAAATGCCTAAAACCATCACAACTTTTCAGAAATCCTGCCGTGAAATTTTTGATGGCATCTATGTCAAAAAAGGCTCGCCAAATCCTGGGGGGCTGGTTTGGACATCTAGTCGGCCATAAAAATGGAAGCAACCAGAAGTCTAGTTGCTGCTGACAGCTGGTCGCAGTACAATTTATAACCCCATCTATTTCCAAAAATCCCCTAGTCCTTCAAACAAAACCAGAATTTTCTAGTGTAGGACTTTTTTTTTAAAAAATGTTCATTCAATATATAAACTAGAATTGCAATGCATTGGAATTACACAGTGCATGCAAATGCTTACAAAACTTTTAAACAGTAAAATAGTTATTAGACAAGTAGTGTAACACAAGATAGAGCAAGTCTAGTACTGTAGGTTACTAACTTAAACGGGGTTGTGGGCAAGAATAGAAAACACAGAGAATCAGGGTCATCCCTAGGCCTTGAAAGAGCATGATGTTTGGGGTTGGGCTCAGAGGTAGGGCTGGAATACAGTCTTGGGCCCCGTATGGTGTGCCTCTGTGGCTATGGGCTGAGTCCTAACCTTTCCCCCCCTAGCGGCGCCCCTGAATAATAGACTAATCATGCTTTGGGCTTTTTTGTTCAGGTATCAATTCATGTATCATTGAGGAACTGGTACGGTTTTAAAAGGAGGTTATTCAATTAGCCCTGGTATGAAAAAATATAGGGTAATAAATACCCAACCTAATCAATGAGTGTGATATAGACATATAGATATAAAAATGGCCTCTTCAGCCATTTGTAGCCATGAACATTCTGGTGGCTGCAGCAGCCATTTAAGTTTTGGCTGAGCTGGCTAGCCAACATCTTCAGCGAGTCATTATTCTAAAATAGTGCTGGCAAAATTAACTGATTAATCACGTGATTAATCCAAAAAAATTAACTTGGATTAAAAAAATTAACTCAGATTAATCCTGATGGATATGGTTCCACTTTCATGGCATGTATTATGTTCAATTTCAGATAGAAAATGGATCAGTTATCAAGTCAAACTATACAAAGATTATGGCCTAGCTCCTGGCTGTCCAACAACATGTTTGGGGAATCCTCTGGGGTAAGGGACAGGTGTGAATTGCCCCATTTGAGACGAACAAAGCCAACTATTTAGTATCAGGGCCTTTACAGGGCAAAATAAGGATCCAATATACCCTAGCATCCAAATTCTTACTGGAGGAAATGAGTTGCGATTAAAAGTGATTAATCACGATTAATCTTTGAAAAATGTTGTGATTAATCAGATTAATTTTTTTAATCGTTTGACAGCACTATTCTAAAAACAAACGGCTTCAGGGTCTATATATTCCTCCTATCTATTTTGTATATTGTTTTTGGCACTTTGGTCAACTGTTGTCATCTATGAAGTGCTTTATGAATAAAGTTCACCGCATAACCTTGTTATCTGCATGGTATGGGCAATCACCAGAGCAATGACTACTACATTTGCAGCTCCATAGAACCCCAAAGGTTCTTCACTTACTCACACATGCCCTCTAGTTGTAGCTCCAGAGCTTCACACTCCTTCACACCACGCAGTGTGGAGGCCATCCCTAAATCCTGTGCCCAGGAAGTAGTTTTGTAACCTGACTCCGCCAGATGGACTTCCTCCCGCAATTCCATCTGGGAACCCTCCGTTGAAGTAGTTTTGGTTTGTTAGTTTCGTTTGCGTTAGTTTCGTTTTGGCTGATTGGATAAGGCTAGACTGGATAACCTATGTTGGTGATAGTACGTCATATGCTTTGTTGGTCTGATTGGTTGATTTGGCCCGTCTAACATACGTACATGTTCTTTAGACCCGCTTCTCGTTGCGCCACACCTCAACCCGCCTCAAAGCCAACACTGATTGGACAGTTTGTTTGGCAAACTGCTCCAAATTCTCTTCAAAGGAGAGTAGCCAGACTAAGCTGCGACTGAAGACCTGAAGTTTGCAAGATCAGTTTGGTCACAAGGTTAGTAGTTTAGGGGTTAGGTGCATTGCTCAAGAGCACCGCATCTGAGGGTTCCAGACATGAGGAGGCACTGCACAATCACTCCCCCCACCCTCCTCTTCGCACCAGCACGGAATTGAACCGGCCACCCTCCAGTCCTGTCCAACTCCCTGACCGGTACACCATGGATGCCCCCATATTCAGAGCCAATTGACATGTTGGCAGCCACTTTCCATGACTTCTCGTTCCAGTGGCCATTCTCATAATTCATAATAACTCATAATCACAACTTTTTATGTCATAATTTTGACTTTCTATCTAATAATTATTACTTATATCTCATCTATTTTACTTTTTATATCATAATTATGACTTAATGATTTAATTATGATACCAAGATTTTATGGGTTCTTCCTTGGACAAAGTCTTGGTAGTATTTCTATCTCTTTAAGACAAGTTTATTTTTGTTGCAAACTAAGCTATGTGCCACGGGACCCCTGGGGGTCCCCTGACCCCAGTTTGAGAACCAATGATCTAGCGTATGTTATCCTATTTCCTGCAAAGAGCTGAACTTTGATTTCTGTTTACCAGAAGCTAATGTAACGGATGCAAGCTAGCTCGGTGAGCTGGTGGTAGTATGTGTAAATCCTCACAACCCAATTCCTTGGACGTTTCTAGCTGCTAAGTTAGAAGCCTGGACTTTTGGCTCAATGAGCGCCCGGCCGACTCCCACACCAGGGGAGTGCGGTGCGGACCGCCACTGGCTACACTAATCCAGTCTACAGAATTTGTGCGACAAACAAATCTCTCTTGAATCTCTTTAATATTGAATACAAAACAGTTTGACATGAGAAACTTTTAGCCATCAAAGAAAATCTTAGCCATCAAATGATCGGTCAAAATAACAATATAAGTCTGACTTATCTAATGAAGGAGAAGCCTTCGTGTGTGACATTGTAAATTATACACTGACCCGATTCACACCGCAATTATGCATTTACCGTCCATATATGGTGCTGTCCGTCCGCACTGCTTGTGTGCATGTGCATCCACACAACTGTCTCTGTGTTTCCCTGCATAAACTGGCAGCCCAAGCTGTCCATAAAAATGTATTGAGACAGTGTAAAAAGACCTTGTTTCTACTTCAAGTTGGTAGCAGGGGAACTGTGCAGAGTGCATGGACTAATCTGTTACATGCATTGTAAATGAAAACAGACCACTGCAGAAACACTCAGATTTTGGTGTGAATCTGGCGTGAATTTGGTGTGAAATTAAAACACTTTCTTCCTTTCTGTACACTGCGTCCCAGAATATGGAGCACGGCATCGACATGTGTCTGGGGAAACACACTTCCCTCCATTGAGGCATGGCTCTCGACATACAGCTGCCAACAAAGGATGAGAAGTCTGTTAGAATTTTTGGTACCAATTTCTTAAATCAAAAAAGCATTCGTGACTGTTTCACAAGACATGAGAATTATGCTGCCCTGGGCAATAGCTCCAGTCGCCCATATCAAAACATTGGTTTTAGAGTTAAAAACAAGCCCATTCTGCATATTGTTTGCTTTTGCAAAGGCTTGCTTGACAATGTATTTAGTGGTCCTGAGATTTCAACAAGAGCTATATTGCTCAAGCTACAACAAGCAAGAAGGCCTACTAAAGACGCTAGAAATTTTGGTCCAACTCATAGGTTTCCTTGAACAGACACATCTTAACATGCTCCAAATTTCACCTCTAAAGCTATGTAACATTAGCCAGGCGAACGCCGTAGCATAGCAATATAACAATCTATCATAAACTTACAGTTTTGTAGTCATACACACTACAATGCTGTGTTGTAAGGCGTCTGTTAATGCTTCTTTGTTTCTGGGGTGATGTTGGAAAACCTATATGAGTTCGGCCAAAATTTCCTCCGTCTACAGTAATACTGTCTCGAGTAGCTTAAGCAAAAGAGCTCTTGTTGAAATTTGACTGAAGTTGTCCTTTAATGAAAAAACATGCATTAACACTTTCTTTTAACCCAGTAGGGCTATTCATGAAACATTATTCACAGAGAGGCTCAGTATACAATGATCTTTGTTTGTACGCCACACACACACACACACACACACACACACCTACCATTAGGGATTATAAGGTCATCATGTAAGCTTTAAGCACTTGGCCTTTAAAAACAGCGGAGACGAGGCCTACTGTACCACTGTTTATTGTCTGTAATGGTGCCTTACTCTCATGAGTATGTGTCTGTGTATACATGTACTGTATTATCTCACTTTACTTAACACTTAGATGCACTGAGTGCTTGTAACTCTTCATTTTGACAAAGACAATGGACTATATTAATGTGGTCAAGGTTATTTCTGTGTGTAAACTGATGTAGTGGCACTCACCAATGTGACAAGCCCCCCCAACCCAGCCGTCAGCACAGCTGCAGATGCCTGGAGCTACACAGCTACCTCCATTTCTGCAGCCTTGAGGGCAGATAGCTGAGGGAAACACCAGAGAAACAAGCCCATAATACCGGTTGTCCAAACAAAACACTGCCATTCATTTTCAAGGGAATTTGCTGAAGATGTTAACAAACCTTCATGGCATCTGGTACCAGTCCAGCTTGAAGGGCACAGACATTTTGTAATGCCATTTACTGCAATGCACTCACCACCATTCCAGCAGCCTCCCTCACACAATACTGTCAAATGTAGAGGAAGACATATTAGCACTGGCAGCCTACAACCCAATTAGCATTTTTCTTCCAAGCATTTGATTACAAAAAAGAATTAAAATTTACCCTTGTGACAGTATTTTCCTCCAAAGCCTTGTGGACATCGGCATTTTCCGGGACGAATACATTCTCCCCCATTTTTACACTTTGGATGACAACTTGCTACAATAGAATAATCGGTTTGTTAGTTTTTAAATTGACAGGACTATCTTTTTTGCCAAAATGAGCAGGACAGCTTATAATTTGTGATAAATCTCTCGATTGTAAAGAAAAGTTCTACTTCACCGTATTGGCAGACACTTCCTTCATATCCTTTGGAGCAGAAGCATGTGTTGTTCCGAATACAGATGCCTGCGTGCCTGCATGGTGGATCGCAGGTTGCTTTAGGGTCAAAAATAAAGGGCACAGCAACACCTCGTGGAGAGTCAGACTTTGCTGCACAGACCCGCACCATTAGTGCCCCACAGATAAGAATTAGGGACAACCTCATAAAGGTAGTTGTGGAGAAGTTTAAAAACACCATTCTCTACAGAGCCAAGAGAGCCAGAGTGGAACTGTAGGACATTAAAGCCAAAAGCACCTCAGCTGCAGTTGTCCTCCAAGTTCTGAATCTCCGCCCCATTCCCCTGGAGGAAAACTCACATCTGCTCATTCAATAACATTGTATGTGGAGTGAGAGACTTCTGCTTACAGGAATAATGTTCACTCCATAACGGAAGAGGTTCCAAAGTGCAACATTTTGTTTTTACAAAACTGTTCATAGGGTGCATAATTAAAACACTGAACAAATAGATCTGTGTGGTACAAAGAAACTGCAGACTATAGCAGCATACTAGCATCTTATCCATTTGATTACACTTAAATGTATTATTATTATTATTATTATCAGTACTATTTTCCAAAGATTGTGAAATTCATTTTGGACAATTTATCCCCTCAATTTTGGTCTTCTATAGTACAAACCAAACTATTTTATTCTTAACAATATGAATGCCTACAGATAATCTGCATTTACCTATATCTATACAAGTCCTCATCCTGAAACCATTCACTTATTTGTCGTACAACCTGAAATGTGTGTCATGACCATTTTTGTGGTCACTGCACCATGGTCTAACTTCACAATGATAAAGTTACCATCATTATTGTCAGAATTAAAAGTGCAAAAAAATCCATATGTGAAATGAGAGTCCATATCTTTGGAGAGATGTGCATAATGTGCTAAATCCTTGGCCAGTGCTCCCCCATGCAGGGCCTCTTTCCAGATGAAGGGAAATGGCTTTAACAGATGTGCACAACATATCCTGTGTTAAACTTTTCATTCACTTACCACCTTGACCTAGTTTCCAATTGACTGCAGCAATATTGGGAAAACTGCATTATTTCCTCCATAGTTGAAAGGATCCAGGAACAAGTGAATGTGTAAGAATTATGATTCTCCACATACTGATAAAAGAAAATCACTTTTTCTGCTCTCCTGCTCCTGCTCTTTTCTGCTTGTTATGATTAATCACCGTTTTTCTCTTGATACAGTCATAATAGAGATCAAAATGTGATGTTTCAGGTAATGTGTCCTATTCTCAAGCCAAGTTTTGAGACGTGTGCTACAACTGTGTGTGTGTGTGTGCGTGCCTCAGGACAAGGATATAGGTTTGGTAACAATAGGGATAGTTGGCCAAGGAGTATAATACATTTATGTAAACTTAAAGGAGAAATTTGGTGTGATAAGGACCCAAAGTATATTGCAACATCATTAAAAGTTGGAACGTTTGCCGGTGAGCAGAATTTTGAGACGTTTGAGCAGGCTGGAGAAAACCTCTTGCTAGTTGTAGTTTCCGGGGGCAACCAGCTCGGGGGTAAGTAGTTATCTGTACAATTACTGAGTTTTCTATGCCTAGTTTTAAATGTTGGAACTATCATTATACTATAAACATAGTGTGGGGCTATTTTGAGCCTTTCTATGGTTCAAAAGAGCTATTTGGCTACTAACACTTAGCTAGATGCCCCTGGAAGCTACAACTAGCAAGTGGTTTTCTACGGCCTGCAAGAGCGTATAAAAATTCTGCTCCCGGCAAGTGATCCAACTTTTTATGATGTTACTTTGGGTCCTTATCACACCGAATTTCTCCTTTAATGAAAAAAACAAACAAACAAACAAAAAAACACTTCCTCTGATTCCAGTATTCAAAAAGCATTATAAACCTGTTAATAGTTCTTGAAGTGAGAAAAGGGATAATGATTATAATAGTAGATCTACAAGAATAAAGTCACAAAAACCAAAGATGCCTCAACTATCATTTAGGGCTGCTGCAGCCTGTACAGGACAATAATTTCACAAATTTCACAAATGCGCCCGCAAGATAATGTGGATCTGCAGTACCATACGTTAAAATAGAAAAGAAAACAGTGATGCCGTGATACCCTGATTATGTTAACATTTTTTTCAAAGTGAAACCAATACATTTGTTATTGATGCTTTTACAAAGAATTCTGGTTAAGCGATGCGACTAGGTGGTAGCGGCAAAAGTTCAGCAATGCCCAACTATATGCAAATGAAAGCGGCTGCCGCATGCGACTATCCAATGACAGATACGCGAATGGGAGGGCTATCGTGATTCAACCACTCAACAACAACTGTGTTTGGAAACAACAACGGCAAACATCTCTGCGAACATGAGCGAAGCGTTGTACTGCGTAGTGAAGGAGTTCGCTTCACTTGCTGATGGATCACGGCCGTCAGATTAAACGGAGTAACAGATCAGTTGCACTGGCATCCCAATACACACAAGCAGGGAATATTAGTGATTTACAGTAGCCTACGGAAAGCAAAGTTTGGTGGTTACTATTAGCTACTTTGCAATCTAGTTGCCTTGAATTGACACATGGTTTTGCAGAAAGTAAATAGGATATTCATTCAACTGTCCAATCTCATGCAGGCTATTGAAATCTGCTTTCTGCATAACAGGATAGACATGGTTTTGTTATGTAGCCTGTATTAACCTAAACAAATGATGAAGATATATTTTATTTTTAAGTCATCAGAGACGACAAAAGATGTAGTAGACCTGAGGATGTGAATGACAGGCTTGTCTATGACTCACTTCTCACCCGTAGACTCGGCATACTGTATGTGGCAGGGTACCGGCCCAAAGAGGACTGGCTCATCTGGCATTTCCCAGATTGCACAGATTAGTCTACCAGCCCGAGCCTGCTTCCACACGTCAAAGAATATGTAGCCTATAGACCTACACAACAAATCCACTACAAACAGTAAGACATTTCCAGCGTGGCACACAGCAATCAAGTGAGACACAATGAGGGAGAGGTAAAAGTTGTGCAGTGTTGCCAGATGTACGATAATTATCGTATTTGTACCATAATTTTGACCTCTGTACGATGCAGGCTACGATCAATAATGAAATAAAATGGGTAATGTACGATAATTTCAGACTTTTCAGTCGTTTGTCCAAACACACATCCTACCGCTTCTCTCTTTGACCCCCGAGAATCATTTCGCAGGCCCGCTTGCCTATACGCACACACGCAAGCAAGCACACACAGGCACCGCACAGCGTCACTCGCCCATCACCACTACACAGTACTACTTTCAGTCTAAACGAAGTAGAAGAGAGTGCTAAACTAAACATGAGTTCGGAAAGCAGAGTCTGAGGAACAGCGAAAAAGTAAGCACAGGCCACAAACTTATCGGACAGAGTGGGAAAAAGACCCCAGTTTTGGAGGATGGCTAAAACCTGTCCAAAGAAATGACAAAAGCATTCTTTATTTTTCTGTACCATAGTTTAGGTCTATCTATTATGGTCCAGTTCAAAATGTGGACTGTCAGCTTTGGCATGTTAAAACGTTAGGCCCTAAGTAGCAAGACTTTCTCCAGTTAGTGTGACTGTACACAGCTTGTTTAAAAGTGGATGTATTATTATGGAAATTGGCTGTATTATTATTTGGAAAACAAAATTGTTGGAAAATAGACATATTTTATGCCTTTAGTTCGTGTACGATAATTGTTGTCAAAAAACGATAATTTTGAGGTTTTGGTACGATACTTGGACGTTCCCAGTCTGGCAACACTGAAGTTGTGGCAACTGTGTAGGGTGAGAGCGGTCACAGCTCTACCAGAGCAGAGGGGAAGGGCACTTAGGCCTATCTCAGAGCGGGCACACTTTTCCCGTCCTTTAAATAAACCAACAAAAGATAAATGCCCCAAAGGCAGGCTGTCAGAATGGTTGACGTCGTAATGGAAGGATGTCGGGGATGTTGGAGAAGGGGTATGTCGGAATGGAAGGCGGTCCCTGGTTTGGACACCTTCTCATTCAATGTGTTTACTTTTAATATTGTGACGATGTACAATGTAAAGTCATAGTTTAAATCCCTTCAGTGAGTATTTTTATGACTATTTACATTGTAGACAAAGGAAACACATTGAATGAGAAAGTGTGTCCAAACCTTTGGTCTGCACATGGAGTTTACATGAGTAGGCCTATTCCAATTATGTGACGAATAAAATCCTTGATTCTGAAATCCTGACCGAGTCTTTGCTTCTGATATGGTTGGTAGGCTACAAAAACAAACAAACAAACAAACAGAAAACAGGGAAAGGCCCAGAACAGGTGGAAGCAAGTCCTCATGCATGCAATTCAGGTTTTGACGGTTGGGACAGTAGCATTTCTCAAAGAATCATGAGAAGTTAACTAAAGGTAATTTTCATTGAAAGTGTTAAAACATACAATAAAAAAAGTAGGGCCAGGACATCCATATATGTTTTTATTATTAAAACAAATGAGTGTAAGAAAACACTGATTTCAACAATGTATATTTATAACTGCATGCAAAATCTACATAGGCTAATAAAAGCACACTACCTAAGTATGTGTAAAATATGAAGTCCTTTGGCACATTATCAACTTTAATCCGTAGGCCAGAGTGAAATTTAGCTCATCATTGGAGAGCATTTTCAACACATTTAAGTTGATACTTTTCAGTAGTCCTACTAGGGGTCAAGTTTGCTGGTGCTAGACCAGCAATAGCCAATGGTTTTCTGCTTGCCTGCCAAAAGAAATCTTACGCACTCCAAAGTTGTCACCCCCTAGTTGAATAAATTATAGACTCTTTACAAACATGTGACCATGTCGGTCACTACATCATGACGGATGGCAAAAACCAGTGACCACAAGCAAACAATAGTGAATTAACATGCCTTGTCATCTGTGTCCCAACTGGAGTGTGTTTCTGTTTGCTTTCTGCTTACTACACTCAACTTATCAGGGCAGAGTAAAATTCAGCCACTACTGAGAATCTAGTCCCTGAAATTGTAATTTAAACATTGCGATGAAAAGATAGTTTTTACAGTGCACAATTACAGTGCATTTCTGTAAAGTGATTTTGTTAGCAGGCTAGCAGAAATTGTTGATTTTGTTGAATTGTTAATTGTTGCGCTGCCCTACCATCAGCAAACTCAGCAGCTGGAAGGATAGGGTGAAATGTCTGAACTAACAAATATCCCTCCGTCTTACTTGGAAACCTTTTTAAGATGTTTGCGGTAATTTTGCAGAAGAATGAAATGTATGAACACGGCTACTGTCATCCACTCCATTTAATATAACTTGAATCACTTTCATAAATTTTTACATCATGTTTCCAACAGGCTTGTTCTAAAAATCAATTACAGTGCAGAAATTATCAATGGAAAACAAAATTAAGTCTTATTAAGGCCCCACAGGATATAGACCTTTTATAACCCTTGTGTCTGCCCTTGCATTTCCTGAGACAGTTTGCTATGGTGCTTCCGTTTTCTAGATTTAACTTCTCTTAACCCATCTTGCAATATGGTAGGAAAATACTACAACCGGATTCCAAAATAGTTGGGACACTTTACAAATTGTGAATAAAATGGAATCCAATAATTTACAAATCTCATAAACATATTTTATTCACAATAGAATATACTGTACATAACAAGGCAAATGTTGAAAGTGAGACATTTTGAAATGTTGATCCAATATTTGGCTCATTTTGGATTTCATGATAGCTACACATTCTAAAATAGTTGGGACAGGTAGTAATAAGAGACCAGAAAAGTAAAATATACATAAGGGAAAGCTGGAGGACCCATTTGCAACTTATTTGGTCAATTGGCAACATGATTGGGCATGAAAAGAGCCTCCCAGAGTGCCAGTGTCACTAGTTCCCCAAATGCTGCGGCAAAAAGTAGTGGTGCAAGATCAGAAAGGAGTTTCTCAGACAAAAATGGCAAAGAGTTTGAAGGTATCATCATCTACAGTGCACATCATCATCCAAAGATTCAGAGAATCTGGAACAATCTCTGTCTAGAAGGGTCAAGGCCGGAAAACCATACTGAATGCCCGTGATCATCGTGTCCCTAGACGGCACTGCATCACATACAGGAATGCTACTGTAATGGAAATCACAGATTGGGCTCAGGAATACTTCCAGAAAACATTGTCTGTGAACACAATCCACCGTGCCATTCACAGTTAGCAGCTAAAACTCTATAGGTCAAAAAAAGAAGCCATTCCTTAACATGATCCAGAAGCACAGGCGTTTTCTCTGGCCAAGGGTTCATTTATTTTATTTATCGTGATATTGTTCAGCACTTTGTAACATGCTTTTGAAAAGTGCTATATAAATGAAGATTATTATTATTGTATTTTATAAGTTGAGCAACTAGAAGCCTGTATTAGACAAGAATGGGAAAACATTCTCTCCACAACTTCTCTGCACAGGCCCAAGACGTTTGCAGACTTATAAAAAGAAGAGGGGATGCCACACAAAGAATGGTAAACGTGGCCTTGTCCCAACTATTTTAAAATGTGTTGATGCCTTGAAATTGGAAATCAACTTATTTTCCCCTTAAAATTATACATTTCCTCAGTTTAAACATTTTATATATTATCTAGGTTGTATTCTGAATAAAATATTGAAATTTGAAACTTCCACATCATTGCATTCTGTTTTTATTTAAAATTTGTACAGTGTCCCAACTTTTTTGGAACATGAAGTGCACGAGTTTCCTCAAATCCAACCATTTGACTTCGTAAAGAGCATTTAAAGCATAAAAGCCATGTTACACTGCCACAGTCTGTGTCCATTACATAGAAACTCCCCAAAATAAAAAAATACAAAATATCAGATAAGAATATGATCATTTAACCCCACATTTGGTGGTTTTCAGGGACGTCCTGTAAACTATAGATTACAATTTGCAAATATGCTTCTCTGTATGTCAAATATAATGTATTCAGATATTGGGCATTGCCCTAAAGGTGCCCTGCCATACACATATAGGGCATTTCAAATTGATCTCTGGGATCTCCAAACTTTTTTTCAAAATACGCTGAACACAGGAATAATGATGAGCTTCTCCAAAATTTCACTGCAGGCATTTGGCTGCAACCTTCTGGGATTCAGCATAGGCTGAATTGCCCATTATCTTGGATTCTGTGATAGTTTGGATTTTCTGGGAATATATAGAAACCATATCGATATTTCAGTTCCATCTTCCAATGGATTTGTAGTATGCATTCCTACGTAGGAATTAGGCTTGGGCAGAATCCATTTTTCCATACCCTGGTATATTCCTGATTAAATACCCAATTTGCCAGTACTTACATTTTGGAGTTTACGCTATATAATTAGGACTACAGCTTAGTGTGGACGAAGTACTATAAGCAGATGGCAACAGAGCGATGGACGAAATACTATGCGCAGATGGCAACAACGGTTTGAAATATTGACACTCAAAGCATATTTGTGCACCTCTACGGGAATGTGGATACACTCGATGATGAAACTAAATATATGGAAAAGTAGCCTCACACAGTGTGCTATTGCTTTGTTTACAGGCTACCTGTGGATTTCCATTTACAATGTACAAAATTGTACTAAATTGAGGGCTATGAAAGGGGATGAGTGACATTTTGTTCAAAATGTATGTACATCAAACGAAAGTTTTGAGTCACTTACAATTTTAAGGTTCTCAGCCTTCAAAATACAGTATGTGTCATCATAGATATCTGGCAACTTGTAATGATCGGGTCTACAGATAACTGTTGTTGATCCACATAGTGGCGTGCACACACTGTAGCCTAGGCTATCATCATAAAATGATCAAATTTATCTCGATAAGTGGAATACAATGCAAATACTTTTATTTTTGATGGTATCTATATATCTCTATATATATATAAACATATTGCTGTTGTTTTGTCATACCACGGTACACAATATTTTCACAATACCGCCCAAGCCTAATAGCAATGACTTAGTTTTTGAATTGGCTTGATTTCTCATTTCATTCTTATTCAGATTTCTCTTTTCATTTACTATTGCTGACAGCAGTATTACATTTTCACATGTACCAATTGAGTTAAAGTCGTATTTCAAAAACAACAGGTAAGAACGTTTTCATGTAGCAAGTCATTTTAAAAGAATTCTAAATGTTGGCCCAATGTATTGTTAACCTCTAATGTGCACTTGCATTCTGGTCAGAGGGATTGATAGATGGTATTTCCTTTGCTCTATGTTAATTATATTATGAATGGTTTTTATAACTATCTAACAATGTCCTTCCATCCTCACCATACTGTATCTGCTGTGAGGTACCAAAACTCAAAATTCAAAAATTTCTCATACTATTAATTTTGCACATAGAACCTGAAGTAAAAGTACCTACCTGCTAATAACTACACAACTATATAACTACAAAATATGAAATATAAGCATTTAACAGAAAGAACAGATCAAAGACTGTTAAAACATTAAACCATGTCAAACACATGTTCCTGAAAACAGTACAAAAAGTTGTTTATACAGACATCAAAATGATACACAACCATTAAAAAGTTTATAGCGTTCAGAGACCAGGGATATCATGCTATGAAACATAGGAAATACACACATCTATATCTACTGTAGCATAAATCAAAGGAAAAGCAGTAAAAAAAAACTTTCAATTTATCCAGTCTTGGTCTTCGATCAGAAACACTGACATGTTACCCCCTTCTCTTTTGTCCCGCAATTCCAAACACGGAGTAACTCTAAAAGCCTGAGTATTTCCAACAAGCCAGACGTCACATAGGCCACCTCAAACAACCAAGCTCTCACGACTCACTGCTCCATTCTGCAAAACACAACACAAAAAATACATTTTAAAGGTAAGATGATATGATGATTATTTCATACAGAAAAGAAATGTAATTTAAGTGGACAATGGCTAACAGACCAGTAAAGTTTTTAAAAGGGGGCTGTGCAAGCCGTTTTTCTTCCCATCCGGAACCACGGCAGTCTTTTAACTCTTTGAGAAATGGATTATTACCGATGCTAGCTATTAACCACACAACGTAGACTTCCAACGAGGACAAAATGATTGACTGTGGTCATGAAAATGCTACATGTTCATATGGCATCAACTTTGACTTAATAAAAACATATTTTAATTGTGATATCACAAGACACTTGGGCTGGCAAAATTGTTCAAAATGTCTGAATGTTTAAATATTCGCTCTAAGAAAAACATACATACATTTGAACCATTAGAATATATGGTTGCGCATTTTGTCAATGGCGCACAATATGTCAATGACATATTTTAAGGTTCACATATTAGCCATTAATATATACCTAATTAATGCCTGTATTAGTGACTTGCAAGGCATGTGTTAGGCAACATTAATCATTTGTTAGGCATGCATTCACAAATTTCTTGTTCATGACTAATTAGGCCTTTATTATTGATATAATCTTAATAATGCCCTAATAAGCCTTGATCTCTACTTACTAAGTAGTAGTACCTACCAAAGTAGAATATGTATAACCCACTAGTATACTGTCTGAATAAATCCAGAATAGTGGAAGAACACTTGTAGAATAATCAAGTATATAGCTCAACGTCATTGTTGTATTTCACTGTCCAGGTTGCTGTATCACTGTGACGTTGAGCTATATACTTGCTTATATTCTACAAGTGTTCTTCCACTATTCTGGATATATTTATTTGCTCCTAGTCACGATCAAAGCTTGGCAGGTTGCGCCATTACTCTTTGAGCCAGAGGGGTGGACTGTACCATGTTTACAGCAGACACTATTACCACTGTTTCGTGTGAATATTGCAATTGGTAGTCTATTTTTGTTTTAACACCCATATACAATTATTTAATTATTTAGGCTACATAGTTATGTAGCCTAAATAATTAAATAATTGAATTTTATTAAGCAGCTCAAAATATTTACAGCATTTATGTTAAGCAGCTCAAAATATTTACAGCATTTTTGTTAACATTATGAAAATTTCATAATGTTAACATAAATGCTGTAAATATTTTGAGCTGCTTAATAAAATTCAATTGCTTAATTCAATTCAACCATGATGACATACATCCTGTTTTCCTTGACTACATTCTGTCTTTGCTTTTGTCAACTAGGCCTACTGTATGCTGCACATTATATTTTCTTATTAATTTGATGAAAGTTTTTTTGATACAGTTTTTTGAGATTGTTTTCAGACTTAAACAAATTAATACATATAACACAATGTATTAAATAAATAAATTTCCACTCAATTTACAACATTCTACAAGGAGCATAATATCTACACACATTTGAACATTATGCCCAATTTCTGCTTCACATTTTCATGGAAACCCAATCTCAGAAATATTGGTATCGGTACTCGGCATCGGCAAGTACACATGCAAAACTACTCGTACTCATATCGGTTTTTAAAAAAGTGGTATCGGTGCATCCCTAGTATTTTTAAGTGTCTGTTGATGTTCCAAAACCATTATCATAGCGAAATACAGTTCCTATCCAGCTTTATTTGTATTTTTGTTGTGCTAGTTGGTATTATTACGCCAAAAAAATAGTTCCAAAATGTTCAAAATACCCCATATCACGTGACAAAAACAGTATTTTACTACTATAATTGTTTTGGAACATCAAAGGGCACCACTAACCACTTGGTGAAAAGCACAAGTTTTAGAATAAAGGTTTAGGGTTGTTTTAAGGACATTATCGGACATGCACAAAGTAAGCCATTCTAAAGCAGAAAAGGGGGGATTGTAAATGAGCCAAATATCAGAGACAGGAGCAATTGTCGATGATTCTATTTCATCCTAGACACTCCAGAAAAGGGGCTAAACATGCTAAAAAGTGAACTTCCCCTTTAACACATACAGTAAATTCAGGCCCGGCGTTCTGGGAGGGCCCTGGTGTGTGTAGTGCCCGCCCTGGACCGACGGACTTGTCACTTTTAGGTTAGGCCTATACCGCCACCACTGACACTGAATCAAAAGATCGGAAGTATAACCTCGACATCTAGGACTATGACTATGTAATAGATTACATCTTGATTTAGTTTCATGACATTGATTGAACATAGTATTTGCAGCTGTGGCTTCTGCGGTTGCTTGCTGGTTCAATTCAGAATGAGAATGCAGTGGCCTCGGAGGCGCAGACAGCAGCTGATTTTTATTAAAACGGCAGCTTTTATTCAAACACATCAAGAGCTGACCTTTGGAAACAACTTGGCAGTGTGTTGGCTAAATCTTGGCTTGCCAATGTTTCAAAACAAGGGCATTAAATGGTAATGCAAAAGTAGAGTGCAACAAGCGCGTAGACCTAATTAATGCACGCATGATGTCCTCTACCTTCAAACCCAAACCCAAACGAACTCTCCTATGCGAATGTGAGAAAAGAGTATCTCCGTTTTTCCTAGACACGTCCTTGCCATATAATATCACAGATTGAAAAAAAAATGGTGCCCCCCTCAAGTAACGCAGTGCCCGCCCACCAATTTGCGTCTGGCGCCGGGTCTGAGTACATGGCAAAAGTTTAAAAATATTTTTCTTTACAAATGCACCCATCATCCCTGTACCTTCTTTATGCTTTGAAAGGTAACTGAGCAATATTCACATTCAGAGTTAAATGCAGAGACTATTCCAGTTTGGCGATATCCAGCTTGCATGCGAGTAATGTGAAGTCCTTTTCTCATTGACATCAAACAGTTTGGCAATATTCCGTTAATTACCATAGCCCGAATATCACCATGCACAGTCCCTACATGTAACTATGCCCATTAGGGTTGTTAATGAATAATCGATTATCGATTATTTGTTTGTTAAGGCTTGTTCGAATAAAAATTAAAGCTTAGCGAATAATCGTTTAATTTATTGCGCATTAGAGCAGCTACATCTTCAGGTACGCTATTGCGCAACAACGAGGAGAGGTGAAGGAGGTTAGGAGGAGAATAGCAGTGTGGGACCATTTCTCAAGAAACATGGGCCTATAGCTTATAAATTTCAATGCAATTACAGTGACACTGTTACCTACCAACGTCATTTAAAAGGCGGTCTGATACTGGAGAACTGTTCTCATATCAGCTAGTTTGGCAAAAAGTATGTGCGCATTGCCTAGTCGCGATGTTTTCTCCGATGTGAAGGGAAACAGGCATGCTTTTGATAAATTGGTTACTGCTTATTAGGCCTACGTAATTTGAGAAAAAAATGTTATGCGTTATTTAACGTAGCCTACTTGGCTACTGAAGGCTATTACAGAGCGCGTCAATTTTTTATAATAATAGTCTCTGCCTCGGAAAGCATGAACTTGTGATCCACTGGAATATGCATACCTGTGTGCCTTGCTTGCCCGCCCTCTCGTCCTGAGTTTGAACAAAACTATGTGAAAGTTCTTCCTATCACCAGCTGTTATCCGTTGGCAATTTTGGTCAGAAAAGTTCCATATTTCGTCGTGCATTCAAAAATGCTCATGATAGCCTATGCTGCATTCAAAACATTGTGACAAATCTAGCCAAGAGCTGGATTCTTATTTCACAATCTGGGACGTCATTAAGTTCTGGATAAAAGTACAGTCGAAAAAAATATTTAACAGCATAAACAAAAGCTACATTAGAGCTCTAATAACTGACGGTCAATTCCTTCACGAAATCCCTAAACATCGCAACCAGGTCTACACGGTTGATGTGGTGCAAGTTCGCACCTTAATGCACACTGATCCTTTCACTCTCATGCTGCGGAAGGCCAAAATGCTGTATTTCCTTAATAACTTTGGAGAAATATAAGTCATTTTATGTGCGTTTTTTTTACATTAATTTGCGTGGGGAAGATGGGCGCAAACCCATGTATGTAGACTATGGCTCTGAAAGTGGGCAAATGACGTCTTTTTTTCCCGCAAATAATCGATTAACTGTTTGTTAACTTTCTGAATAATCGAACATGAAAATTTCTGAAAAGTCCCAACCCTAATGCCCATTGTCATAAGTTGACAGGAACGGACCACCCCACAGATAGGCTGCATTTTAATCTGATAAAACCATTTTTGTCCATATCTGTGCATTCCTACTGTGTATCCCTGCAAAAAATATGCTTCAGTGTTGACTGACCTTGCGTAGGTTGCTCTTCTTGGAAGAGGCTATACTCTCTTGATCATAGGGGAGCGGTGGCGGAAAATGCTCAGGGTAACCAGAGGGAGGGGCTTTAGGCAATGGCGGAGGTCCATAATTGCCATTAACTGATCGTTTTTCATCGCTGTTGTCCAAACGGTCACGACTATGTGCACCCTGTGGCCTCAACTTCTTCTCCAGAGCCCCACGCAGAAACTCGTCATCATATTCATCTCTTCTGCCACTCCACTCCACATCTGTCAAGTCGTCACGACTACGGCTACGGCGATTCTGGAATCCAGCGCCACGACCCCTGTTGCGTCCATGATTTTCGCCAGGTGAATAGTTCTGCCGGTGTTGGCGGCTGTCAGTGTCATGACTGTAGCCACGATTCCACCCATCATCCGAGCTAAAATGTGCATAAAAAGGATATAACAAATACATACTTTATTTACAAAGTAGTATCTTCAATGCTCATCTAGTGAGCTACTTTTAAAATTACTTGAACTAGTCATTTTTAAAAGTTTGTCAACACTTTCTATTTCTATCAAAAAGCATTAGAAACATATCCATAACAATAAATTTGAAAAATAAATAAATAAAATAAAATAAACTATGCACAAAAAGTAAGGAAATTCTTTGGCCCATCATTAGCCTGGCTTTGGCCATCCCCTTGGCCTACGCTTTAGCTTCGTACAAGTGTCTGGCATTTCACCATTGACGAATGATTGCAAGCTGGAGGTGTGAACTGTAGAAGTTTTAAAACAATTAAATCTGATTTCATCTAACCATTAATGTTATCCACCAGCTTTGTCGTGAAGTACGCTACGCTACAACAACAGAAACCCAACGTTATCTCTCACAACTCCTGATCCTGCTTGCTTTTTAGTGTGGTATGGAATTGATCTCTGCCAATGGCCGGAATGCCAGACGGAGTCGTGGAGGGAGATGATTATTGAGCGGAGCTACGTAGGAGGGCAAAGCCAGGCTAGTCCATTATGTGTCTCCTTTAATAATGTTAATACCAATACCAATCAGCATCACATCATTTTCATCATTAATTAGCTACCTTTAGAACGAGGTACAGCTTGAAAGCATCGGGCAGTCAGGGAATGATCAACACAGCCAAACGTGTGAGCAGAGCCGACCAAATGTGCTAAATGGCCTGTTATACTATTCTATTGGTATTAGCCTTTGTTGCTTGGAGCATTAAAGATTGAAAAAAACATATTGGTCATTCACTTTATTTATTTTACACTCAGTGTCAGGGCTCTGAGTAGCATGTGGAAGATCCATAATTATGTTCCTCACAGTCTGTACTAACAGCCGGTTTTGGTCCAGTTGAGCAAATCTTCCCTGTAAGTCTATGGTAGTAAGCCTACAGTTCCTTAGTGCAGCAAGACTGAGGAGGACTGGGGTGTTGTTATCCTGTTACTCATGGATGCTTCCCGTATTGTCTGTAAAGCGCTGCAAGACAATGCACTGTATTTGAGCGCTCTACAAATAAAATTGAATTGAATAGAATTGTTGCCTTCATAATCTGTCTTGGACTTCAGCAGTCTCACAGAACTTGATAGCATTATTTGGTGTCAGTCTTGGTATCATTTCCAAATATAGGTGCCTCTCTGGAAGGTGGGACACCAGCCTCAACTTGCCTCAACCTGAAGGGATAAATGTGGGATCTTTCCACCAGTGTTACTGCTTGGAGAAACCACAAACCCAAAGAGCTGTAGAACCCATGCTCAGGTGCTAATTTTGGCTGTATTTAAAGCCCAAACAAGAGTCAGTGGCAGCAGAATGCCATCACTTGCAAATATTTGGTCTACATTACCCACACGTGGCTTTGTTGCTCCTTCCAGGAATGCACAATGCTTATAAGCTATAGGTTATTGTAAAGGTGACAAATCAACGATGAAAATGATACTCGTCAACAAAAGATACAAACCATCAAATGTAGCCTACAAATATAGGTTAATTATTTTTACAGCAATGGCAATATAATTTTGGAAGACATTTTTTTTTATGTTGTTACAAAAAATATAGCCGCTCTCAGATTTTGGGTCAGTGAAATTGAAGCTAAAAATGGATATAACTGAAACTGCATTTATTACCCACTTGTCAAACAATGTAACACACAGAAATGATCATCTCCGGTTTTAACTTTTTGGTTTGCAAATAATTCACATTGATTGATGTTGCTACTTTTTCTGAAATACAGCGACTTTAGATAGTTAATTCCTGCCAAAGGTACTTTTTTGTGTGGTAACGTGAATGGAACTCAACCAATGTTCGGCCATAGATGGTTGGGAAACTGGAAACTCGTCTAATTAAAAAAAGGCATCTCCAAATTTAGTAGGTTAGTTTAAGACCAATATAGCAAATACTTGTGTTAAAGGTATAATCCGGAGTGAATCAACACATAGCCCTGCTGTTTTATACTGCTATGTGCTACTGAAAGCCATTTCAGTTATTTAATTTCGTGCATCTCAGACCGAGTTTGCGAAACGGCAGCTAACACTAACTGAATGAGGCAAGTCAAAAAACGAAACCTAATCGATTTGCTTTAGTTTTGAAATACCCATTTCTGTTACAGTTAGCTGCCATTTCGCTATCTCAGTCTGCGTTACGTGAAATCGAGTGATTGAGGTGGCTATCAGTAGCGCTTGGCACTATAAAACAGTAGGGCTGCGTGTTGATTCACGTCGGATTTTTCCTTTAAGCTCTGTCATGTTTATTTTCTTAAACACCTCAGAACGGCATGCCAAAGTGCATTATGGGATATAAAGGCTCTGAAATTGTCAGTAGTCATCATCAATGCATTCTTGATAATGTGGACGATTTGAGAAAACATCCCGGAATTCTGTGCATACTTGATTTAATGCGAACTTTTGAATTGGAAAAGTACTTTGGCTGTGTTTTCTGACATTTTACAAGCCCACGACAATGCAAGTACAGAAAAGTACAGATATTGAGAAATGGCCATAGTTAAAAAGTAGACGTTACTCTGATTTTGATCTATTGGTGGTGCACAAGGACTCACAAGGACTCAGATAAGTGCCCAGCCAAAGAAGAGAAGAAGAACAACAACACTCACCCCCTTCGTCCACCTCTGGCTGCATCCCTGTAATTTGTTGGTTGGTCATCAGCTCTAGAGTGCTGGTAAATCATGTCTAGATTGTCCATAGAACGGGCACGGCCTCTAGCACCATGGTTCATTGGGGAATCATTGTGGCGTCTTGGGCGATATTGCTGGGACACACTGCTGATGGTACTCATTCTTTCATCCACATCGTCATATAAGGTGTTGAGCTGTGGTGGCCTTGAGTGACCGTGTGAACGAGGTTGAGATGAATCATGCAGAGAACTCACCTCACTCATACCATCCACTTCACAGAGGGCAGGGGACATGGATTAATCAAGAGAGAATAAAATCAGAAAATGAGAAATGTTATGAGGACAAACTGAATTATTATCCTTTTCATGACTGAGGTGTGATGACTGTATGACTGTGTATATGTCTACATATGTCTTATGAGAAGTGTGATGACTAATTTCTTTTTATTATGCACTGTAAAAAACGATTTGTAATGGTTACTTGAAAAATGTGTGGAAACTCGTCAGGGGCGTAGCTAGGCCTTTTTTACTAGGGCACGTGCCCAAGTAAAAATCAGCTGTGCCCCAGTAAAAAAAAAGAGAAAAAAGTATATGATTTTATTTAATAACAACCCGTTTTCGGCGTGCACAGTACATATGCGAATTGAGATCGAGTGAAAGAGAATGGGTTTGTAATTCCAAATGTTATAGGTGTGTCTTATGAATATCTGATCTCTGGTCTGAGACAATCTTTCCACAGTCATATGCATGCGCATCTGGCTTGGTGTGCCAAACGGTGATGTAGGCTACTTTAAGGTGAAGTTATACACGAAGTTCCTATAACAAAAGCTGTACATGCTGTGCATTTCTATTGATATAAAAAAATTACAGGAAACCAGGACAGAGGCGGGGCCTCCGATGGATGAGGAGAGGTACAATTCTGGGTGTCAATGCTGTTAGGTTTGTAATGCGTTGAATGAGTGGAACGGAGAGGTCTGACCTCCAATGGAAAGCTCCGGTGGTCTTTTATCATTTTTATTCATTAACTGAGATGCCCGAAATCAAGAGGTACAGCTACAGCGCAAC
Source organism: Sardinella longiceps (assembly GCA_027497455.2). Classification (NCBI taxonomy): domain Eukaryota; kingdom Metazoa; phylum Chordata; class Actinopteri; order Clupeiformes; family Clupeidae; genus Sardinella; species Sardinella longiceps. The sequence continues at coordinate 33,323,526 of JAODXP020000023.1, read as the reverse complement.
TCAAGCATAGCAAACTTTACTCACATTTCAATGAAGTTGGCCTCTGATACTTAAATAACATTTACATGTTACATTTATATGTTGTATTATACTCTTGCATTCGTCTCTGTGGTTACATTTACGCGCACCAAGGCACAGCAGTGGCCTCTTATTCGCCTCTGTCCAGACCTCTGTATTTTTTACGAGCCGAAAATAAGTTTGTTGATTAATCTTATTGCGCGCTATAGCGTTGCAATACATAGCCTATCCCGGGTGAATTGATTTTGCTTCATTGTCTTTAGGAAGCTTTATATGGGTATATTGGCTCTTACAATGGAGGTATTTGGTATTAAATGAAATTACACAACCAGATCTATCCATTGGCAGCATTGCTTGCGCACTTGCTTGAGAATAAGGTGGTTACATTTCTATATAAAGATCAACAGAAAACTCTTTATCTGGTGTTACAGAGTACACTTTGCCAGAATCACCACACATTATAACTAGGCTATTGGAACTCAACAAAAATGCAACTCTTTCAATGGACATAATTAGGGGGGGGGGGGGGTTGAGGAGGCCTGTGCCCCAGTAAAGCTTCATCTCTAGTGACGCCCCTGAAACTCGTTGCCTCAAATGAGTTGAGTAACTATAACTTATCTTTTCAGATGTATTGTGCTTTTAACTTGAAAAAGATAAGTTATAGTTACTTAACTCATTTGAGGCAACGAGTTTCCACACATTTTTCAAGTAACCATTACAAATCGTTTTTTACAGTGTGACTGTATGTGTATGTCTTTCATGTTTTTGGTGAGCCAAAGGCTATTTTCCACCCCTGGTGGACATTCAAGTTTTATTCTATTCTATTTGATTCAATTCTAAAAGAAATAGAATTCATAAAATCCATTCAACACCTTTTCAAAAAAAAAAAATATATATATATATAATAATAATAATAATAATAATAATAATAATAATAATATATATATTAACTTGCAACTTATGGAAACTATGGCATATTTCTGCACCTAATCTTGAACTGGAGGATGTGTTCACACCAAAAATCAGAGTTTTTGGGTTAAAGCAGTAAATAAATACACCAAAAAATACGTGTGGAAAATGACATAGAATCTGGGAAGCAGCATAGAAGAAGTAAACTACATGAATGTGCTAGGGGTGCCCAAACTGAGGCCTGGAAGCCAATTGCAGCCCTTTGCTATCTTTGCTATCTGTTGTTACTTACTCTTCAATCAATATATCAATAGCTCTATTCTATATCAATTCTATATCAACTCAACACCAAATTTCGACACTATGGTCCTCAAATTTTTATGTTTTTTTTTTTTTTTTTTACAAATATCCTTTCATGTCTTATTAGAAAAAAATTCCAGCATGATAGTTTGGTGTCTGAGATATGGCTCTTCAAACAAGGACACAGGCTTAAGAAAATTGCAGTTTTTCATAAGCACCACGTTTTTAAAACCCTTCTCCTGTCTCAATGCAACAACTTCCAATCCTACAAATTTGAACACGTGGGTAGTACTCTGTGTAGTTGTCTAATATCACATAGAAATTACAGTCCTTCCCACCATCGAAGACCTATTCATCGAAAACAAATCCAAATTATTTTTCTGAAGCAGTAACGAAAGGTCTGTTTTTGTTCTGTGCAAAGCTTACAATAACAAGAGAAAACATTGAAAAAAAATTGAGATGGTCATTTTTTAAAAAAAAGCTACGAGTCCTGCAAGTTGGTCATAATTGTATTTTGTCAAGGACAAGAGGAAATACAAACCCAACTTTTGCCTTTTCTTGCAATAGTATGTCACATTGTAGACAATATAAAAGTAGTAGGCTAGATCAAACCTATCTCTCCTAATATCCCCTCAGGACATGTCTGAAGTCCGAAAAAAATAAAAACTGTCCCACCTGAAGGGAGTCCGATTTTTATGAATGTTTTAGGTGTAAGCACATTTATTTCTGTTTGAGGGATCAGAATGCCAGCCAGGTGAACATCGCTCCACTCATCGCTCCACTCATTTAATTTTCCACCAGATAGTCCTACAACACTTTTGGGTCGAATGATGGCTCCTCTGGGTGGAGACAAGAAATATGCAAGATTCGGGTGGCGGACCAGTGGCACCGTTTTGTGGAGCTGTAGGGGCTCTATCGGTAAATATACAAGCACAAATCCAGAAAAAAGAGGTGCATAACGCCCGGTGCTTGGGTCATTTTTCCAAGCGCATACATGCTATGGTTGGTAATGGTAAATTGCAGTTCAACCAACAAAGTTGTTAACTTGTCAGTAATGCTTTTGAGCAGCTTCTGGAAAAAGGATGCCTGAATGGGGAGATCTGTGGCAAAATAAACGGTCTTGCGCAGTTCCTCTTTAAATCTAGCTTTTCCTCATTATTGGTCCCTTAGAACGTGCAAGTAATTTGTCAGAAATGAAAAAAGAATTACTAATTTCAGAGGCTTAAAAAGTGGATCAAGTCACACAAGGCTAAAAATGTAATACAAGACAGAGGGGATCTGAGAGAGCACTATGAAAGGTATAACCCTATTTACAATAACCTTTGAACCCCTTGTGTTCCTAAATGATGATCATCAAACCAACAACTCCCTTCATCTAGGACAGTTTTTCATTTTTTGTCCTGAGAGGACATTAATAGAGACAAGTGTGATGTACAACTTTTACATTGTCTACAAAGTGACATACTATTGTCAGAAAAGACAAAAGTTGCGTTTGAATTTCCTCTTGTCCTATAAAATTGGCATTTTGCATGAAAAAAACTATTCAATCATAGCTTTAATTTTTTATCAGATTCTCTTAAGTTCTGAAAATGAAAGTTTTGCGCTTTCATGATCATATGAGAACAACAACAAAAAAAATGACTTTTTTTCACTGCTTCAGCAAAATAATCTCACTTTGTTTAGATGAGTAAGGCTTCAATGGTGGGAAGGACTCCTAGACAACTAGTAAGGGTACTGCCCCAATGTCCAAACTTTTAGGATTAGATGATGTTGCATTAAGAGAGTAGAGGGGTTTTAAAAAATGTGGTGCTTATGAAAAACTGCAATTTTCAGAATTTTCTAAGGCTACGTCTATCCATGTTTGAAGAGCCATATCTCAGAAACTAAAGATACCAAGCTGAAATGTTGGTTTTATATCATTTAGACAGCAAACCAGAAAGAAAATGGAAGGGCCATGTAATGGTGTCAGACCCATTTCAACTGATAAGGAATTGTCCATAGTTCACTTGTAATTGGTTGAAAATTGCTGCTCTTAATGTCATTGGCTACCCCTACTATGCTGAACTACGCTACTATGCAAAGCAACGCCCTCTGTCGATAATACACCATGGGCTCTCTTGGGCTAGCACTTTGGTTCTTTGCATGTAACTGATGCAAGAACTGGCTCCGACACCGGGCTTGCTGGTCTTAAAACAACTAAAGATGATTTACCTTTCACAAACAGTAGATCACAACTGCCAACTAAATACATCTAATGCGATTGGCAAGAAGCTGACAATCTATCTGCTACAATTCATCCCGTAGGGAATTCTTCTTTACCTAGTCATGTATAATGAAACTCAGACTGTTGAGTTGAGAAAAAAACTTACAGCGGTTGTATTTGCTGGCTCCTTGGTGGCTGGGGTCTAAATTTGCCAGCTCTCTCTCCATGTAGTAAAGGACACGTGTGGGATTACCATCTGGATTGGCCTGGATGCGATAGCCACTGCGAGCTGAAATGACGACATGTTTAGTCAGTCTGACATGCAATGAATGTCCTCCATGAAGCATTTTATAAATAAAAAGGTTACAACAATTACTGTGTAAGTGGTTGCTTAGTTGTTCCTATAGGGTAGATATGGTGGTTGCTACTTTGGTTGCTAGGTTGCAACTGTGAAAGTAGTTGCTAGGCTGTTGTTAAGGTATCTGAGGTGGTTGCCAGGTTATTGCTATAATAAATAACATGATTGCTAGGGTAGTTGCTAGGTTAGTCATGCCAGTTCTTATCTTAATTCGTTTTCCTTTTATTTTGATGTTTTGTTTTTGTTTTGTTTTCACCATGTGGGAGATCCACAGGTTTAAAGAAGAGCGTGATCTGAGAACTTTCGCAAAAAAATGAAAAAGCCCTAGCAAGGTACAGTGGTTGCTAGGTTAGTCATGTTGGTTGCTATGTTTTTTGCTCGATTACAACAATTTTCTTGTTTATGCCTTGCCATACATTTAATCAATGTCACAACAGGGAGTCCAGCAAAGCTGAGCATAGCGTTCTATATAGTCTATGGAGCATACAGGAACATTTTCTTTTACACTGATAATAAAAGTCCTGTTTCACATAACAATGGTTCATAAGCATGAGCCTGACTGGCTTGAGTAAAATTAGAGGAAATAGGCATCAAGCTTTAGGTAAATCTTAAGTAAATCATTTATACTATTTTTAACTATATCCTCTTTCATCCATCACATTTTAAGATAAAAAATGGTTGGTTGTAAAGAAAAAAAATGTATCAGGAGATCTTAATGTCATGATAACATACTGCAGTGAAGTAATCACTGTAAATGATCCCTTACCTCAGGGGGTGAAAGTAGTTTCAAATTCCTACTGGCATTGAACTGTGATATGGGTAAGTAATGCTTGAAAATCCAAGTTATGTCAGTTGCCATCACACACAGGCCATCATATAGCAAATAATTAGTCTGTGTTCAGCCAACCATGGGCAATAGTTTCCTGCTTTGTATTCCTGCTATAGAACTCAGTGTTAATCTTTGTAAACAGGCTACCAAATGTTTGCTATACACAAATCCGACAAAACTACCGGAAGTAAGCAGGCGCCAATTTTGAGCTGTTAGATCGCCAATCTGTCCATAGGGATAACGTGATAGCACACCATAAAATGCTGTGATATACGAGATTCACTACTACCTGTATAATGTCACAGTATTCCATGGTCTTTGCTGTTGGCTGTCATTGACAGTGCGTTGTCAAAAAGGTTTGTTCACAGTCCAACAATGGTGTTGCCACAAGATGGCAGCCTACACTAAATGCTCGTCAGATTCGTCTATATATAGCCTAGCCAATCCATCACCTTATCAGCTAATGTTAGCTATAGACAGACTCTTCACTTGTGTACCATTTCTACTTAATATGAAAACCTATGTGATGGCAAATAACACAACTGCCATACTAAAGCCATGCTGCTTACTAAAAGTGATCTGATCCTACTCACACCACGAATTTCTTTCCCATTGATGGCTATGATTTACCTAAATCTTGATGCCTATTGATGCCTCCCTGTTGTAACATCATCAGTGTGTTGAGAATATTCATAAATTCTGTTACAAAAATCGCTGTAAATATTGTTCTATTGTATGAAAAGTTGATTTTTTCCCCAAAACAAATCACTACTCACTATTATTATTTGTCAAAAATGATTAACCAGCAACTTACACATTAAAGAATGAGTGAAATTTATGCAGGCTACTGGGCCATTTCATTCCTCATGAGAATTTTATCTTACCCATAAATTTAGCTTTAGCAGGCTTTATTGAAATCTAAAGGTTTAGAGGAATAATTTCTTTTCAAATACTGTGACCAGAAAGCTTACATCAATTATGTCAGTCCAGTAATTACCCCGCCACAGAAACACTGGGTAGTTTTACATGCACTGTGTCAATCGGTTTATGTGCCAAAACTGATTAAACACACCTCATGTACACACACCATCTGAACCGATTGTGCTCAATCAGATTGCAATTTGAATCAGATTGAAAGTGGTGGTGTACACCTTTTGATAAACCTATCAGAATGCATGTGTCTAGCACAATCGGTTTCAGATGGTGTGTGTACAGCAACACACATGCTGCTTAAACCTAGATGCTGTACATAAAAGTTGTAAAAAGTACTACAAAGAAGTTTCTGTTTTCACTTGTCTTACCATAAAAAGCAAGCTAGCATGCTAATAAGTAACCAACATACTCCATATGCCGTTAAGTTTGGCATCAACTAGCAGATACTTCCATGTTCGTGTTAGCCAGCCAAGAGGGTGAAAGTGAACATAAGTGTCATGACAATACAAACTGCGGCCTCATTAATGTAACAGGATACAATACAGACCTTGTATCTAGTCAAATGAGTTTATTTGTCACAAAGTTATTATATAAGTGTATTTTAATTGTGGAGTGGCAGTAGTCTAACTACTAGCTAAGGCACGTCAGATGGATGTAAACAAATGACTCATGGGAAAGCATTGAGAATGTGTCAAAGGTGACAATCGGTTTAGATCTTTGAGGCATGTAACCATGGTTTAACTGTGCATGTAAACCTACTCACTGTTTTCCACAGAATCCCCAATAGTGCTACTTACTTGGTCCACCACCATCATGATCATGCAGCAGAGGTACTTGAGAGTCCTGCCCAACTACAGAGACAAATAATAGACAATAAATAAACAAATAAAAAGAAATTAGTGCAATGAGTATGCCATTATGACTCTGCTATGGGCTTAGAGCAATACAATGGATTCTGGAATTGAAAAGGTGGCCATTTTGAACAATATTGTCTGAATGTCACTAAGTCTACCTCATGGGACTGAAAGCTTGCGGGATGCAGACAGAAGTGCTTAATTGAACCTCCGGGCTGAACTAATCAAGAGGTCGTAGGCTCCATCATCTGTTCTCATCATTGTTGTCAGACATCATGTCAACCAGCCAGTAAGACAGCCAGCCATTTCAAACACGCCCATACTACATTAAAGTTACTACACGCAAGTCAAACACGCCCATACTACATATACATTAAATTTGGATGTCAAAAAATTTTTTATCCTTGAACTCAGATAAAACTGAAGTTCTGATGATTGCCACTAAACAACTGAAGGACACCTCACTTCACCATCATAGCTCACTTGGCAGCCCTACACTCTCATTTAGCTCACAAGTGAAAAATCTGGGGGTAATTATTGATCAAGACCTCTCCCTGAATAGCCATGTAAAGCACATTTCTAATACATATTTTTTTCACCTTAGAAACATTGCTAAGGTTAGGAAGTTCCTGTCCTTTGAGGATGCTGAAAAACCTCCAGACTCGACTACTGCAATGCTCTGTTCTCTGGGTGCAGTAACACCTGCATTAAAAGTCTACAGCTAATCCAAAATGCAGCAGCTAGAACACTCACTAGAACTAAGAAATATGAACATATTTCTCCCATTCTAGCATCTCTACACTGGCTTCCTGTCAAAAGTCGAATTGACTTCAAAATCCTTCTCATGACGTATAAGGCACTTAATGGCTTAGCTCCTGCATATATTACAGATTTACTTGTTCCATACCATCCAGGAAGACCTCTGAGATCTCAAAATGCTGGTCTCCTTGAAAAAGTGACCATATCTAAAACTACAATTGGGGGAAGAGCTTTTGCCTATCGAGCACCTCTTCTATGGAATTCTATTCCTCCCTACATTTGCGAAGCGGACACTCTCAATACCTTTAAGTCTAGACTTAAAACCTTCCTTTTTGACATTTCCTATATTTAGGAGTGGGCCATGGCATATCACCACTCCTCATGGGCTTTCCTGGGAGGGCTACCTCTGCTGTTTTTCCAAGGCGGCCACTGACCACCCCCTTCTGGGTTGGTGAGATGCCATGTACCATACCTTAGTTATGCTGCGATAGACTAGTGCTGCCACCTTCTGCACACTTGCCATCCTGTACAACCCTCTTTCTCCTCTCTCTCTCTCCCTCCCTCTCCTCACTCTAGCTAGATTATATGACACATATCATAAAGTGATATCCTCCTAGACTGGCCTAATCCTCTTGTTTCTGTTTCTTTTTGTTTCTCTTGCCTCCTCTGCCCCGACGCACTGTCTGAGTGATGAACCTCCCGTACCTCCCTGCCACCAACCCCCCCTTGAATTCAATTGAATTGAATACTATGCCTTTAAAAAAGACTGCTCTACCCCAGGTAGAGATGGGCATTCCACAACATTTCTCAATCAAATCAAATCAAATCAATCAAATCATTAACAAACTTTTTAATAATAAAATACAGCATGCTTTTTCCCCTTTGGGCACTTTATCAGGCCATGATTAACTCTTGTGGCTGTTAAATTAGATGTCGCTAATGCTTGGCAGTGCAAATTGAGCCAGTGCTCAAACAACTGGCCATTATTTTGTACGACTTTATTTTGTATGACTTAATAGATTTCTATCCAAAAGGAATCAGGACAAAAAAGGTGGATGTGAGAGTGAAAAACACTCAATGAGCGCAAATCCAACTCACTGATGGAATTGTAGTTAGTGTTCCGGATCACCACTAAAATCTTACCATCTTTTCCTTGTCCTAATACCAGCATATGCACACAAAATTATGGCAAAAAACTTGGCAAAACAGGTAATAGTTGATTAGGCAACAGAATGTAATAGCTGATTAACAGGTGATCTAAATGACTAAAAAACAACAACTAATAGCACCAGCTATATATTTTGTTGACAAAGATAAGTGTTTACATGTGCGTGCACATTCAGATGGGAGCACATCTTTACCATCAGTCCAAGCCGCTTCTCTGAAATGGTGATTACTGAAATCTTGACAGGAGTATGCCGTTTTAGCCACATATGGTGCCAAGTGGTAAGCTGTGTGAAGCTGGCCCCCCCTCAAACCCAAAATGCTGAAATAACACTGCAGTTCGTTTGTGCTGCGTTTGTGCTGGTTTGTGCTGCAAATATTTCCATTTGTGCTAACACTTTTGAGTAATTTAAAAATACATTTTCGGACATGTGACGTCACGCAGCCCCCCTCCACATCGAAATCACTCCAAACCACTCCAAACAGTCTCTATCGGGACATGCCTGAGGCTGCCCACCCTCCTCAAACCCAAAATGCTGAAAAAACACTGTTTGTTTGTATTGAAAATGTGTTTCTAAATTACTCAAAAGCTTTAGCAGTACAAAGGAAAATATTTACAGCACAAACCAGCACAAACGCAGCACAAACAAACTGCAGTGTTATTTCAGCATTTTGGGTTTGAGGGGGGGCCAGCTTCACACAGGTCAAGTGGTAGCCTATAAAATGCTTAATTGCTGCTACAGTGACATCCATTGCACTCAAGACTCACTCTATGCGACCAAAGCAGCATTTGTGATTATCAATAAAAAAAATGAACGTGATCAACAAAAGTTTTTTTTTTTTTTCCCAAGGTTATTCTGTCATAATCACAATACAAATTTAACCATACATACAGGCTTAAATCCATTTCTTCTGTTAGATGCTAGATGCTATTTTGTCGCTAACTTTTTGCTTACTGTGGAAGCCTGTAGATTTGCAGACCCCAGTTTCAAGAGCACATCACATTCACAAATCTAGTTTAAAAGAGACATGCAATGGAAAACCAAATTTGCCCTGGCTTTGAGAACAATATTGAATGACACTCAGTACAACAACAATGCAATACGCAATTCATTGATTCTATGTCCCTTTAAAATTGCTTCCATACTTTCATACATACTTGAGCTGGCATGATCGTAGTCTCTGTTAAAATTAGTTGATGGCGCCATGCCCGCAGGATGCGGCATGGGAAGCATTGGGATTGCTGGTGTTTGCCCTCCAAATCCAGGCTGGGCGTAGAGGCTGGGAGCATATAAAGTGGGTGCGTACTGACTTGGGACACCTGATTTGACAGCCTTTCCCGCCTCATACACTAGAAGACAGAGTGAGAGGAGAGAGAGAGAGAGAGAGAGAGAGAGAGAGAGAGAGAGAGAGAGAGAGAGAGAGAGAGAGAGAGGTAGTTTCAGAAGAGTTAATTTCACTTCATGAAAACACAAAAGGAGAGAGACAAAAATGCATTTTGCCATGGGTACTTACATGCCCTTGGACAACAGCAGCGGTCTGGACAGCAGGGGCAGCTCACATAGCAACAGCATGTGTGTGGGCAACACTGACACCAGCAGATGCCAATCAAGAGCAGCAGCAAGAAGAAACCTATGACCACCAGGGCTACCAGCAGCTTATCTGTGAGAAGAGGAAATGGAAAAGGGTTAGTTAAAAGAACTTACCTGTGAGAACAGAGGATGGAATACAATCAAGTTAAAAGAACACTAATAGTTTCATTGAGGGAACTATGCACATCATTTTACAATACTCAGAATTCTTTGACTTGGCCTTTATTACATTTAAGAGTTGGAATTCATGTAGATCCATTATGCTGAATTGAAACAGATTTAGAATTACAGAGAAATTATATTCTATTCCAATTTGGAACTACCCAGGGGGTAGACATGGTTATGATCCTTGGACATCCTAGATTTCATTTTTGTATAACAACCCATTACAGCAGCCCATGTCTGTCAAATTCAACAAATAAATTGAGATTCCTAGTCAGTTATTCTCAAGTCAATTCTGAATTTTGTAAAGTTCTGAAGCGTTCCAAGCAAATCTTCCTCCAAACACCAATCTGTAAAGGGTTGTCAAAAAACAATGCTAAAATACCTAAGTAGCATACAGTTGATTGATCCATACCCATTTCCAATAGTTTGACTACCAATAGTGTTCAACCTCCTCCGGTTCACATTCAACACAACAGTGTATTTTACCACTGCAAAAAGGCAGGGTCATAGAAATACTAACACTAGTATACCACTAGTATACCCCCCCCACCCCCAAAGTAACAACTCTACTACTACTACTCTGTTATATACCACCACCAAGATATACACCATTCACTAGTTCATTTTATAACTATTCAGGATTGAGTATGCCAAAACTAGTTGCAACCTATGCCATATTTTGTCATGGTGTGTCATTTTAAGATTTTATTATTTTGTTACCATCTCCTCTACTCATACAAAGCCACAATAAGCCACACTTATGTCTACCTTCCATGACCAGTAAGTCAATGCCCGGCAGGAGATCTGTAGTATTTGCCTTTCTCTCTGTGAAGGAAAGATAGAGTACCATTTACTGAACATTGTTCTGTTCAGTAGTCTTCAACCTATAATTTAGCCCATTCTCTAGAACTTCATCTGCTATTAGTCTTTCTGGCTTCAGCAGGACCAGCACTTTAAATGCCAAGTCATTCACAGAAAAAAACAAAACAAAAGCAAAAAGGCAATTCTGTCACAACACCTTTAGACCTTGACTTCACAGACTTTAATGAAACTAGACATGATGCTAGCTCTAGATCAATTTCAGAGATGTACTCAAGACTTGCTGGGAACTGAAGACACAAGAAAGCGGTCAAACTCATAGGTTTCCTTCAACAGAGAAGTAGCCTAGCCCTGACAGCCATGGCTTGCTTTGAAAAAATGGACCATTCACGTCGGTCAATAAAAAAAGTAATTACAAGCTGTAAAAAGTCCCAGTGGTATATTGTGGGATATCCTCACTCTTGATGTTAATATAGTTTGATCAGACCAATTTAATATTATACTCTACTGAATATCCATCATGATATTACTACAGAATTGTAAAAAAAGTGATAGCTAGTTCACACTCCAGAAAAACTTTTTTTGGCTTCTTATGCTATGAAAAGGCCTACTGGTGACACAAAAGTATGTAAACCAAAATACCTCTGAAAAACTTCAGGGGATATAACGAAGTCAGCATTAGAGGAATTTGGCAGTCACTCAACATAATTAATTATCATGTTCAATATTATAGAAAACTTCCAAATATTACAGAACTGAGAAAAAGACCTTTACAATGAAAGTAGCATTTACATTATTAAGGAAGCTACCTATATAGCAAGTCCTATCCTGGCAGTTAATTCACAAGAAATGCCAGTCTTGGTTTCTCATAATTACCTTGGCATGACAAATTTAATTTAAATCTTTGACGGTGATGTTCAAAGGCTTGATTTCACAGGGTATTAATGTTACCCCCAAAAGCAATCCATGTGATAACACAAATACATGTTTTAACAATTTGAGACCACAGAAACAAATTCATTCATAACTGTGAAATAATGCAGCCTTCAACAGAAGCAGACTGATGTGCGTGAGAACAGAGAAGTGTTGTGTGAACATTTAACACTTAAACAGGGATACTGACCAAGCACAATGAGCTCGGTGTAGCATTCTCCATTTCCACTGAGATCCTGGTCAGAGGCCACGGAACATAGGTAAACACCACTGTCTCCCCATGCAGTCTGAGCAATGTTTAGATCAGCACCTGTGAGAAAGCAATAAACATGCATGAAAACATTTTCTTTTTCCCTTTTCCCTATCTCCCTTTTTCCTTCTCTCTCCATTTCCCAAGACCAATGATATAGACAGATAGACAAGATAAGAAATAGTTTTGATTAAAATATTTACCCCAACCATTAATACATTTCTAGATCACCAGAAATCAACTTTATCTCCTAACTTTTAAAAACAAGTTTCTCAAGTTGGGGTAAAAGACTGAGTGACAACATCTATGAGTTAGCAATATTTAAAAGACTAGACATGTTGGGTCATGCATCAAGACATTTGGTCTTGATAAATAAATAATAAATGAATAAATACATTGAGGAACAAACCACTTTTTTAGTAAATGCATTTAGTAAATTTAAACTTTTTTTTCATTAAATCAACACAAGACATGCTCCTGTCCAATAAAATCATGGGATAAAAGGGGTTTGACCCTTGACCAGGGGGTGGGACTAGAGGGTCAACAGTGCAGATTACGCATACGCCATTTTCAAGTATGGCGTCCTACCTATGAACCAGGCAGCGCATGCATGAGAGTCATGTTGGGCACGAACACATGCACATACAAGTTGGTGGGTGGCCACATGTCTCGTGAGTCCATGCGTCTTTCCAGCTTTGGGACTTAGCGCATGGGCAAAGCCCTGGTTCATAGCTCCAGTGTTCATAATGGCGTTGACTATCAATTTGCATTATTTACTAGCCTAGCCTCGGCCATTCAGTTCTATGGAGGGCGGGACTAAGCCGCCGTCTCCAGTCTCTTTCCAGGAAATGGAGCCGCAAACATGTTTAATCTGAAATATCTTCAATTAAAATATATATATCTACATGTGCACAAACATATATAAACATATATAGAAGCAAACTAATTTTATTTATTATTTTTTTATGCTTGAACTGAAGTTATGATGATTACCTCTAAACAACTGAAAGACATCTCACTTCACCAAAGATCATGGAATAGTGAGCAAGATAAGGCATCATAATACATTTCAATGGGAGCAAACTGAATACTTCCTGTCTGCATAAATGCATTACATCACAATAAGAAAGATTCTTTAAGTCTGCATAAATCATTACATCACAATAAGAAAACATTCTTTAAGTCTGCATAAAGGGGGATTTTTCCCCCTCCCCTTGCAAAAATAGAACCAGGAACTGAACCAGCGTTGACACCTCTCGCTCCGCTTGAATCCTCTCTGACTTCACCATTATAACTTACTTAGCAGTCTTACACCCTCATTCAGCTCACAAGTGAATAGTCATGTAAAGCACATCTCTAAAACATCCCTGTTTCACCTATGAACATTGCTAAGGTTAGAAAATTCCTGTCCTTTGAGGATGCTGAAAAGTTCATACATGCATTTGTTACCTCCAGACTCGACTACTGCAATGCTCTGTTCTCTGGGTGCAGTAACGCCTGCATTAAAAACCTACAGCTGATTCAAAATGCAGCAGCTAGAACACTCACTAGAACTAAGAAATATGGAAATATCTCCCCCATTCTTGCATATCTACACACTGTCAAAAGCCAAATTGACTTCCAAATCCTTCTCATGACATACAGTATAAGGCGCTTAATGGCTTAGCTCCTGCATATATTACAGATCTACTTATTCTATACAGTCCTGGATGACCTCTGAGATCTCAAAATGCTGGTCTCTTATAAAAAGCAACTATATCTAAAACGAAAATTGGGTGAAAAGCTTTCGCCTATCGGGCACCTCTCCTATGGAACTCTATTCCTCTACATTCGCAAAGCAGAAACTCTTAATACCTTTAGGTCTTGACTTAAAATCTTCTCTTTGACATCCCCTACATTTAGGGATGGTACATGGCATATCATCACTCCCCATGGGCCTTTTCTGGGAAGGTCTGCCTCTGTGGTTTACCCCTACTCAGGACAAGGTGGCCACTGACCACCCCCACTGGGCTGGTGAGCTGCCATACACCATACCTTAGTTGTGCTGCGATAGCATAGTGCTGCCACTTATTGCACACTTGTCATCCTGTACAACCCTCTTTCTCCTTTTTCTCTCCCTCTCTTCAGTCTGACATGCAATATATGACACACTTATATCATGAAGTGATGTCCTCCTAGACTGGCCTAATTCTTTTGTTTCTTTTGTCTCTTCTGCCCCTACGTACTACAATCATCCCGGCTGAGTGGTGAGCCTCGCATCCGCCCCTGTCTCCCTGCCACCAACGCCTACCCCACTATAGATGCCGACCAACCTCTCCGGAGCCACATACCAGAACCAGCCTCCTTTCCTCTCAGAGGCCCCATGATGGATCTGGCCTGCCCGCTTACCTGATGACCACTACCTAAATGGCGACAATCTCCACCCAACAAACTCTATTGCCACCCCAACTATTGACTCCATCCCCTAACACTTCTACTCCATTGACTGTTCCACAAACTATATATATATATATATATATATATATTTTTTTTTTTTTTTTTTTTTCCTACCGTCTAGTAACTATCAGAGAACATTCTGTATTCTAGCTGTTATTCTGTGTAAACCATGGTCAATCTATATTATCAGACTACCGACTGTACGGATACTCCATCAGGCCCCTAACAGGTGGGTCGAGCCCATGAGGCGCGGATCTGCGGTCTTTGGTATTTTTTGCCCTCAACGGTGCCTTCCACTCAATTTAGGGTTAGAATGAGGGTTGAGGGGGTTAGGGTTAGGAATAGGGCAAGGGTAGTGCCTTTTAGGCTGTGCTGCCTGGAAGGTGCCGTTGGGGGCAAAACACACCATTGAGCCAGATCTGCCCATGGTTTCCTCCTCAAAATGAATTATTAGTAAAGCGAAGGGAGTTCTTCCTTGCCCCTGTTACTCATGTGTGCTCCCCGTACTGTCTGTGAAGTGCCGTGAGACAATGTACTGTATTTGAGCGCTGTACAAATAAATTGAATTGAACTGAATAGAATTAAATTAAATCAGTTAGTTTTCATCCGTTGCCTGAGGGCATCAATATGCAGCCAGGACATAGATTTTCAGACATAATTCTGGTCTTAATAGCTCATGTTTTATCTTCCCATATAGAGATGCACCAACAACAAATGAATGAATAAATATATGATTAAATAAATGAATGGTATATTCTAGCGTTATGAACATGACATGCATTATTGATGAGCAAAATGCCGCATACAGTAATCTCTGCAAACCTAGCAGTATTTCACAAGTTTGTGTCAGTGGTATACAAGGTGTGACAAGACTCAAATATTCACTCACCATTTATGATGCTGATCCTTCGGCCCTGATATTCTGATCCAAGTGTGACAGAGATCCGTTTGGATGCCACTATACGGACAGTTCGCTGGTTGTCAGGACACTCAATCACGGGATCATAATTTGGATTGGCTTGAGCTAGAGCATTATCAGAACTGCCTGGATTCAGTGCCATCTCTATTGGGTCCTTGCAGTAAGATTTGTACTTCCATGTGATAAGAGGGGGGTTGGGATCAGAGGTCTGGTACTGGCACTGAAGTGTGACTGGCTGGAACAATATGACCACGTATCTCTTCCCTGGGCACTGGACATTAATAGCCATGGTGGCACACCAGTACAGGGCTGCAATTAAATACAAATAAAGAGTTACAAAACGTGAGAAGACAAGACAGGAAAACGGCAAAAGAACAATAACTATGCAATATGCTTGCAACACGTAGTGAATAAAAAAATTTAAAAAAAAAAATCATTACAATCCCTTTCCTCTCATTGCCTGCTATTATTTTTGTGGTTTTCCAGAATGTGTCCTTTTGCACAGCATAGATCTTTTTAGCTATATGAAACAACTTTCCCAGCTAAATATAGGCTTATTTGGTGGAAGAGTAGTCAATGTTGGTTAGAAATAAGGCCATGCCATTTAAAAAATAATGCACGTCAACCATTAGATGGCGCTGGTGGAGGGCTCCTGCTACATATTGTTTGTCTAGTCATTTCGTTTTTATTGTCCTCGTTTCAAGTCAATTTTGTGTAGACATTATGTGCACTACATTTGCCTGACAAAAACGTAAAACTTTACAAATAAAGACTATTTAGGATTACAGGCCTATCTACAGAAACAAATCACCTAGGAATAGAGAATAATCCTAAATGCATTCACAGTAGTCTACATGCAAGACGGAGAGACAGAGGCAGGGAGCAAGCATGTGTGTCTGTCAGCAGCGTGCACCATGCACGCTTGAGAGAGGGGTGAGAAATGGATGACTGTGCGTTTGCTGTCTTAATTCTAAATATTATGGGCCTATTAAGGTGACCAGATTTATTTGAGAAAAATAACATTTGCTGAAAAAACAACACTTTGTTTTTTCAAATGGTCAATGCTGATAGGCTACCATTATTTTGTATCAGGATCATCTGACCAATATGTTGTTCCCAGTACCTGGATGTTTTCCCCTATGCGTTAAAAGTCACTATTATGCTATGAATCAAAGACAGGAATTTGCAGAATCCATTCAGACAATAATTACCATACTGGATAATGCATTGCCATTCTAGGGTCTGTCAAGGGTTGTAGGAAGTGATACACCTTTTAGCCATTTTAAATGTGGGCCCTCCCTGTCTGCCTGTTCCAAAAAGGGAAATAACCCATAAGGACAGAGTATTACAATAATGTATCTACTGCTGCCGTTAATCATCATGAGCAGAAGTCATACACCTACCATCTTTGGTATAATATCGACAGAATAACATAGATCTTTTTTTTGTGCTGTTGCCCTTCACAGAAAAAAAGCCTACTCGCCTGTCTCTTAGCTTTGTTGAGGTGAGAGAAAGGTCCTACCTATTTACTGAACATAGCGTTGACACATTAACTGTTTGAGATAGCGCTGAAATGAAATACAAGACCTGTGTTTGCTAAACAGGCAAAGAAGTTGAAAGCGCATTATCGCGGTTCCGTCCAGTGCGCAAAATGCGCAAAATGGATCGGCAAGGAGAAAATTAAAAATGATGTCGAGGGAGAGTGTAAAGTTTTCCTCGTCCCTAAAAAAGAGGACAGATGGCAACTTTATAAGGTATAGATTAAAACTGTAACTAAAACTAGCTGCGACTAGCTGGGTGTTCTGTATTTTTCCCGGATATGTGCCACCCTCATGGGAGGGGTCGGTACTCGACCAAAATCGGGGACATTTTCGGGGACAGGTGCAGGCGGGGACAGGCCATCAAAATCGGGGGTGGGGGGGACATAACAAATTGCAAACACCATCACCAACACTACACATTCGCCTCCTTAAGGTCACACTCTCCACATCAGATGAAGAATACTGAAATTATTGTTGAGTAGGCCTATAAATAATAAATCTATAGTTTGAACCCTGTTCTAACTTGTACAGTGTTTGTGAGTTATGTTCTGATTATGTGGTAACGTTAGGTCTCAGATGAGTGCACTGTCAATATCAAATAAAAATACACTTGTTTTGACATCACACTAGCTTTTCTACGTGTTGGTCTTTACATAGATAGTTCTAGTTGTGATTTCCTATCCTAACGTTATTTGAGCACTGGTTATCCAGATTTGGTGATCCTGAAATGTTCCTATCCGGATCAGATTGATCCAATCCGATGTTGCTTTAAACAACCGACTCAAGTATTGGATCAGGCCTATGATCCATGGTGGAAAAAAAGTATTACCAAATTTAGATCAGTTTTACCCAGATTAAACCTTTTGAAAACCGGGCCCAACTCGAAGGTATAATGGGAGGCCACACCCATGAAACTAACCTACAAGTTTTGGGGGAGGGCATGGCGCAAAGCTGTTGTAACATGTCAAAAGGAATGCTGAAATTTCTTTAAAATGTTAATCAATAATTGCCGTTAAGTAGGCTACAAGTTATATGGGGTTCTGCTTTCTAAATGAATATGGGAAATCTGCTTCTACATTGAAATGGAAATGTACTTCTACTTTAACGTTACCCTGATGTTGACTTAGCCATGGCTTTTTGCCAACAAAGTTTCTGCGCAGTCTAGCCAGACGTAGTCTACTCTTCCTAAGAAATGTGTCAGAATTTAGCCTAGACTCTATACAAAAGTTTTAGGCCAATGAAATGGCCTACATGAATTTACTACATTATTCTAGTAGCCTAGTCCGACATAGGGTTAACCTATAAGGTTACACAAAACAAGACGTGACGTTAACGTTGATAATCCTACCTGAGATAATAAGAAGCGTAGTAGGCCTGTTTTGGTGAGACATTTTTAGTAGGCCCACTCCACCAGTATCGAGATGTCAAATGTCAAAGGTAGCCTAACCACTAAGGCTTAATCCATCCAAGAGAGAAAAGTAGCTGAGTTTAAACTGTCTTCACATATGCAGGTGGTATCCCTCCATTTTGATTCCGCGTAGCGTTAATGTTTAACAGACCTGTAAACAGGTGAGAGACCTGGACTTTACCATGAGGACAATCACCATGGAGGTGAAGCACGCATAACATGAAAAATAAATATCTCATATTTAACCGTTGTCATTCATTTATACAAGACTAGGCCTTTTTACGCGCACTTTGGGACTCTTTCGAGGAAAAAGGGTTAGGGGCATCTAATGTCTACTGAATGAATCCTCCAAATATATACGCTCACGTTACCCACAGGTAATAAACCCATGGTATGGTTCGCTCTGACACAATGCTGTGTTCGAGTCACCTGGAATTTACCACAGCCCGTTGACGGAGAGCCATATCACTTCCCATGGGCTTATTTCACACCTGAACATCCAAAGATTGAATGAAACAGGTCCAAGCCAAAACTGTAATGGAAGTTATGATGTCTGCATATTGTCCTACGCATTCTGTCTGTACTGTCAAAGCAAACAAAGAAGCTGTGTTTCTGTGCAGGGGCGTAGCACCAAATTCTGCACCCTGTGCACAAGCAGTGGCCATGGGCCCCCCTAACCACCTCCATTACAGCTTAAGAATCCACAAGGACCCTCCCTCCTCTTGGGGCCCTGGTACCTCAGTCCCCCTTTTCCTCCCACTGGACACCCCTGAATATTACAATGTAACAAAAGCATTGTAACTTGCATTTTCATGCACTAATATCCCTGAAAGTACATTGTCTAATTTTTATTTTATTCTCTATGACTGTTGTCTTTCCACTTCTCATCATTTTTTTCATTCAGATTGCACAGCAACATTGTCATTGCAAACACAAAACTGTTGGTCCTAATTGTTTGAGGAATAGAAAACCATGCATATCTTCAGAATGTAGTAGGCAGGCCTACTGTTCTACATGTATCAATATTACCCAATATTACATCAATCACTGGCTGCATTAGATTAGACTTAGGCTTTTTATAAATTGGCTAGTGAAGGGCTTACGTCTATTTTTTTTATTGGACAAGTCTTAGGTTACACTGATTACATTGCCCTTGTGTGTCCCATGGTTGAGATGACCTGTTTACTGTAACGAACTCCAGTATTCGAAAATACCCTCTATCTTGTGTTCAAGGATGTTTGTGGTCGAAAGTAAGGAAGATGTTCAACGGCTCAACTGCTGTACTTCAAGAAGTAAAGGTCTACTTTGATTCACACACATTCGACAACGGGCATGTAAGTGTGATTAAATTATTAAATCTTAAGTGCAGGCTATAATGATTATGATCAGTACAGGTAAGGTAACTGGAATCACACACACAACATATACTGTAGATTACAGCCGCCCTAATTGTTATTTTGGCTATTAGAAATGTTGATGGCACGGAGATCACAGGAGAAAGTTTTCCAGTCTAGACCTAATAGATTGGGATTTTAGATTTTAGATATTTAAATATTGATACATTGATTTATTATATGGCCCCATAGTTGTAGAGCAGGCACTCATTAACGTCTTTTATAAATTAGGGGTTCTAAGTGGATGCCGTGCCACCCTTTAAATTTGATGTTGAATTTGTCCTTGATCTAGACCTACTGTAGGCCTATTAAACATCTCATACCCATTTACTACATTCAGTTTGTCTTTGATTATTTCTGCTACCTAAGTACAGTAAAGACAACACATTTTTAGACTTTTGATTAACATCCCTGCGGTTGATTTCAACTTTTACCAAAGTATTTTTTTTCTCCCCCAAGGTAAGGTATCTATATTTTTACTCAAGTGGGACTTTCGGGTACTTTTTTTTTTACTTTATACAAAACTGGCCAAAACTTTTGGATGAGTATCAGTATAAAGTCCAGGAGGAAATCCACCTGTGTTTTTTATAATATAAAAATTACTGTGGAGACCATGAACCCAGAAATAGGATAATTCTGGAGAATTATCACAAGTAATCAGTATTTTCCTTTATTATATCGTTGGTATGTTACACACGCCACGGCATGAGCAACATATCGCCCTAATAACATCCCCAAACTTAGCACATTTAACACAATATTTAATGAGTTAGGCAGTTAAAAATACTTTGATTACATTTTGTATACTACATGTTAACCAAAAATATGCATGTGTGGCCATGATTTTATTTGACTCTGATGTAACAAACATGTCTTATTCAGGCAGAGTCGGTCACAGGTGACAATGGCTCCATGGAAAGGTCCCTCAATGCGCTGGATGTCTCTTCCGTTGACTGTGTTGTCTTGCCAGTTTGTCTCTCAACTGTAAGTGATGAAATAAACACATATTACTTTAAAGGTATCCTTAATAGGATTAATTACAAACAAAACATTACATTTAATCAAATCTGTTTGATTAAATGCAGACGATGCACACCCCTCCCTCTATTCATTCTTCCAGTTTCAACAGTAGAGCACACTGATGGTACTGTAGGCCTAATAATAACTACATGTATGTCATTGAGTTACAATCAACAATGAACTGCCCTCTCATCCTACTCTCTGCCATCTCACTTTCAATAACTTCCTACGAATATCTCCTCTGCAGCTGACTGCAGCCTTCATGGTTCATGGGGGTGGTTCACATTTCAAGGGAGGGAGAAGCAGCCTACGGAGTGTTTTCAGCAATGTTTTCAAATGGTTCATCCCATTCATTCCTCTGGGTGACATCTGCAGCGTGTACATCTGTTGCTATGGTGATGGCGCTGCATGACAGCTTGCCTGAAACCTTCCATTGCTCTTTTTAAACTTTTTTTCTCCCATTCTTCCCACTTTTCTTTTTGCTTATTTTTATCTGCCTCTATAACAGTCATGGCTTATTATTGGTTTCTAATATTATTATTACCTCCAGCAAGGAGGTTACGTTTTCGCCGGCGTGTGTCTGTCTGTCTGTCTGTCTGTCTGTCTGTGAACAACATAACCCGAAAAGTACTGCACGGATTTGGATGAAATTTTCAGACAACGTGTGTATTGGGACAAGTAGGAACTGATTCGATTTTGGCGGCGATCAGTACTCCAGAACACCATCTGTGACCACATTATCTTGGCGGAGGTCTGCGCACTCTGAGTTTTTTTTATGAATTTGTAAAATGCGGCACTCTTGTTTGCGAGAGGGAGAGGTTTGCGGCCACGGGCACTCCTACATCTGTGGTGCTGCACAAGTAAACTTCATCCAAATCCAATATGGCTGACAGACAGCCACACCTGCTGACCACTCCAGGAATATAAAAAAAATAAATAAAAATAAATCCTGTCAAACGTTATATACCAGGAGAATTTTAGAGGTTAAAAATTATAATGATATGCAGGAGTACCTAAGTAACAATTTTGTTCTTTTGGTTAAGAAAATATTATTTCATTTCAGTAGGCTCAGTGGGCTAAAGCGTCATACCATTACTCCGGGGACCTGGGTTCGAGTCCTACCCGAAGTCATTTCCCGATCCCACCGGGAATTAACAAAAAATGAACTCAGATTAATCCTGATGGATATGGTTCCTTTTTCATGGCATGTATCTTGGCTATCAGGTCAAAGTTGACAAAAACTTATGATTTCTTAAAAGTAATTCACAATGCCTCTGAGACCTACTTTTAGCTAGGAAAAAAGGCAACTCTTAGGCTAAAATAAAAGTTGTGTTGCTATGGTTGACGTCAGCTCTCATGCACGAGCCTGCTTGCATTTACATTGGCGATTGGTTGATGAGTGACAGGTGGGCGTAATCTGCGTGATGTTCTCTGGCTGTGCTCCGCTGTTCTCCTGTGTTACGACCGCAGCGCATAAGACAAGCCATAAATTAAACGGTAACGAGATTCGCGGTGGAATAACAATGTATCTTTGCACCGTTTTTACTGCACTTTTGAGAGCACATTTAGAAATAGAGGAAGTACACAAATTAAACTTGACTGTGAAAAATTGCATACATATTTTAACACAGGTTTGGTGGCATGTTTGCATTCCTTGTAAACTGTGCAATCCATGGATGCTCAAATAAATGATTCTTCACGTGCTTTTCGAAAGATTAGGACGTAATACATGCAATCGCGATGTGTTAGGAGTTGCTCTTAGTGACTTAGAAGTCCTCTGTACTACCCCTAAGCTGTCCCAGACTTAGGTGCTACTTTTTGCGCTAAATTGTTTTGTGAATTACTTTCATCCCAAAAAGTTAGGAGTCCTAAAGTTACGACTGGCATGCCCATTTTTTTTAGGAGTTCCTCCTAAATTTGACTGTTAAGAGCTACTTTTAGCCTTAAGATTCTTTGAGAATATGGCCCCTGGACCAATGGACAATGGAACCCTGGGGAGAGTCGACTCTGGAACATTCCTTCCCATTCCCAAGGCATACAAGTGTGACAGTCATGACCGCAAGTATTGCAATTAATTTCCATTTCAACTGATGCAAAAGCTCACAGTCGTATCGAAATTTCACTGGTAGAAAATGTATCGGTATAGTGGGGATAATGAAAAGGTGCCATAGATATGCTACCCCCAGTGTATTATTCTCAGAGCTGATGTTATTGTACAAAATTAATATACTTTTGACTTGTGTTTAGTTGTTTAGGCTATGAGCCATTCAGAATTTAAAATTATTTTACTCTGCTTTAGAGTGATAGAGCTTACTGACCATTGCACACAAATGTGTCTGTCTCTCTGTGCATGTGTGTATGAAAGTTTATTTAATCCAGTTACCAAATTCCAGTTACATATAATACTGTGACGCACATTTCAGGCTCAAACATGCATATATGTCTAAGACATGGGTTATTTACCTGTTGCTGAGGTGTCTAAGTGTTTTGCAGACTCTCGCTCATGCCTCTCTCTCTGCTCCTGCAACTTTTTACATAACTTTTTATGGGTGAACCAATGCAACTTCTGACAAGCTTGATCACAGTAGATCACCTGAAAAAAATTTACAGGCAGTGTCACAAAATAACAGTTACCAGGTAGGTAGCAACTGTCTAACCAGTCACTTAAGAGTACTCTGAATTCAGTAGTCAGAATCACAAACAATCTTGCATGGAGTCCTTTTACACAGAAAAAAATGTATTGTATTAGTGGTGTGCAAAATGTCAATCGGTTTACTGTTTATAGTAGAAAAATCTGGTTTTGTTCAAGTAAATAAAACAAAAACGTTGACAGACAGGTACTGAGAAATAGACAAAACAAAAAAACAAAAAAAACAACAAAAAAAAAAAACAATGAGGATTAGCAAAAAAACTGAATTAAACAAACAAACAAAAAAAAAAACAATAAGTAATAACACTTTACTTAACACATTTAAAGCAGCCATCACAATCATGTACATGTTTTTTTTTAGGCTTGATAACTTAAGCAAAATATACTCTTTATGATTATAGCCCTTGCTTCAAAACCATCATTTAATATTCAGACTACAGTTTACAACTGTACTTGGGGACAACGGACCTAATTTCTGGAGGCATGTCCTGTGATCTGATGAAACAGTTTGGCCATAATGGCGAGTGGTATATTTGGAAGAAAAAGGGGGACGCTTGTTGGCCTTAAAAGGCAGTATTCACCCACCCACAGTTTCTCTCAATTCAACATCTGCGTCTGAGGCCTCTTTAACAAAGAAAGGAAATCTAGATGTGGTTACTAGTGCTTACCTATGTATGCATTGGCTGCATGTAATACTGCCATGTTTAGACTTGGATGAATTCTTACAATATGGGCAGCAGTGTGATCATAGTTTTATGACAATATTATGTATGCTATTTGAGCATTGTCATGATCAAACTCTATTGCTGTGCTCATACTAATGTGAGTTCACACTTTTTGAAGTTGACCAATCACAGGGTATGGGCCCAGTGAAAGGTAAAGAGACCCATTGTTCAGGGCTCTCTCGCCATTCTCACCTTTGCCACTCACCCTTGCAGGAAGGCCAATCCCCCCGGTCTCTCTCTCTGTTTTGTGTATCTTTATTTTGGGTTATAAGGTAATCTCTGTCTTGCTTTATTTGATTGTAATTTGTATTCAGTTTAATTGTTACTGATATTTTTAAGTTTATGGATTATTGTTAAACCACTCATTGTTCCTCCAGTATTAAGCATAACTTCCTCTGATGTACCAGGCCATTCTTGTTTCTCTAGTTGGTGCACTACTTGGTAATTTCAAGGTAAACCTAACCATTTACCACTAAAGCAGGCCGCACACCGGTTCCGACAGCATTGCGGAGCACTTTCGAATCCGACAATTTTGCCTAGCACCTAGCACAGTAGCCGGTGAAATTAACATTGGATGTCAATGGACGGCTCCGACAAAATAGACTGCAATCGTAATTCACAACCGACGGCGGAAGACTTCGGGGCTGGTGTGCGGGGTTCCATTGAAAACAATGGAATAGAATGTTGAAAGCAGAGTGCTCCGCACTGTGTCGGAAGGGATGTGCGGAGCCCTTAACACAAGTTCAGAACATGGCTTAAAGGAAGCAAGGCCTTATCTTTCTAAATCTTACTGTACGTTCACACCAAGAGCTACTAAAGCTGTAAAATCGCCGGAAGTCATTCACTTTCTATGGGCAAGAGCTACAAAAGCTAGCAGCTGTAAAAGTTGAGCGATTTGAGCGACTAAAAAGGCTAAAAAACTGTCAACTTTATGCAAATTAGCTATGACACATTTCAGCTGTAAAATCTAAACGCTGTGCTGTTAATGGAATGACACCAGACACGTCATGAGCGATAGAGCGATTTGGGTGAACACAGACAATTTTAGCAGCTGCTTTTTTTGAGCTACAAAAATAGTAGCTGTTGGTGTGAACGTACATTTACAGTTTTAAAAAAACATCCTATACATCAAATTTGGGGTGGTAGCTGATGAAAAATGCAATCACTAATTGTTACTAATGCATTCTTTCAGCTTTATCCATTGTTTCATCTCTTTTTTTATCTTTTGTTGTTGTTATCATTTTATTATCTGTTGATTGTTTTCTTGCTTGTTTGTTTGTATATATGTTTGACAGTGCGCTTTGGTGATGACCATGCCATTAGTATGTGTGTCTTAGGCAAAGGGATAGATGCCTGACACAGTTGTCAAGCTAAATGAGAAATTAGACAGAAGCACTAGAAGGTGGCAAATTGCCAAGAGTTATGTGGCTTGTTTTGTCATACAATGGTATTTATTGAACCTTATTCCATCTACCATCAATGGCCATGCTACGTCACTGGCCACGCTACTAGACTATACAGGTAGAAGAGTACGAAGCTAGCTGTGGTCATTACCATTTTGCAGATTGAACATCGTTTCTCAGCTCCCTTTTCTCCACAGGTAGTGCAGAATTCAGCATCCACAAAACCCACCTGCCCTGTAATGGCTTGTGTGAGGACAGAGATTGCTGTGGGATCGCTACCCTAGGAGAGAAAGCCAAGAAAAAAAAAAGTTGAGACACAAAATATTACCATCTGTTTTAGGGACTGCAATGGAAAATTTGACCACATTCAACAGATATTTCCTATACTGCCTCAATTCCTCTCAAGAATCATACACTTACAATCTCAACTGGTGCAATGCTTCTGACCAACTGCTGTAGAAGAGTGGCATCACAGTATGGGAATTTCCGAATGCACTCACGTATAAACTTCTCCTGGTACAGAGGAAATCCATCTCCATCTCGTCCTTTCAGAAGACTGAAATTGAAATATATCACACAAAAACAAATATATATATATACATTTTTAAAAAGGATCCGCAGCTAGTAAGACACTCCCAATACTGCACCTGAATGGTCATGGTTATGCCTCATGTGCAAAGCACTTTATGAACTACCTCACTGCCTCATCCACATTACAGTCACTTGACACTGTACCATGGTGCACTACATTTCATTTTAAATGCCAAATCATGTACACATCACTGCTGTCTTTATGAGATGACTGGTCTTGGCTCTCTGAATGTATGCTGGCACATCTTCATCTATAAAGCAATTATTGGTAAATTACCCATCTATCTTATTCATATTCTAATGTAATCATTCTATTTTATTAATCTTCTAACCTGGAACACTATACAATCTGCGTTCAAATGACAGTCAAATGCTGCTCACAGTTCCGCGTACAAACACTGAATTTGGCAAGATGGCTTTTAATCAAACTGCTCCCTCATATTGGAATCTTTTACAAAAAGACATTCAGCCGACTAGGGATGCAACGGTACAGTGTGCCCATGGTTCGGTATGTATCACGGTTTTGGGGCCACGGTGACGGTACGGTTTCGGTATTTTCCAACAAAAAAGGGGTTATAATTGTTTTTTAATGGCTACATTCCTTATCAACCATCAGCCTATCTATCAGTCTATCTGCAATTTTCATTTGATTCTGCTGCCTCGTAGATAGGCTACTAGAAGGGTAGACAGAATAAAATAAAACCAACAATTACAGTAGGCCATCATTATTAATATTCTTGAAATGTTATGAAATGTCCTGATCCAGTAAATATCCTCCATTCGCCTAGGCCTATTTTATTATTTGCTCATTTCCACATTAGGACAGTTTCACTATATGGAATGTATTGTCAGAAAAGATGTATTGATTTCAAGTGCTGCTGGTAGCCAATCAACAGAATGAGAGGCCTTTTATCCCTAGCACTTAAGGAAACAGTCTGCGTGATAATGCGTTGCATGACACCCCAAGCTTCAGAAATTAATTTCTGAGTCTAGGCTACTATCAGTTTCTTTACAAGACCGTGCTGCAAAGAAGCTTGCATTTATGTTAATGTTAGAGTAGCTGAGCCTGAGGATGAGAGGAACAGATTACGTTTTTTCTGTAAAACGCTTAGCCTGTCACTAGTTGCATCCAAGCCCAGTCTAACCGTCATACTCGACATTTGATCTAACTCTTCGCAAGATAAACTAGGCATTACAACCAAGATAGGCTAGGTAGGCTATACTTGCTATGTGGATAGATAGCCTAGTAGGCGAATTTGGGCGAATGACAAGCGCTATTTTCTGGCGACTAGTTTATAGCAGCATGTGTCGTATTAGACGCATTTTACGTTACTAAGTGCTTTGTTTGTGTAAACAGTCATCAGTTTGCACAAAATCTAACACAGCAGTAATTCTTCTGGCGTAATAATGTTGCCTGCTTTCCGAGTGGAGCTTTTAGCTCACCTCTCTCCGTAATGTGACTGAGTGAAAAGTTTTTTCTCACATTTGCCAGGCGGAGCTTATTTGCATACAATCACGCTGATTGGTTGAGGGTTCTAGAGCTCAGCATGTAGAGCTTGTGAATGCTGGCTGCATTAGCAAATTTCAGGGAGCTTCAATAGATTCACATTTTATTAATAAACCGAAATATTGTGGTTTACGAAAGTTTATTGAACCGTAGAGGGCGTATCGTTCGGTAACCGCAAAATACGGTAACCGTTGCATCCCTACAGCCGACTATATTCATTTCACTAGACAGGGTTCACACTCTAGATCAGACTTAAAATTCCCTGACTTTTCCATGACCTTCCCTGACCAAAAAGCTGAATTTCCATGACCTTCCGTACAAGAAATGTTTCATATTCCGATTGGGCGCTAAGCAGATTTACATTTACATCAGTCAAACCAGCCCTAATGTCCTCCCTTGGGTCTATAGTAGGGTTGGGACATGATTTTCAAATATTCGGAAATCGAATGTGCGTTCGAATATCGAATAGTTAAATTGAATACTGGTTTAGCCATAACATCATAAAAATAACAAACACCGTTTTGAAGAAGACGTTTCCTAACCGATGTTTCATGCAACGCGTGCCGCTAACAATAAACCTGTAGCCTACAGCGGTAGAGTAGCAGTTCTATAAAATAACAGGCGGCCAAGGAACAGAAATACCCCCGTTTGGCAAAGTTAGCGAGACCTTGCTTGAGTATGCCTGCGACATCAGTGCCATCGGAGGAGTAGCCTATTCTCCGCAGCTGGATTGTCAATAGACTGCGCACCCACCTCCATCCTGAGCATGTGGACATGTTACTTTTTTTCTAACAAAAATTTGACATAGATCTATAGGCTATGACTGCTGTTTAATTGTTGTCATTATAATTCGAGCCTATTATTGGTAAATATTTTAGCCATCCAGGCAGTTCATTCAGGCTGTCTCAGTTCCACAAAGAAGACGTTTATTTTCTGAACTTTGATTTAAGATAGGAATATGTTGTACAGAAAGTCAAAGTCTAATTAAAAAGTAGGCCTACGCTCATAAGGCTAAAAACCTTGTTTTGTTAGCGCTGATGTATGTTAAACAACGCGTTTGATAAAGTAGACACTTTGAAGGTTTACGATGCCTCTTCATTTTCTCTATCGTGTGTGTGCATGCGGTGGGCGGGGTCGGTTTTTACTATATTTTTCTGAAAGCTATGTATCTCTGGAGTATATTTTGACATGATAGCAAGTTGGATTTGACAGCTTTGTGATTTTACAGCCCCTTATGTCCTAGTGCTTCTCCCATTGAAATACATTGAAATTTCAATCCCCTCCATAGTGTTTGTGCAATATCTCCTCAATACTTTGAGGGATCTATACCAAACTTGGTAGATTTCATCACCACTATGGCATAATCGGATGGTCAAACATTCAAGGTGATGAGGTCAAAGGTCAAGGTCAAATGAGGTCATTCTTTAAATATAGCTACGACAAATTGCTTGTACACCATTTCAACACATTGATGAACTTTTTACAAGCCTAAAACAGAAAATCACCATCAGGGGTAACTTAACTCAATGGGTGATCAAGGTCAAAGGTCAAGATTGCATGGGGTCTAACACAAATTACACACACAAAAAAACACAAATGTTCAACCGTATTGTTCTATTGAGCTGTATCTGCTATTTCTCCTGGCTTCCTCACTCCAGATTCCACATTAATTCTCTTCAATGTGCCATGTTGAACTTTGTTAGAGGTCATATTTTAAAGGTCAAGGTGGGCATAAGTCCAACCTTTTAGAACTTTGTGCTAGTACAAAGTTTGTTTTCTACGCTATGAAAATAGCAAAATATTGCCGGCATGCCCCCAACACAAGATGCATCTTTCACGTGAGAATGTTTGACATTGCGTTATCAATATAGGGCCCTATGTCTGAAATGGTTGAAAAGGTGATCCTGTGGTTTATCTCTCATATACTAGTAATGAGATGTGTTTAGTGTAATCGTGCCCAATGGATGGCATTGACCTACTCTTAGACTGTTGTTGAGCTTTCTTACATTTGAATTATACAGCAAGGAATAACTCTAGCAACCAAGCTTAGCACCTAGTTTAGTCAATCTATTTTATTAAGTATATTCTTTGCGGATTCTGATGGACAGCAGTTAAATGGATGGAGTGGAGGAATTTTGAAGGCTCAAATTCTGACAAGACCAAATTCCGCCCTTTTGAATTTTGAAGCTTTAATCTCTTCCTATATGCTTCCTTGATAGGCAGTCCGAAGAGAAAACACAACTCCTGTTACATCACATCTAAAGACTATGCATTCAGAAAATATAGAATTCTGACAATTATTAGACTGGCTGTTACCAGTTATTAGTTTCCGTTTAATGGTACATGTGAAAATGTTCCGTCCATAGACCTGGGCCACTTACAGCTACTGCTATGGTATGAAGAATGAAGATGATGTTACAACTGCATATCTAGAATACCACTTGATGGGAATGTAGAGAGGAGAATAGATAGAGTTTTGGGGGGTTGGTTAGGGTTACCTTTAAAATTGCAGACCAAAATGTCTGTATGCCAAAAAACCATACAACTGATTTAGCTATAACTAAAGCGTACACAATAAGTTAGGAAACTGAGCACAGAAAGTAAGGAAACTTGACTTTGACCCGTTATCGCCACTTTAGTAATGCCAATCAGTAAAGACTTTTTTATCATTTTCATCGTTGATTTGTCACCTTTACAATGAGGTATAGTATGCAGGCATCGGGCAATCATAGAATGAGCAACACAGCCAAACGTGTGAGTAGTGCCAATCAATAATGTGCCAAAATGGCCAATATTAGTGTTCTGCTGCCTGTCATCTTATTTTGGGCTTCAAGTGCTGCCAGGAGAGTGGCAGTCACTGGTGTGCCCTGAGCATGCAACTTGTTGGGTTTGTGGTTTCTCTAAGCAGCAACACTGGTGGAAAGATGGCAAATTTGTTCCTTTAGGATGACCTGAGATGGCCTGTACAATATGGCAATCCGAGGCTGGTATCCCAGCATATAGAGCGGTAGCATCATTTGGCGTCAGTCCTGGTACCATTTACAAACTTTGGACCAAGTTCTATGAGACTGCGGAAGTCAAAGACAGACCAAGAAGTCTTATTTCTGTGGGAAAGTGCAATCTTCAATGCTCCAAGCAACAAAGGCTATACCAACAGAATAGCATAACAGGCCATTTTGGCACATTTTTGGTTTGCACTACTCACATGTTTGGCTGCATTGCTCATTCCAATGCTTACAAGCTATACCTCATTGTAAAGGTAAGAAAACAACGATGAAAATGATAGAAATCACTTTACAGATTGGTATTACAAAAGGGGAGATATAATGGGCCAAATTCAAGGTTCCTTACTTTTTGTGCTCGGTTTAATATGTAGGCCTACATTATGATGACTTGTACAGCTAACTATGGAGAAGGGTGCAATGTGTTTCAACTGATGTTACATCACACCAAGAAGGTACAGTACATGATTTAAGAAAATACTTTTGGGTGGTTTAATAGGCTTCCCTTTAAAATTGTGTACCATAAGCATAAATTATACACCCGGTTCACTGAATTCCAGTGCCGGATTAGACACAGGTTATGGTGTAACAATGTATGCAGGAGGTTGGGACATGTCACAACTCATGTTGCATTACATATAGTTATATGCTATGAGGAAATATACTTTAAGGTGGATGGAGTGTGCTTTCCTTTAAAGTTATAGACCAAAATGTATCAGAAACACGTAAAGTCTGACGCTGGACTATGCACAAATTATGGAGTAATAAGGTGTTCAGGAAGGTGATGTATAGCATAATTCATGTCTGATCATATCTGACATTTATTGTGATTATCTGTGGCAAGTTTTGTGGAGATCCTTCAAAGGGTTCTGGAGATATTGTACAAAAAGCAGGAAATTACCTGAAAATACAGATTTTCAATGGGAAAAATACTAAAGGGGCTGTAAAATCACAAAGCTGCCAAATCTGACTTGCTATCATGTCAAAACATACTCCAGAGATACATAACTTTCAGAAAAATATAGTGCCAATTTGCCCCCCCCCCCCCAGTGATACCGACAACCCCCTCTGGCTCATGGACTAAATTGCACAGTTTCCAATAACCTTTCTGTGTCCATTGTCTCCACTCCC
Organism: Sardinella longiceps; assembly: GCA_027497455.2. Lineage (NCBI taxonomy): Eukaryota > Metazoa > Chordata > Actinopteri > Clupeiformes > Clupeidae > Sardinella > Sardinella longiceps. The sequence goes on along the minus strand of JAODXP020000023.1, from coordinate 33,291,713 downwards.
CATCAGTTTTCTTATTAATTCCATTTGCTTTCTCCTTTTCTGCATATTTTCTTTTGTCTACACTGTCTACTCTATGTACCGTATTTTTCGCCCTATAAGGCGCACTTAAAGGAAAAATCCGGAGTGAATCAACACGTAGCCCTACTGTTTTATAGTGCCAAGCGGTATTTATAGCCACCTCAATCAATGGATTTCATGCAACGCAGACTGAGATAGCGAAACGGCAGCTATTGGTAACAGAATGGGGCTTTTCAAAACGAAAGCAAATTGATTAGGTTTCGTTTTTGACATGCCTCATTCAGTTAGTGTCAGCTGCCGTTTTAATAAACTCTGTCTACGATGCACGAAATTCAATCGTTGAAGTGGCTTTCAGTAGCGCATAGCAGTATAAAACAGTAGGGCTACGTGTTGATTCACTCCGGATTATACCTTTGGAAACCTAGCTGCCGTGTGCAGAAAACCAGAGGCTGGCTTTCAAAGCCCCGCCAGCATGGAGGTTGAGTGTGGCCGGAATTGGGTGCTCATAGCGAGGCATGAAAGAGAGAACGGGCCCGGTGAAATCGACATGTGACACAAAGCATATTTTAACCACATTATAGTCAGTGTCTGAAGTGGAGTTGGTGAATATTACAGCTGGCAGGGTTAAAAAATAATAAAATGGAGACGATACTAGTAGTTTTGTCCGCGATTAGAACCCAAGAAGATCCAGGATAAAGCAGGAAGTGTGGAGGATTGATTGGCTGAAGTTGTATGCAAATCGGAGGGGGCATTCTGCTCATTTAGCCAACACAAATATCTCAATCACTTGGTAAAATAAAGGACAAATAAAATAAATAAATAATAATAAGTATCAGTATTATTACTATAAATCATTAAGATAATTATTATGATTCTTTCTGAATACAAGCCCGAGTCCATTCAACATTAGCAACATTACCTCTTGATGAGACCATCCAACTTGTCTGGATGATCTTTTATAAAGATGGCACATTTCTGAAGCACACAACTGATATAGTGCATCTTCATGGCTAGGACCTCATTCATGTCTTGCTGCTTTACACACTTTTCACAAATCAACTCCATCACATGACGACATTTCTCCAGCGCATCTGGTTCTGCTAACATAGGGTTCTCTTGAACCAGCAACACCATCTGAGAGTACACAGAGCAACACCAAGCAGAAAAACAATCATTCCACATAAGCATACCACTGCTGCTTTACTTATAAGTTACAGACAACTGTACATTACACCATTTCTTTTTAAGTAAACTGGACTTCAGTGTATAGAACTGGAACAGTGAAGACTCCAGTTACAGACAAATTTGCAAGTTATCTGTTCAGTCCCCTTTTTGTCGCAGCCATAGGGTTCCATCAGGCACAAGCGCAATGTGCTTACGCAAGTGTCAGGTTAAAAAAAATTGGAAATTGCTACTTTGTGATGGTGGATTAATAATGCACCTTATATCAGGGAAAACCTGGTTTAAAGTCACTGGTGTATTTCTCGAAATCTAAATGGGCACATAACGCAAGACAAGCTGTGCTCATTCATGCAAAACAACAAAGGCCACAACATCAACTATTGTATTATTATATGTAGTAGCTTAATACACATTTAAAAACCCATACACTATTTATATCACACAAATTTGATAAGTTGGTTCTCGGACTTGCTCGGAAACGCAAAATGAAATAAAAATAAAATCAAATACGAACTCCCACTAACATAAAAAACAGTGTGGCTGATGGCTATACTGATGGTTTTCGAAGTCACGTGAACGCAACATGCAATCAAATCGCCCCTTTCACTTCAGTGAGAGACATGAAGAAACATGCCTGTGGAGGGGGATCCTGCTAGGCCAGTGTTCAAAGACAGCGTTTCAGCCTTTTATTTTCAATTATATTTAATGATTATGAATGCTGTTAAAGGTGAAGTTTGTTTTTTTAACATGTTTAGCCCCTTTTTTGGAGTGTCTAGGATAGGGTTGTTAATGAATAATCGATTATCGATTATTTGTTTGTTAAGGCTTGTTCGAATAAAAATTAAAGCTTAGCGAATAATCGTTTAATTTATTGCGCATTAGAGCAGCTACATCTTCAGGTACGCTATTGCGCAACAACGAGGAGAGGTGAAGGAGGTTAGGAGGAGAATAGCAGTGTGGGACCATTTCTCAAGAAACATGGGCCTATAGCTTATAAATTTCAATGCAATTACAGTGACACTGTTACCTACCAACGTCATTTAAAAGGCGGTCTGATACTGGAGAACTGTTCTCATATCAGCTAGTTTGGCAAAAAGTATGTGCGCATTGCCTAGTCGCGATGTTTTCTCCGATGTGAAGGGAAACAGGCATGCTTTTGATAAATTGGTTACTGCTTATTAGGCCTACGTAATTTGAGAAAAAAATGTTATGCGTTATTTAACGTAGCCTACTTGGCTACTGAAGGCTATTACAGAGCGCGTCAATTTTTTATAATAATAGTCTCTGCCTCGGAAAGCATGAACTTGTGATCCACTGGAATATGCATACCTGTGTGCCTTGCTTGCCCGCCCTCTCGTCCTGAGTTTGAACAAAACTATGTGAAAGTTCTTCCTATCACCAGCTGTTATCCGTTGGCAATTTTGGTCAGAAAAGTTCCATATTTCGTCGTGCATTCAAAAATGCTCATGATAGCCTATGCTGCATTCAAAACATTGTGACAAATCTAGCCAAGAGCTGGATTCTTATTTCACAATCTGGGACGTCATTAAGTTCTGGATAAAAGTACAGTCGAAAAAAATATTTAACAGCATAAACAAAAGCTACATTAGAGCTCTAATAACTGACGGTCAATTCCTTCACGAAATCCCTAAACATCGCAACCAGGTCTACACGGTTGATGTGGTGCAAGTTCGCACCTTAATGCACACTGATCCTTTCACTCTCATGCTGCGGAAGGCCAAAATGCTGTATTTCCTTAATAACTTTGGAGAAATATAAGTCATTTTATGTGCGTTTTTTTTTACATTAATTTGCGTGGGGAAGATGGGCGCAAACCCATGTATGTAGACTATGGCTCTGAAAGTGGGCAAATGACGTCTTTTTTTTCCGCAAATAATCGATTAACTGTTTGTTAACTTTCTGAATAATCGAACATGAAAATTTCTGAAAAGTCCCAACCCTAGTCTAGGATAAAATAGAATCATCAACACCAAAATTTTGACAACTGCTCCTGTCTCTGATATTTGGCTCATTTAGAATCCTCCCTTTTCTGCTTCAGAATAGCTTGCTTTGTGCATGTCCGTTAATGGCCTTAAAAGAAACGTAAACCTTTGTTTTAAAACGTGCAGCTCACCAAGTGGTTAGTGGAGTTCCTTGATGTTCCACAACAATTATCATAGCGAAATACAGTTCCTATCCAGCTTTATTTGTCTTTTTGTTGTGAAAAAATAGTTCCAGAATGTTCAAAATACCATATAAAATGTGACAGAAACTGTACTTTGCTACTATAATTGTTTTGGAACATCAATGGACACCACTAAACACTTGATGAGCAACACAAGTTTTAAAATAAAGGTTTAAGGTTGTTTTAGGGACATTATCGGACATGCACAAAGGAAGCCATTCTGAAGCAGAAAAGGGGGGATTCTAAATGAGCCAAATATCAGAGACAGGAGCAATCATCAAAATTTTGGTGTTGTTGATTCTATTTCATCCTAGACACTCCAGAAAAGGGGCTAAACATGTTAAAAACCAAACTTCCCCTTTAAGCTATTGAACCCTATGAAATGTGTAACAATAATGTATTGTCCTCTCTATTTAAAGCCCTCTGTTTCCACCGCTAATTTACCTTCAGAGCATTTATTTTATTTTATTTTATTTTATTTTTATTTTGCTCGCTCACTCCATATTTTTCCTGAAAAAATCTGAGAACCAACTAATTAAATTGGTGTGGCCTCATCTTATATCTTGTGTGAAAGTGAATGCCTTAATCGTGTGTTAACACAACCAGCATGTTGCTCAAAATCACTTAGACAGTTACCTTAACAGGATTGAGGTTGGTACTCATGATGATCTTGTGGAGGGGCCCTGCTAGTTTTTGCGGTAGCTTAGGCTCCTTCTCTAAACCTTGTGGTTTGGTGTAATAATCCAGTCTTGCACGAGAAAAGAAATTATTGATGACAGTGACACAATCATGTTGTCCTAAAAGGGATAAGAGAAAAAATAAAGTAAAGAGCAAGAGGTGTTTAGCATCTAAGTCTTATTGATAAAAATTGAAATTAAAATTAAAATCAGCAGGCTAAATTGGCTGCACGTCAGCTTGAAGTTGAGCCCAACCAGAAACCAAGCAGGCATATAGTGACATAAATCTAATCCAGTGTTTCCCATAGAATTTTCTGAAACTATGGGGGGCTAACTATATCGACAACCCCACCGCAACTGCTCTCTAAAGCAGTTTCATTTTGTTGCGGATCTTCAGCCTGAATTGGGCTTAACTGCGTTACGAGTCAAGTCGGATATTCACTCCTTGTGTTCCTGTTCTCACACAGGCACAAAACCGGCACTGAAGACAATTAGGACTATCAATATTTAACTTCACTAACAATGCACTTTACTACAATGAGAGGTTTTAATATTTATTTTTCATCCAGTTGAATAGGCTCTGTGCTCGGCAACAATTTCAGTTTTTTGGCTTTCAATAATGACTAACAAAAAAAAAAAAAAAGTCGGAGTGCAGGGATGTTTGTGATAATTGGTAATAGCGCCACTCCGACTTCTAGACATCAATGTCAGAATGGCAGCATGTAACCTGCTCCATCATAGCTGTACCCATCAGACAACATTCTCCTTTCATTTTTGACATCGTCATTTAAGTTGTGCACAGTCAGTCATTTGTTAAGTCAAATTTCATGAGTTAGTGCATACACTGTGAATTAAGTAGCCTAGTCTACAACATGTCTCCTTTGTCCTGAAGTGAAACCCAATAAAACGGGTGCGAAACACTGGAGAGAAAGTGAGTTTGCGCATCTAAGTCAGACGCTTTAACCATGTATTTAAGTGCATCCTTCCAACAGAAGTTAGACTGAATATTGCAATGTTACGCTTACATCACTATTATATCCATTGTACAATAGTTAAAAACTATTATTTGTAAACAGCAATTGCAGACTATGCATTTGAGTTTTCAAATTAGAGACTACAAGTGCAAGACAACTCAGGTGTAGATTTTTGCCAAGGGCTGCAAAAGGAAAAATTCAAAAAAAAAAAAAAAAAAAAAAACATTTGGACATTCCAGTGTCATTTCTCTTTTTTTTTTGGCCTTAATATGCAATTGACATAAATGCAATTGACACAACTGTCACAAACTGCTGCCTAACATGTGGTAAATCGGGTCTGGGTAATATCTCTTGTAAAGTGAGGTAAATAAAGTCTCTATGTGAATATGAGTACAGCCGGTACAATGAGGGCTGTTTTTGAACTTTGAAATCTATTGCAGAGTGACTTGAGACGGACAGTGTCAAAATTTTGAGAGCTCTGTCAGTGTGGTTGCAACACAATATGTTATCAGTAACCAGTTTAATGAGTACAACGAAACGGCCATATTGCGGTAGATTTGAAGCAAGGGACAGGGTGCAGAACTGCAGAAAAAGTGTGCCTGTTTTTTTTTATTATTTATCTTTTTAATTATATGGTCAAAAAAGGTTGGGCATCCCTGTTTTAGCCTATTATGTCACACAACCTACAGCAACCCACGTAGCTGACATGTTCCCGGTTAAAGCTGTATTCGGCAAGTCTATGTCATTCCAAGCAAAAAAATGAAAAATCATACAACTCTCTGGTCCCTCCCCCTGTCACTACTACGCTCCTCAATGGCCTCTCAAACCCTCAAAACCTGTAGCATGTTGTCAGTGGCTTACTCACAGCTGTGGTCAACAGGCAGCTATCACTCCCTCCAAACCTGATTGGTGGAAGGCTACAGGGAGCACGGGATTTTTGCATCCACGATAACAGCGTTTAGACAGAGCTAGAGTGTTCGGGTTTTTTCCTTAATAGCCTTTTTCATGTACTACTTCTTGAATACTGTAACAATTCTACGAAACTTTACTTTAAAACAGTTGCCAAATACAGCTTTAACTTATTGTGGTGATGGGAGGGGTTTAACAAAATATGCAAAAAAAAAAAAAAAAAAAAAAAAAAAAGGTCACCCCTGCTATACAGATTCCTCCCCTTAGCAGCCATCATAGGCCATCAATTCAATGTCCATACCAACAAAAGCAGCCATCTGTGCTGCTGTTCTCCCCACAGAATTCACCACATCTGTTTCAGCCCCAGCATCCAGCATCATCCAGGTGATCTCGGTTTTACCTACATTGAAGCATGAATCAGATAAAAAAAATTAAACCACAGTAAAGCTGTAATGCAAAGTATGATTTCTACAATCTTCTAAATCTTGTCATGTAATTTTTCGTTACGTATTACTTTACATTTTTCATAGTAACATTTTCTAGCGAGTGTCAAGATGTACTTAACCTGTAATGTGCTATGGAGATATTTTGTAAATGATCACAGGAAGGCAACACAATTGTTTTCCTGATTTTAAGAGTGAGACCATTTACACAATTTCTCATATCAAAATTAGGTCTGCCTGTGAAATGGCGACAAGTGGCGCCTAAGTGCTGAATTTATTGGGAATGGCCAGAGATATGCAGATCTTTGACGCTATCTTGTGGCCATTTCACAAGTTCATTTTCCACCATTCTTAACTTGTTTCTCACATGCCCACTGTACATTTTATTGTGCTCAGTCTTGAAATTGTATTCATTTCTCACTGATTCAAAATTAGAAGATTACAATTAACTCATTGACTGCCAATGACGTCTTTAGACGTCAACTGAAATACTGCCGTTCACTGCCAATGACGTCTTTAGACGTCAACTGCGTTTTTTAATGGGGAGGGCTGCAGAAAGACCTAGGGAACCTTGTCTGTAAATATCAGAATTCTCCGTCGAAAATTGTTGTTCCAAATTGATCCTGAGGGTGGCAGTGTGTCACTTTGGATGTGAGATGAGCATAGATTCATAGGTATGGCCAAGGGAGAAGTAGAGAAAGCTAATGACATGGCTAAATATGCCGCTAGCAAAGTGCAGACGTAAATCGGAGAAATTTAGGCAGTTCACACTCGATCAGAGTATGTGTCACTGCCATAGTAGTTCGAGTAGTGTTCCGATCGTGGGAGATGAAGGAGATCAACCTTGGGCAAACGGAAATAGCAGTTGTGACTTGTTTCAGTGCCCAGCTAGCTCACAGTTCCGGGTCAGGTAAGAATTTGCGAGCCAGTTGTTGATCACTGAGTTTTCGCTGTCACAGCCTGTAAATAGCATATATTTACCTTGTTACAACAATGTCTATTTTATTACCAAAAGCCCCCTGTTACTGTTGTTTTTGTGGTCTTATCAAAGGAAGACATTTTCCCGATGTTTGACGTGCTAATAGACCGAAAAAAACGCGCATCCAAGACACTAACGTTGTCAAACAAAACGCTAATTTTCTCCCTTTTTTGATAAAAAACGGGTGTGTTTGGAGAAAGTAGCTTATGTTCGCCTGCTGATTTCTAAGCAATGGAAAGGGGTAGAAACGAACTTTTTTTTTCTGGTGAAAGAAGAGGGTTTGCTCTTTCTTGTGGTAGTTTCATTGTTTATGTAGTCGTAACACATAATATTCTGTGGCTCTTTAAAAAACAGTCAAAATTCCCCAAAACCTCTGGCAGTATGGAACTCTCTATTCTGAAAACGGCTGGCAGTCAATGAGTTAAGGAAACAATTGACATACATAACGTTTTTAGAGATCAAATATAATCTCTCAAATTATTGCTGAGATTTTTATTATGTTGTTACACAAAAAGTGGAATAGTAGATGTAACATTTCAGTGGATAGAGTTTGAGGATATTTTGTTTTTTTCTTCTTTTAATTTATTTGCATAATGGAAGTCTATGGCAACCGTAATTGACCTACTAGACGGGGACCACAGATTCAATTAACAGGTGGTCAAGGTATGCACATGACATTAAGTGCCTTGTACATGGTATATTTAGCCTCTATGTACTACAAATGGAGAGATAAAGAGTTAAGAATGGCTAAAATTTTGAATATTCAAATAGGCCTAGTAATTAAGAATCCCTCATCATAAAAAATTGAGCAGAAGCACATTGCATGGAACTCACATTCAACGCTTTTAAAATAAAAAAATGTTGAGTCCTCCTGTGTAGTCTGTAAGCCTTTGCTAAACTAGCCCATTTTTTTATTTTGAGCCTTGTATGTCTCTAACACTAGGTCTATGTATTATGTAAATGAATGGCCAAAGTAGTGCCCCTTTTTGGAACTACACAAACTCCTCAACAAACTCCTGTCCTTCAGTTGCCAAAATAGATTACTAACAGTAAATGATTAATAAAACATACATTAGGCTAAATGAAAATATGCCTCCGTCCATGTGTCCGTATGAGGACTAGGCACTCTGTAGCCTTTAAGTGACCCCACCATGGACACTCATCAGCGCAAAATAGCCACCCCAAATGATAAAATCCATCACCCCCCTTCTTTTCATTTTACAACTTGACTACTGCTTTCTTCACATTATTTTGGTCATCAGGTCACTCGTTATGGGCTTTCAAATAGGCAACCTCTGCAATATAATCAATGATCACAATGAAATCTTATCTTCTTCATGTTGCCTTGCATCTAGGCTGTCCCTGACTTGCCTTGTGACTTTTTTTTTAATCCAAACTTAGACCTATATGATATTCATGGGCATGCATGCATTGCTTACTTTGGGTGGTTATTCTTTTCAGAGCCTACTGTATGTTATTTTTCTGAAATCAGTAGTGGCAAAATAGACATGTTTTGAAATGCATCTTTCATCTTCATGAAAAAGACTTTCAAGAAATATAAAACACACAGGTCTCCCAAAAAGTAGGTTCAGGCTAGATAAAAAAAATAATAAAATTCAGTTAAGTTCAGAACAATCAGCTTAAGTTGTACAGCCAACTTGCTCAAGCAGACTCTTTTCTGTTTTCAAGCATGTTTTAACCACTTAATCATTGCAGTATAGGCTAGAACAAGAAGAAGAAGAAGAAGAAAAAAAAACATACAGTCGGGAGGAAAAATAGAATATTGATATTCCACCCCTTGACAAATGGTGAATTAGGCTACTAAAAAGATTACTTTCTCTATGGCTTACCACTCTACCTTTCCAACAAGTAACACCCACTTGTGGGAGGTGCCAAATATAGGCTACCAATGGGTTGGGACAGAGTTAAAGGATGCTGTGTGTCCAGACACATCACATCAATATAGAGTGTTTATTTAATGTGGCAGAGTGGTTTCATACTGGGCTCAGTTCTCAAATGCATGTTTGTGTCCTGCATCCTAAGGTCACTGTACTGTATTTTATACAACTGTGTGGTATTTAATTTCACCAAAAAAGGCAACACAGTGCTTGCAACCTAATTTCTACACCAGTGTAATTACTGTGAGTATAGCAGGTGCTGAAATGTCATTAAAGCTAGTAAAATTACAGTCTATGTTTTCTGTGATGAAAACTTTTAAAATGTGGTGAGATAATAGAAGCTAGTACAGTACATAGTTATATTAGGTCGTGTTCACATTGGTGTTTTTTTTCTCAGCTGCGGGTGGATGTTTTACATTATATCCCTATGGTACAGAGTGGTTTTGAAAAAAAGACTGGCAGCTTTTTAAAAACACCGCCACTAGGAGGTTTTTTCTCCTGCTCCGGGTGGTTTTCAAGTTGAGAAAACTTCAACTCGCCAAGAAAAAGCACCCGACGTCAGGCGCTTTTTGACAGCTGAGAACTTGTGTCACAATGGAAGGTCTAATGAAAATTCTAATTTTCGTCGCCATCTTTTATTTCTAACGTCGGATCAACTAGTTGTTCTCGTTAGTGAACATGAAGAGCGCTGTGACAAAACCAACACGTTATATCATAATATCTACCACATGGAAATCACCTGCTATTAAAATAGGGCTACGTTTCTCATCCAAAGACTATATCAGGTGCTGGTTGACACCGATACAAGTAACCTAAGCTAAAGTTTGTAGCCTAGCCTAACGATTGTAACGTAGTTATGTTCTAGAATGAACTCTTGATCGGTGCAGTTTTTTGGACAGACACCCGCTGGCAGCTTTTGCTTCTTAAAAATCCACCATGGTCAGGTGTTTTCTAAACATAAAAAAAACGCCTGTGTGAGCGCCCCCTTATTCTTTTAAATTTTGCATGCAACACTGCTGGTTTAAAATTCGCAAAATGAGGGTATTATTTGTTGGCAATTCAAAGTCCTAGCTGAGGCTATCAAGACTATAAAATGGTTCCACTACAACGTGTATGCTCCTTCCTTGTCCTAGGCTATACTGTAATTTTCTCGCATGAAAACATGACTGGTAGTTGTTGGGTAATCATAGGCTGACAGCTGTACAGAGTTTTACTAGACATTGTTTTTATATTCATTGCTTTATAATTCATACTTCAACAAGTGAATTGAACTAAAAGAGTTAAAGCTTAGAGTCAAATGATGGCAAAACATACCTGAAAGCCCTGCAAACATGAGGGCAGTATAGCCATGTTCATGTTCATTGCAGTTGACATCAGCTCCATGCTGTAGTAGCAGTTTACACATGTCTGCTTTGCCCTTATAGGCAGCATGCATGAGAGGGGTCATTCCATACTGAAAACAAACCAAAAATCCACATATCTTTTTCACATAGCTGTGGTAGGCTCATATCATCAGTGGGGATCTATGCATTTCTGAATTAGATTATAAAATTATGTAATTATTTCATGTATTCCGAGGTAATTTATCACACTCCATTTAACACAACGAGAACAACCTAGAAAGCACCCTTTTTCCTGGGCATTTTTCACACTTTAAACACTCAAATTGCACTGTCAGAGACCATGCTGGTGCTGGTTACCGCACCTAATCTTGAACCTGCTGATGTGAAAAACGGAGCATTCGATAACCGAACATTTAGCTCCCATCAGGCACCAAGTAAACCTTAGTTTTCCTAAGCAAACCCTGATGACATGCGGAAACGTCACCAGGTAAATCTGGGGTAAAAGTAGGGCTGGGCGATATGGCAAAAAAAGTTATCACGATTTATTTTCTCAGATTGAACGATCTCGATTTTTAATCACGATCATGAATGATATAACGTAACCCCCCCCCCCCCCCAAAAAAAAAAAAAAAAATACAAATAAATTCTAAAATTAATTCATAAACTGTCTTTCAAATGAGTATAGCATAAACATGATACACACATTAATTTCTACCAGACAAGGTGAAATATGGTGTGATGCATACAATGTATGAGCATACTGTAATAACCTGCAAGTTTGTGTGATAATGATGTTTTGTTATCTGTTAAGTTTCCTAGGTTGCTATGTGCCTTTTTTGGGGAATTAAGGGGTGGAGTTTAGGTGTGCCTGCGTGTGTGTTTGTGTGTGTGTGTGTGTGTGTGTGTGTGTGTGTGCGCGCGCACGCAGGTGCGAGAGAGTGAGTGTCAGAGAATTGGGAGAGAGACAGTAGCATTGCCGCTGTGTTGGAAGTTCTAAAAGCGGGAGCTGTGGCTAAAACAGCAACTCGTTCTTGTTGTATGTGTCTACAATAAAGAAAGGGAAGTTTACCCTGTTAAACCGTGTCCAGCAGTAGGCTATCACAATACTTTAATTCAGGGTGAAATGCATTTATTGTTTCCATTCGCTCTGCAGGAGGCTTTCATTTTAATGACGAGTTGATTTCATGTCTTTGCGTCTGCATAAATACTATAGAGGACGGATGTCCAACACTCCTGGAGTTGAAGATGACAAAACGTCGGAAAAAAACTTTTATGTCTCGCATAAGGGTGAATGGGAACCGTAGATAAACGCTGCAAGCGCTGTGCCCCATTATTTCTCCCTTCCTTTTACCGTCAACAACACTCTTGCAATTTAATGATTTTTTTTAACGATCGCGCAAGACTTTCACTTGTGGCTGTCCGTTTACCAACATCTAACTATGGAATGTTCACAGAATGAATTTCCTAAAGACGATAGAAATGCGTGTGTCTTCATAAATACCCGAAACGACGGCTAAGTTCTCTCTGGTAAAGTTAGGCTTGCTTAAAGCGGTGCAGGGAACTTGGATTGTTAGCAGCAGTCGGCGCGCACCTTTCCACATGTTACGCACATGATCGAGAAAATATGCGCACAGCTGATCACCGTGATCGAACTTAATTTGATCGCGATCCCTAATCGAGATCGCATAATCGCCCAGCCCTAGGTAAAAGCAGAAAATTAACAAATCAAGGAAAAGGGCTGTCCCCTTAGAAAAGTGATGGGGAAAATCCACTTTTGTTGCATCTTGCTGATTACTCATAACTCACAAGACATAGCCTACTACAGGAAACAAGTTTGCATTAAAGGATAGCTCCAGAGTAAGTTTAAGCATAGCCCTGTTGCACGAGCCTTCTAACAGCAACAGATTTTGCATGGATTGAAAGAATTTCGAACAGCATAGACCGATCGCGAACGCGAAGCACTTTACATTGAACCAAAGCTACCTCAGATCTTACTTTCGGTTTTGAATACTGGGTACGTATCAATATGCTTCCTCAGACTCCATCCTCTGTCCTCCGTGCTTATGCCCCGGAAATTGTTCGAGGCTTAACGTCATTGAGGATGTCTCAATTGTCTACGAGAAGGATAGAGGAACGAGGACGGAGGAGAGAGGAGAAAGGTCCAATAAGTCATACCTGCAAACTCATAAGGGTTGAAAAAGGTGACAAACTACCGTTGCGCGCGGGCGGGGGCGGGTAAACTAATATATTAATAAATTAATTGTACATTAATTGCGGTACATTGCATGGAGTAGTGTTGGCTATACATTTTATATAAATATATTCATGTAGTATACATATAAATGTATTTATATAATATATTTATAAATATTTTTCAATGTTTTTCCATATGAATGAAATAGCAATAGGCCTAACATTATTTTCTACAATAGCATTTTGTCTATACAACAATTAAAGGCCTCACAGTAGCCTATTTGACCCAGATTTTTTTTTTTTAAGTGGCGGAAATGGGCTTCCATATTGAGCTCCTCCTCCGTCTAAAATAATAGCCTGACAGGCCAGACTATCACATAAAATGTACAGAGTAGCCTATGTCTAGGTTTCTAAGCTAATAAAATAATTCCATTTAGGCTAAGCGACCAAGCCAGCCAGGGAAGGTACACGTGAACAATTTGAAGAATGAAAACTCTGTGAGGCTGGCGCGCAGGTTTTAGAAAAAGTTTTCTACCCTCTGTATCGGAGTCCACTAGAAACGCAGCTGTAGGGGTAGGGCTGGGCGATATGGCAAAAAAAGTTATCACGATTTATTTTCTCAGATTGAACGATCTCGATTTTTAATCACGATATAACGTAACACCCCCCCCCCCCCAAAAAAAAGTACAAATAAATAAATTTAAATTATAAATTTAAAAAAAAAAAAAACACTGATATAGGCTTTTCTACTGATCTTGTCATTACACTGGCTCATATGCAATTGCAAACGGCCTACAGGTAGGCTACTGCAATTTATTGCTCTAATTTATTGCAATTATGGTATCCCAAATTGCATAAACTTTCATAAACTGTCTTTCAAATGAGTATAGCAGAAACATGATACACACATTAATTTCTACCAGACAAGGTGAAAAAGTGTGAGATTATGACAAATTTTTGGACCTGAACCCGATCAAGATGGTTTGGGGTGAGCTGGACCGCAGAGTGAAGGCAAAAGAGCCGACAAGTTCTAAGCATCTCTAGGAATGAATAACTCTTCAAGACAGTTGGAAAAACGTTTCAGGAGACTACCTCTTGAAGCTCATCCAAAACATAAGAAGAGGACAAAGCAGTTATCAAAACAAAAAAAGGATACTTCGATGAAACAAGAATATAAAACATGTTTTCAGTTCTCTCACACTTTTTTTTATTAAGTACATAATGCCACGTGTTCATTCATAAGTTTGTTTATTTTGTAGATTGTCCCTGAAGGCAACAGTCATGAAAATAAAGTAAATAATTTAATGGGAAAGTGTGTCCAAACTTTTGGTCTGTACTGTAAGTATGCAATTAGAACAGTCAACCCTAGATACCCAATGGATATGCACTACAAAGATGCAGGCCATGGGAACTGTGAGACATTAAGAATTTCGGGCATTGAACATATTGCAAAATCAAACAGGGGGGAGATAGAATAAAAAAACTTTTACAGCGTGAATCATTTTGGATCTACACCTTAAAAGCAACTACACACCCTGGGTTAAACCTACAATTGGATTTCTTCCCTTTTCTGTAAGATCTTTTCTCTTTGTATTTCTCCATGATTGTAAGGCTTATTGTGATATAAAATAATGTTGGATTGTACTTTATGCTGTTATTATGTTAACTTATGATGGCTTTCTGAAATAAATGTGCATGACTTAATTAATGTATTTGATAATATTGATGATTGTAAATTATTGCTGTGTATTTATTGTCAATTTGGATTGTCATGTGATTTATCAGGTGTTTTGTGTCATGTGATCACTTGCCATGTGTGAACCATGATTGACTTTGTTAGAAAGGGTGGCAAACAAGCAGCCATCTCTCATTGTCCTGATGTAGGCCTTTGAGGCCGAAACGCGTTGACAATTTTTGTAGCTGAATAAATACTTTTATACTGCATCTTGAGTGCCTTGGAACTATTAAAACTATTTCTGAAATCCCTGCACCGAAGAGCACCAGGTGTCAGTTATATCAGAGCCCGTTTACGGAGAGCCCCACCACTCTCTATTCACCCCCATTGTACCGTTTTTTGGCTGCAGTTCACCTAGGGGGCGATCGCGGGTGAGTCCAAAATACATGGGGCCCTATGGAGCTACATGGCTAAATGTACTGTTTATACCCATTAGACGTCGGGAACCGTCAGATTTGAATTTATATTTTGCAAGTTGGACATAGATTAGCCATAAAAAGTGAATTAACAAACATCCACACCCTCTCAGTTTTTCACAACGTGAGCCTGTTTTGCCTGTGCCTCGCTAGCATTATGCTAACTGGCCAGTGAGTGAGGGCTGGTGAGGGAGAAATGAGGAGGAATGAGGAGATTGCATGTCGATGTTATAGCGAACGAAAGCACCTAAAAAATTTGTTCCACGATTATTTATACAATCTTTCCCCCCTGTATCGTAAACAGTATTGCAATTTTAAGACAAAAAATTATATTAAAAGAAATTTAGGAATTTGTGGTGCAGCTCCATTGAACCCAAGCCATTTTGGACTCGCCCGCAAGCGCCCCTAGGTGCAATACCACACCGGAAGTGTTCCGAGAGTGAAAATTCTCCCCTTATTAGAATTTCTCTGGTTATATCCTGCAGCACTCCAGACATACCTTTTCCTAAACAAATGTTTGGTGGTTGTTATAGCCTATATTTGATGAAGATAGCATTTATTTTGGTGAGCTGTTTCAGAGATGTCATCTGTAATGGACGTCTCATACTAGTGATGCATGAATAAGGAGGACCTCTCATTTCTTATATCTGTCTGCCCTTGATTTCTCCATCCTCTGATCATTTCCTTCACGGGAGGAGGGGCTAGGACGGAGGAAAGGTTTGAAGTAAGGAAAGGAGGACTGAGGAATTATGTACTGAGATGGACCCAATAAGTTTCCATTGATTCAGTGTAAAGTGTCTATGCTGTTCCAAATCATTTTGTTTCACTCACAAACTAGTGTATTTAGCAGGCTCGTTCAACAGGGCTATGCTTGAAACCACTCCGGAGCATGGTTTAAAGCAGTGGTTCTCAAAGCGTGGTCTGGGGACCACAGGTGGTCCGTGAGCAAGTTCAAGTGGTCTGCGAGAGGATTTTCAAAAAAATACTTTCTTACTAACACTATTTGAAGGCAAAATATGAATTGTTCACTAAATACTATGAGGCAACTCTGTAATTTGTTAAAAACTTCAGGCTATCAGAATTTAAAAAGTGCATAGAAAAGGCTATTTAAAAATGTTTTAAAGATAAAGGGTAGCACCATGTGACTTGGAGAGGGGGCACGAGAGCAGGTGGTCCCTGAAATATTTTGGGGGGGCAAAGTGGTCCTCGGTCTGAAGAAGTTTGAGAAACACAATTGTTCAGAAACACTGAACAATTACTTACTTCATCCAAACAGTTGACACGCACATCTTTACAGCCCAGTAATCGTGAAGCCTCTTGAACATTCCCTGTGAAATTAGAAGGTCCACTTTAAATCTTGATGCAAGAATATAGTAAATTTGATTTTTTTTTTCATTTCACAAATGATGCAAGTCACTGGTTCAGATTGATTCAACCAATCCAAAGAAATAGCCTCGGCAAAAAAAAATGTGCAAGGTCACTTTTTCTTTTATCCTTTGTTTAACCAGGGAAATCAATCGATTATCATTGATTAACATGAATTGATTGCTTGTCATAAATGACCTTATGCAGAAATAACAATCTTCAGCATTAACAACGGTGAATACATAATTGAGTCATGATTATACACCCATTCAACCCATTTAGTTTTGGAGATGATCGAAATAAAGAAAGGTCCCGAGGCAACACTGCTATTTAGGCTAGTCCATTTTATTTGTGCCACACGCACTGACACGTTTCGACTCAACGTCTTTTTCAAGGTGTAAAGGTGAGATACAATCACTGGTGTGGTTTAAAAGCAGATTACATCAGGTCATGTGACCAGGACATAGATTGGCTGACCAATAGGGGGGAGGAGAATAGGAAAGGTATACCAAACTGCCTTAAATTTTTAAAACACCAAAAAAACAAGTGATACAAACAGACAATAATGATTAGCCTAAAGACCAAAAAGGAAAAAATATACACAACAAAAAGCACCAATAACAATCAAGTGAACATACATGGTCTTAGGTGTGGACACACCAAGTGTTTTTTTTCTCTGGGATTTCCTCCCTGGTAAATTGTCACAGCAAACAGTGTAAGTCAGAATATATAAACAGGCTAAAAGACATTAATTTGTCAACAAGCAAGGTCAAGTATATTAATGTGTTCAACCAGGCTATAGGAAAGGGGAAAAGTCAATCTCTTCATTGAGTCCAGGGAAAGTGGTGGGCTGGTGCCGTTTAGTTTATTTATCCAAAATGTGTCCCTCTGGAGGAGGCGTTTGAGTCGGTCACCACCTCTTGCAGAATTGTAGACCACCTCGACAACCAAGGCCTTAAGAGAAGTAGGGTTCCGGTGTCCAGACCATGTATGTTCACTTGATGATTGTTATTGGTGGATTAATAAAATGGACTAAATAGCAGTGTTGCCTCAGGACCTTTCTTTATTTCGAAACTTAAAAGATGCCCTCATCCCCTTGAAGAGCACCTGCACCAACTGTTTCTTGACACCCAAGGCAGCGCTTCCCATCTCTCTCCTTAACATGAATTCTATTTGTTATTCTATTCAATTCAATTTAATTTGTGAGTGCCAAATACAAAACATTTACCTCACGGTGCTATACAGATACAGTAGCAGATCATGTCTATTGCTATTATCTAACAGGGTTTCAGCCCATGTTTACATAACCTGACAAATCACAAAATAGTGATTGTGAAGTCACTGCACTGCAATCGTATTGCCTTGGAGTTCCCATGCTCCTTTAAGCGCTTATTTCATTTCACTCTGCAAAGCAGTATGGTGACCATGACCGATTTTCTCGCCTGCTTTCAGTATCCAATCACAGAAAAAAAAGGGAGGGTGGGGCATGCCTTGCTGTCACAGTGTCACACCATGCCATCCTGAAGGTGTAGGTAGCCTATTATTTCAGAAATATGTGAAATTTAATTTAGAGTGAAATTAGCTTCCCCTTCAAGCTTAAGGCTAAAACTAAGTAGTTATGTACATTTTCCTCCAAAATTCACTCGAATCCCATTCATTTCAATTGGAAATTTCCTACTTGACTCAACAAGGATTTCTTAGGACTTTTACTTGTTGACCTATCATAGAAATGATTCAAGCTAAGAAAAAAATCTTTTACGATTAGTCTGTCGTAAAACGCTACTTACTGCAAACTGTTCTGAACATAATTTCCGGTTTAGGGAAGTTAACGTTAGGCTACACCATATAACCAAAGATTCTACTTATAGCCTGAGATTTCGGCCTGTTAATCCGATGAACTAGGAGACCCCTGGTCAAATGAAGCCACGTTAGCTAACGATAGGCTTCTGGCAATACTGACGTTATCAGCTTTTAGGGCAAAATGGAACTATTCTGATCCAAATATTCAGCCTACCAACCCAACGTTGTCAATTCACTCGTTTGAGTTTTCGCTTTGAAAATAACGTTAATATAAACTTCAAGTAACACATTTCACGTTTGCCAGGAGTCAGTTCTGTTAACGTTAACGTTAATAGGCTGTTCACATTAACGTTACCTGCAGCGATAACCAGTAGCAATTCCCTCTCCGCATCTCTGAGGTCCCCCTTTGCTCCTGCGGACATTTCACTTACTATAGCCTACTTTCTTTCGAAAGCACCTATGGTCGGACTTTTCTTCAAACTGTCTTCTAAACAAACTCAGTTGAATTACAGAGGTTACTGTAGACTACTTTGCTCTCAATGGTAAACTATCAGCGTCTCCCTCAGACTTCCGTAACAACTTCCGAAATTAAACTTCTATCAAAATAAAAGTCCTGTCATATCACCGTGTCACCAGAGAGGAGAGCTGGAGGCCGTAACGGTGCATAGCGTTGAACCCAACCAGAGCCCGTTTACGGCGAGCCATGGCACTCCTATTAACGCCATTCAACCTGCAATTCCAATTGCAAATCCGCTAGGGGGCGATCGCGAGTCAGTGGAAACTGAGTGGAAAATCAATGGGCACCTATGAGGTATACATATGACCATTACGTTTTTCATCTTTGAGCTGTTTTTTCCCCTGACTCACTAGCATTTTGCTACTCTATTCTGGTGAATGACCATAGGGAAAGACTTGCTGTGTCACGTGACAGACACTTTGGAAGGGATTTCACAAATGAACAAAAAATGCTAAAAATATTATGTGTGGACTGAGAATTAAATCAAATTACTCTGAACCGCATGCATGAATGCATTTATTCAAGAAAAAATTGTATCTAAAGAAATGCAGCATTTGAGGGTGCAGCTGCATAGAACCCAATTCATTCTTCACTGACTCGCGCGCGCCATCTAGGCGCAATACCACCGGAGTGCTAATTCTCCCCTATTAAAAGTTCTCTGACCCAACGCAAACGACGTCGGGCTGAACATACTGTTGTGTCACGTCAGTGCAGCAACAATGGAAGCCTGGAGGGCCATTCTGCACGTGGTGGCAGGCAAGGAAATAGCTGAACTTAACAACAACCTCAGTAGTTTAAATGTATCATTGTTAGGAATACTACAAAATGATAATATTACCACTGCTTTTGCTGTCACCAGAGGACAATTCAACACAACATGAATTTGTGTTATATTTAGCAGTAGCGCTTTAAATCTCAGAGCTTACGATACACCTAGATGCTCATTGGTGAACACCTCTGACACACCCATCAAACGAGAGGGAACTACCTAACGGATCATTCAGACGGGGCGGCAGGCCGACGGCAACGCTCGGCGTTAACGCTCACATCAGCCAGTCAAAATCATGAATCTTTTGACGCCCTGTTTTGATAGGACAACCCTCGCTGCCGCTGGCACGTCATCCGGCAAAAGTTTCAACGCTCTGTAGCCAGCGTTGTCCTATCAAAACACAGCATCAAACGATTCACGCTTGTGACTGGCTGATGTGAGCGTTAACGCCGAGCGTTGCCGTCGGCCTGCCGCCCCGTCTGAATGGTCCGTCAGAAGCATGTTGCGCACCGGTGTGCAGCGTAACGAGCAAACTTATCATTCAATTACGGTACCTGTCCACTAACCACGTCAACGTTTCTAGCAAAACGCGAGTCCCCTGCGTTGTTTACAGGAGGCGTGCCATTTCAAATTTCAGTTGGCTACTCTTTCCTGCTCCTGTTTGGTTGACTCCAACGGCTCAAACACGACGCTGTACTGGTCCGTTGGGGGGCGATCACGAGTCAGTGGAAACAGAGGTCCACGCGCTCAGAAGAAGGCTTACGGTGCTGATCCACTAACCACGTCAACGTTTCTAGCAAAACGCGAGTCCCCTGCGTTGTTTACAGGAGGCGTGTCATTTCAAATTTCAGTTGGCTGCTCTTTCCTGCTCCTGTTTGGTTGATTCCAACGGCTCAAACACGACGCTGTACTGGCATTGGCTAATAAGGCTGCGTTTGACGCCTTGATTTGCATAATGTTCAGCCGAGCCCAACTTTTGACGTGACGGATGAACGCGCTGCCTTCCCACAATGCTTTGCGGGACGATTTGACGTGCTCCATTGAAAATGAACTGAAATCGCGACGCCGGTTATACTTGACGTGACCAGTGGATCTCCACTGTTAGAAAAATACGTTAAAATACGAAAGTGAAAGCCATCTATTAGCGGAGAATTAGCACCGGTGAGTTAGCGCCGACAGCTAACCCACTGGGGCAGAATTTTAAACTGTTTTGAACATCGTAATATGCTCCACATCTCACCCCCAAAGCTGTGCAACATCATGAACACCTTACGTTGCCGGAACTGAAGTATATGACTTCAAATGACTAAAATAGTAGTTAAAGCAGTTTGCTTGTCAAAGTAGCATCATACCTGGTTACACTCTGGCTCCAGCTAATCCAAGTCAATTCTGCTATAACTACTCCTTCAGTGGCAGAGACGAAAACTTGTGTTTTGCTGACGTGAAAAATATTCCAAAATCTTCCTTTTTTTGTGTTCAAACATTACTGGCCATGTTACAATAGCCTGTCAAGAGCATTACAATAGCACAAAAGACGTCGCTTCAGATGTGTTCTTACGTTGCCAGATCTTGCTATGCATCTAGCGAAATTATAGATTTATTCAAAAGTGAAATTAATTTATATTTGTTAATAGAAGTGCATTTTCAATTAAAACAGGGACAGTGAATGCAGTGAAAATGTTTTTTCTATTAGTTTCACTTTTGAATAAACCTGTAATTATTGCATGGTGCTTGCACAATATATCAGATACTGAGATATGGCAACCCAGAGCCTTATTAGTCTAGTCGTGATTTCATGAACCCAGAAATGTTGAGTACCCTAAAGTTTTATTGCAGAAATATCATCTATAGGCCAAATGGATACAATGTGGCTTGGTTGCCCAAAGTTGCACTTTGAGCAATTTGCATAATTTGCATAAATAGGTGATTAAAGTGAATAGGCTAAAAATTTTAAATTATAGATATCACCATGAAACTTCCTAAATTGATAACTTATGCTAAGATGAGACAAAAATGTATTGCATGTTTTTGTAATTTAATGTTTAAACATGCAAATGAGGCCAAAAACCATCAAATATGCGCTCATTTGCATACACCCGATATAGTGTGAGAGCCTATGTATTTTCGTGGGATTTCAATGTTAATTTTTGGAGACTGGTTGAAATGTGTTCTAGGGTCATTGAACTTTGAGGAAAAATATGTCTCCATTTTTTTTAGTAGAGTAAATGTTAAAATAGTGGAGGAAAGTAAATTTCCCATTGAAATGGATGGGATTCGGGTGGATTTTGGAGGAAAATGTACACTACTGGTACACTTTGGCCTGAAACCTGAAGGGGAAACACATTTCACCATATATCCCATACATTTTCTGAAAGCGAACATTCTCAGGATATTATATAACATGGTATGGTCTGACATTGAGGTATGCCCCACCCTCCTCATTACATTAAATCCCAAAATTAAGA
Source organism: Sardinella longiceps (assembly GCA_027497455.2). Taxonomy (NCBI): domain Eukaryota; kingdom Metazoa; phylum Chordata; class Actinopteri; order Clupeiformes; family Clupeidae; genus Sardinella; species Sardinella longiceps. Next base: position 33,269,845 of record JAODXP020000023.1, on the reverse strand, counting down.
AATTCGGCATTTGCAAAATGGGCAATTTTTGGTGACATTTAGGCCAGTAGCGTGTAGGGGAAACATATTAGACCCCATAAACCATATATTTTTTGAAAGCTTATATGCCCAGGATTTCACCCCCCAAAAAACTTTCACATCCCATCCCCCTCCTTATTTTGCTATGAAGATGGCGCTGCGAGGTCGGCTGCCTACTCCGTAGTTCCCCTTTTTGTTCATACTTTTCTGCTATTTTAACTTTTCTTTTTGCCCTTTGTGATTACTTTGCGGTAGTCATGACGTTTTACTTTTGTGTTACTTTTTTGTTTATTTTTTGTTTGATTTAAGCTTTTAATTAGTTGATTTTATTTTGGAAGTTTGGATTCTGCCTACGACGTTTTCAAATGGCCCCTTGGCCCTGACTGTCACACAAACTATGTGTATATCATCTCTGATTACATTCAGTACTCATACTGTTTTGTGTTAACCATGGTCAATCTATGCATCAGACTTTACGGATACTTTATTAGGCCCCAGGCAGGTAGGCTGAGTCCATGAGGCGTGGATCTGCCCAAGGTTTCTTCCTACATAACAAATTATTTACAAAGCGAGGGAGTTTTTCCTTGCCCCTGATTCTCATGGATGCTTCCCGTACTGTCTGTAAAGCGCCGTGAGACAATGTACTGTATTTGTGCGCTATACAAATAAAATTGAATTGAATTGAATTGAAAAATGATACACTCCGATGCACTCCATCCGATGGAGCCGGTCGTTGCAAGTGGTACTGCTGAACCAACGGGGGGATAGCCTAGGCTACTCTACATTGTCTGGAGAGAGCGGCTGAATGTGGCCCGGCCTATGGAGTAGACAACTAGCGGATCCCAGCAGATACCAGTGTGGCAGTTCGACAGGTTTGGCCATCCACACATTTGCACGGAGATCTCCGGTCGGTGCTGGGCTGGTTCCAATCGACTCGGTCGGCCGCCTAGCTGAGGATCATGCTCTATGCTGATGAACAACATCTAGCAGGGCTGCCGCACGTCTCGATGAGACGATTTCCCCTGTGCCTGTCACATCTCCTCCATCCCGCTGACCACGTCTGGGGTGTTAAAGCAACGTGGATTGAATTCCATTATGGACTTTTACGGTTTTATTTTGTTCTTTTATTGTATTAACTTTTGTTTAGCCTACTTTTTGTTCTTCCTGTCTGCCTATCTTTCTTCTCTCATGCATTTCACTAGCCTGACATAGCCCGCCCATAATACGAATGTTCATCCGTATCCATGGTCTGGGAACGGTCCTCTGGGGCGTGTTTACATCGGTAGAGAGTCTACCGGCCAATAAGCGAAGCTGATTAGACGAGCTGTCCAATTGTTTCAAACCAGAAGTGAATGCCCTCCCCTCCGCAGTATAATCGCGTCAGGTTAAAGAACCTCCAGACCATGAATACGGATGAACAGCAGTATTATGGTCGGGCTATGTCAGGCTAGCATTTCACTACATTGACTTACGAAAGTATTTCTATGTATGTGACAAATAAATAAATAAATACTTGAATACTTAAATACTTGAAAAAATACTTATTTTAAAGCGTATGCCTATTTATGAGGAAAATTTAAAAATAAATGCATTTCTTGTACAAATGTGCCTATGAAATGTATTAGAAAGTAATAAGCCTTGTCAAGTAATACTTTTTTGAAAGCAGAAGACTTCTGTATCTCAATAAACATAAATTTAGACAGGTTCCACCCCCCTCCTCCCCTTGATACCCATTTATAGATCAGCTGGTATTGGTGATTTTGGTGTATAGCCAATGCATTTGGACCTGAGGCATTAAGAGAAAACAAATCTGCCCCTTTGTGCTATACCTTTTCTGAAAGCTTACACCCACAGGGTGCCATATAAAATGAATTGAGACTTCATCTCTTCACTATCCATGTATATGGGTGTATTTGTAGGCCTTTTTTTGGACAAAATGCTCGGGGGCCAAGCAGCGAAACTATACAGAGAATGTATGTTTGTAAATCTCACCTTTTAAAGGCACTAAAAGCCAAAATTACAAAGAAATGCAATACATTTTTTTCTCATCTTAGCATAAGTAATCAACTGAGAAAATGTCATGGTGATATCTATAATTTATATCTATAATTTATTTATCACTTTAATCGCCTATGTATGTTAATTATGCAAATTGCTCAAAGTGCAACTTTGGGCAACCAAGCTAAATTTTATCCATTTGGCTTGCCGAAAACGTAGGTATGTGAGAAATGGTAGCAACGTTTTTAGCGCTTCCGCGGTTATCTCGGGATATTCCGCTTTGGTTTTGTCCAAAAGGTTTGCTCAAATTTACTTTTAAGACCACCGTCATTTGTTATTTCGATCAATTGATCTTCCACCTGCGCTGACAAGTGACTCGAATTTCGAGTGGGTTGCGGACCCTCTCATTCGTTTGCGTGGATCTTTGGAGGATGGGAAGTAATATTCAAACTCATTTGAAACTAGATGATCGCGCACCAGCTGCGAGAAAGCCTCAGCCACTCCTAAAATCCCCACTAACATATTAAATACCCTCTTGTCCACTCGTCTTCCCAACAAATCAAGCTTGCTTTAAATCCAGCAACTTTATCTGCCAATTTAAAGACCGCCGCCACATAAGTACCACACATAAAGGACATGGTGCATGCGAGTCACCGCTCTCAATGAATACATATTTTAGATAGGACTCGTTATATTTTCGATTTTTTCTTTGCATTATCTGGCTTACTAACATTATCAATGGGTCTTTCCCCCCTTGCCCTTCCAAATAATTCTCTAGAGACGTTAGTTTTTTGCTCATTCAGTTAGCAGTTTTGCTAACCTTGACACTACCGTTCGCCAAGGACTGCTCAAGTGAAGTGACCAGAGGCTGCGCTGAAGCAGAGAGGGTTGATCAACGCAACCAACAAATGTGTTGAAGGCGGGACAATCAGACATCCAAAAAAAGACTTTGCCAAATGCAAACATGCATGCTTACTATCTAAAAGCAGTAGGCTATACGAAGTACATTGAGTTTGCATATTATTATTTTTTTTTTTTTGTCGTCACAGCCCTGTTAGGAAATTCTTTTTTTTCTCTCTCTCTCTCTCTCGTCACGGCCCGGTTAGGAAATTCCTGAGGCCCGGTACTGGGCCGCGGCCCGGGGGTTGGGGACCACTGTTATAGATGACATTTATGCAATAAAACTTTAGGGTACTCAACATTTCTGGGTTTACTATTGGGCCTATGGGGATCACGACTAATACTGTAGAGAGAGTTCGGCCAATTGACCCTTTGCTAAGCCCCTCCCAAGAACGGCAACTGACCAATCCTACATATAGCAACGGTAACTAAAGAGCCCTGGCCTGTCAAACATTTGAGTAGCGGCAATATTCTACAATGTTATGCCTATGGCGTCGGCAAAAAATGCAGCATGAATCGTTCAAACTTGATAGGGAAAATGCTCTTTAGCCTTTCCTTTACCCCAAAAGATATCGTAGCTACGTCCTTGGTTGAATAAGTGATGTCTGTGATAGACCAAGTGGAAAACATAGTGGCCAGATAAGCTTTACAATAGTTTAAAAAGTTTGCTGCTGCTAACATGCTAGCGAGTTTCAGCACCGTATTCCCAGAGATTTCTCATCTGTAATGCAGCACTACAAAGACACACCAACAGTTTAACTCTAACTAATCAATCACATAGCTCAAAACAACTTAACTTAGTTTGTTAGATTTTGTTACGGACATTTAGCGATAGCAAAATGGGTCTAAAGCCTGCCTCTCTCTGCCTCCTGCAACGTTAGCTGTTTTTAGCATGTTGGCTAACGTAATATTTGCAGACAATTACAGGATATTTTATCTGTTTTGGCACAGTTAAACTGTTTACTTATGGCAGTATTAGGAGGAAGGATAAATAGTCCATAATTTTTAAGTTGATTGGTCTTCGTTTTAAGATGCCTTGATGGAGTTTCGTGCTGGTTGATTTTGCTGTGGTGTTATATGGTGACAGTAACGTCAGGTCTGTTATCATATGAATTCAATAAATTTCCATTTAAACTGCGGTAAGTTACTCAAAGTAGACCTTTTTGTCAATCATTACATGCTATTAGAAATTGTTGCAATCACTTGCGGTTTATCTCTGAAGAGCCATTGTTTGAGGCTATGTTTTGCATTCATTCCTATGGACGCAAGTTACGTTTGTTGTCAGGCCTGTCAAACTAACCAAAGTAACTAAGGGGGGCGGGGCTTAGCGAAGGGTCAATTGGAATCATGGTCGCCATTTTGTTACCCACGATTGTAACGTAGTCCTATGAGACGTCGGACTAAAATAATTATTTCTAGCTTTCACAGGCTAATACGTGCAACTATGACTTCAGAAAACATGAAAACAAGTCATAACTAAATAAACCTGTATCTAATTTCTCCAGGAAAATATCTATAAACGATGGGAGATGTAATTTTGTCCAGCCTGACCGAGCCTGGCTGCATTTTGGCGTTATTTCTTCCGTGTGGTGACGTAAATTGCCATGACAACGACTCAGGCTAGGACTGTGGGAAGTGAACTTAGCATGGAACCGAATTGAACACAATAATTTAACGGCATGATAGTAAATCTATTTTAGTCTAGTACAATTTTCACAAAAGAGGAGTTCTAGCGGCAAATTTGAGGAAAAGTCGGTAAACCATATTTTTTACATAATTTGAGGGTGCTGATTCTGAATATTGTGTTTACCAAGCTGAATTCTGAGTTTTAAACCTTCTAATTTGCATATTAAAATGAGCAAAACGTTCTTTTTCTTTTTTTATTATTATTTCTAAACCAATCAGTTAAACATCATAGCATTAAGGTTAAATGTCATATTTAAGTGCTAAAATAGTGCAGGAGTCATAACCAAATATTTATTAAACATGTTGGATGGAATTAAGGCAATAAAACAAGGTAGTTTATTAATAACAACGTTTATTAATAACAGATGGGATAAAGGTAATAAAGCAAATGGCATTCATAAAACGAACCATTTTAACTGCTCTCAAACCTGAAATCAAACTAAGAACAGGCCAAAATAAATACAAATCAAATTTATTTACAGCAGAGAGTGCCTCTCAAGCTCCATGGCCAGTTGAATGAGATGGTTTATTAAGTCGTTGTATTTTACCTTTATCTGTAAAAGTTGCGAAACAGCTCTTATGCCATTGTACTTCATCTCCATTCCCAGTCCCGATGGTCAAAATCCTGTGGATCTGATCAATATTAGCTGCATCTTGAAATTTTTGTCTTTCTTCGGCTGATGCCTTAAGCGATTGTAGGCCTTGACCTGTTCCTTTGTAAATCGTATCCTTTTTCGATTTCTGGCAAATTATACAATCTCCAGAAGAGCCAGACATGAAAGGACTCAAACAAGCTTGCTCTTCCATTTTTGTCCCCCACCGTACAGAGCATGACTCCGTAGAGAGAATGACTAGAGAGAATGACTATAACATGACACCATGGAGAGAATGACTAGAGAGCATCTCCACGTCATGTTATATATCCCAATATTTCAGTGAAGCAGTAAACTATTCTCAATAAAGGGTAAAAGCTGATGATAGCAAACAGGGACCAAAGACTTGTTAAAATAAAAACAAGAATGGTCTGTCATCTACAACCGAATTCCAAAATAGTTGGGACACTTTACAAATAGTGAATAAAAACAGAATGCAGTGATGTGGAAGGTTAAAATTTCAATATTTTACTCAGAATTTAACATCGATGACATATCAAATGTTGAATTTGAAGAAATGTATCACTTTAAGGGGAAAATAAGTTGATTTTCAATTTCATGGCATCTACACATCCCAAAATAGTTGGGACAAGGCCATATTTACCACTGTGTGGCATCCACTCTTCCTTTTAAAACAGTCTGCAAACGTCTGCGGACTGTGGAGAGAAGTTGTGGAGAGAATGTTGTCCCAGTCTTGTCTAATACAGGCTTCTAGTTGCTCAACTCTCTTAGGTCTTCTTTGTCATGTATTCCTATGTACGATGCACCAAAAGTTTTCTATGGGTGAAAGATCTGGACTACAGACTTGATGGTGCCTTTCCAGATGCGTAAGCTGGCCATGCCACACACACTCATGCATCTCCATACCATCAGAGATGCAGCCTTCTGAAATGAGCGCTAACAATAAGCAACAACAACTTAGGTTGTCCTTGTCCAGATGGTATGACATCCCAGTTTTCTGAAAAGAACTTTGATTTTGATTTGTCTGACCACCGAACAGTTTTCCACTTTGTCACAGTCCATTTTAAATGAGCCTTAGCCTAGAGAAAACGCCTTTGCTTCTGGATCATGTTTAGGAATGGCTTCTTTTTTGACCTATACAGTTTTAGCTGGCTATGGCTAATGACACAGTGGATTGCGTTCACTGAAAATGTTTTCTGGAAGTAGTCCTAAGGCCCGTTTGTGATATCCATTACATTAGCATTCCTGTATGTGATGCACTGCCATCTAAGGACCCAATGATCATGGGCATCCAGTATGGTTTTCTGGCCTTGACCCTTATGCAGAGATTGTTCCAGATTTTCTGAATCTTTGGATGATGATATGCACTGTAGATGATTATACCTTCAAACTCTTTGCAATTTTTGTCTGAGAAACTCCTTTGTGATCTCGGACCACTACTTTTTGCCGCAGCATTTGGGGAACTGGTGATCCTCTGCCCATCTTGACTTCTGAGAGTCAATGCCACTCTCGGAGGCTCTTTTCATACCAAATCATGTCGCCAATTGACCAAATAAGCTGCAAATGGGTCCTCAAGCTGTCCCTTATCTGAAAATTTGACTTTTCTGGCCTCTTATTGCTACCCGTCCCAACTATTTTGGGATGTGTAGCTCTCATAAAATCCAAAATGAGCCAATATTCGGCATAACATTTCAAAAAGTCTCACTTTCAACATTTGCCATGTTATCTATATTCTATTGTGAACAATATATAGGTTTATGAGATTTGTAAATTATTGGATTCCATTTTTATTAACAATTTATGAAGTGTCCCAACTTTTTTGGATTTCGGTTGTACAATTGTAAGAAAAAAAGAATGCTAGTGGCATATTTGAAGAAAAGTCGGTAAATAGTCTATTTTCACATATTTTGGGGGTGCTGATTAGAAATATTATGTTTACCAAGCTGGATGTTTTGTGCCATCCTTGTAATTTGCATTAGTATGGGACTTTTTGTTAACATTTTACGAGTCGGCCATCTTGAAAGTCAGTCATCTTGAAACCAGTGGCTTCCAAAATATAGACAATACATGTACACATGCTGGAGCATCAGCATACAAGATTTGGTGACAATTTATCATCCCTTTCAAAAGATATAGCAGAGACAAAAAATCTCCATTCGCCTAGTATGACTGCTATGCTATTATGCTAATTAGCAGGCTTAAAACTCAAAATTCAGCTTGGTAAACAAAATATTTGGATTCAGCACCCTCAAATTATGGGAAATAGCATGTTTACCGACTTTTCCTCAAATTTGCCGCTAGACCCTTTTTCTGAAGGGTTTCCTGAGATTTCTGCCTAGTCTATTTCAGTAATATTCGTTTGTGGAGTGATCCTACATGTGTCCCAAGACATTATGGTTAGTGTGTGTGTTTGTTATGATCATTCACGAAACGAAACTAGCTCGTTTATCCAGGTTGAGGTTCAGTAGGGGAGAGCTGGGCGAATTAAACAGTTAACTTGAACGTAATTTACTAAAAGATTGTGCAAGACTGACATCTAATGTTTTGTTAATAGCAACCCACATCTGTCCTCTATTGAATGCAGTTGAGTTTATGATCTTAGACGAAACCGTACAAAAATAATTTGCTCAAAAGATGAGACATGCATCCTGTAAAACTTTTCAGATGTTGCAGCTGTTGACGTTACTATTCGTATGGCAGCTGTAAAGTAACACATTGCTACAAAAACGGGTGTCGCGTATTCATGAAGGACAGATCAAGGTACACAGCTGCATGTCTTGGCGTGTGTTACCTTTATTCTGCCAAATAAACGTGATTAAGTCCGGAGCTCCACGTTTAGAGTACGAGACCGAGACGTTAGGAAGGGTAACAACATGGTGTTCAATAAACACGTGACGTCCTCTGGGCCAATCAGAGAGCAGAACCGAGTCGAGAAAAAATATCGCGAGTTGTCCGAACTCTCTCTATATACGGCTCTGAGTGGAAATATAATTACCTCCGCCAAGGAGGTTGTTTTCGCCGACATGTGTGTGTGTGTGTGTCTGTCTGTGTACAAGATAACTCGAAAAGTACTGCATGGATTTGGATGAAATTTTCTGACAACGTGTGTATTGGGATGAGTAAGAAATGATTCGATTTTGATGGCGATCGGTGATCCAGAACACCCTCTGTGGCCACATTGCCTTGGCGGAGGTCTGCGCTTTTCTAGTTTTCATATATTTTTAGCAACTTGTACATGGCCTTTCAATCAAAAATGAAATTTACCAGTGGCACTAAATGGAAATTTATCAATACGTAGGCCTATGTCAATTAACCTGTTTCACATTCTGTGAGCAGTTTTTACCCCTGACTGACTAGCCTGCTGATTAATGGCCATAGGGAATGACTCGTGTCGGACACTTTGGAAGGGATTTTACAATTAACAAAAAATCGTAAAAATGATATTTGTGGACTTAGAATGAAGTCAATTTACCCTGCATGCATGAATGCAAATATTCAAGAATGTATCTACAAAAATGCAGCATTTTTGGTAACCTCACTCACGTCAGATGCTGCGCCCCCAAGGGCTCAAGCATCTGATATCGAGTCCATTGAAAGGTATTTCAGGATCGATATTGAACGGATGAACCAACCGGGAGAAGCACTGGGTGGGATTTTTGACGTAGATCATCCCTTGCAAATTGCGATTTTCAGACTTGCATGGTCTATTTTCTTCACTGACGAGGAACCTAGTTGCTAGGTGTGCTAGGTTAACGTTAGTTGGTGCTGTATGTCTGCATGTCTGGTTGTGAGTAAATTACACTTACACTGAAGGCCCACTCATAACGTGTGTCCTTACGTCTGAATTTCTGTCTCATCATACGGTTTTTATGTTTGCAAGTGCTAAACCCCACCCCCATTAATCCAAATGAATTTCATCCATTTCGTCTGTAATCATGAGGTCCCCATTTTTGCATTAAACTACGGATGAAATTGATGGAAAGTACGTGTGAAACACTCCACACGTCCGTATCCGTCTTTTACGTGAGGTATGAATGGGGCTTGACACCACACACAGGTTGCTGCCTCGACCGGCGTTGGGATGGGCATTGCATCGGTTGTTGTCTCGCCCACAGCTCACAGGGCTGCCACTGTGCAGAAACGTATGGGCCCCAACCAGGGTGTCAAGAACGAGCAGATTAGCAGCAGCACTTTAGCATCGCCATATTTAAGTATTAGCCTGGCGAATGCCAAACTAAAATCACAAGTGATATTTAGTCTGGGGACCTACCTATTGCATTTCTCGTAGCGGAAGCATCGTTTACGATTGTCCAGAGCCGTTTATTGGGCGCTACGAATGTCTATCATAGCGTCTGTACATACCTCGGAGCCAATACCAGAGCCACCACGTGACGTAAAATGCAATCGAGGGCCATACAAATCCCTTTTTGTTCTGCGATTGGACACCGAAAGTAAGCGAGAAAAACGGCCATGGTCACCATGCTGCTTTGCAGAGTGGAATGAAATAAGCGCGCAAAGGAGCATGGGAACTCCCAGGCTATTTAAGTATGGAGTCACAATCCGAACCACGGATCATGCTGGGCACGAGCACTCATGCACTTACAAGTTGGTGGGCAATTACATGCAAAATGTTATTTCTCCGGGGAGAGTAAAAGCAATATTTCATGATCTCTGGTTACTCTTTGCTTATTTCTTGAGGAGCTTGTGAAAAAAGTGTACTGTCATGAATGCTATAAACTTCAGGCACGTTCTCGACAGAACTTTCTTCCTCGTGTTGTATGGCAAACAAACTAGGTGCATCATCACCACCGTCTGGACTGAAGGACTACTGTTTTTGCAAAGAGATTCAACGTGAGTCCATGCGTCATTTCCAACTTTGGAACTTTGTGCATGGGCAGCATGGGCATGGTTGTGGTCTGTTACCTCCAGTGTTCACAATGGCGTTGACTGTCAATTCACCGCATTTACTAGCCTAGCCTCGGCCATTCAGTTCTATGGAGGGCGGGACTGTCAGTGTCAGTGAAAGTTTTCAACCACGCATCATCAGAAAGGCAACTAACAGCTGTTTTCGATGCATCGATGCACTAAAATAAAGATGAGTAACGCTATTCTTCCATCTCTGATACTTCCTTGTTACTTGTAGCTGTGTGCTACGGCCCCACTTAACCATCTGAGAGAAACAACCAACATTCTACCCTCCGCGGTTTTGTTTAGCCTGTTATTTGTGGGTTAGGGTTAGGGTACCATAACCCACGTGGATATGGTGGGTGATTAGCTGACATGGAGATCCGATATGACAAGCAATGTGAACGCGGTCGATAGAGAGATCTGATGTTGATCAGCCAAAAATCAGATTTGGAGTGCAGTCTGAACATAGCGAGACACTGCCACTCTTTTAATACCCAATCATGTTACTAATTGACCAAATAAGTTGCAAATGGGTCCTCCAGCTGTCCCTGGAGGCTGTCTGGCCTTTTATTGCTACCTGTCCCAACTATTTTGAAATGTGTAGCTCTCATGAACTCCAAAATATTTAGTATAACATTTCAAAATGTCTCACTTTCAACATTTGCCATGTTATCTATATACTATTGTGAATAGCCTAAAACATAAGTTTATGAGATTTGTAAATGATTGGATTCCTTTTTCTTCACAATTTGTACAGTGTATTCCGCTTTGTATGTATTTTGCATGTGGTTTGACTCTTCTCCATAAACCCTTATGAGATTCTTATGCAACATTGTAAAGATTATGTATCTTTTCTCATATGGGTGAACCCAGACATTGTGAGGTGTCTCAGAATGAGATTTACAGGTTTCTATCCAAAATGCGTTGAGTGCATGCTTTTAATTATGATTTGCCCATTAAAAAAGGCATGTGCACTAGGTATCTTCTCAGGACTTTATTTAAACAAGACCTTTACCAAAGAGCACAATATCATAAAAGCAAGGACATAGCCTACTAAAAACAAGACAATAAGCAGAGCTAAAGACAAGACAACTAAAATGACCACTTGACATAAAGAATAAACTACAAGTAAAACTGGCTGCCAAAACGAACACTAATCTCTCAACGCTAGTCACTCAATGAGTGTGTGTGTGTGTGTGTGTGAGAGAGAGAGAGAGAGAGAGAGAGAGAGAGAGAGAGAGAGAGAGAGAGAGAGAGAAAATATATTGGACCTGCCAAAGAGAGAACAGCAGTAGCCCTTGGATAGCAAAAGATTGCCAATGACATGGTGCTGCTCATATTTCAAGATTCACTACGAGGCAAATATTAACAGAAAAAGGTAAGGTAATGATATTTCACATACAAACCCATTTGATTATGTGCCCAACAATTATCAAGGTAGTATTTTGAGAACACATTTTCTATGCCCAGGATATTTAATCTGCTGTTGTTCATATTAGTAGCCTATATTTAACACTATACCCTTTAGCATGCATTTGTCTTAATATCTCAATATTCTGCACATTTGTTATAATGATGCAATCAGTGTAATTAGCAGTGTTCTTGATCTATGTTTTTGCCTTTTATTGCGTTAATTAGCAATGTAGTGGTTTTAAATACATACATATTACATACATAACAATATAAATATAATGTTTTATGACATTTTATAATTCTAGATGTCTTATTTGGTCTAGAGTCTAATAAATCATCTCAATATGAATTATTATGTCTACCCAATTACCTCCTGTCAATTTTATAATGGCTGTCATGGTATTTTGAGGCTGATGAGCTAAGGGCATATCAAAAAATCTTTCCCTGAATCTGCAACTCCTACAACTGATAATAACTTTGTAGTAGCAGGCCACCTATTTCCGGAGTGGTAAAGCTGTGAAAGCATCCAGGTTTCGCTTTCTATCTCCTGCTGCTTCCTTAGTTGGGAGCAATGCAAGAAGGAGCCCATTATGCTTCCCCTTTATGTGGTTTAAATCCTTGGTAATGTAAGTGCTGAGCACATTGCCGTGGGCTGTCTTTAAGCATCTTTGTGCCAAATTTGGGAAGTTTGGGGAGCGCAGCCGATATCACAGGACATCTGCTGGTTACCAGCTGGTTTGGTAAGCTGATTTGTCAATGAGCTTTCATTAAATGTGGTGAAATACTGCAACTGTCCAGGATGTACTACAAAGTAAATGTAAAAACTATATTGTATGAACTGGATTTTCAGATTATTGGCTGATCATCAAAAAGCTTCACACAGATAATCTCCAAACTACCTGATAATCAAATTTGTTGGTGAAGCTGTCAAACAGGAAGTGGCCTCATAGCTCAGCCGATCTTTGGTGTATTTACTATGGCAAAATTGGCCTCATTCACTGCCTCACCCCCTCATTGCTGCTTGCACTTTGTTTGGCATCGTGATTTTTACATAATGAGAAATGCAGGAATGATCATTTTATTGTTATTAGTGACATTACCGGAGAAATGACTACATCATGAGTTCTACTCTAAGAGCACTTAAGAACATTGACAGCTGAGCTGATTGATATATTGCAATCCCAGCTTAATGATGAGCCAATCAGCTCATGCCCCCATGACCTAGTGTCCCTTTACAATTTTCAGTTACATTAAATCTACTTGTCCCCTTGAAAACACGTTCTGTCTCTCGCCCTTTCCGAAACCACTCCCTTGTGACTCCCACTTTGTTATCGAGTGAGCTTCCTTTTGAAGTGACACTTGTGAAAGCGGAGGGCACTCTCATCGAAGGAGTAGGGGTTGATAACAGGGCTACATTTTGGATACCCTTGAAGGGAAAAGGAATTGATTATAACGTGAAATTACCTGGTGCAAATGCAGACCTGCACAAAGTAAAAAATAATAAACCTACTTGTGCATGATCTTACAAATTTTACGAGTATGATACTAACATGATTTTCAATATTAGAAGGTAAAACACACATTTGTCCGTAAATATTATCATGCGGACCAAAAAAAAACAACCGGTATGGAGTTCAAAGCGCTGCCCGAACACGTAAAGATTGTTGCACCTGCTTGCCAAGCCAGCATCGGACCACACTTGCTCCTGGAGGCGTGTCAGCCCCTTTCCCCAGCACTTCACTTGCCTCAAATTTGTTTCGGATGACACTTAATGTGGCGACCCTCCACGTGAACGCTCAAACAAAGTCAGTGTGTAGGGAAAGGGTCAAGGGACTGGTTTCGGAAAGGGTGTCTTTCTTGCGCTCTGCTCCTTGGCATACACCTGAGCTGCACAGTATGAACCAGAGTATGGCAGCTGACCGCCAGCTTGAGCGACTCAGAAGACTGGCCTCGAAGACTGTTCATATTCAGGCATATAATGATTGCTTACTGAACTATAAGGATTCTCTTAATAAGGCTAAATCCTTGTATTACTCCTCAGTCATCACTCAGGTCAGAGCAACGCCAGGTCTATTCTCAACAGTCAATAAGATAATTCTGCCAGCCAAACCTTCTTCACTAACCCCCTGTAAAGGAATTTGCTGTGAATTCCTTACATTTTTCCAGAGTAAAATCAGCACTATCTATAGCCACCTTCTGTCTCTCCCTACTACCAACTCTGGTGACAGTCTGAGTATGCCTTTAACACCACCTCAGAACCTCTCTCCCTTGAAGCCTATTGATGAGCTTATTGTTCAGGACCTTGTTACTGGTCCACCACCAGACTCGTGGACCCTATGCCTACGCCGCTTGTCAAAACCTCTCTCCCAGCTCACTGTCCCCTTCTTGTTTGGATCATTAACTCTTCTCTCCTCACTGGCTTAGTCCCTGGCTCTCTGTAAACTGCAGCTCTGACTCCGGTTCTTAAAAAACCTGAACCTGCCTTTTATAGCCCAAATTCTTGAGTGCACGGTTGCCAAGCAGCTCCAAGAACACCTGTCCCTCTGCAATCTTTGGGAGGAATTCCAGTCTGATTTTAGGGCACCCCTGAGACAGCTCTAGTCGAGTAGTGAATGACCTGCTCAATGCTGCTGACACAGGCCAGTATTGTACTGCTATTGGACCTTGCAGCCTGCTGAGTGAATGTGGTATGAATATGTATAGGTATGTATGTAGGCTATGTATGTGCGTATGTGTATGAATGCCATCATATGCCCTCGCCTGCTACCACATAAGGGACCACATGGAAATAAGCCTTAGGGCTCTTTTGTGTTTATCCCTGTCTATTTACCTTTTTAGATGTATGGTTACTGTTACTATGCAATGTCTTTTACCTCAAATAGACTAAATAAATTCATTCATTCATACAGCTGCTTTGACACAGTCTGCCACAACACACTGCTCACCCGGTTGGATACACTTTTGGGTACCACGGCGGGTACTGCTCTTTCACATTGGTAGATCGGTAGATGTCATGGTGTAGGTGAGGGATGGTAGATAACTGCACACCTGCCCTTTGTTAAAGCAATATACCGGAGTAAGTTTAAGCATAGTCCTGCAGCACGAGTCTTCTAACAGCAATATATTTCGCATGAAATGAAAGATTTTCGAACAGCACCTAACGCGAACGCGAAACACTTTACATTGAGTCAATGTAACCTCAGATCTTACTTTCGGTTTCCAACAGTCAGGTCCCATTGATTCAGTGTAAAGTGCCTGTTCGCTTCTGCGTTCGGTCTGTGCTGTACCAAATTATTTTGTTTCACTCGCTAACTAGCGAATTTAGCAAGCTCTTTCAACAGGGATATGCTTGAATTCACTCCGGTACTCTCCTTTAAGATGTTAAAAATACAGTTCAAAATTCTGCCCCATTGGGCTAATTGTAACCTTGCGTCTTGCGTCTTCCGTATTGGCTAATCTCAAGTAGCTTGAGCAATAGAGCTCTTGATGAAAATGAATGACGTTGCCCTTTAAGTATACGGGACCGAGACGTGAGAAGGGTAACAACATGGTGCCCATAAAACACGCGACGTCCTCTGGGCCAATCAGAGGGCAGAACCGAAAATGTAGAGTTGGCCAAACTCTCTCTATAAACGGCTCTGATCAAAACCATCTTCAAACCCCTCACTCAACTTCAGCACAGCTGAGACCCTCATTCATGTTTCAGAACCTTCAGACTCAACTACTGTAATGCATTACTGTACAGTATCCAAGGGCTGGACGATATGAGCCAAAACTGATATCCCGATATTTTGGGCCAAGGGGTGATACACGATATATATCTCGATATTTAACGAGGAAGAGTGAAATGTTTTATATAGACTCAACACCACAATTATGACAACACAACCAGTTTTAAGACTGATTTCATATTGCTCCAACACAGCTGTGCAACAAAGTGTAAACAATAACATACAGGCTACCAAGGCAGTCTGACAACAATGACTGACAACGGGCCAACAGCTTTGCAACATTTAACATTTATTAGAGTGCATGAAAATGTGACCCTGCACAGTGAAATCAGTCGCATTGGCATTTTTTTCAAAATTAAGTTATTGCATTCACGTGAAAGGCAAGAAAACCTTTCAAATGATACCACTATCGATACTATTGGCCAATCAATGACATAGATAGGAGTGTTCAAAGTGTTACAATGTTGCAAGCCAGAAAAATTGAACATCGGAGAAAAACAACGCTGAAGTTTATTAGCTTGTTGCAAGGAAGTTATTAGGCTAGCTATTTTGAACATAATGCTATCAGTGAACTCAGCTGAATTAATTCTGCTACTAGTCCAACCAAACCAGTTAAATGATATCAAGCCTACTTATCTAACATGCAACCAAGACAGGAATACCCCTATTTGTGGACTTTACACGAAATATGGATATAACATGGATATAACTTGAAGCTCACCGTAAAGGTAAGAGCCAGTGGATGGTTTGGTATTTTGCTATGAAGTAGGCTAGGCTACGCAACGATGCAATGTGTGGATGCAGCTGTTAGTATGGGATTTATGGTTGTCATGTCCCTCATCTGAGTGATATCCTTGAAGCAGAAAAAGCAGACAGTTAATACTTGGCTTGTGCCGTTTATAGCACTACCGAACGCTTAACAGTTTATTAACGTGTGTGTGGCAGGTTAAATTTTCAGTGAATTTAGACATTATATTGTTCATTAACGTACGTAGAAACAATTTTGTATCATTTTGTATCTTTTTTATGGACGCGAATGGGAAAAAAACGGTTTTAATAGCCATTTTTATGCAGTATTCATGAACATTCTAAAGGTGGTGCTACGTCACCTAGGGGAGTCGTGGCTGCCTCTACTTACTTTTGCATGGTGTATGAGGCATAACTATTTCACCTACAGTTACATTACAGGAATTTGTAAATGTACAAAACATTACCAAAGTATGTCTGCATTGTTTTTGCAACTTAATAATAGGCCAGCTTGCTATAACATGATCACAGACAGACTCGGGTCAAATCGGTTCCCATGACAAGACGAGTATCTGTTTTGCACAAGTATCCGCCGGGTTACTGGCTCAGAAAAGTGCTACACGGCAAGTCATAAATGAATCAACAGAAAATTCACCGTGTCTGTATGCAATAGGCTATTTATCAAACATGGACTACTTCATAGACAAACATAGTAGCTTGTAACATCTGCAATAGCCTGGAAGTTCGATGCATGCATGAGACTGCTAATCTAATGTGTAAGAACATGAAAACAGCTGAAAGCAATATGGAAAATTTACGCACTTGCTGACAAGTCTTTTCAAAGATCACTGCCTAGATGCGATAGCCTCGACTGTTTGTATTAGTCTGACGATGATCTCAGGTAAAAATCATGGACTAGACTATAGAAATATGTTTTGCATGACAGGCTACAGGTTAGGAAAAGCACGTCAACTAACTCATACATTAATCGGCAGAAAATACACCATGCTTGTATGTCCATCCATGCCCATCAAACTAGCCAGCTAATATCAAAGCCAACTTCAATTTCATTGCGCTAGCCAGCGAATATCAAAGCCAACTTCCAATTTCATAGCGCGAGCTGCATAACCAGCCTGAACTGTATTGCAAGAAGTTCGAGATATGACGATAAGACAGCAAAATGCGAACGGGGACGAAATAACAATTAAAGCGTTATGACAAATCTATACACTTGCTGATAGTCAGCAAAGCGACTGTATCTGGTCCCGTCATGTGGACACGGTGCTTGAGTGATTCATAGCCAGTTAGAGCTCAGCTGTAGGCTAATAGGCCGATGGAGCGGTAGACAGACTAACTTGACTGTGGTAGATTTGGGAAGATTACGTCCTCTACGTCGTAACCATTGGGTCGTAACACAGACTTGATTCTGTTAAAAACTTCCATGTAGGCTATATTCTGATGTGATGGCAAACTAATAGCCTAATAATTAACCTATAGATTATGTTAGCTCAGCAAGCCTAGCCTACTCACCAAGACTGTCCACTGTCCACTTCACTGCTTGAACAATAAATGAATTATTTGCTGATGGAGTTATTTATCCAAATCCTCCTCGGTTAGATGCCAGAAAAGTTCATAATTACAATTCATAGGAATGCATATGAGTTTAGGCTATGTTTTTTTGCCCAAACCATGTCTCAAAGATACTATTATAATCAATTACTCTCTACCAGAAATTTTCACCGTCTCCCCTGCGTGACCTATGATTCTATTTTGGAATGTTCATTAAGTCAGTTAAAAAATGGCTGTTTATGTTATTTAAATTTTTAATTTTAATGAAATTCAGGTCATTGTGAATCTCTTTACAGCATATCAAAAGTAAATGTTAACCTGCCATATGCACTTTAAACTTCCAGTTATGCCAACTAGCTGCCAGCTGAGCACCAACTAGCCAGCTTCCAACTCAGTCATATTTCTCCACCCGACGTTAGCTCCATCTAGAGGAATTTTATGGACCCCAACACAATCTGCAAGTTACTTCTAGCCTAGTTTATGAAAATGAAAAAGCCCTTTACATTCAGATAATTATTTTTTCTTATAATCTATGACGAATGTTCACATGCCCTGCTGTAGTTTACTGTACAAACCAATTAGCACTAGAAATCTATGACAGCTATAGTATATTAAATGGATACACCTTCTCAACAAACACATTTTTAACCCATTTAAGGTATGAATTTTGGCATAAGTTAACAACAATCTGAAAGGGTAGACTTTATTCTGTCAAATTATGCTGAAATGTGAAATTCGACTTTTTTGGTGCAAGCATTCCATTTTTAGAAATTTCTCAGAAACGAAGCTTCTGCAAAGCGACTGATTTCGCTGTGCAGAGTCACAAATGCACTCTACTGTTCTTCGTGTTCTTCTTATTAGAGTGCATGAAAATGCACTCTACTGTTCTTCGAGTTATTTTCACAAAATAATGTTAATGGAGAAAATTTTATTTGAGACACATCCCTTCATACACCTAGAGATTTACAGTATTTTTGTGTACCTTTCAGTGTTTACGGGTCAATTTGACCCAACACCTATTACCAAAAGCTAAAGGAACCTCATAGGAGGACAAAATACGACTCTTATAGGAATCCATTATAATAACAGGTGCTGTTCATGAAATTACAATTTCAGTGATTCCACTTGTGTTATGTATCCATTCCACACAGACTGACAGGGTTCCCGCGCGGTCTTAAAAAGTCTTAAAAGCATTGAATTTGCGAATTTGGAAATAATACCTTAAAAAGACTTGAAAAAGTCTTGAATTTTGATGTCTTGGTCTTAAATTTTATGCAGTAGGTAGGCATACTCTTCTCCGTATTGCACCACTCTCCTCAAAAGTTTAATTTGTCAACCACCATCATTTGATTAAATAGGTTACGTAGCCTAAATAGCTGGCGGAACCAAAGTTCAGAACACAACGATGCTGGGTCCGAACATGTCACTGCAGCACCAAAACAAACACAAGCAGCAAGCATGTGAGCGAGGATGGGTCGGGAGACTTGCGGCTGGATGGTATGTGACTGTTAACTCCACATTTTAATTTCGAGGCTCAACATTTTAGTAGACCTTTTGAATGTTATAAATAGGCAGGCTGTGGCCATAGCCTACTAGCCAATAATTTTTAGCATAATAGACTGACCATGCATAATTATGCAGATTTATCATTGTAGCTGTAGCCTAACCATAACATTAGACCGGTAGGCTAGGGATGACCTGTAGAATAAGCAAGCATCTCTCTTCCCCAGACTAATTAAAATAGCCTAATTATTTTCACGAAAAGCATAAGGATTTAAGAAGAGAGATAGGGAAGCGCTGCCTTGGGTGCCCAAAAACAGTTGTGTAGTGCAGGTGCTCTTCAAGGGAATGAGGGCAACTTATAAACTTCGAAAAAGAGAAAAGTCCCGAGGCAACACTGCAGTCCATTTTATTTGTGCCACACCGTCGGTGCGTGTGGCACAAATAAAATGGACTAAATAGCAGTGTTGCCTCGGGACTTTTCTCTTTTTTTTCGAAGCATAAGGATTTAAGTTGGACTAAGTATCTTTGGATTATTGATAGGCCTAAGTAGCCTATATTAACGATCTCATTGCGCATAACGTTAAATGCAATTTTCCGACACTTCGGGAAACATTGCATAACGTCCTAAAAATTATTCCTCAGCGTCTAGAATTGTCTAAACCCGTTCATTCTTGCCTGAAAGTTCATGCGCAAGGCCTGACTGAATCGCCAACGAAGATGCATCTCGAAAAAAAAATACTAGCCGGCGTCATAAGTCATAAGCTGCGCAGGTATGCAGGGCCGACGCACCGAGGTCCATCTGCGGTCGATGCGCTGAAGGGGTGAAACTTTGTTGGTTCTTGAAGATACCACTTGCCAGTACAGTGCTTTATGCAGAGACCATTAATTATACCTATAACCTATTGCTTTTGTTTTAAACCTAGTCTGTTAGCCTATATAATCTTTTTTTTTTTTTTTTTTTCATATTATTTTTTTTTTTTTGCGGTGGAGTTGATATTGTTTTTTGATGGGTATTTTAGTACAGCCCTTGCTGTATTTGACAGTGGCCTGGGCCCTGACACTGAACTGTCAGTCATACTTGGGAGGGATTGCTATATGGCAGTGGTCCCCAAATATTTTTCGTCAAGGGCCGAATTTTGTCAAGCATACCAAGCCAAGGGCCAACCCCGCAAACACTCAAAACCACGCGTTGAAAGGATGCTAGTTAGAACATCACAAAGTAGGCTAGTCTTCTTTTAGTCTTCTGCTTTCTCTAATGCACCTCAATAAACCTCATAGTATAGTATGATTGCCTCTATAGGCCTACTGCTTGAGGTCTTTAAGCATGTTTACGGAGAAAACAGATGTCAGATGGTGCCACGGGCCACTCATTTGGTTCCTGCGGGCCGGATCTGGCCCACGGGCCGCCATTTGGGGACCAGGGCTATATGGTGTAGGCCTACTCTGTTGAGTTTTATGAAGTATCAAAGTACTCGATTTTTCTTTTGTAATTGCTTTTCATGGTGAAGGTACATGCTTCTTTCCCTCCATTGGAAAATCATAGAAACAATCATGCTAGTTACAAAAGAAAAATCTGATATTTGCAATGTTGAGGCAAAGCCTAGGTGCGCTGGTTGGTGTGTGCCACAGTACTGCTATTTCCCGTTCACCTTTTTCATCCCTGACCTTGGTACTTGGTAACATGGGCGTGAAAGCAAACACCTTCCATTGCCAGAGTGTTTCAACCAAGTACTACAGCTCCTGCAAGTATACGACCACAACAAGAGTGGATCGGCAGGGTTTTTTTGCCGTGGGTCTGTGAAATAGGTTGCGCAATAGGTCTTAATTATTTACATAAATGGTCTTAAAATGGTCTTAAAAAGTCTTGAATTTGACTTGAAGAAACCTGTAGGAACCCTGTGTTCAACTGGTGATAACCAACCAGTGGTCAGATGAGTAACCCAGCTGCACCAAGTCACTTACAGGGCATTCACACTGCATCCGTCAGTTGACGGATCCCATTGACTTTGAATGGAGCTTTCGCGAAATGCATTGTGGGTCCGTCCGTCAAAACAGCTCCGTTGCGTCCGTCAAAAAGTTAAAACATGTTCAACTTTTTAGCTGGCGACGGATCCGTCAAACCAATCGGGATTGAGAGAATTGGCTCCCCCTCCGTCAGACCTCTCCCCCGTCGTCCGTCAACGGACGGATGCAGTGTGAACGCGGGGTTAATCAACTCTGTATACAGCTTAGAAACTTTTCCCCATAGACTTACATTGGGCTGATGCCAGGCAGCTGGCTCGTTAACTCATTGACTGCCAATGACGTCTTTAGACGTCAACTGAAATACTACCGTTCACTGCCAATGACGTCTTTAGACGTCAACTGTGTTTTTTAATGGGGCGGGCTGCAGAAAGACCTAGGGAACCTTGTCTGTAAATATCAGAATTCTCTGTCGAAAATTGTTGTTCCAAATTGATCCTGAGGGTGGCAGTGTGTCACTTTGGATGTGAGATCAGCAGAGATTCATAGGTATAGCCAAGGGAGAAGTAGAGAAAGCTAATGACATGGCTAAATATGCCGCTAGCAAAGTGCAGACGTAAATCGGAGAAGTTTAGGCAGTTCACACTCGATCAGAGTATGTGTCACTGCCATAGTAGTTCGAGTAGTGTTCCGATCGTGGGAGATGAAGGAGATCAACCTTGGGCAAACGGAAATAGCAGTTGTGACTTGTTTCAGTGCCCAGCTAGCTCACAGTTCCGGGTCAGGTAAGAATTTGCGAGCCGGATGTTGATCACTCAGTTATCGCTGTCACAGCCTGTAATAGCGATATATTTACCTTGTTACAACAATGCCTATTTTATTACCAAAAGCCCCCTGTTACTGTTGTTTTTGTGGTCTTATCAAAGGAAGACATTTTCCCGATGTTTGACGTGCTAATAGACCGAAAAAAACGCGCATCCAAGACACTAACGTTGTCAAACAAAACGCTAATTTTCTCCCTTTTTGATAAAAAACGGGAATGTTTGGAGAAAGTAGCTTATGTTCGCCTGCTGATTTCTAAGCAATGGAAAGGGGTGAAAGAAGAGAGTCTGCTCTTTCTTGTGGTAGTTTCATTGTTTATGTAGTCGTAACACATAATATTCTGTGGCTCTTTAAAAAACAGTCAAAATCCCCCAAAACCTCTGGCAGTATGGAACGCTCTATTCTGAAAACGGCTGGCAGTCAATGAGTCAATTAGACTGATTAGCCAGGTGTTTCTGGCCACCTGGAGCAACTGTCCCTTTCTCAGGCTATAGACTACTACTATTAAGTCTCTTTAAACTACAAATCCTGTTCAACTTCCAGTTGTCATCAAGCTGCCAGCTGTTTCCTCTGTCCACAACTGTTTCAAAATAAGTCCTCACTATAATAACTGATTTTCAATGATTTTACTATTTAAACTACTCAACTATTTAACTGTTCAGCCATTATAACTGTCAGTGGTCATCAGCCATAACCCCTGTCAACTATTCCTCTGTCCACAACTATTTCAAAATAAGAGTCCTCAGTGGCTGGGTGGCTAATTAGCATGCTAGCTAGCATAGCTAAAATGCTAATTAGCATTTTTGTTTTTTGATGCTATTCAACTCAGCAAAGTCTTGTGGTCATCATGTTAGCATTATTAGCATGTTAGCTAACATAGTTAGCAAAGTGGCACCATGTAAGAATTGTATATGACACGTCCCATATGAAAAAGATTTATATAAACTTTACAATGTTTTAGGCCTATATGTAGTTTCACATTATATGGATTTTGCATGTGGCCTGAGTCCCCTATAAACCCCATATAAGATTCTTATACAACGTAACAAAAACATTGTACAATGAAGTTTCACAGTATGTGCATTTTATATGGATTTTGTATGAGCTTTGAGTTCCCTATAAAATACATATCAGATTCTTATACAACATGTAGGAAAAATTTAAGTTTCATATAAATCTTTTTCGTATGGGCACTGAAAATATGGCATGATGGTCTACATGAGTAAACCTACATTGCATGAGCATACTTTAAAATGCATTTTGCCATATTGACATTTTGCCCTGCAAGCTCTCAGTGATGACGTGATTAGAAGATGAAAGAGAGACAGAGGGTATATGTTCAGATTTGCCTCTGCATAAGGGTCGATTAGAAATCACAGGTGGTCGTGGGGAAACTCGGCAGTGGATCTGCAAGTCCAAGTCGTCATGTGTGAACAACTCTCCGACACAATGTAGGGCAGTCGCGGGCTCGACGCAAGTTGTCGGGGGACATCTAGCATGTTAGATATTTGGAGAAGTCGCAAGCGATTTTCCAGGCAACAGCCAATCAAGAAACATGACTTACGTTGTCATCTTTAAAAATTCCTCCAAAACCATATTTGAAGTTGCACTTCTTCACCAAGCAATAGCCTTCTTTGAAAACATGTGTCATGTGAAGTTTACTTGCGAAAACGGATACGATTGGCCATCCAGATAACCTCGTCAATAATTCTAAAATATTTTTGCGGCAATAACGAAGACGAACCGTAAACTGGCTCTGCTATTGTCTGTATGCTAACGTTAACTTTATGGTGTTGATTATACGAACGTGGACACAACCAGCGCACCCTAGGCTCTGTCTGGGCCAGGTCTAGTAGTGTGAACACAGAGGTCGCAGATCAGCATCGCGCCCGACCATGAGACTCCCGATACTAAAACTGCTAGTTGTTAAATGTGAACACTCCAGAGCTCACAGACGTGTCTTGTTTTGTCGTGTGGTGGCTAAAATCGTGTAATGTGAACTTGGCTCAATTGACAACTTAAATATCGAACATGCGAGTTAACGTCAATGATTGAAACTGAAACGTTAGAATGGCGGAAATATAAGCGAGCCACTGTTCTTTTTCTTTGGTGCAAGCTCTGCTTTTTGTACTGTCTCCGCCGTGTTTGAACTGAAAATTTGCGATTGCAATTTGGCAGCACGTGCATATGAAAGGAGCGCTGTTGAGCAATGTGAGAGAACTGGCTCTGGCAGTGACAGGTAGGAACACAAATAGCCTATGGAGTGGATTTTGATAAAATGGTCCAAAATTAAGATGACAACGATATGACGATATTATTACAACTCAATCCGATATAAAAAACATATCGTTTGTAGTCGTAATACCGGTAAATGGCCCAGCCTACAGTATCCCAGCAAAAACCTTAAATAGACTACAATACATCCATAACTCTGCAACAGGACTTCTGACCCACACAAGACCATGGCAACACATCACTCCAATCCTCCATCAGCCACACTGGCTTCCTGTACAATACATAATCCAATTCAAAATCCTCCTGGGGGGTATTTCACAAAACCAAGATAGGGGATTTAGGCAGGCTTACTGGGTTATCCTGGATGAACATATCCTTGACTTGGTTTCACAGAAGAGATCACATATAAGTTACCATGGGAATTTATGCTTGGAAGCTAGCCTGCTCCTGGCCAGGCTAAGTGCCAGGCTTAGTTTATTCTGATGATAATTCTGGTATCTCATTGGTTCACTCAGTTGTCACTCCAAACAGACCCTCACGTGTTAGAAGGATTCAATAGTCTGTAAACTTTTCACCATTGTATTAACTCGAAGAGCTGTCAGAAAATCACCATTTTGCAAAATGGCAGTTCGTTTTACAAGTATTTTATTTTACAAAAATGATTTATCATGTTAACCATTGTTTTCTTATTGTTAATATTCATATGATAAGAAGAAAGCTACCAAAGTAGAAATGAGGGACATATTGGCTAAAATATCTGCCATAGATTCGTTGAGAAAGACGATGTAACGTTTTACTGTTTCAGTGGCATGCTTTTAAAAGGAACAAACTACTTCGCATTGCAAGATGAGGACGCAATCACAGGTGGGAGCATACGTATTTGTGCAGTGAGCTGTCTGCCACGCCTTCTCTCTTAAGTTTGCAGATGTTATTGAATTTCCCGTCTTTAATATAAATAGTTTAGTTTCCTTGTAAGCGTCAGGCAATTACACTTGATTTCTTCACGCAAACTATTATATTACATGCGTGTTTCAAATTCACACCGCGAGTGAGTTTGTTGAAAAACGAGCGTGCATGCAGAATTACTTAGACCCGGCTTGATCTAGACCAGTGGCGGCTGCTGGTTTTTCAGATAGGGGAAGCTCAGATTGCGCGATCGGTATTTATTTATTTATTTATTTATTTATTTTTTCATTTAAACTATTTAATTCTGTTTTTAATGCCATGGGCTGTCACATTTGTCAGGTTTGTTTGTTCTATTGAAATATCCATAATTTAATTGTAGTAATGGAGATCCAGTTGCATTTGAATGACAACATAGGCTACACTATATTGGCTTAAACTATTTCAATTGCAAAACCCTCCCAAGTCAATTTGCAATGAATTTACAGAAATAATTTCCTAATAATTCCTTTAAACAAGCTTTATTATTGGAGCCATATTATAGGGTTCTCTTTTTCAAGAGGTTAAATAATGTCTGACCTCAAAACACACATCTCTAAAGTACCATGACTGAAAATATACATCTCTCCACTTCTGTTTTGGTCCCCTTCTCTTGTCTCGTTCATGATGAGCTGCTACGTTCTCATTTCAGAGCTGGCCAAAGAGAACGTAGTAACCATAGCAACATTTGTTTACAGATCTCTTGCCTGAAAATTTGGCTAATCAGACGTTGATTAGCTATCTTTGCTAGCTCTATTAAGTAGTGACAGAGGCAAGACTCACTGATGAAAATCAAAAGTCACTTGTGAGTTCGTGTGTACATCAATCAATGAACTAAATAATAGAGAATAAAATCATGGGCATGGGCAAAGTATTATTAATAACGATAACACAGACAGAGAGAGTAAATTTGTTGTTTGAACAGGCTCAACATTGCTTAGCTTGTCTATTAGCCAGTAGCCTTCCAAACAGGAACAGTGTGAGAGAGACAGAATGCCAATCAAAGAGGTTGAAGGAGCTTGTCAAATCATGAAATGGAAGCTCGTTGTCCGAACCCGCCCTCTCCCATTGACTCCCTGTGAAACAGAGCTTCCCTGGAAATGACGTTTTTTTGCGTATTTTTGCCGAATTAGCCAATAAACGCGAGTTTCACTTCAAATTGAGTTTCTATGGGGGTCTATGGGGAGATGACAACAGTGCGTCAATAGGATCTCTATAGCGAAACTTACGTGAGTTTAGAGACCCGAAATTACATTTCTGAACAACGAAATCGAAACAGTTTGAAACAGTGTTGATATTAATAGACAATACAAGTGACTGACACGCGTTTAGCATGTTTTATTAATAGTTTATGTACGATCTTTTTGGAGAAATTTTAGGGGAAGCTGAGGTTCCCTTGCTGTCTTATGATAGCCGCCTCTGATCTAGACGCTTCAACTCGTTCATGAAACGTTTTGAGCTTGTTTACCTACAAGAGGCTTGGTCAAGCCCCGTCTTCGTCACTTATCTTGGATCTACTTACTCTGGTTTTGTGAAATACGCCCCTGCTCACCCAAAATACAGAACAATCTTGCACCCACCTACCAGTCTGATCTCCTAACCCCACTCCAACACACCTGCACACCTCCTCTCCAGCCCCTCTGCACATCTCTGTTCCATGGGTGATAGGGCATTTAGTGTGGCTGGCCCTAAACTCTCAAATCACTGGCCATTTCCGAAATGGCCTACTACTTGACTACTATATACTGCTCGTATACTGATTTCTGCAGACAGCAGCGTGTAGTATGCAGTACATGACAAATATCACAGGAGTAGTGTGGGGCTCACTTAACCTTGAGTCAGGTACAGCACCTGTAGTCCATTAATTAATGAGGTTCTGGTCATGTGGCCAGTAGGCCTCTTCTGCTGCTTGCATACCATGCTGCATATTGGGGAGTAGTGTATGAGGATCAGCCAGTCAAATAGAGCACCTGCAGCTAATTAATTAATTGTGGGAAGCAGTAGTGTGTGCTGCACTGTGTGCTGGGGCACAAGCAGCAAGAAGCACATGTAGCATAGTAGTAGGCCATTTCGGAAATGGCCACTGTCTTGCATGACGTCAATCCTCTTCACTCCCCATCTTTAAATCCAGATTAAAGAGGCACCTTTTCACCCTTGCTGAAAGTTTTGAACAAATGACTACCCATCTTTTCCTTACCTTCTCTGTCTCCTATCTGCATGATGTCACTTTAAACGCATCGTCCTACATTCTTTCTTATGTTTTATTTGTTTGTTTGCTTCTTTTCTTTTTGTTTTAGTTTTACTGTACAGTGTCCTTGGGTGACTTGAAAGGCGATTCAAATAAAATGTAGCCTATTATTATTATTGCACAGCTCGTTTCTTTCCAAAGGGTGAATGCGTCAGACTCTGTGGACTTTGAATGTTGTTATCTTTGTGATTTGCCACTAGATGTCTCTATTCTCAAGGCAAGGCAAGTTTATTTATATAGCGCATTTCATACACAAAGGCAATTCAATGTGCTGTACAAAAACAAAAGCAAGTACAGTAATTGGTAAAAAGTAAAAGCACAGTTAAGACATAAAATAATCATGTGAAAGGTAGACAGGGCAAGAGTAAAGTGAATAAAATTTAAAAAAGGGAATTAAAGTTTAAAATATACAGAATAGACAAAATAAATGGACTTTAAGAGAAAGCATCTGAGAACAGTTTGGTTTTAAGCCTAGATTTGAAACTGTCAACAGTAGGGGCATTTTTTATTTCTTCTGGAAGTTGGTTCCAAAGTTGCACTGCATAGTAGGAGAAAGTGGCTTCACCACACTTTGTTCTGACAAAGGGTTTTTCCAGCAAATTTTTATTCAGTGACCTGAGTGACGTGTGCTGCTGACACATGTCTAAAATGTAAACAGGTCCAGTGCCATTTAATGATTTAAACACAAGTAACAGTGCTTTAAAGTCAATTCTGTAACTTACTGGAAGCCAATGCAGGGACTTCAGAATGGGAGTAATATGGTCAGTTCTTTTTGCCCTTGTGAGAACCCTAGCAGCTGCATTTTGGATCAGTTGAAGATGTTTGATGATCTTTTTAGGAAGACCTATAAAAAGACCATTGCAGTAATCAACCCTACTGGAGATAAAGGCATGAATAAGTTTTTCTAGGTCCTTTCCTGACATAAGACCTCTTAGCTTGGAAATGTTTTTTAGGTGATAATATGCTGACTTAGTGATTGCTTTCATGTGACCATTGAAGCTAAGATCACTGTCAATGACAACCCCAAGATTTTTAACAGTCTCTTTTGCTTTAAGCCCTTTTGTGTTGAGGGCAGTGGCAACCTTGAGTCTTTCCTCCTTTTTTCCAAATAGAATTACCTCCGTTTTGTCTGTGTTAAGCTGAAGGAAATTGTGTGACATCCAGTTGTTAATCTGGCCTATACACTGATAAAGGCTTTCAAGTGGGGCATAGTTATCAGGTGACAAAGCAAAGTAAATTTGGGTGTCATCAGCATAGCTATGATAAGAGATTGAGTTGTTGGTGATAATTTGTCCAAGCGGGAGCATATAAAGGTTGAAAAGTAGAGGTCCAAGGATTGACCCCTGGGGGACCCCACAGGTCAAGGACATTGGTGTTGAAGTACAATTACCCATGGCAACAAAGAAGCTTCTGCTCTGTATGATTTTAACCACTTGATAACTGTACCAGTGAACCCAACCCAGTGCTCAAGTCGGTGTAGTAGTATGTTGTGGTCAACATTCTCAGTCTATTTTAGCAGAGGCACTGTCTGAGTCTGTGTCTGTGTGACACGGTTGTGAATCACAGGAAAATCACAAAGAATTTCCCAGGGGCAGAGTTTGGTATTTCGGGGGGAAACTGCCAAACAACCCACCAGACAGTACTTGGAAGTTCTGCCGTGCCTACAACATCCTAACCTGACTCCGCCAGATGGACTTGCTCCTGCAATTCCATCTGGGAACGCTCCATTGAAGAAGTTTTGGTTTGTTAGTTTTGTTTTCGTTAGTTTAGTTTTGGCTGATTGGATAAGGCATCTGTCTATCGCGACCAAGGAGGTTATATATAAACTGGAGACAACGACTAAGTCCCGCCCTCCATAGAACTGAATGGCCGAGGCTAGGCTAGTAAATGCGGTGTAATTGACAGTCAACGCCATTGTGAACACTGGAGGTAACAGACTAGGCCATGCCCATGCTGCCCATGCGCAAAGTTCCAAAGTTGGAAATGACGCATGGACTCACGTTGAATCTCTTTGCAAAAACAGTAGTCCTTCTGTCCAGACGGTGGTGATAATGCACCTAGATTGTTTACAATACAAGACTTCATCCCTTGGCCCTGACTGTCGCACAAACTATGTGTATATCATCTCTGACTACATTCAGTACTCATACTGTTTTGTGTTAATCATGGTCAATCTATGCATCAGACTTTACGGATACTATATTAGGCCCCAGGCAGGTAGGCTGAGTCCATGAGGCGTGGATCTGCCCAAGGTTTCTTCCTACATAACAAACTATTTACAAAGCGAGGGAGTTTTTCCTTGCCCCTGATTCTCATGGATGCTTCCCGTACTGTCTGTAAAGCGCCGCGAGACAATGTACTGTATTTGTGCACTCTACAAATAAAATTGAATTGAATTGAATTGAATTGAATACAACACGAGGAAGAAAGTTCTGTCGAGAATGTGCCTGAAGTTTTTATAGCATTCATGAGCATTTCACAAGCTCCTCGAGAAATAAGCAAAGACTAACCAGAGATCATGAAATATTGCTTTTACTCTCCCCGGAGAAATAACATTTCGCATGTAACCGCCCACCAACTTGTAAGTGCATGAGTGCTCGTGCTCAGCATGACTCTCGTGCATGCGCTGCCATGGTTCGGATTGTGGCTCCATACTTAAATATGGCGATGCTAAAGTGCCGCCGCTAATCTGCGCGTTCTTGACCCCCTGATCACGACCTATGTTGGTGATAGACGGGCCAAATCAACCAATCAGACCAACGAAGCATATAAAGTACTAACATACGTATATGTTCCTTAGACCCGCCTCTCATTGCGCCGCACCTCAACCCGCCTCAAAGCCAACGCTGATTGGTTCGTTTGTTTGGCAACCTGCTCCAAATTCTCGTCAATGGAGCATAGCCAGACTGAGCTGCGAGTGAAGACCTGAAGCTCGCGAGATCAGTTTGGTCTCACGAGGCTAACAAGATCCTATATAATACAATTAATCGATGTGTGTCAGCTCAGGACATTCCTGACATGTTCTGTTCACTGAGCGAAAGTAGACTACAACAAGCGCAACAAATGATTTATTACGGTCTGAGCACCAAGGTCTACCAAAGGAACCAGCCATTTTTTAGCACTTTCCCACGCGTTCAATCTCATGAAATTTTGCACACACATCGGAAAAATGGAACACTGGAGGTATACACGAATCCGACGAAACTACCGGAAATAAGCAGGCGCCATTGTTGAACTGTTAGATCGCTAAACTGTCCATAGGGATAACGTGATGGCACACCATCAAATTTACAAGATTCACTACTACCTGTATAATGTCAGAGTATTCCATTGTTCCATTGCTGTTAGCTAACATTGACTGTGCCTTATCAAAAAGGTTTGTTTACAGTCCAACTGGCGTTGCCACAAGATGGCAGCCTACACAAAACGCTCGTCGGATTCGTCTATACCTGGGCGTGGACCCGGGTGTGGCCCAGGGACTCCACAGTGCCCCCTAAAGAAAAAAAAAAAAGAAAAAGAAAGAAAGAAAACATTGGGCTCTATGGGCCGGACACATGATGAACTTTAACATACTCCTCAGACACCTTTTGTCAGATTCCTTTGCAATTTGGTAGACATGATGCCAAGATGTTGCTAATGTCAAGTTGCAAAGGGATTTATGATAGCTTTTACGATTTTAAAGTGGCAGATGAATGGATTAAGAGAAAAATAGAAAATGTGTCATAACATCACAGTGCATCTATCTAATAATTCAAGGACGTCTGTCTGTGTGTCAGTGTGTTCCACGCATAACTCTCAAACCGCTTGTCCTATATGCATCTTGGTAATGGCATGAGTGAGTGCAGTGCCAAATTTCGTGAGGTTTGGATAAAAAATACAGAAGATATCAGTAAATAAAGCACTTTTGCCTTCTGCCACTCTAACCGTAAAGCCACTCCCCCTTTCACCCTCCCGGTCCAGCGCTTAGCTCTGGCAGTGTGTTTTCTATAGCCTGCCGCTCTGACGGTGTTAACCAGTTAAACAAAATTACATTGACCCAGGCGGGGTTTAACAGTTCAAGAAATTACGATTACCCAGCAAGATCATATTTTGCCGATCTCACAACATCATGCAAACCCACATTAGTAAGACTTAGAAGCACGTCTATCAACATGCAGATCAAAACATGCTTTTGCCTATGTGAATACCTATTGATGACAGATAGGCTAAGGCCCAATCCCATTTCTATTCCCTAACACTAGCACTCGTTTTCGAGTTCCGTCCAAGATGAGACACCCCTCGATTGTGTAGTGAGAAGTGCAGATCTTCCCCTAATAAATGGGACAGCACTTCGCATAAAAACGTCTTCACCTGTTTCATGCGTCTATCGTTAAGACTGAACGGATATAAGGCTCTTAACCGGGGGAAACTGTTCAAAAGCCGTCATCGACAATTATCATCACCCACATGAGAGGCTCTGGTAATACTGGTGAAAGATTTGCGCACTTTGAAAAATATCGATCTTTCTAATAGTCATGTTTTAACACACCAGTGCGGAATTCAACAGAATTTACATCGAACTAAGATATCCCAACATTACAATATATATATATCACGTCCATCACGTCACGTCCATAACGCTGGAATTGCCCATGTATATATATATATATATATATATATATATATATATATATATATATATATATATATATGTGCATATATCCATGAATATAAAGATAATACCTCACCGTTAAAACTTTACAGTTTTCACCTATTATTGATATACAAATTCTTTCAGAAAACTTCCAATACCTAACAGTATTGTCACAATGTAAATATTCATATCTGATGCAAGTTTCATGATAAGGATATGCAGTCTGTTAAAATTTTTATCATGATTCAGCATATAATGTAAGTCTATGGAGGGGCTTATAATTTGCGTAAGTGGGTGATAACACACGGACAAAGCTGTCAATACTATCAGTTATTTTTCATTGTTAAGTATGTGACTATTTCTCTAGAGACAGGTTAAATATCTACCGTTCACAATTGTTTAGTATCGTTTAGGAGAGTTTTCAGACGTCAAGTCTAATAACGTCACATTCATGAACGCCATGGTCTTCCAATGGAAGACTGACGTTATGGACATGTGACGTTTGGAATTAACGTCTTTCTCTGTCTTTACTGAAGCGATACAAAACTAATTGGTATGAACGTAGTGGATATTTAACCTGTAACAAGAGAAATAGTAATATAACAATGAAAAACTAACTGATAGCATTGCAAGCTTTGTCCGTGTGTTCATCACGTCCACTTATGCCCATTGATAAGCCCCTCCATAGACTTACATTATAGCTGAATCAGGGTATAAATTTTAACAATTTACATGATATCCTTTCATGAAACTTGCTCAGTTGAATATTTACAAAATCGAGACAATACTTTTTTGTATTGGAAGTTTTCTGAAAGAATTTGTATGTCCATGTAGGTGAGACTTAAAGTTTTAAGGTGAGGTTTACTTTTTCGTGGAATTGCCCATATATATATATATATATATATGCTTAATTGCAATAGTAGCTATATTTTTGAAGTTGAGAGAACGGGACACAGCTCGGGCAGTCGGACACAAATCGGGTACCGACACGCAGTTTGCAAAGAATCGTGGGTAATTTCATCTTCACTTCAACTTCACTTCGTTCGAAGTCTGCACCCGACCTCCCTCCGTTTGAAGGGGCGATTTGAAGGGCTGAAAGCCACTATCCCTCGGTCCCGAAAGTATTGGGACACCCTACACTTACACATGAACGCGCAAACCGAGTGTTAGGGCCAAAATCGAGGGGAAGTGATAGTAAAGTGATAGAAATGGGACTGGGCCTTGTTTATTTACACATAGTACAGCAGATAAGTGCATTTTTTCACTAGAATACTTCAGTTAGGGAAACAATTATGAAATTTTGTACATAGCTTCTCCAGAGACTCATTTAAAAAAAAATCAGAGTGTCCACGCAAAATTTCAAAGCAAATATATGGAAATGAAGTTGATTTCCCATTGAATTGATTTTTAAGGAAAATATGCACATCTACATTTTGGTCTCTGAAACATGAGGGGGAAACTAATTTCACCATATATTTTCTGAAAGCTTATACCCTCAGTGTGTGACATAACATGGCAATGTGAAGCAGTGAGGCATGTCCCACCCTAGGGCTGGGCGATATGGCTGAAATCTCTATTACCATATAGAGATTCCCAACGTGTCGTCATCACACAATGCATTCTGGGTTTGCCCCGGAATTAGACTCTAGCAACAATCTCTGACTAGACTCGCAAAATATTTAAAAAAAATTAGTGTGAAAAAAAAATGTGATCGGGTGTATGAACCGGAGCTACGATGGAGCCGTAAAAAAGCTACAGCTTAACTAACCGCTAGCTCCGGGGCAAGATGGCGCCGATTATGGCGATTTTGACGTATCTTGGCAATCCCTATTGGCTCAGTATATTGGTCGATATCAATAATTATTGAATTTTTTTAATGACGTATTTAAATGGGCCCAGGTGCGCAAAACACCTTAAATTAGTTTGTTTTTTTCCAGGTTTATATTTTATTTTTAATATAGAGGTATTAAATTAAATGGCAACACTGTCATGTATAAATATATGGTAAAATATAGTGTTTGAGGACAATGTTGTTTCAGAGTTGAATTCTGCTTTAAAGTAGCCTATTATTTTAGGGTTCTTTTAAACTCCTGAAGTAGCCCATTTTCCCCCTTAAATAAAACTAGTTGTCAAAAAATAATAATTTAAGAGGAGAAGTCTAATGTCTTTCCCACACTGAAATATAAGCTGAATAAATAGGCCTACCAATGCATCAAGGAAATTAATATTTTAACTAAAATATGTTATGTTATTCTTATATTACATAGGCCAATCAGAGAGGGGCTTTGTATGGTTTATGTAGCCTATGTGCTACTGTTCTGAAGCAGACTCGTTAGCATAATGTGACTTCAAAACGAAGTTTGTTTTGGTACACTGGTATGCCTTTCACTTCCCACAAGGCTACTTGATAACATGGATTACTTCAGTGAGTTTGATTAAGGTAAGATTGCAAAATCATTCAGCTTTAATTAGTGCTGTCAGTTTAACGCGTTAATAACGGCGTTAACGCAAACCCATTTTAACGCCGTCAATTTTTTTAACGCGCGATTAACGCATTTGACCCCCCATTATCAATGGAATGTGAAAAAAAAAATCTCCGACATTCCAACACCTCCCAACGTTTCAGTATGTCCTGTGATTGTATTAGGCTTGAAGTAGGCCTACTGCTTAGCCTAGGACCTAGGCTACTCATGCCTACAGTAGCCTACACACGCACTGCACACATGGCACGGGTGTCTGCACTCTGCTCTGCTGCTCCGATGTCAGTGAAAACAAATATTTTACCGACACAATCGTTGACGTTCACTCGCATGTTCGCATATTTAGGTTGTTAATTAGGTAGAGGATTGATGTTGTCACATAGAAATCCCTTCTCTTGAACTGAATACCCCGCAAATAGGCTAATATCAGTTTCAAAATTGCAGTGCGAGTGAGAGAGGTGAAACAGGTCGGAGTGCAACTGAGAGAGAGAATGTTTGTGAGCCTCATTTGATGTCATTGAAAACAAATATTTTACCGACACAATCGTTGACGCCCACTCATGTTCGCATATTAAGGTTGTTAACTAGCTAGAGGATTAATTTTGTCACTTAGAAACCCCTTCTCTTGAACTGAATACCCCGCAAATAGGCTAATATCAGTTTCAAAATTGGAGCGCGAGTGAGAGAGGAGAAACAGGTCGGAGCGCAACTGAGAGAGAGAATGTTTGTGAGCGTCATTTATGTCAGTGAAACAAATATTTTACCGACACAGTCGTTGACGCCCACTCGCATGTTCGCATATTTAGGTTGTTAACTAGCTAGAAGATTAATGTTGTCACTTAGAAATCCCTTCTCTTGAACTGAATACCCCGCAAATAGGCTAATATTAGTTTCAACATTGCAGCGCGAGTGAGAGACGTGAAACAGGTTGGAGCGCAACTGAGAGAGAGAATCTGTGCAAACGAGACGCCTACCTGATTCTGAACGTATGACCTTGTCACTAAAATGAGAGCTTCTTGCAGGGCAATTGCCAATATGGCAAAATGCATTTTAAAGGTATGCTCATGCAATGTAGGTTTACTCATGTAGACCATAATGCCATATTTTCATTGAGCCTCTTTAAAATATAGGTTAGTATAATTTAAAGGGCCACCATCCAGGTTTTTTTTTGTAAACTTATGAGCAACATAAAAGACATCAACATCTCTCTGGCAGTACTTGAACATGTTAATAATTTCTGATGCTGTAACTGGGTTTTCATTTATTTTAAATTGGTATTCACCCCCACCAATGAATGCTGATAACAGCATTAAAATGAAAATAAATAAATAAAAATGGGACAAAAAGAAATCGAGGGACATTTAGAATAGAAAGAAATTTGCGATTAATTGCGATTAATTATGAGTTAACTACGGCAAAAATGCGATTAATCGCGATTAAATATTTTAATCGCTTGACAGCACTAGCTTTAATGTGTTCAGTAGGTTGCTGACCATACTAGGTAGTTTGAGCTTTGTCTGTTGTTTGTTTACCTTGCTAGCGAGAGCTTATACCATCAGGATTTCATCCAATTTTTTTTTTCAAATCCTACACCCCTCCTTCCATTTACAGCTTATGCCTATATTGGGGGGAAATGAAAATTAGGGTGCATTTCTCGTACAAAAGTGCCTATTATATATTATATGGAATGTATGAAAAAATATTTAACCTTGATAAGTGATATCTGTTTTGAAAACAGCAGGTCTCAGGATCTCAGAAAACATAAATTAAAGACAACCTATGCAGGATCCGGTGGCGTCATCCAGTAAGCTAACAACCAAACAAAGCAGTTATTAAGCGTTTCTGCCAATAATCCTCCATTTAGAATTGCATAGTCAATGGTGATCGCCGCTAACAAAATGTATCGACAGTTGAATGCGCTGAGAAGTCACAAATCGCGTTGTAATTCAAACAGTAAACTCTAGCTAAGTCACGTGACCTAGCTTGCTTGCTAACCAAAACTTATGATAGCCGGGACGCGCTCCCTGATCTTGCATAGACGGTATCTGCCTCTAGGAGGGTCGGACAATCTCGTGAAGGGGCTCGTTTTACTCCGGAACATGTCATTTATCAAGTCTAGTGAGTTCTAGGCAATTTACATAAAGGTGTAATGAATAGGAAACGTCGAAATTTTACCTAAATGTTGCATGTGGTGGCTTTAAGACAGCTTCCACCCCCCTCCTCCCTTTGATTTCCATTTATAGATCATTTGGTACTGGTGACTTTGGCATAGCCAATGCATTTGAGCCTGAGACACTATGAAGAAACAAATCTACCCTTTAAAGTATATCTTTTCCAAAAGCATACTCCCACAGGGTGTCATATAATATCAATTGAGACACGTCCCACCCTCTTAATCTTTTCACTACCCATCAATACAACAATTTGTATTAGTCTTATGGGTACAGTATAGCTCATATGCATACTACAATTAATTTTCAGAAAAACTTGCAATACAAAAAATGCTACTTTTCATGGATACTTTCACTGTTTTATTTTTATTGGACTAAAGGAAGAAAATAGCCCCATTGAGATGTAGGCCTATTGTTTTATATTGAACAATGAAAAATGGTGAAAAAATGGTGGCCATATTGAAATTTTGCGTGGACACAAGAGTGTGTCACAGTGAGCATCTGTTCCAATTTTCATGCTTGTTTCACAAACTGAAGTATTTTTCCACTTATCTGCTCTACTAACAAGCCTATAAATGGTTTGTTTAGCCTGCTTTCATTCAATGCAACAACACGGGTAGGAAACATGTCAAACGAAAAACTATGTTGGAAACTATCTATTTCAAACAACATTGCAACTTCAACTCTCACTATGGGCCATTTGCACAAAAACGTCTCCATGCAGGCTGCTACTGCACTGGATGCTATGTGTCACGATCTCTGATTCACTTGCATACATGTACATGAATGGACTACACATATCGGGGAAAACGTGTTTACTACTAGTTGATAGAATTGTCTGAAACTTATACAGTTCATAGATCTTATGATTACGATGCTATCCATACACCTAAAGGGTGTGGTTGTTACAGCGCCACCATTGGGCAAGTAGGTGACACCAGTACAAAAATTGGCATTAAAGGAAAAATCCGGTGTTCTAAGCTTCCTACGACCATTTTCGCTTCATAAGGAGTGCATACGTTGAGTTGAAATTAAAATCACGTCAATCGGATCAGACTTTGACCTCGACTTTGACTTCTACTTCGACCGACTTCCTCGACCTTCACTTTAACTTCCTCTTCTTCTTCAACTTCCTCTACTTCTTTGACTTTGACCTCGATTTCAACTTCTTCTACTTCGACTTATTCTACGCCTTCTTCGACTTCCTCAACCTCGACTTCTTCTTCTTCGACCTTGACTTCTTCGACTTTGAGCTTGACCTTTGGCTTTGATTTCTTCAACTTCGACTTCGGCCCAGTCCCATTTCTCTTCCCGTAACACTCGCACTTGTTTTCGAGTGCCCTCCAAAGTGAGACACCCCTTGGTTGTGTAGTGAGAAGTGCAGAGGATGTAATTCTTCTACAAAACGGGACAGCACGTCTTTACCTGTTTTACACATCTATCTTTAAGACCGAATGGATATAAGGCTCTAAACCAAGGCAAACTGTTCAAAAGCCGTCATCCATAAATTATAATCAACCTAACTTGAAATCACCTACATGAAGACCAACTTGGAAAAAATGGAAACTAATTAACCTTAGCCTATGGGGAAAGGTTAATACTGTTAAAATCATGGTAGCTCCTCAGGTAAATTATGTTTCTATGACAGTTCCAGATTCTTTCTTTAAACAGTATCATCAAATAATTAGACATTTTCTTTGGAATGGAAAGAAGCCCCGTTTAAAACTTGATAAGTTGTTTACTACTAGGAACTAGGATTGGGTTTACCTAATGTGGAGTTATACAATCTATCTTTTGAAGTGTTCAAACTCTCTAAGCATTGGTGTAAAGACAATTCAAATCTGAGTTGGATGGACATAGAGAGACAGTTGATGTTTCCTTTTGGGCCAATTGAGGGAAGGCAGCGTCTGCCAGAATCACATATGGCAGCTCCCCGACGTCTTTCGCACCAAGGATATTTTCAGTTCGCAAAAATGCCTCCATCACTGCTCCTCCCGTAATCCCCTAGCTGGACTGCCAAAAACTTGAGCCATGAGAACGATAGAAAAAGATCTTTTGTTGTTAAAAAAAATTGACTGCCTGTATTGGCCGGTGCAAAAATGTGTATACCATCCAGAGCTCCTGTAGACGAATCCGAGGAAACTACCGGAAGTAAGCAGGCGCCATTGTTGAGCTACCCAGATCGCCAATCTGTCCATAAGAATAACGTGGTAGCACACCATAAAATGGCATGATTTACGAGATTCATTACTACCTGTGTAATGTCAGAGTATTTCATGGTCTTTGCTGTTGTCATTGACTGTGCATTGTCAAAATGTTTTGTTTACAGTCCAACAATGGCTTCGCCACAAGATGGCAGCCTACACAAAATGCTCGTTGGATTCGTCTATACCAGGGGTCGGCAACCCAAAATGTTCAAAGAGCCATATTGGCCCAAAAAAACAAAAAACATACCTGTATGGAGCCGCAAAAATCTAAAAGCCTTAGGCAGGGTTCCCACTAGGGTTGGGACATGATTTTCGAATATTCGAAAATCGACAGTGCGTTCGAATATCGAATAGTTAAATCGAATACTGTTTCAGCCATATCATCATAAAAATAACAAAAACCGTTTTGAAAAAGACGTTTCCTAACCAATGTTTCATGCAACGCGCAATTTAGCCTGAAGGTGCCGCTAACAATAAACCTACCTGTAGCCTACAGCGGTAGTAGCAGTCCTATACAATAACAGGCGGCCAAGGAACAGAAATACCCCCGTTTGGCAAAGTTAGCGAGAGCTTGCTTGAGTGTGCCTGCGACGTCAGTGCCATCGGAGCGAGTAGCCTATTCTCCGCAGCTGGATTAATTGTCAATAGACTGCGCAACCGCCTCCATCCTGAGCATGTGGACATGTTATTTTTTTTAAAACAAACATTTGCTGTTCAATTGTTGTCATTATAATTCCAGCCTATTAGGCTACTGGTAAATATTGTAGCCGTCCAGGCAGTTCATTCAGGCCGTTTCAGTTGCGCAAAGAAGGAAGCCGTTTATTTTCTGAACTTTCCGATTTTCGAATAATATTCGAATATTCGAATACTTGTCATCGATTTTCGAATAGTGTTTTTACCCAAAATTCCCATCCCTAGTTCCCACGCGCCCTGGAAAACCTGAAATTTTAGAGATGGCCTTTCCAGTCATTGAAAACACCTGGAAATTGGCTAAAATGTTAAAATGTCCTGGAAAAATTCTGTACTGACCTGGAAAATTATAATTCAATTTAGCCACTCATTCAGATTCGGAGACACCTTGCTGCTTTTTGATAAGCTAGGGAGAAACATTTGTCTGGTTTGTCTGTCTGTTTGTCTGTCTGTCTGTCTGTCTGTTTGTTTGTTTGTTTGTCTGTCTGTCAGCAGGATAACTCGAAGAGTACTGCGCGGATTTGGATGAAATTTTCGGATAATGTGTATATTGGGACAAGCAAGGACTGATTTGATTTTGGTGCCAATCCGTAATCCAAAACATGATCTGGAATTTATTTTTGTGTCTGTGACCACATTGCCTTGGCGGTCTGCACTCTCTGAGCGCTTTTCTAGTTACCATCTTGAGCTGGCTTAGTGGCTAGATTGGCCAAAAAAATGTTTTTTTATATTTTACTGTAGTTGGTTTGACCAAATGTTAATTCTAGCTAGTTTTACCATGTCCCCTCACTCACCTGCCAAGGGAAGGTCGCTTTAATTCAAGGTTAGCTCTGTTGCACGCATCTGCTGAGTGCACTAGATAGTGAGTAGAAGAAAAGAATCTGGCCAAGGCAATGTGGTCACAGACACAATGTAAATTCCAGATGGGGTTCTGAGTCACCTATCAACACCAAAATTGAATCAGTTTTTACAGTACGTTTACATGTCCCAATATACAGGTTGCCCAAAATTTCAATCCAAATCCGTGCGGTACTTTTCACATTATGTTGTACACACAAACACACAAGTGGACAACCAGTTTGCATTGAGTCAATAGCACCTAATATCTTTCTTTTGTTTTGAATGTTGTATGGTCTGTTGACTCAATGTTTGCGTTCGGTTCGGGCTATGTTATTTCAAATTCTTTAATTCCACTTGCTATCTAGTGCAGTCAGCAAACTTGTACAACAGTGCTATGCTGGAATTAGGCCTACACCAAATCTTGACTTTAAAGACTCTCATGACTGTTAGACTCTCATTCTAAACATGAATTTGCTCACTACGCCCATCACCACTGGACAGTCAGTCATACCTCTTTCTAATGCATATGTATAGCGACAAAGGAAATTGTATTAGCATGTTCTTGTATCGCTTCGAGAATTGGTGTATTGTTGTTCCGATAACATTAGTCTACACCTCGATCCGCGTCCTTGAATTTGAGGGGAAAAACCTTGAAATGTCCTGGGAAAGTCCTTAAATTTGATGTTGAAGAAAGAGTGGGAACCCTGTTTAAGGAATTTATGTTAATCTCAATATAAAAGTGAGAGAATTATCCCTCTTTAGGGACCGCTTGGTAGGAAGGACCACCAAAGGAAAATAGGGGAGGGTTGTGTTTTTTCATCATTGATAAGGGAAGGGTCACCCCATCTTTTTTTAGTCTGAGGGCAAGGGTCACCCAACCTTTATTTCCATGAAAACATTAAAATTTCAAGTGGATTGTTTGGTGCACATGTTTCCATGTAGTTCAGTCTCGACCCCCTCCTCCCCCATCTGGCAAGCAGATCGGTCTGACCCAAAAAATGTGACTCTCTTGCGCAAAAACCAGTTTTGAAGGTTTGTTGAGAAGGTGTATCCATTTAGCATTGTACTAACTTAGCTGTCCTATCAATGCAAATCAGTGCTAATTGGCTTATACAGTAAACAACAGCAAGCAAATAATGCCTTATTTTAACCACTTCCCCTCGTTTTTAGACCTAACACTCGGTTTTGTGTAGTGTAGTGTGTCCCAATACTCTCCAGACCAGTGCACTTTCAGCCCTTCAAATTGCCCCTTCAAATGGAGGGAGGTCGGGTGCAGACTTCGAATGAAGTGAGGATGTAATTACCCACAATTCTTTGCAATCAGCTAAACAGAAAGATGGCGACCAGCTCTGGATAAGAACTTCAGAAATATAGCTATACTATTGCAATTAAGCATGTATACATTTTTTAATGTCGGAAATTCTTAGTTTGATGTAAATTCAGTTGAATTCCGCACTGGTGTGTTAAAACATGACTATTGAAAAGATGGATATTTTTCAAAGTGCGCAAAACTTTCACTAGAATTACAAGACCTTCTCATGTGGGTGATTTTCTTTTAACGATAGACATGTAAAACAGGTGAAGGCATTTTTACACTTTGTAGGGGAAGATCTGCACTTCTCACTACACAGTTGAGGGGTGTCTCACTTTGGAGGGCACTCGGAA
Source organism: Sardinella longiceps (assembly GCA_027497455.2). Lineage (NCBI taxonomy): Eukaryota > Metazoa > Chordata > Actinopteri > Clupeiformes > Clupeidae > Sardinella > Sardinella longiceps. Next base: position 33,227,863 of record JAODXP020000023.1, on the reverse strand, counting down.
ATAAATCCTAGTGTTAAGGGAAGAGAAATGGGGCCTTATACTTGGGGTTTAGACATATTTGCCCAATTTATGTAGACAATATTCAACAACTCTTTACATATAAATGTATGTACAGCTCACAAAAGGCTTTCCCCCTAAACATTTACCCCTAAGGTAAATGGGCCTTTTTAGAGAGCCATTTTGTGTTCTATTTTGCTGGAATGTCTTCTTTAGGAAAGTACTTTCACCCATTTCCAGACTTCTTCTATTCTGTATTTTCTTGCCTTAAATAATGGCAAATAATGTATTCATTAATGCCTTTACCAGGGGTGTCAATGATATTAGAGCTTAATATGAAAATATGTTTTTTCCTCAGATTTCATAGCTGAAATTTCCTTACTGAGTCATTTACTGTAAGGCACTACAGTTAGGTACACTGTATTTTTCATTTACTCTTTTTGAATGTACTGGTTTGATGAATTTTGCTCTTTAAATTTTGCTCTCACTTTCAATGATGCTGTGACCTAGAGTAACAACACTACACTTGTATTATTGCAAATAAACTAAAACAAAATAAAATAAGAATGAAAGGAAAGATTGACTGCGAGCTCAGAAAATGTATGAGGAACTTTGGCCATGGAACAAGCTCTTATTTGACCAAGAGCACCAAGGATATTATTCAGGCATTGTTGAAATAGGCTAAGCCTTAAAGTAGTTTTACAGTACACCAGAGTGGGAAGAGAAGGATATCACATCAATATAAAATTATAGATCAAGTTAGCCAATCTGACAGACTTAACATATCCATGGTTGGAAGAGAGGTGAAAAGGATTGCAAGGACTGGGAGGAAAAAAGAGGGATTGTTCTGCTTTAGATGACAGTTAGCTGCGTACATCAACTTCTCTGTGTCTTGCGGTGTCAGGCTCCAGTTGCACTGTTTTGTTCCCGAGCAGAGACTGATGACAATGGCTTCTGTGTGTGTGGAGACTATGTGGGCAGTGATGTGCGTGTGTGAGAGCATGCATGCAGTTGAGTTCAGAGCATCTATAGCATTTGCACCCACCATCAGCTACATTAATATGGATCAACTATGACATTCTTTCAATACCATCTGAGTGCATATTTTTCTAAGCATATTTATGACTTACAGAATACATTCTTTTTGTGTCTTTGATTCACTTGTCTTACACATCAATTTAAACTTGCCATTAATTGAAAATATTGAATGTTAAGGTATAGCTACGGTATTACTGTTCAGACATGTTTAAATGATTTCTTTGGTATTATCCAGAAAGGAAGGATAACAACCCAATAGATAAGCCCATGTTCATTTTTCACAACTATCTGAGACCATCTATCCAAATCTGAAGTGAATTGAATAGGAAGCCTTCCCCTACTCCTGGGAATAAAGTATCAATAAGAAATTGTGATTTGTCTGACACTAAAATGATTTGTTCAGGATACCTTTTCTAATGTGTGAATGACAATTACACCTTATTTGAATCAATTAAGAACAATACCGTTACTATAAAGTCAATTACTTTTTAAATTAATAATACTAAATAATTGGATTATTGCATTCTCTCACCCTAAAGTAGTGACTTTTAAAAAAAGACTTAACTGGGGCAATATTGTATAGTTAAGTTAAGATGGACAGTGGTTTGTTTACATCATTGGACATTCTGTTTGTGTCTTCATCAGTTGTTGAGAGAATATCTGCAGTTACTGTTATTCTTCAAAAGATGCCTGCTTTAAGCCTATATTGCTAGGCTATATGTGCTAGCCTTTACATACTATATGTGCTCACTTAGTTCCTATCATAACATTTGTGTCGTCTAGAAGAACCAGATTGCTATTAGTCTTATCATTTGTTGTCTGGTGACAGTGGCATTCTTTGTGGAGCAGACAGTGCAGGTCACAAATTTATCAATGGCTGGCTGCAAGGCTTGAACAATGCCTGAGCTCTCAGTAGAAGATGGGTGGAGTGGTAAAAACAGCAGAGGAATGGGTGGAGGGCTGGTCGCTTGACCCTTACTGGACACAGTACAGAGAGTGAAGGATTTGCCTTGACATACATATGAGGACTAGAATCAGATAGCAAGGAGGGCCTATGATAACTGCTCATACGTAAGCCCTGGTAAGTCTCAGTCTTTTTATTTAATTTTAACGGCTGCTAAATACTAACAAGTTACAGTATTTCCAATTTGAGCACAGATTAAACCTATGTCTTGCCTGAATTATGAAGCTTGCCTGAATTATGCACTCTCTCAGAAAGACAAATGACATTGAAGTTATTTTTTTAATCAATAGAATTTAAGAAGTGCCTTTAATTACATTGATTGGTTTAACCACAAACAGCATTTTTTGTGATGTTGCTAAATTTGTTGAATATAAATGAAATGTTAACTGGCCTCCAATAGAACTATGAAGTAATGGCTGAATTGAAATGGCAAAACAAAATGTTCTCACTGTTAAAATTCTGTCAATACAAAAAAGGCTTGCTCAATCAAACCCCATCAGATGAGAAGGGGCATTGAAAGCAAAGGTGTTGAGTAAGGGAATTTGAAAATCATGTGTATGTTTTTGTGTGTTTACTCTCTCAGTATAACTACTGGGTTGTAACAGTAATTTTGAGTGCATTATCTTTTTGGTGGTGAATCATGTGACACTTGATGAAAGGCAAGCCTTATTCAGCCTACTTTCAGGCTACTTTACTATTAAGCTGAAATTGATAGAATGTAACAAATGAAACAGAATACTCAATTAAAAAAAAAAACACTCACAAGACCATTTTGATAAAAATAGCTTTTATATTCAGATACCTGAACCAAGCACAAACATTGTGTGTGTGTGTGTGTGTGTGTGTGTGTGCGCGCGCGCGCGTGTGTGCATGCGCATGTGTGTGGCCACCCCAGTGTGGTTGGAGTTGCTGTGGACCATCTGGTATTTCATGTCCATCTTGCTTGTGTGTGAGTATGGCCACTGGAGCACGTGTCTCAAGAAAACAGCCACACAAGCTGTGAGAGAGTCTGTTCCGGAAAAAAACCCTGCTCTTGCCTCCCACAAAGGACCTTTTATTCAGCTAAGATAATTCATTCTGTTCTTCTTACAGGGAAACAAAAGTGCACTTTATTATACTGTATTGTATTTGCATAGGCCTATTATATTTACACAAATATTGCAAACATAATTTTAATTTTAATAATTTTAATTTTAAAATATACTTGTTGGAATTAGAAGAAGAAATCATTTTTATTTTGAGTAACTTTGCATCTACTAAGTAAAATTGTCAAATTAGTAAAGTAAAAATTAGGCACAGTAAATTTTTTAACATTGAACACATATTGATTATTGATCTTTCACAGCAAATAAAGCCGACACTGTGTCCATGCATGAATACGCACAATAAACTACTATGTATACAGTACAGACCAAAAGTTTGGATTTCCAGGACAATTTATATCGTAGATTCTCACTAAAGGCATCAAAACTGTGAATGAACACATATGAAATTATGTACTTAATAAAAAAGTGTGAGATTATGACAAACTTTTGGACCTGAACCCGATCAAGATGGTTTGGGGGGGGCTGGACCGCAAGTGAAGGCAAAACAGCCGACAAGTTCTTAGCATCTCTGGGAATGAATAACTGTTCAAGACAGTTGGAAAACCATTTCAGGTGACTACCTCTTGAAGCTCATCCAAAAAATAAAAAGAGGACAAAGCAGTTATCAAAACAAAAAACGGATACTTCGATGAAACAAGAATATAAAACATGTTTTCATTTATTTCACACTTTCTTTTATTAAGTACATAATGCCACGTGTTCATTCATAAGTTTGTTTATTTTGTAGATTGTCACTGAAGGCAACAGTCATGAAAATAAAGTAAATAATTTAATGGGAAAGTGTGTCCAAACTTTTGGTCTGTACTGTATTTCAAAGGCTTCATTAGGAATACATTTAGCTGTGAATAAAACTCCCCCAAAAAACTGCATGCATCATCATAGATTTAAGTAGCCTACGCACCATATCGGGCCATAACGTGGTGCAAGAAGCTATAAACTCAAAAGTCACAAGAACTTCAAAGATCAAAGTGCTGACAGACATTTTAGCCATTTTGGATATGAACCTATAAACCTAAGCTCTCCACCCCTGCATTTTGGACATTGTCAGGCTTCATTAACATAGAATCAATCTGTCTCCATTGCTGGCTATTTGCCAGCACAAAACAGCCTCTTGTGTGAACCTGCTACCTGTCTGGCTTGTCAGGCCCTAGACCTGAAGAACACATGAAATTGACCATTCTTCTTTGCCGAATCTATTGTCCATATTCCACGATCATCCCTTTTATGAGCCAAATTTTCACTCATGCAATCATTTTTTTGGATCAGTCTCAGTAGTTTCGCCGCAAAACAATGTACTGTACAGTACATTGTCTCAGTAGTTTCGCCGCGAGACAATGTACTGTATTTGAGCGCTCTACAAATAAAATTGAATTGAATTGAATTGATTTGATTTTCAGAGTGCATATTGTAGAGTATATGGGGTAAGGAGCAGTGATGAACCTTTCCTGCCCACCAAATCCTGTCACACCTTGCCATGTTATTTCACATCCTAAGGGTGTAAGCTTACAGAAAATATACGGGATGTAGGGTGAATTAGTTTCCCCTTCATGCTTCAGAGATCAAAATGTAGTTGTACCTATTTCCCCTCAAAATCCACAACCAATCCCATTGATTTCAATGGGAATTTAACATTATTCCCATATATTCCGTCACAAAGACATCTGGGCAAATGCAAACAAGGATTTTCTGACTCAGTATGTAATTACCTTTCCAAAAAAATGGATATAATCCCCAAAAAATTCCGACAAAATGACATAAGGAACTGGACTAAAAGCTGGAATACTGAGAACAGCCATGACACGATTCCTCAATGCTTCATTCTCTCAGAGGCTAGGCAATTTTTATTCATATAGCGCACTTCATACACAGAGGAATGTCAATGTGCTGTCCAAAGATAAAAGCAAAGCACAATAGGTGGTAGAAAGTAAAAGTACACACAAAGATAAAGCAGAGCAGAAATAGCATCAATAAGAGCATAAAATGTTAATAAAAATAAGAATGCAAGAAAAGAAAATAATAATAATAATAATAATAATAATAATAATTATTATTATTATTATTATTATTATTATTAATTACAACAATAATAATAATAATAATAAGTATTAATATAAAATATTGAAATTATGAAAATATATTTGATAGAAATTGTGGTGGGTCGTATGCTGCGTTAACCCTCTTATCGGGCGATAAATCAATTAACGGCAATAATCTATTCTCAAAGTTGTGTCTATTGCCTCGCGAAAGAATCAAGTTCCACTTGATGGCATACCAAATGCATACTGTATATCGCTGAGAATCCGGGTTTTGCATTACCAACAACTCATGTAGGTAGTGATGAGAATCGTCAAGCAGTAAAAGTGCAGGCTGCCCAAAACTGGAGGAGTGAACACCAGCCCCATTGCCACATCACAAAGTAGGCTAGCTTTTGCTAAAACCTTATCCTTTTATTGTATGTTCTCAAAATTAACTCAGGCCGTGTTAAATTGGGTCAGTAATTATCTAGCTAAGCAATTAAAATATACAGGTAGGTTTTTAAATGAACAATATGGATGCCTATCACATATTACCGTAATTTCCCGACTATTAGCTGCGGCTTATACATTGATTTTGCTAAATTTCTTCCGCTATGAGGTTAAAACAGGGGGGCAGTTAACATGGTGTTAATGTGGTTTTGTTTTTTTTAACTTGCATAAAACACTGTCCTGCGGCTTATACACAATGCGGCTTATATGCGGGAAATTACTGTATTAATAACAACATAGCACATAATAAACTAGCCTAGCTACAAACAAAACATTTCCATAGGATTGTAAATTATTGTTGGCCAAGCAGCAAAGCTGCTGGACACCTTAGTGCTTCTATGTTTTCTTATTATTCTGCTCACTGGGCGTCTATGGCAGCCCATGCTTCAATTTGGCACAGTCATTGGGCATACTTGATCGTTCTGACCGAGTTTCATGGTAGCTGAACATACTGTCTAGTGCCACCAGCAGGTCAGAGTTGGAATGCAAATTTTCAACTTTTGACTCATGTGAGCAATTTTGGAACAACCAAATGCTTGGACCAAGCCCATTCCAACACACTCAGAGATGTCCCTTTCCGCCATATTAGAATGCTGCCATCTTGGATTGCGTGGAAAGGGAAACTAAATTTTCAGCACATACTTTGTCCAAATTTGATGAAACTTGATGCACGTATTCTTCAGACCATGCCTGAAAAAAACGTATCCATTGTTTTGTTTGAAAGTCAAAGGAAGTGACCTCATATCTCGGAATAACATTGACACATTGCAATCAAACTTGGTATATGGACTCCTGACCTTGTCCTGACCACGCAGTATTAAATTTGATGCTCTGTAGCACTCCTGGTGGTCAAACATTATATCTCAGAAACACTTTGTGTTTAAGTGAGGGGGCTGGGCTGCAAGTGGGGGGATGGGCTTTTGCTGCTTATATTTTATATTGCATCTGTGACCACATTGCCTGTACTCTTGCTATTTTATGTGCCAGAAAAAGACGGTTCACTCTGTCCTATTCTTGACCTCAGAGTGTTGAACAGACATTTAAGATGTTACCACTTCAAAATGTTAAATTTCAGCACTTCATCTCGCTCAGTGCAGAGGCGTAGGCAGACCTGCAGAATTCCCATATTTAACATGCATTAAAGTTTACGGTTTCCCTAACCGTTTTGCGAGACAATATTAAAGGAATTAACCGGAGTGAATTAACACGTAACCCTGCTGTTTTATAGTGTTAAGCCTTATTGTTAGTTAGTTAGTTAGTTTATTGTCCTTTTTCACAGTTTCCTTTCTGCATTTGATGTTACATACAGTAAGTATGGGTTTAAGACACACATACATAGGCATATACAAAAACACATAAGAGGGAAACATACAATTGTGTAGGGGGCATGCACATAGGACAGCACAAGAAAAGACATATAAGACAACAAGCACATTTGTATCAGGGCATACAAAACATACACTGAGGCCAAACACATTTGTATGGGTTGGTATGGGCACATGGAAAATGGAGCATATTACAGAGGTGGTTTGGTCTTGTTGAGGATGGAGATGGCTGAGGGGATGAGGCTTCTACTGTAGCGTGCTTTGTTGCATCTGATGCTGCTGAAACGTTTACCAGATGGCAGGAGTTGGAATAGGTGATTGAGTGGGTGAGTGGTGTCTTGTGCTATTGTATGTGCTATTCGTGTTATGGCTTTGGTGTTGACTTCTTGCAGGTTTGGAGTTTGTAACCTGATTATTTTTGTGGCGGTGTGGGTAACCTGGGTGAGTTTGTCGTGGTTTTTAACTGTGAGCATGTTGAAGAAACAGGTGGAACAGTATAGCAGAATGGGTTGTACAATGCTTGTGTATAATAGTAGCAGTAGGTGAGGTGCAACATGAAGTCCTTTAAGTTTTCTTATGGCTGACAGTCTCTGATTTCCTTTTTTCTGGATGTCTGTGGTGTGGTGGTCAAAGGTGAGTTTGGTGTCTATGTTAGTCCAAGGTACTTGAAGTGATCCACTGTCTGTACTGATTTGTTTGTGATTATGATGGGAAGATTAGTTTGCGTGTTTCCAAATACCATTTCTTTTGTGTGCACCAGTTTGTAAAGTGAGAGACTGTATTGAGATATGTCTGTGTTGACTGAGTGTCTGTGATGAGTCCTACAATGGCTGTGTCATCGGCATATTTGAGGAAGATGGTGCTGGGTGAGGGGCTGGTGCAGTCATTTGTGTACAGTGTGTATAAGAACGGGCTTAAGACGCAGGCCTGCGGGGCTCCAGTGTTGGTGGTGGTATTGATAACCACCAGTGACCGAATCGCCAGCTAACGCTAATCGTTTAGGTTTCATTTTGACATACCCCATTCTGTTAGCCTGACACGCCAGACTATATCATAAGAATGTATAGTGAAGACCACTGATAGACTGTACCGCAATGGAGGGGCGGGTGATTGCGTTGTCTTTCAAACTGCCTCTCCACGTAATAGGCTAGCGTTCCGGCCACTGGTACCAGCTGGTATATCAAACTTTTTCCTGTAGCCCGTCGGTAACACGGCAAAGACATCTTTTTCAAAACGAAAAACTTCAGTGCACTTTCTTGTTTCACTTTCAAAGAAAACGACAAGTGCAATTCGTCCAAAACAAAAGCCAAAGACGATTCTGCTCTGATTTGAGCAGGGCTGTCGTCATCGTACAAAGCCCGCCTTACGATTTCCTGTACACATACTGCGCTGTGATTGGTTATCCGCCGCCAGAGGAAGGATACAACGGGTTTCTATCAGTGGCCTCTAGACGTACCTGCTGTGCAAATTAAAATTTGCTACCGCTAGGGGTACGTCTAGAGTTCTAGGCTACCATTCTGTTACCGTTAGCTGCAATTTTGCTATCTTGATCTGTGTGCACAAAATTTGTTCATTGTTGTGGCTATCAATAGTGTGTAGCACCATAAAACAGCAAAGCTAGTGTTGATATAATATTATGAAAGAATTTCCAAGCGTTTATATATTTTAGCGCCGACTGTCGTAACAACAGATTGATGGACAAAGAGACAGAGGTGAAGTTTGTCGGTCTGTAATGACTGGTTTATTCCCTATACTGCAAATGTTACGGGCTAACCACAGGAAACAGGAGGTGTCTCTAAAACACAGCAAACCCCTCGAACTAAATAAATAACTAGTAGGCCTACTAATATACTATCAATCACACTGCAACACGTACCACTCCCAATTGATTTCTGTCAGCTCTGCCTAAACTTGTTTACAGTTTTTTCTGAATGCTAAAACACTAATAATTAGAGATACATACGGAATTTTAGGGCCGATAACCGATAATTAATCATTGGTTAACTGTGGCCGATACTGATACAATAACTGATATTTTTAAATATACAAATAAAGGGTATTGTACTGTGGGATATGCAATATTCATTCCCTCCACTAGCTGGAGACAGGGGTTACTCAATAATGAGTTGGATATCTAGCTAAGTTACAGAAGATGGATGAAAAAAAGGTTACTTCTCACATGTACCACAAGAAAGCTCATTTAAAATTGTCAAAAGCTCATTTAAGAAAGCTCATTAAAAATTGCCTACATAGACAGGACAGGCTCCGGTTGGGGTTTTAGTTTTTTTTTTGCCAGTCCACGATTTTGGTATCCATAAATCCAAATAAACTAATACTGAAATACAAGGTCTGTATTGTATCCTGTTATGTTGTGGCTGTAGTTTGCATTCTCATAACAGTTAACTTTCACCCTCTTGGCTAGCTAACATGAATGTTAGCAAAGTATCTTCTAATTACAGTTTTGTCACAATTTTTGAAACCTTTGGCTATTTTTTGCAAAATTCTTCACACAAATCACAAAATCTTTCACCCTATTTTCAAAACGTCCTAGATTACTTGCAAAAGCAAACACTTTTTGCTAAAGTGTGAACACGTTTTCAAAATGGTATTTTTGTACACAACAGTACACACAACCCATAAAATTAGTAAGCACACAAAGCACCAACTGAACACTGATAGTAAGAATGGAACACACATCTGGCTTTTGCTTTCTCTGCACAAGGTAGTCAGTCAGTTTGAGGTCATACTTTTTGTCATGCATTACATGTAGTTCTTAGCCTAGAAATCTAGACGTACCCTAGCGGCGTCAAATTAATTTGCTCAGCCTGTACGTCTAGTAGCACGTCATAGGGAATTTGATTGGATAACGCCATTGGTTACATCTAATCACAATGCTCTATGTTTTTAGGGCGGGCTTCGCCGAACAAAACGGTCCTTTGAATTGGTGTTTACATCTTGTTTGTTCCTCCGATTGGACATAGGCGATCCTGTTGCGTCCAGAAGTAGTTTGAAAGATAACAGCTTTGTTCCGCCCGCGATTGAGTTCAGTCTATCCTTCGATGCCAGACTACACATTTCAATGATATAGGATGGCCTACCAGGCTATGTAGTTCTGTAAATACACAGGTATCCACAATGTCAATATTTTTAGTCAACATACAGTGATTTCACAAAGAGAGACAGAGAGAGAGAGAGAGAGAGAATAACTCAGTCGTTTCATCTCTTGGGGTCTGGCCACAAGTTTTAATTGACATCGCACGCTATGTCTTCAAATCAGATACGTTCTCGAGTGTCGTATCCAGTCCTGACATGACGCCTGGTCAATGTCACCACATGCGTCCTCCATTGCCTGTAAAACGGCTACATTTGTGAACATTTGTGAATATGTGATGTAAGGTGTCCAGGAATGCAATGATGTGTGCTGTGTTATATGGGCCCAGGGTTGCATGGTGGTGAACAACACCATTTTGACTTATTGCAGTACATACTGTAGAGTGATGTTGGTCCCACGTTGGCCTGGGACATTCACAATGGCACAGTGTCCAATGTTGTTCCTTCCACATCCTCTTGGTTTGGAGAGGCTGAAACCTGTCTCATCTACTAAAATCAGCTCATATGACCCATGGCATCTGCCTCTAGCTCCATCAGTCTCTGGAAAGGACAAAACATCAGCACAGCAGGCCCAAGCACAGCATTACAGAATGCACTTCCAGGTCCAGCACCAATAATACTATAGCTTACCTTATCATATTCATACCACACTTGTTTTATTCGTTCACGGTTTCTTTCAAAAGGGAAAGTATGCAACATATTGCAGAAATGCTCAAACTGTTTATGTCTGGAAAGGTGATGTCACCCCAATTCTGTGCTGTTGTATTTCATGGTCTTATGGAATTATTAGCAACAATGACCATATTAACTACATACAGTAAGTCTCCTGTTCTACAGTGAACATTCTTCCTCTTCCCCCAGCTGTTGGATGTCTAGCAATTCTATAAAGTAACAATTTCAGTATTTTTATGTGCATGGTTGTGTTTCTCATTAGAGTGTGGCAATGCTACAAAACTTTTTGCAAAGTGATTTTACTAACTGATTCTCATTTCGAAATATCCATCGATGCTTGCACTGTGTAGCGGCTCAAGTAAGGTGGAACCCGTTGGCCAGCTTCCCTCAGGGTCATTCCATGGCTGATGACATGTCATGGTCCACTGATATCCTCAGTAATGTGATTTTTTTAACAATATTAAACAGGAAAAAACTCCTATACTTGGAAAATATGGAAAAAATTATAAGAAGTAAAGTGGCTGAATTTATGAAATTCCGTATTTTGAAATCATACAAACTAAAATGGCATGGCTTTAAAATACATAGAGCTACCGAGCAAGTTTTTTGTATTTAATATATAGTATCCAAGTAGTATAGATGATTCCATGTGATTTAATTAAGGATGGTATGGTTTTTATCAAAATATGATGAGTTAAAAGTTGCTCTACCAAACGGTTGAGCAAACCTATAAAGGGTTAAATTTCACTTAGGGATCTATTATTGTCAAGCAACTTTCTTTAGCTTGTCCATTCACTTCCACATTAAATCCATCACCTTTTCCCCCCACATTGACTCCACCCACGTATTTTACTGGGCGTTTACTGGACTTGCCGTCTGTATCTATGGATTGGTGAGAATGAGGTTTTTTTAAGTGTCTGTAGGAGGAGCTCTAGAGGTAACAAACCATATACTTCTGTGGTATAACAAACTAAAGAAACACATTACTATCAGCCATGCTGTCCAATAACAAGGGTAAGGAGGGAACAGGGAAAGGAAAGAGTCAAGGAATTTGAGACTGTTGCAAAAAATGCCATGAATACAAGAATGTCTTGAGTAGGCTTCAGAGCCTGGAAACAAATGCCTGAATGCATATTCAAAGCTCCCTACGCCACACATTCATGCATTAAATCATGCCTTCATTTCTTTTTTGTTGCTTTCGACTCAACCAGTCCTCCGTATCTTTCCTCCTCAACCGAATTTCTACTGATAAAGAATATCTAATAAAACACATTGATAATATATGAGTCCATAATTATGTAATGCTTGTGAATGGTAGTGAGAATAAATGACTCCTCTTTAGCCAAGACTGTAAAACTAACTGTTAAGCTAGGCCTACACATTTAAGTTATTAATTTGTCTGACAAACTTAACTAGTCGTAACAAACTTAACTAGTTGCCACGTGTGAAAAACATCACTGATACCAGTGTCTGTCCATTAAATTTACATTGGAGGGAAATTTGGCAATTTGGCCACATTTAGACAAAACAGTGACAAACTGCACACTCAAATACTTTGGTACTTCAAAGTACTGGTAACTTTTTTGTGGAGTTGGAGTGTCCTGCCAGCTGAAGGGTTAGTTGCTAACTAGTTGGGATGCTAGCAATGACATCACTTGGTCATTGATGTAAACTAGCACTGCAGCATTATAATTATTTTGTGCCATTGCCATGGTCAGTGTTGGAGAGTAACGAGTTACATGTAATTTAATTACAAAGTAAAAGTAGCAGTAATCAGTTACAATTACTTTGAAAAAATGTGTAATTGAATTTCAGCTACTTCAAGAAATTTTCAAGATTACAGTTTCAGTTACAGCTCATATCTTCTGCAACATTTGCTATGTGTAGGCCTACTTCATGTGTACAATGTCCTCTATTTACAGCTAAATGTCACTACTACAGCTAAAAGGACTGTCTAGTATAATCGTTTATCCCATCATGTTGGCAACACCACTCACTTGTTACTGGCTCTACAGTGGTCTAAGCTGCAGCAGCAAGGAGGCCTGCACTGTCAGACAGAAACTAGAACCTATGGCCCATTGCTGGATATAAAAATTAGCTCTAGTGAGCAGGTGCACACATATTGTATGAGCAATCCCAAACAGATGCCTGTTTTTTCAGTGCTGTTCACCAAGTATTTTAACTATTTGCTTGTAGTGAAGTCTGACACTGCTGTGGCTATGTGGAGGGATTTTAAAAGGATTTTGGCTGCAGTCAGGGTTGAATAATATATGTGACTGTTAACACTGCCAGGATACAAAAACTCAAAATTGCTTGACAATTGAAAAATTTGTTCAAAATGTAGAAATGTAATCCAAAAGTAATTGAATGTAATTAGGCATTTTTAAGTAATCAAAAATAATTACACTACAATTGGGTTAACGCATTACATTTCTAAAGTAACTTACCCAACACTGGCCATGGTAAAGATACTGATGTCATTTTATTATAGCAGGTGGGATACAAGCAGACAGTAGAAGGAGGAAATAATGTGCCATGTGTTTAAAATAAAGTTCAATAGCATTTTGCTGGGCCATTCGGTAGCCTAGTACGCCCCGGAAATGGTATCTTGTGATCCATTGATGTACGGCATGGAAGATGATTAAGGAGGCTCTTTGGTCACGATATGGATGGACAAAACAGGAAAAGTGCATACTCAGAGTACATAATGAAGAAATGCCCAAAAAAAAAATCTGATTTGGACTGCAGTCTGAACAGTGTAAGGCCTTGGTTGTTTTGTCCTTCATGCACTGTCTCATAGTATGGCCTCTGAAACCCAGTTGGCACACCTCAGAGAGAAAAACAAAAACATTCGAACATTGATTCAGAGTAAGCTTTGTCTGTTTCAGTCCAGTTACTACTATCACATTTTTTACATTTGTTATGCTATTAAATGTCAGAATACAAAGGAAAACTATTTTTTTTAGTCTTTTTACACCAGTCCAAAAGTTTACTTAGACTTTTTTAGTTGTCATAGAATGCCCTTGAAATGGCTTCATTTGGGCTGGAAGTTTGAGGTATCTTTCCACAGAATTCTCACAATAGTTTGTTGAAGTTTTGGCTCATTCCTCTTCACAGAACTGGTGTAAATGGATCAGCTGTTTTCGGCCTAATTGCATGCATATGCCTTCTCAGTGCTTCAGTATATCCATGTAATTGTGTTGTGTCATGATGCCTGTTTTGTTAAGATCCTGGATCGCATTGTATCAGAGGGGGTTAACTAGCAGCAGCCAACAAGAGGGTTGATAAGTTTTTTGTAAGATGACATTTTATTTTGGAGTGGGCTCAAGGCATTTCCTGAAATACGTAGCCTATTCCAAGAACACACACTCACGCAAAAACCGTCAATTGCGGGGCTATTGAAAAAGTAATTTTAACAAATGAATGCTATTGCATTAATTTCAGCTTGTGCAAGCGATTTTTGAATTGTTTCATGATTTTTGAAGTATTATGTCTGTACCTTGCTAACAATTTTTGGGTCCTGGAACATTATCTGTTGGGGAAGAGAACGGTCCATGAAGGTTGCTTTGCACTAGGAAAGTTTTGCTTCTGGTTGCGTTGTTTGGTTGGGCGAACATTCACGCAACATTCTCTTAACATACTCCTAACCTAAGTAGCTTTAGTGACACTACCACTGTACTACAAAACCTTTTAATGACACTGTAAAATAATACATCATATTGTGAGTCACAAAATTAGGATGGCATAATAAGAAATAGGCAAAAATCAAGTTATTTTGATGATAATTTACACATAATCTCTAGCCTAGAACTCTAGACGCACTCTAGTGGTAGCAAATTGAATTTGCTCAACGGGTCCGTCTAGTGACGAGCCATAGCTCAGACCTCAATTGCGTCTGAACTGTTTCTGAGCTGTTTATACTGATGGTTGTATTCAGACTTTGTGGTGTTTAGCTAATCACAACGTTATATATGGACAGGGAGTTATTGGGCGGGCTTAGCGTTGTTTGAATCGCTTGCTAGTTGCTAGTCGCACTGATTAGTTTGAGCAGTTTTGCCCGGGGGTCTATCACTCGTCTCAAGACTATACATTCATGTTAGAGTCTGGCGTGTCAGGCTACATAATCTCTATACCATTATCAGTGGTTAAAGTGGGATTTGCCAGGTGGGGGAACCCTCATTTTTTGTGGCGCAGTATATATTAAAAAAACACCCGGATACAATATCGTTCAAAGTATCTCTCATTGTTTGACATTTAATGGTTTTAATTTGGCTCTTCTACACCATACATGGGTAATTTACGGCCCGGGTGTAACTAGACTATGTTTAATTGCAATCATCTAATGTGTGGCCCTCCGCTTGCTTTACCAAAGTTGGCCTTTGAGCTTCAAACTGTTGCCCACCATTCATCTACACTAGCTGTCAACACTGAACATTGCTGAACACCAAAATATGACACAACCTTGCTTTTTACAATTTAATGTCAGTCCAAAGTAAGATAATGGATCAATACAGAAAATAACTATGAACAAAACATGACAAGACAACCTCTAGAACACAAGGGTTGGCAAGATGAGCATTTCTAAAAGGCCTATGCTTTAACCTTAAAGTAGTTTCCATTTCTTACAGGTACTGCAACCTAGGGTTAGGGTTAGGGGGACGTGGGGTACCAGCTGCCAGGTCAATTTGCGGGAAGTTTTCACCATTGCCTGCGAAACTGCTAGGGCTTTACATTTTTTTAGGACGTGCAAGGCGTCACGCACACCCGCAAATCCCTCTTTTTCGTTAATGTACAGTGAGCACCATTGAAACCAGGGAAAGGTTCAAACCATGCTATTAGTTTTTTTATTCTCTTAGTTTAGCTAGCATGCTATATCTATAATGTTTACTGATGTGAGGCAGCTAATGTAGAGAAGCAAAAGCTCAAACAGCTCAAAAGATGGTGTCAGATTAGCCGGGCTCCGCCCTACTGGTGACGCAACGCCTTCTGCTCAGCTACACACAGCAGGGCCACGACCTCGTTCAAGTACATTCCCTGATCCCGCTACTTTTTCGGGAACCAATCAACTTTGAGCAGCTCCAACGGCTCTCAGTCCTGTTCAAGCAATTCCCTTCGCGTCACATACGTCAGAGGAAAGAGTGGTATGATTGGTTTGGCTTCGGCACAGCATTTTCTAACATCGACCAGTAGCAAACCGAGGCATTACAGGGAGGCGGGTCAACCATGCGTTTTGAGAAACGTTGTTATACGGGCTCTTGGTCAGACCAAAGTCTCGTAGAGCTTTGAAAGTCGATGGCAATCAGGCTAGTGTCAGATTACCCTGACATAGCCCACCCATAATACTGCTGTTCATCTGGGGTCGGTCTTCATGGGCGTGTTTACATCGGTAGAGAGACAACCGACCGTTAAGCGACCATTAAAATCAAACTAGAAGTGAATGACCCCCCCCCCAGCACTATAATTGCGTCAGGTTAAGGAACTTCCTTACCATGAATACGGATGAACAGCATTAAGCCCGGGTGTTGCCGGTCCGCACCGCACACGGGTCTTGAACCTGCCACCCCGCAAGCTACAAACTCCCGGCGTGGGAGTGGAACGCTCTAACCAACTGAGCTAAAAGCCTGAGCTTCTAACTCAGTGTGTTAGAAGCGCCCATGGAATTGGGTGATGAGGATTTACACGTACTACCACCGAGCTAGCTGACCTCCGTTACACTCACCCTCCAAATCCTCACTCCCATCCGGGTCACGGCACCAATGTAGCCGGTGGCGGTCCGCACCGCACAGAGGTCTTGAACCCGCCATCCCGCAAGCTACAAACTCCCGCCGTGGGAGTGGAACGCTCTAACCAAGTGAACTAAAAGCCTGAGCTTCTAACTCAGCGTGTTAGAAGCGCCCATGGAATTGGGTGATGAGGATTTACACGTACTAGCGCCGAGCTAGCTGGCCTCCGTTACACTGGCTATGTCAGGCCAGTGTAACGGAGGCCAGCCAAGTCAGTCAGATAGCCAACTTAAGGGAAATTACAAGTGCATGAAAATGGAAACTGACTTTCACAAATGTGTTTTAGAGCCTGTTTTATCAAACTTATAGTCAGATACTAGCTCTGACCGTGCTCATAGCTTCAGCAGATACAATAAACTTAACTTCTTCTTATCCCAGATCTGAGGCATACAGGACCATGAAGTGCTGGGAGCTCCTTCTGCTCATTTTCATTGCAATCAAAGGTATGAAATTCTGTGTGTATGTGTATGAATGTGAGTTTTGCAAATTTTATATATTGTATATATTTTGTTCCATATGTCTCAATTCAATTATCAGCTTTTTCAGAACTCTTAGATCCTAGAAGTAAATCTCCAGCCATTGAGAGCTCCAAATAGCATTGGGACAAAAACATAACAACAGTTTATAAGCACTGCAAAGGGATTTTTTTAATACTCTGCACTGACAAATTGCTTGCACTGCCGCTGAAAATAAAACCCTTTGCACTATGGCCCCCTGTGCATTTATATGCTAGGGGATGTTTGTTTTCCTACCTCTTGTTGCTTGCCTGTACGTATTGAGGTGTCCATTACTTGGCAAGATTGATAGGAAAGTTTTCGTATTTGATCATGATTAAAAGTATCTTGTTAACCTTGTTATGGATGTCATGGGTTGCTTGGATTTTTTGGGGGACTAATAATCTCTTCTACAGTAAAAGTTTCATAACAATGAAAGTACCATTTTAAGGTAAAAGGCCATACATATGCCTGCCATCTGTTTTTAGTCTTTTAGTGTTGTTTTTTTTAAACAAAATCCAAAAACATTTTGTACTGCACAATGACATTCCTTAGACACTGTTGTTTTAGCTCTTTTGTTTTAGCTCTTACAGACTTTCTCAAAAAGCATTCAATTGATGTGATTGATCTACCAACTCAACGTACTGTGTGAAGTTGTAATCATGATAAAATAGTCCTATAAAGCATTTCACTCTGGATTCAATCTTATATTGGGTAACAAGCCTTACTGGTCAGGAATCCTTTAAAATGTGAATTTGAGCTAGTCCATGCTTTCTCCACGTGTCAGCAAAATTTGGGCTTATTTGAGAACTTTTGATAACTAATTTTTAAGACATGGAGTAATGTATCTTTGACTAAAACTTACAGTTCTGTCCTCTTGTCTGTTATTCATTCCTTTCTTTTGTTTTCCCTACTTATTCTTGCCTTCTCAACCGATCCAAGATGTCACAACACAGTGGAATGTATGGATGCCACGGGATATCTCAGCCATGACCAACTCATGTGTAGTCATCCCTTGTTCATTTATGTACCCTCCGGGTATCAGGCCTTATCGTGGAGTACATGGAATATGGTATTTTGGCCAGCCATACCCACAGTTATTCCCCCCTGTAGTATTCAAATCTCGGACAGACATAGTGCACGAGAGTTACAGAGGCCGCACTAAACTATTGGGGGACCTGCACCAGAAGAACTGTACACTGAGGATCAACAACATTGGTCCTGAGCACTCTGGGAGATACTACTTTCGAGCAGATCTTGGTGGAGCCAACATTTACACATATCCAGATTTTTCAGAAGTAAAGGTTCTGGGTAAGTCATTTACAGTATTTATTGAAAAAATTTCTTTGTACAAGCCAATGGAAATCTGGCTGAGCCTGATTGCTGTGTTGCTACGTCAGTGCACCAGCCTGTTGTCCTAGTAATGTCACTATGGGCTACTGCTCAATTATCATAGCTGGTAAAAAAGGTAACACTTAAGATTAATGGTAATGGTAATGATAAACAGTCGCTTATTGGGCATTAGTAAAACTTGATACAATGATATTTAATATGCGTATTGTTCATTTGAAAAATATTAATTAAAATGAACATGAAAATCATTTACATAAATAATCACTAAACAATTATAAAATGTTTATGTATGTTGGTAAAACCCAACCAAAGCATTTCACTTCTGTCAATTATCTGAAAATAATAAGCTACTGTATTTATAAGTAACTTGAAATTAACTAATTATCAGCAAAGCATTACAATAGGCTTTAATGTGCATAACTTCTGAAACGATAAAATCTGGTTAAATGTCTATTAATCACTTGTTGATATTACTTAAAGGTATTATCCGGAGTGAATCAACACGTAGCCCTGCTGTTTTATAGTGCTAAGCGCTATTGATAGCCAGCTCAATGATCGAATCTTGTGCAACATAGACCGAGTTTGCAAAACGGTAGCTAAGACTAATAGAATGGGACATGTCAAAACCGTTTCGTTTTGACATGCCCCATTCTGTATTCTGTTACTACTCAAAATATCACAGATTATATGGTATTTTTTTAGCAACGTGGACATGGATTTTCAATCAAAAGTTAAAAGTATGAACACGTACGTCCCTAACGCTTCTCCTACTGAGAGCAGTTTTTACCTCCGACTCACTAGCATTTTGCTATTCTATTGAAGTGAATGCCCATTGATTCCATGAAGAGACTGCCATTCATTTTGCTCTTGCTCACACGCGCCCTCTCATTGCAGTAACCCCAGAGGTATTTTGAGAGTGAACATTCTCCCGTTATTACAATCTCTCTGAATGGGACCAACACTGTTATCATAAATTAGCTCCCATAGACACTAGTTCCACTTACTATCAGGTATTCTAAACAAGTGTCAATTTTAACCATGGGCTATAATGACGATCACATTTGAGATATCAAGCAGTTTTTTTCTAGTGACACATCGAAGAATATTTGGACAAAAAATGAAAAATTCGAGGACTATGTTGTTGAAATCAAGATTGTGGTGTTGAGTTGATATGCAATTGCCCTTTTATAATGTTTTCAATGTGTGTTTTAATGTGAATGTCATTTTTATTTGATGACTTGTGGTCAGTTGTAAGATTAATTGAAGAGATTTTACTGCCGAGATTTTCAAAATACTTTCTCCATGATACTCCATCTTCCAGGTGTTTCCTGCCATTTTGTTGGCTTCAGGTTATTCAATTTTTTTCAGAACTGATTTTCATTATACAGTAAATGCTTCAATTTCTTCTAGAGTTTTCTTCTAGAGTTTTCGAGAGCTTTTCGAGAAGGGGATATTCCACATTTTAAAAGATGGGTTATTCTCCTTCTTATCTGGAGTTAGGTAAAAACATTTTGGTCTCAGTGCAGTGCAGTGCAGTGCCCAGTGGGGGTGGTCAATGGCCACCTTGTCCCGAGTAGGGGTAAACAGTAGAGGCAGCCCTTCCCAGAAAAGCCTATGGGGAGTGATGATATGCCATGCACCATCCCTAACTATAGGAAATGTCAAAGAGGAAGGTTTTAAGTCTAGACTTAAAGGTATAAGGAGTGTCCGTTTTGCGAATGTAGAGTGGGATAGAATTCCATAAGAGTGGTACCTGATAGGAGAAAGCTCTTCTCCCGATAGTAGATTTAGTCACTTTTTCAAGGAGACCAGCATTTAGAGATCTCAAAGGTTTTACAGGACAATATGGGATTAGTAAATCTGTAATATATGCATGAGCTAGGCCATACCTCATGGGTCATGAGAAGGATTTTGAAATCAATTCGGCTTTTGACAGGAAGCCAGTGTACAGAATGGGGGAGATACTGTGTGCTCATATTTCCTGGTTCTAGTGAGTGTTCTAGCTGCTGCATTTTAATGCAGGTATGTCTGCATTTCGTAGGCGAATAAACAATGAAAAAGAAAAAAAGCTTTTTTCATTCATTTAGGTTTTACGTGGGATTCAGCACCCAGTTAAAAACATTGATTTATCAATAGGCTAGGTGATAGTATGAGCGTGTCTCCTCCACTTCACAAGTAGTCAAGGTAACAAATGCATGCTATACACTAGATAGAGCCCTCAATCTAGCCATTCACATACATACATAGGTCAAGAGTGGCGTGTTGGGTGATAGTCTGGGGGCAAGGTGTAGTTGGTCATGGTAGTGGGGTTTGTGTGCATATGCTGGGGGCCTAGGGGGCCAGTTGGCACGCAGGTCCTCCCCTCAACTCATTGCCGTATACCTGCGAGGGCCGGGTGGAACAGTGGCCATTCATGGGCGCCCAGGTCATCTGTTTAATCAGTCAGCCAATCAATTATTTTTATTATTCCACTTATTTCTAACCAAATAATTCTAACTCATCTCCTCTGAAACCCTCCCTCTCTGCGTTCCAGCTTTTCTCCTCCTGGCCCAACAGCAAGCCAGCCTTTCTCATATGCACACACACATACACACACACACACACACACACACACACACACACACACACACACAACCTCCCCACCCCAACACCACCTCATTCATATCCTCAGAGCTACCATCCGCATCTCATCTCATCTCATCTCAACCCTAGCCTGACACGTCAGACTATATCATAAGAATGTATAGTCTGAAGACCACTGATAGACTATACCTCAATGGAGGGGCGGGTGATTGCGTTGTCTTTCAAACTGCCTCTCCACGTAATAGGCTAGCGTTCCGGCCAGTGGTACCAGCTGGTATATCAAACTTTTCCCGTAGCCCGTCGGTAACACAGCAAAGACATCTTTTTCAGAACGAAAAACTTCAGTGCACTTTCTTGTTTCACTTTCAAAGAAAATGACAAGTGCAATTCGTCCAAAACTAAAGCCAAAGACGATTCTGCTCTGGTTTGAGCAGGGCTGTCGTCATCGTACAAAGCCCGCCTTACGATTTCCTGTACACATACCGCGCTGTGATTGGTTATCCGCCGCCAGAGGAAGAATACAACGGGTTTCTATCAGTGGCCTCTAGACGTATCCTCCGTGCAAATTCAAATTTGCTACCGCTAGGGGTACGTCTAGAGTTCTAGGCTATCTCAACCCCAACCCCTTCTTTTCATACCTGTCATTCATTCCTGACAGGTGGTCCAGTGGTCAACTTTGCTTGTTAAATGGTGGTACTACCACCATGGTAGGGGTTGCTATTGTGTTACAAAATGTTTTGTTCACATAACATACATTCTAAAAGTCTACTGCACTGAAAAATCAGAAGTGAAAAAAACTAATCAGTCAGAGAGCATCTTGTTCATGATTCGCAGGTCTTGTTCTTTTTTTTTACAGTGTTCTTTGAGCTGTGGGAAGTGGTGGGAAGGTCATCATCGGCACAAACAAAATGAATGAACTGGTGTCTGTTTCCCAAAAGCATGTTAACTAGTTGTAACAACCAACAGGGTAAAGTTGCTAACTAATCCACTATATGGACCCCTGAATGAACGATTCGTTTGTACAAACTGGACAATGAGAACTAGTTCTCGACAAAGAATCGTAATCTAATCGTTCATTAATCTGTTCATTGATATGGAAACTACTGTATAATATATGGTCCTGTTGCAAGTTTTTGCATGGGAGGAGGGGGCTGTCTTTGTTAGTGTGTTGATAAGGCTTATAGCTTGGTGGAAAAAAAACTCTGGAGACAGCGTTAAAGGAATAGTTCACCTCTTTATGAAAATTGGTTTATTCACTCCCTTACCTGGAGTTACATATGTGGGTAAAAGCATTTTGGTCTCAGTGCATGCATTTTCCTAGTATGGCATCCCCAATTTTCCCCTTTTTTCAGCTTTAGGCGCAGCATAGGCGCTGGAATGTAATGTTGCCAGATAGCAACTCTTACTTTCCAGCGCCTATGCTAAGCTAAAGGTAAAATTGGGGTTGCCAGACTAGGACAACGCATGCATCGAGACCAAAATGCTCTTACCCACATATGTAACTCCAGGTAAGGGGGTGAATACCAATTTTCATAAAGAGGTGAACTATTCCTTTAAGTCCTCCATAGCTAACTCGTCTGTCTTCCATTTTCCTTTTCCTCTCTTTCCCCAGACCAACCAAATATCGATGTCCCTGAGGAAATTGTTAGTGATGACAGCCTTGATTTGACATGTTATGCTCCAGATAACTGTCCTGATATGACCCCTGAAATACACTGGATGTACACGGACTATCTCCCGGACCCTATCTTCACTGCAGACTACTTGGAGGACAGCAATACAGCTGTAATATCCAGCACTTTAACTTTTACCCCCAGACCGATGCACAATGGCCAACTGCTTGGCTGTCGAGTTCACTATCCAAACACCACCTTTGTGTATGAAAATCTGATTTCCTTGGATGTGAAATGTAAGTAGTGAAATGTTTACAGTCAAAATACAAACTAACCAGCCAATTACTTGATTAGTGCATGATAGAAATATTTAAAGGGATGGTACAGAATTTTGGACATAGGAACTAATTTCCAAATTAGTGAGTGCACGCAGGGATGTCGCAGGGGGGGGGGGGGGAGGATTCGACATCCCCACTTTTACATAAATATGATTCCATCCCCCTTACTTTTTAGAATTAATGTTATTTAAAAATGTCGGCTTTCTCCACTTTCTGCAAGCGGCCTGGACAGCTTTTGTTTCTGAATTAGGCTATAACTTCACAAAGCTTAGCCTACTTGTTGCCAACAGTTATTTTTTTGTTAAGATATTAACTATTTGTGATGTGGTGAAACAATATATAATTGTTGCGTTGTACGCCAGAACATAGCCCTAAGTTGACACTTTGTGTCAGTTTGATGACCCTGTGCGGGTTGTTTTGCTTGAGCTGAGCCTACTGATCTGTGAGAAATGCACGCGCCCACACACACAAACACGCACATGCTGAGACAGTCACAGCAAATGTTATCAGTGACTTGGAAACAGGAGCCACATATTTCAAAGCTGACGAAGTGAGTGAGAGGGAGCAGAGCCCGCCAGATCCATGGGCTTTTGGAAGAAAAATAAAAGAAGGTATGGGCTAGGCTAGAATTAAGACACTCAGACGCTCAATTGTTGTAAAAGAATTCCCTGTCTGCCAAGATTTTCTGGACAGCCTAATGCTATGAGGAGGTTAATCTGAACTAAACTAAACAAATTTTTATGCTACTCCCGGGACTTACCAAAATGTGCGAAAACTGATTCACAAGAGTGTCATAGTCAATAGTCCTACTAAAGCAACATACTCAGTACTACGTGGTATTTATATTAATCACATTTAGATGTAGGCCTACTGTACCAACTCAGAAGGCTATAGGCTAAGTGCTGAAGACAGGGAGTAGGCTATGAAGAAGTTCTTCCATTTTGTTAACAGTTACAGTAATCAAGATTTAATTTCCTCCATACTGTAGGCCGACATAAAAACAGAAATTCCAATTAGTCGCGAGACTGTAATCATAATTTTGGCTGTGATAATTTCAGAGGGTATTTTTACTTGGAACACCCTCACTTTTGGAAAGATTGATACGTCCCTGAGTGCACATATCAATGGAGAGTCAGGAATGTTTTCTTTCTTTGTGTGAATATTCAATATCAAAGCAAAAAAAATTAAATAAAATACGGTACCTACAGCATCAGCTAAGGACTGCTTAGGAATAAGCCTAGGCCTGTAATAAAAAATCTATGACCTTTGACATTGTTGGGGGGACTGAATTGCATCAAGCTTCAGCACAAGTTGAGGACTGTCTAAGCCAAAGGTCTTCAACAGGGGGTCGGGACCCCTAGGGGGTCCACGGAGGTACTACAGGGGGTCCGCCAAATTATTATATCTGAACTGAAGTATTTTTTTGTTATATTTCACCCACTCAATTAGCTTAATCCTTTGTCCCTTTATGATTGATACATTTACATTTACATTCATGCATTTAGCAGACGCTTTTATCCAAAGTGACTTACAAAAGAGGGATAACAATCAAGCTGCAACACAATACAAGTAAGTGCCTACTGGGAGTGCCATTTGCTAATAGGAGCAAGTGCAAGAGTTTAGAAGTTCTTGATCAGTGCATTCCAAGTAATTTAACAAACTAGGACAAGAGATACTCTTGAAAGAGCTGGGTCTTCAAGAGTCTCTTGAAAGTAGAAAGAGTGCCTGTTGTTCTAATAGTCTAAACAGCCTACATCTATTTTCAGAAAAAGGCAAAATGTTTGATGATAGTTCACAAATAATCTCTATCAGATTGTAGTTTAAACACAATTATCAAATATAACCTTGTGGACGTTATGCAAAGGTCATGATGTCACCACGCTGAGACGTCAGAGTTTTAACATTCTCCAAACTAAAATTGGATAACGTTCTTGAAATACCCAACGGGGATAGCGAGGATCCCATCATCACACCGTCGTTTCACTTAGGTCTACAATCAGCAATTTGTGTAATCCAAGTCATAAAGTCTCTGTCCAAGCTTACATAGGCTTTTTTAGATGTTTTGCTAGTCATATCCAAGTGCAATTTACCTTAAACTATGAAAAAAAGCTGGGGCATTTCTGCTATCACTGTAAAAAGTCAAACAATAGGATTACTCCATTTTAGTGGAGCAACATTTTTACACTGGAAAAAAATGAGTTAAGGGATGAATGAATGAAAATAAGTAGAAGGTATCAATGTCATGAAGGCACTTGATATTCTATGAACAATCTTACTCCAAAAAAACCCTTCGATTGCAAGGTATTGGATGTCCCAGAATGCCACAGTCCCGTCCACATGTTGTAATCACATATTATTTCTCACTTGAAATATATAAGTAGCCTTTTTTAAATGTGAGTCAATGTGAGTGCACAGGGAGCTAATTTAACATTAGAATTAACCAGGGGGTATTGTGGCCCAATGGGCTCTCTACTGTCCTATCAAATTAAAGGCAAAAAAGCCCTTAAAAAAACATTAGCATTAGCCTGAACCTGGAATATGCGTGCTCGCTAGCATAACAAACCTAAGCCTTGTTGTTCACAAATCACCGTGGAAATAACGTTACAATTTCTATATTTTCATCTTTCCATGTCAGTCGTTGTTGTTTGCCTCTGCCTTCTCAGATTGAACCATTCCACTCCCCTCATATGTTTTTGTCTAAATGGTAAATGGTGATATGGTGGGTTCCGTATCATAAGTCCGACATCCCATTAGTCCGACATCCCATTAGTCCGAAAATGAGCCATTGAGGAGAGATCCCATTAGTCAGACATACCATTAGTCCGAAAAAAAGAAACCCATTGTTCCGACATCCCATTAGTCCGACGATACACATGTAGAGATGCATGGATGGCTTGTAAGGAGGCTAGTAATTAATGACCAAAATATTGACGCTACTTGTCAGTGTTGAGCTGTTCCTCTGTGTGTGAGTGAATGCTGTGGGCATATTGTGTGTGTCTCCTCCTCATTTTGAATGCTAATTTGTGATGGGTTTTGTACTAGGAACGTTTTTAGACTGAAACAGTTTGATGTTCATTTGCATAAAAAAATAACACATCCACGGCTGATAGATAATTGACGCAATTTAGGGAATGCGAACCTTGGTTGCCCATGCAACTGCCACACACGCACCCCCTACCCCACGTCTCTGCTGATGCTTTTATTTAATTAACCATTGAATAAATCCAGACTGCGATCTATTTCCTAAAAACCGTCTGTCATTGTTTTTGTTAGACTGACGTGACACCCTGTGTGAATTCCGTTATGTCTTAAAACTCATAATTGGTAATTAAACAAAATCGATCACACAGAGTTTGTCCTGGAAGAAAAGGGTCCTATGTTCCCCGCCTTGTATATGACCACAAAATTGCATGGGATATGCTTGCGAGTGCACATTTTGTAGGTAGCCTATCCAACCTGCGGAGTTTCGCACCATCTCTCTGTTGCCTGCATTATGCAGAAAGCAGATTTGGATAGCCTGCTTGAGATTGGACAGTTGAATGAATAGGCTATTATATCTTATTTATTTGTTCTGTAATGTTCTAACCAACCATACTATAGACGAATCCGACGAGCGATTTGTGTAGGCTGCCATCTTGTGGCGAAGCCATTGTTGGACTGTAAACAAAACATTTTGACATTTGCACAGTCAATGACAACTAACAGCAAAGACCATGAAATACTTTGACATTATACAGGTAGTAATAAATCTCGTAAATCATAGCATTTTATGTTGTGCTATCACGTTATTCTAATGGACAGATTGGCGATCTGGGTAGCTCAACAATGGTGCCTGCTTACTTCCGGTAGTTTCCTCGGATTCGTCTATAGTGGTCCGCAAGTAAGCTATAGAGGTAAAGTTTATGTCCAATTACGCGCAACTCCAAGGCCAATCTGGAAACGTCTTTTGCTCAAAATCTCTCATACTTGACTTGTCCAATCTATAGCCTAGGCTACCGCGATCAGACATGATATCCATATACTTTGATTTTGGAGAAATTAGTGCATTCAACTTTTGGGACATGGCTGTTTGTTTTTGTGCTGATTTAGGCTACTCTTAAAAGCAGCTGCTTTCTGCAGAGGTCACCCGACGTTTCCTTATCCTTACAACTTCTCCAAGTTTAGGCTACTTGTTGTTTCCAGTAGATTTTTTCGTTAAGATATTAACCTTGTTTGATTTGAAATTAGTGCATTCAACTTTTGGGACATGGCTGTTTGTTTTTGTGCTGATTTAGGCTACTCTTAAAAACAGCTGCTTTCTGCAGCGGTCACCCGACGTTTCCTTATCCTTACAACTTCTCCAAGTTTAGGCTACTTGTTGTTTCCTGTAGATTTTTTCGTTAAGATATTAACCTTGTTTGATTTATAATGTGGTGAAACTTGGGAATTAGTGCCGGATAGACCGCTGGTATTTTGTAATTGTGTTATTCACTGCTTAAACCAGCGCACTTCTGCAGCAGCCTTTTTTTCCAGCAGTGAAGACATTAAGGACTGTCAATGCTTTACTTAATCCCTGTGTGTGTGTGATTTTGCTGTGTGTCAGACTCTTCAGTCAAGTTGACTGCAAACATACAATTGTCATTAATTCAATTTTCAATTCAATTTTATTTGTAGAGCGCTCATATACAGTACATTGTCTCGCGGCGCTTTACAGACAGTACGGGAAGCATCCATGAGAATCAGGGCCAAGGAAAAACTCCCTTCGCTTTGTAAATAATTTGTTTTGTAGGAAGAAACCTTGGGCAGATCCACGCCATCCATTAGGCTGAGTGTCACTGTCTTCTCAAGCAGCTACTGTTACATAGAAGACTTAAGTATCTCAATTAAATCATTTAAAGTAATTAAACGTGACTATATCGCACTGGGCTCCGCACTGCGCCTCTGTGCAAAGAACTTCAGTTCGCGGCACCCCCTCTCCTTCCCTCAACACAAACAAAGTGTGGGCACGGAGCAGCAACAACCTGCGCCTTGCCGCGCGGCTTCATGGAAGCAACTGGGAACATATATGTAGGCCTATATATATAGGACCTGGGTAACATAGGGATGACCCCGTACTCAGTGCTGCGGCAATGAGTGTTTGAATATGTTTACTGAGTTTGAAACTAAAAACAATGTAGATTGAGAAAACGTATTTTCACGAGAAAACGTATTTTCCTTCGCGGACTGCTGGGTGGACTCATTCACCAGATTTGGTGAGATGTGTTGTTTTTCTGTGTTTTCATATTGCTTGACCTAGCAGAGAGACAGCAATCACATTTTTCCTTTTTTCTGTGGATTATATTTTTGGTTTGCTATATGCAAACAAAGTTTTGTCGGCAGCGGCCCTCTCGCTTTCCTGGATTGGATTAGGCTATTGACTCTTGTGCGTGGTCCTGGCAAAATACAGGACATCTTTCGTTTAGTTTGGACTTTTAGGTTTATTTTCAGGACTGAATGAAAGGGGGAATTGCAATGCCTGGGATTGTTTGGGACATTTAATTGTATGTGAATATAAAGCGCCGCTGTGAGCGACCTGGCTTATTGTTTCATGTGTGTTTTCCTTTACTGTTAAACCGAAGAAAGGGACATCGTTTCATAGCCTATAATTAAGAGATGCACTCAGATTTGTAGCCTACCTTGTACTTTATTCTCAGAATTATCTGTTTATTGCATTCATATTTAGTCATTCAAAAGAACCCCTTGATTGTTACAACAGGCCAGCACATTTCCACTTGTTTTTAGACACACAATGCTGCAAAAAAGACGAATTTTGCGTCTTTCATTACAAGTCATCCATCCATCTCTACTGTGTATGGTCGGACTAATGGGACTTCGGACCAATGGGCCTCTTTTTTTCGAACTAATGGTATGTCTGACTAATGGGATGTCTATTCAATGGTTCATTTTCGGACTAATGGGATGTCGAACCAATGAGATGTCGGACCAATGGTCCGTCCCCGATATGGTGACAGTGAAAAAGTGGGGCGTGCGAGTGGAAACACACCAGCAGGTTTTTGTGAAGGATTTTGTGTTTTTTTCCTGCAAAAATTATGCAACATAACATTAAATATGCAGCATTGCAAAATTTTGCAACATATTGCTGATTTTACGTGATTTTATGTAATTGCATCATCCTGAGGGAGGGACTGAATAGGCCTATGGGTTAGGTGCCTAGACTGAAAGGTATTGTAAGGGATTGTGCGAGAGGAAAGGAAACACAACAGGAGGACCTGTGGCCTATTCTCGCTATGCATGTTCTGTATTTCTAGTGCTACGCTGAGAGATAGTTGCAACTAGTAACATTGACCATATCTGACTCCATTAATATAGTTGATTTGACACATTAAGTATAGAAGGGTATTTAGCGTTACTCACTGGTACAATCTTCAGATCTCACCATGCCAAATGTCTCGCTTACCAATAATGGATTAAGTCTGAGTGCGGTGCCTGCTCTATAGACAAAGACCTAATGACTATCAAATATTGTCCTGAGCACACAGTGGATTGTCCTACTTGTGTGTCGGCTTGAACGTCTATTAGTCAAATGTCAAAATACAGAATAACAATTCAGTCATATTGTGGCTACACCATTATTATTATTATCCAAAGATAACTTGAATTCAGTTACAGATAGAAAACCAACTAAGTGAGTAACATAAAACATTAACACTAACAGTCAGAGAATGAACACAGCCTGCCTGGCCTAAGAGAGGAATGGCTACATCCAACAGCAAGCTGCTGGATGGGAGTTCTGCTACAGAGAGTCTCCAAGAGCATATTCTCACCTTGCCTTAAATACCCATGCTTGCCCTTGTGTTGTTCTTACTGATAAAAGACAATGCCAAATGGTCGATGCAGAGATGGGGGAAGCTATCCTGAAAAGACTAGGAATCCTAGATTCCTGATTAACATATTAGGACTAAGCTATTTCTTGATGGGACTGAGACCATTAAATCATTTAGACTTAGACCATCAAAATGAGACCAAACATGACATACATTACATTCTATAAATTCATACAACACTTATATGCATTGTTCCTTTGTCTGTCTTCAAAGTGGCTTTCCCGTGGGAGAGGGTGAAACTGTAGGGGACAGGTAGTGAAGACAAGACACAGTGGGAGATAGGAATGCAGGGACAGTGTGGCTTATCCAAATATGGGGGATGGTCATCAGCCCTTGATATGGCAGAAACATCTGCCTTACAGTATTAATCTCTGCCTTTATTTATTTGGATGTCTATACACCCATAGTGACTTGATACGACTTGGAGCGACTTGACATGTATGTGTATATGTATGTGTATGTATGTATGTATGTACATGTAAACATATATGTAAACTGATGAGTTGTTGGCATTCTTAATCCCATTGTTCATTGACAGATGCTCCCCAAACTGTTTGGGTAAATGCGTCCCAAGAAGTCATGGAAGGAAGTTCGGTGGTGCTTCATTGTGAAGTAGATAGTAACCCAGTGTCTCGCATCTCTTGGCACTTTGGAGATGAAGAGCTTCTGGCCGATACAACTTCAAATGTCTCACTCTACCTAGAAGACCTGAATCCTACTCAAGAGGGCATCTATACCTGTGTTGGTGACAATGGCTATGGTGTTATGAACACCTCCATGTACCTGGCCATCAAATGTGAGTTTACACAATGCCTAATGGGGTTTGTTAAGTGTCTGAATCACTGGTTTGGGGTAAAAATTATTTTGGGCTGCTGGTGTTTTTCTGGTCTTAATAATACTTTACAGGCCAGATGATTATTGTAGGGATCCCACGGGTCAGGGAATTTCTGGAAAATCAGGGGATCTCAATAAAGGCTGTTCCAGACAGGGAAAGTCAGGGAATTTGATCATTTTGCATGCAAAGCCAAGGAATTGTCACTTTATCAATGTCTATCTCCATGCCTCCTTCTCTCTCTCTCTCTCTCTCTCTCTCTCTCTCTCTCTCTCTCTCTCTCTCTCTGTTTTTTTTCTTTTTGTCTTACCACTAGGCCGCACTGCCTTTCAATACCTGTACGTAGAACACATGCGTATCGGCTTACTTTCACCCCTGGGTATTAGTTAAATAAATCTGATATAAATCCAACTTTTATACAGTCATTGAGGTTACATGAGTCAGGGAGAGAGAAAGAGAGAGAGAGAGAGAGAGACCTGATCATTTAGAAATATAGGCCTACTCATCTTCAGCTCAAGCCCCAAGACCAGAAATCCATTGTGAATCAATCCATAGCTCTGTTCAACGTCACTGAGGCCTTATTCAGATTGCCAGCCAGATTGTTTCTAGTTCCTATTATCAGGTGGTTGGAACAACAGAAAACCACATGAAATGTGTTTTTTTTTCCAAATTTGATTCAACCCATGTGGTGACTTGCAATTCCGAATCATATTTTTCTCAATCTAGTCACATGGTAACTCTTCTTTAAAGAAAAAGCTGATATGTATTATATGGGAACTTTAACTATGTTAACCATCGTACTGATTTAGTACTAGCGTGAAGTTACAAGAGTAATGGCGCATATTATGGTCTCTTGTGCACCTCTTCTTCTGTCTTGCTCTCTCTGCTCTTCCTCTCTCTTCTCTCTGCCCTCTTGTAATTTCAAGTCTTTTCTCATGCTTCATGCAGATCCACCACGTGATCCATGGGTGAACGGCTCCCAGACAGTGCTGGAGGGTTCATCTATACATCTTCACTGCCACACGCTAGGCAGCCCAGTGCCTACTCTTACTTGGCTGAAGGATGGGGAGCTGGTGGGCACCATTATAGCTGATGAGCTGTCTGTGCTGGAGCTTGTGGAGCTGACACCTCAAGGAGCTGGCCAGTATCGGTGCTTGGCTGAGAATGAGCATGGACGCTCGTCCAGTTCACTTAACATCACAGTGGAGTGTATGTAATTACCACTTGAATTTCCGCTTTATGGGATCTTTAAGCAATAGTAAAAAGTGCTCCAGGAAAACGTTTCCTACCTTACCGTTAAATTGATCATGGAAAGTTAGTATGTGCTCTTTGCTCATAATGGAGAATTTAGAGGAATTATGTATTGTTGACTATACCACCTTGACAGCACAGCACTGTAGTGTGTATGACTATAAATTATGCCTATGCCACCAAGGGCGGGTTGTACCCTGGAATGAACCCTTGGCTAAGTTTGCCCTTCTTGGTCAAACAAATTTATTACATTATTACATTTTTATTATTATTTAGTGAACTGGAGACATGTGTTCCACAAAAATATATTTATGAAAAAATTGGAGGCATATTAAAAAAGGAAACAAACAATCACTGATGAATTGGATTGGTGGTAGGGAGCGAGACGGAAGCTTAGCACGGCAGGTGCAGCTGCACAGAGGGATGGGGATCTAGACACATGCACACACCACACTTAAAAGAAACACTACCATCCAAAAGACACCTGGCATGCACACAGAAAGGGGATGTGATGGGGACTCCACCACCATTAAGCCAGCTTGAAAAGAAAACATTAATCAAAACACAAGCATGCTTCTCCAGACACAACAGGTACACACAGGTACACATTCACACACTTTGGCATGGGCAATACACTATAGACCTCTGCATACAACAAGCAAGCAAAATAAACAAAAGAGAAGCAAAACTAAAACTCTTAACACTCATTGTATTCCCTTTTCCTTCTTTTCTAGTTGCTCCCATCTTTCTAGAAGAATCCAAATGTACAGTAGTCCGTGAGGGTGTCCAATGTGTCTGCATGGCAACTGGCAACCCTGAGCCAGCTATCGAGTTTTACCTTCCTGACCTTAACATCACCATTAATGAAACCGAAAATCGCTTCAACTACTACACACACACAGATGGCTTCACATCCACTGGAATGATCAAGCTGCGTGACAAAGGTGAACAAATGGGAAATGGAGGAACTGGTGTTCATGTCCATTGCAGCATCACCAACATATATGGCACTGAGACGTTTCAACTGGAGCTGCAACAGGAGAGTAAGTGAGATTTCTTTAACTTTCTTTAATTTTCAGTTTCTGCATTAAGGGCAGCATTCTCTCAGGCACCTAAGTCCAAAAAAGTGCTTAGTGCAGGCTGAAACGCCTACAGCTAAACACTTTTTGGACTTAAGCACCTGGGAGAATACTGGCCTAACTAAGAGACAGGGAAAAATAATGTTGGCAAAACAGATACTGTAAGTGTACGATTAGGGTTTGTAGATTGACTATTTTCTCACTGTGTAACCGATGCATGTTTATGGGCATGCATGGTCTTGTAATGGAGTCACTTTGTATTTCAGAAAAGTATATGATGGCTGTCATAGTGGGAACTATTGGAGGAGTGGCAGTCATTGCTTTCATCATTGCTGCAGTCAGATATGTTGGCCATAACAACAAAAAGTAAGTTTGTATAACCACTGTTTACTTAAAAGATCACAAGGTGGAAGCCATCTCAACCATTTTTTGGGAGCAATGATACCTGCTAACCAAAGTTTAACCCCATCAAATCAGGGGGGGGATATGGTGCAATAACATAGTGAACTAGAAAAGCGCTCAAAGAGCGCAGACCTCCGACAATACAATGTGGTCATAGATGATGTTCTGGTTCGCCACCAAAATCAAACCAGTTCTTACTTGTCCCCAGAAGTTTCAAAATTTCATCCCCACACAGACACACACACACATGCCGGCGAAAACATAACCTCCTTGGTGGAGGTAATAAACTGATGATTGGGATTACTTTGACTAGCCTGTAAGATTGTCTCACATCACTTTCCAATTTAGATCTTTCTGTGGGTTTCCTATGTTTCTTCAACAGACACTTGACAGCACAGCACTGTAGTGTATATAACTACTGTATAAACATTTGGAACATGTTAGAAACACAGTTTAAAGTTCTGTCCCCATAGGTTATGTGTAAGTGCTTTTTATAAAATACCATGGGGTGCCGTGGCTCAGCAGCCTAGAGCGTCATATCATAAATCAGGGATCCCGGGTTTGAGTCCGATCCGAGGTAATTTCCATTCCTTACCCATTTTTCTCTCCCGCTCGTTTCCCGTCATTTTCGTTACACTCGTTTCCTGTCATTTTCTTCACTATCCTATTGAATTGAAGGCAAAAAGCCTTGAAAAATATTAATTAATAAAATAAAATACCATGTAAACCTATATGAGTTAACCTCTAATGTCTCAAGTACTGGCATGTCTTGAGTAGCTTGAGCAATTTGCTCCTTGAACATAAAATTCTATAAGGTTCTTAGATTTCCGCTTACACAATGGCCGCAATGACTGAAATAGAACACAGGTAGTCACGTTAGAATTTTAGCAGCTACGTAATTTTAAATTAATGATTAAATGGCTACCATTAAAGTTAGCGCTGGTATGTATTTAGTTACTCCTCAACACTGTTGAGCAAAGAGTCCAGCAAAGATTCCATCCACTGCGGTACTATGCTAGTCAGGATTACATGAGTGATATTGTACCAACTTGGATGTAAAATGTTTTCTCTTTTGTGGAATTGCACACACTCTTAAGCACTCATACATCAATCTTTTTTGATTGACTTGCTTTTGAATTGACCTTGCAGAAATGTCATGCAGCTCTAATTTCTTGCTGGATTAATCCTAGGCTTCTACTGTATATTAGACCAAAATTAAGCCTTAATAAGTTGTGGAGAGAGTTTAGATTTTTCACATCATCTCACTTTAATTTGCTTTTAAAGATCAGTTGCTGATGTGAATAGGCATTATACTTATAGTGAGAAATATAATTCAGTATCAACCAACACATGCACAACACAAAAATGTGAATGTGCTTTTATTTCCCTTCAGTGTGCTTTTTATTTATTTATTCAGGCAATCTTTCATCTTTTTATGGTGGACCTCTACTGTCAGCAACACAAATCCTAAATCCTTAACAATACATCGTAATAAATGAGTTTTTTGCTTAATTCAGGTTCGATTTCACTCTATGTCAGGGCACCATCTGAACAGTCTGCTGGGAAACATGTTTTGGCCACACTTGGGAAGAGCTGTCTCAGCAGAACCTTGTAACTTGTAAATATGTGCCTACAAACTACTGCACAGGTGCACCGCTGGGATACACTGCTACAGATCAGACAGCATGAAAGAAATGGCATTACGAAAGGAACACTACAGATATTTCCAAACGTTTGATTGTATTGGCAACTTGAATCTTGGATTACGTGTGAATCAGTCAATAGCCCTGTTGTTACAGGTACCTGAATGCTGTCTTTAAGAAAAAGAATGAGACATTTTTATGCTAATTAGACCAAATAACAAACTGATTACTAATGCAGAATGAATGGGGCATAATGATATGAAACTGAAAGTAAGTTGTTATGCCCCATCCACTTAGTGTTATTTGCTGATTCACTACTCAAATTTTCGTATTTTTTGTTTTCTACCGAGTTTTAGGCCTTATCCCATTTCTATCCCTTAGCCCGTCCCCTTGCTTTTCTCGTGATGTGAAGGGATGTTCCCTTTGGGTGCTAGTGTTAGGGCCACCTGGCCCTTCAAATGAAGAAACTCCAGGATCTCTCTGAAAAAGAAGGGGTATGGCACACGTAGGTTTCAGCAGCGGAAGATAAACACCACCGGCCAAGGATACAATTTGAAGTTTAGAAATCAGATAGTGGTGTTATGTGTGAGAACGAAATGTACAATATTTTTAGTTATAGGTAATTTGTCTGTGACGGAGGTTAGCAATGTTAACGTAATTAATGCAGCAATTTTAACTAGGGTGACCAGATATGAATTTGTGAAAAAGAGTACACATCAAAGTCATAAAAAATATAACATAGCCTAGGCTACATTTTTGTACCTATAAAACAATTACGGTAACACCGTAACATTAAATAAATTAGGCTAATTAAATAATTAATTAATACATTAAATTACACTATACAGTATTCCAGTGCATATTACATCCTAGGCTACTCTATAATATTTTTGCAGTCCATAACCAGCCTCTGCTTCTGTTGGCATCATCCTTACATTATCCCATAAGCTATTCAAAATGCATTGAAACTCAAAATATCCTAAACTGTTAACTCTCAGCGGTCTTAAAAAAAGAAGGAAGGGAAATATTTTCTACATGATACTACCAAGCAAAAACAGCATCATGCCTACAATGCATGATCATTCTTTAGGCTCAAATGCTTTGTTTATTTCCAATTGCCATAAGAAACTCGTTTTACTGACAAAGTGGTTTGATGATGACAGAGACAAAGGCCATTTGTTCAGGTATGTATCTTCATAAATAGCCTAGGGCTACTACACGGGAATTCTATCTTCATTGCACCTCTGTCTCTCTGCCTCTCATTTGCGCTGCTCCATTTAAAAGGAATTATACTGCAACAGCACGAGACGTTTCTCTCGACTCGTGGGAGATTTTACATCACTCGCGGACGTCCATGAGGCACTAGAAAAATCCGGTAGACTCATGGACTTGGGATGTCTGCTACTGCAACACTATATTGAGCAACACAGAGAAACAGAATCAATAGCACGTCTGAGAACAAAAACCCGGACGATTTTGAAAATCCCCCCGGACATTTTTTCAGGTCTCAAAAAGAGTACATGTCCGGGGAAATGAGTACGTCTGGTCACCCTAATGTTAACATGAGTTACCTACAAAGTTTGCACCATGTTATTTTCTGAAGGTAGTGAATTGACATATCTTCTCATTTCCAATATTTACCCTTGCACTTGTCACTCAGTTTCAAGGGATAAGGGATAGGCAAAGGGGACGGGACAAGATTAGAAATAGGATTTGGATTGAAACAGGACTATGGATTGAAATAGGCCTACACTGGATTTCTCCTTTTAAGTTCTTGGCATCATTCAAGCAAAGCCCTGTAGCACGAGTCTGCTGACGGCACTAAATAGCAAGTGGCATGAATTTAGAACAACATAGGGCAAATGCAAAGGAGCAATTCACATTGAATCAAAAGAACTTACAACGAAACTGAAAGTTCAACTTCAGATTGGTTTATTTGTCACATGCTAGTCATACAAGTACAACACACAGTGAAATGTACCCAGATCTCCCCACACACAATGGAGAAAGATTTAAAAGTAATACTAAAGAGTATAATAAATGAGGGTTTCTTAAAAGAAAAAAATAGTTAAGATTGCTAAAATGCCAATGTGCATGGATTAAAAGTCTATGCAGTGCAGCAGGGTGGTGAGAGACAGTGAGGAATGGCATGTTCTCATTAACATTCTAACTGCTGATAAAAACTCCTTCTCAGCATTTCAGTCTTGGCCATGATGGTCCTGGAGCTCCAGGAGCTGAAACAGGTGGGAGGTGTCCTTGATTATGTTGAATGCTCTGCCTTTGCATCTCTTGTTAAAGATGTCCCACAGAGATGGGAGGGCAAATCTGCAGCACCGCTCTGTAGCCCAAGTCACTCTGAGGTCATAGGAATTCCCATACAATGATAGGATGCTTTGTGTGAAGATACTCTCTTTGGCACCAGAGTAGAAGGACTCCTGGATGGCAGAAGAGGCACCAAACTTTCGCTGCTGTCTGAGATGCCATAGACGCTGGTTAGCTGCCTTCTGTCCAGGTTAAGTCCTCTGAGATCTTGACACCCTGGTATTTAAAGCTGCATACTCTTTCCACAAGAGCCCCACTGATGTTTATAGGTGCTAGGGATTGCTGCTGCTGCCTGCTAAAATCCACCATCGACTCCTTTGTTTTGCTGGCATTCAGTTGTAGGCCGTTGTCATGGCACCAGGAGGCTAGGCTTCTCACCTCTTCCAAATTGGCGGTCTCATCGCTGTTAGCAATGCAGGCAAGAAATACTGTGTCGTCAGCAAATATTATGATGGACTTGGAGCTGTGGGAGGCAATGCAGTCATGTACAAAGAGTACAGAAGTGGACTCAGTACACACCCCTGTGGAGTTCTCGTTCTGAGGGTGATGGTGTTTGAGATGCAGCTGCTAGCTTTAACAGCCTGTGGCCTTTCAGTGAGAAAATCTAAAATCCAAACACACAAGCCACTGTTTAGTCCGAGGTCCTTAAGTTTGGTAAAAAGTCTCTGGGGGATGATTTTGTTAAAAGCTGAACTATAGTCAATAAACATCAGTCTCTCATAGTTTCCATTTCGCTTGTCAACTTGACTAAGGGTAGTATGTAGGAGGTTGGAGATGGCATCATCCGTGGACCTGTTGGCACGATATGCAAACTTGAGGGGATCAGTGGATCTGGGAATGGTGGTAGTGATGCTGTTCTTAACAAGTCTCTCGAATGCTTTCATAGTTACAGATGTAAGTGCAAAGGGCGGATAGTCATTTAGACAGGAGAGTGTGTTCTTATGCCACTGGCATGATAATAGATTTTTTGGAACACAGTGGAACCTTTGACTGTACCAGGCACTCCTTGAAGATGTCAGTGAGGACCCCGGACAGCTGATCCACACAGCATCGCTGAAGTCAGGCGGGAATGCCATTGGGCCCTGGTGCTTTACGGACATTTACTTGTTTCAGAGCCCTGTGCACATTGCTCTCTGATAGGATGTTTAGATGTCCGTTGGGGCAAACACTAATGCTAGTTGCATAGCTACTGTTAGGGTGTTTAGATTCAAAACGGGCATAAAATATATTTAGCTGGTCAGCAGATGCAGAGTCTGTATTAACCACTACCCTGGATGTGCTCTTAAACAGCCACACGCTTCCCTTTGCCTAAAGTGCGCCTTCAGACGTTCACGGTACCGACGTTTGGACTCTTTTACTGCCCGCTGCACATCGTAGGAGGCTGCTTTATACCTGGTCATATCACTGGACCTGAGACCCTCCTTATATGCTGCAGTGCGGGCATTCAATGCCAAGTGGACACGCAATGTTTGTACATAAGTGTTTTTGAATTGATTTTTATTTTTATTTTTATTCTTATAAGTATTTTTCTCCTTCTTTGTCTACATTTTGTTTTCCCTTTTATACTTTTGTTTGCTTGCATGTTTTTTGATTGTAAAATCTGGGCAATGCTGTAAAAGAGCTTGAAGCCCAGCCATTTTTCCTTGAATAAACAATGGATGATGATTTGAAGAGTATTTGCTCTTCAGACAGCTAATATGTTGATAAAAGTTCGGAATGACTTTCATTAAAGCTGTATTCGGCATCTCTTTTAAAGTCAAATTTTGTAGAATTGTTACGTTATTCTGGAACTAGTACATGAAAAAGACTGGAAATGACAACTTCCACTCAATTAACTCTAATGCCACCCCAACTATTGACTCCATCCCCTGACTCTTCCACCCTATTGACTGTCCCACAAACTATAGATTTTTTCTACCATCTAGTAACTCTCATTCAACATTCTGTATTCATGCTACTCTGTTAATCTGTGTAAACCATGGTCAGACTACCAACTGTACAGATACACAATTAGGCCCCCGGCAGGTGGGTTGAGCCCATGAGGTGTGGATCTGCCCAAGGTTTCTTCCTAAAAATGAATTATTAGTAAGCAATGGGAGTTTCTTGCCCCTGTTACTCATGGGTGCTCCCCGTACTGTCTGTAAAGCGCCGTGAGACAATGTATTGTATTTGAGTGCTTTACAAAATAAATTGAATTGAATTGAGTGTAGTGGGGGGAGGGACCAGAGACTTTGACATTTTTTTGCCTAAGTCTCAGAATTATGCACACTTGCCGAATACAGTTCTAAGTTTGCCTGCGGCATCGGGCTGTGTATGTTGAGCCACACTAAGCACCCCATGCAACAAAGTAATAACGTTGCTGTATGCACGTATAATGTATAACAAAGTAAGATTAGAACTTCCATTGACTCGAAGTAAACGGCTTTTCCGCTTTTGCCTTCAGTATGTTGTACTATGCAGTTGCACTTACACCCATTATCATTAAAGGAATTAGCCCGAGTGAATCAACACGTAGCCTTACAGTTCTAAGCAGGGGCGGTCCTACCCTCTTTGGTGCCCTGGGCGAACACCTTATCTGCCCCCATTATCATTAAAGGAATTAGCCCGAGTGAATCAACACTCGGGCTAATTCCCCCCCCCCCAGTGATGCGCGGGTACACGTTTGAACCAACCGCACCCGACCGACGTTCTCAAATAGACCGACCGCAACTCGGACCGCAAAACTTGGATTGTAGAACTCAGGTCCGAAACCCGCTTCCACCCGCTTGTTTAAAAAAAATATCTATGCTTTTGACTGCCCTTATAGCCTCATTTTGGCAACATAAAATTTATATATGACCCGAGTATGCATAGCCTACAAACGGAGCTCAATGGCATTGTTCAGCATTTCACCTGGTGCATTTAAACTAGGCCTACATTTTAAAAAGAAATCCACCATTCATGCAGAAGTCAGGCTTATAGCTTATCATTTAAAATGCATATCAAAGAAGGACGTAAAGAAGGATGAAGGGTGCCAAATCGTCTGTTATGACAAGCAAGTAGCCCAGAACATTAACACAACATGAAAGTGCAAGCTGCAAGGTAGGCTACAAGATGGAAATGGTCAAAATAAACAAGTAGCCCACGGAACATTAACATAAAATATGACAGTGCACGCAGCATAATGCGCTCAATTGCATTCAATCATAATGCATTCTGCATTCAAAATAATAATAAGGTAAATGGCATAGGCTACATTACTTTTTTTTTTTTTTTTTTGCTTTACGCGCGCTGTGGAGAAATAAGATTGAATCGACAGTGTCAGGGTGAAGACGATTTCTTATCACTTCTATGACACGGCCTGCAGAGCTGAATGTGCGCTCAATGGCTGCGCTTGAAGCTGGGACGCAGAGAATCCTCCTTGCCAACGCACGGAGCCTTGGGTAGGTGTGGTCCTTACCAGTGGTGCACTTATTGCGGGCCATGTTCGTCGTGCCAGTTTTGTGACTATCAAATTTGTAAATTGAATCACAAGAGGTAGTTACACACGTGACAAAGCCAGCACTATTACCATCGTCTTTAGTCACCTCAGCAAAAGTTTCCCACACTTTACTCTCTCTGTTTGTGTGTTTCTGGAGCTTCCACTCTCCAGACTTCAGCTTCTCCCTTACCGCTTCCATCTCTCTCCTCTCCTACACTGAGCTCGCGCTGCATCTTCGCCCCATGCAGTCATTCAATCAAATATGCAATATATTGTTGTTTTTTTAAAATTTTTTAATAGAAATTACAAAAATGTAGTCAACTTTTATTTTAGACCCGACCGACCGCGGCCCACATTTAATATTTTTTTGATGACTCGTGCCCGCGGAAACCCGCGGACGCCCGCAGTCATCCGCTCAGTTTGGATCAACCCGCGCGACACTGCCCCCCCCCCCAAAAAAAAGAAACATAATAATAATTATTATAAAATATAATAAAAATGACACAGCACACCTCATCTATCATGGCCTAGAACAAGAGGATAAAATAAAAAAACAAAGTTATAGTCATTGCTGCTAATTTCCATTTTGTTTTTCTTTTCTTTTTTCAAAACTCTTATGGTACTTATGGTAGCTAGTAGCATTAGTTACTCTACTATATGCATGTCTAGCTTCTACAGCAAAGGAGAAGATCTGAACCCCAAACCCCTGCCCTTTCTTGTGTGTGAGACTTCAGCACTGAAGTCTGAAAGCAGGCAAACCTTAATTTGGGGTGTTAATTATTATTTTCTGAGCTCTTGGTTACAGATGGAACTCCAGCAGCCAAGTTTATAACACCAGATAAAGATATTTCAAAATGGGGGGCGATCTTTACACTGAAATTGAATGCCCTCATTCTCAAGCAAGTACATTACAAGTGGCAACAATGCATGCGTCTGGATGTCTACTTTAATTTGATACCAAATACTTCTATTGTAGGCGCAGATATACCAGTACCAAAGCTTCCGAAAGACAATGAAGCAAAACCAGATCACCCGCGATTGTAATTTTCGGCGCTCGCGTGCGCAATAATAATTAAAAATATAGCTGCAAGCAGCAATAAGGTGGCCAAGCAGCAAAAGCCCCACGAACACAAGCACAGCACTGACAGTCTCCGCAACCCCCCCAGCCCACACCTCTCCCCCAGCCTACAACTTCCCTCTCATCCCGCCAGCCTCCCATTTCCCCCTCATCTCCCCCACTCCCCCCTAGCCCCCACTTACCCCCCTAACCTCCCACTTACTCCCCAACCTCCCACTCCCCCTCATCCCCCATATCTCTCCTCTTGACTATGCATGACAAGCATATAACTGCATTGCCCATCCCCCCCACCCCCCACTTTCTCCCCCATCCCCCCTTTCCCCCTACTTCTCCCCTATCCCCCCACATCTCCCCCCCTTGACTGCGCATTGTAAGCATATGTATGTATTACCAGTGATCACCAGATGGTGGTGCTAGACCATGAAAAGTCGATAAATACTAACAGGACAGGGTCCTGACTCCATATACCAAGTTTGAGTACGATACGTCAAAACGTTGCAGAGATATAACATTTGACCACCAGGAGTGCTAGAGAGCTCAACATATTTTTAGAGTGATCAGGATTGGGTTCTCTATCCATATACCAAGTTCGGTTGCAATACGTCAAAGCATTGCCGAGATATAACATTTGACCACCAGGAGTGCTATAGAGCAACAAAACGTTTGGGGCGTGGTCAAGACTGGGTCAGAAGTCCATACACCAAATTTGGTTGCAATATGTCAATGCGTGGCCGAGATATGAGGTCACTTACTGTTTGACGGCTTCGCCGTCCAATTTCATTGGCCGTATAAAGTCAACGTTTTGACTTCCGATCAAAACAACAGATAAGTTTTGTCGCGCATGGTCCAAAGATGATGTGTATCAAATTTCGTGCGAATCGGACAAAGTATGGGAAAGTTGTTTCGTTTCACTTTCGAAACAATCCAAGATGGCGGCATTCCAATATGGCGGATAGTGAAGTCATTGATTGCGTTGGAATAGGCTTGGTCCAAGGATTCCAACAGTACTGGTTGCTTCATGATAGGTCGCACGAGTCAAAAGTTGAAAATTTGCATTCTAACTTTGACCTGCTGGTGGCGCTACAGGACATTACCGGCACGCACGAAACTTGGTCAGAATGATCATGGGAGCATGCCCAATCACTGTACCAAATTTCAGCATTTTCCCACAATTCCTTCTATGGGTGTCCGTGATGCCGCCCTCCCGACGATGCCGCCCTGGGCGACCGCCCATATCGCCCATGCCAGAAACCGCTCCAGGTTCTAAGCACTTGATTGCTACCACAATGACCGAATTTTGTGCAACGTAGCTGAGATAGCGAGACGGCAGGTAATGCTAATACAAACAGAATTCCAAAAAAGTTGTGACACTGCATAAATTGTTAATAAAAATGGAATCCAATAATTTACAAATCTCATAAACCTATATATTGTTGTATGTAAAGCGCCGCGAGACAATGTACTGTATTTGAGCGCTCTACAAATAAAATTCAATTGAATTGAATAACATGGCAAATGTGAAAGTGAGACTTTTTGAAATGTTATGCCGAATATTGGCTCATTTTGGATTTTATGAGAGCTACACATTCCAAAATAGTTGGGATGGGTAGCAATAAGAGGCCAGAAAAGTTACATTTTCGTATAAGGGACAGCTTGAGGACCCATTTGCAACTTATTTGGTCAATTGG
The DNA here is from genome assembly GCA_027497455.2 of Sardinella longiceps. Classification (NCBI taxonomy): domain Eukaryota; kingdom Metazoa; phylum Chordata; class Actinopteri; order Clupeiformes; family Clupeidae; genus Sardinella; species Sardinella longiceps. Next base: position 33,184,343 of record JAODXP020000023.1, on the reverse strand, counting down.
CAGCATGATTTGGTATGAAAAGAGCCTCCGAGAGTGGCATTGACTCTCAGAAGTCAAGATGGGCAGAGGATCACCAGTTCCCCAAATGCTGCGGCAAAAAGTAGTGGTCCGAGATCACAAAGGAGTTTCTCAGACAAAAATTGCAGAGTTTGAAGGTATAATCATGTACAGTGCATATCATCATCCAAAGATTCAGAGAATCTGGAACAATGTCTGTGCATAAGGGTCAAGGCCGGAAAACCATACCGAATGCCCATGATCATTGGGTCCTTAGATGGCACTGCATCACATACAGAAATGCTAATGTAATGGATATCACAAACTGGCCTTAGGACTACTTCCAGAAAACATTGTCAGTGAACACAATCCACTGTGTCATTCGCCATAGCCAGCTAAAACTCTATAGGTCAAAAAAGGGCCAAGGCTCATTTAAAATGGACTATGACAAAGTGGAAAACTGTTCTGTGGTAAGACGAATCAAAATTCAAAGTTCTATTCAGAAAACTGGGATGCCGTACCATCCGGACAAGGACAACCAAAGTTATTATTGCTTATTGTTAGCGCTCATTTCAGAAGGCTGTATCTCTGATGGCATGGAGATTCATGAGTGTGTGTGGCATGGCCAGCTTACGCATCTGAAAAGGCACCATCAAGTCTGCAGTCCAGATCTTTCACCCATAGACCTAAGACAGTTGAGCAACTAGAAGCCTGTAATAGACAAGAATAAGACAACATTCTCTCCACAACTTCTCTCCACAGTCCCCAGACATTTGTAGACTGTTTTAAAAGAAAGAGTGGATGCCACACAGTGGTAAATGTGGCCTTGTCCCAACTATTTTGGGATGTGTTGATGCCATGAAATTGAAAATCAACTTATTTTCCCCTTAAAATGATAGATTTCCTCAGTTTCAACATTTGATATGTCATCGATGTTGTATTCGGAGTAAAATATTGAAATTTGAAACTTCCACATCACTGCATTCTGTTTTTATTCACAATTTGTAAAGTGTCCCAACTATTTTGGAATCCGGTTGTAGAATGGGTCCGTTTCACTATCTTGGTCTGGGATGCGCGAAATTCGGTCATTGTGGTGGCTATTGATAGCGCTCAGCACTGTAAATCAGCAGGGCTATGTGTTGACTCACTCCAGCTAATTGCCTTAAGTGTTTTGAGAGGGATAGTCATTAAAAACATATCAAGTCCCTGCTATGCTGGATACCATGCAGTTTGTATCATCCTACTCGCTCCACTGACGATGCCATCACCACTGCCATTCACCTGACTCTCACACATCTGGATTGGACACGTATGTCAGAATGCTGTTCATTGACTTCAGCTCAGCATTCAACACCATCATTCCTCAATAGCTGGCTAGAAACTGCTTCAGCTGGGACTGGACACCACCCTCTGCAAATGGATCCTAGACTTCCGAGTAAGAAAACCACAGGCAGTCAAGATAGGAAACAGGACCTTCAACTTCTACAGTGGAACCATTGCCATCACAGTGTGGTACTGTATGGAAACTGCTCTGCTGCAAAATGAAAGGCCCTGCAAGATCACTGGAGCATCTCTCCCCTCCCTTTGTTACATCTACAACACTGGCTGTCTGTGCAAAGCCACAAGCATAAAGGCACAATACATCTATCCCTCTCATTCGTCTTCATACTACCATCAGTCAGAAGGTAGTGCACCATCACTGCCCGCACCTCCAGAATGAGGAAGAGCTTCCCCTAAACAGTCAGACGACTGAATAACGGGACATGATGCAAGGCCTCTCAAACTGAGCTGGAATGCCTTTCCTGCTAGGGTGCGGAAATTGCCTTCAAATATCCCGTAATGAGCCATTTAATCTTGCAGTTGACTGCAAAGCTGGTAAATTAGTCCAGAAACAGTATAAAATGTGGCCTGGTTTTCTTTTAATAGTTATAGATTTTCAGGTCATACTCTCAAAAGGATCCAGATTGCTGTTTATGGCTCACTTTTAATCATACATTTGCTGGTTGCTTGTAGATAATATTGTCATTGTTGTGTGTACATGATTACATTTGAAACTATAAATATAAATTGTATTAGACAGTGATGCCTTTGGGATGTGGGATTGAGGACATTAATGTAAAGCATGGAAACCCTATTTGTTAATACTGTTCTGACAGATGGGGCAATTTTTATACTGCAGTGCACCAAGTATTTCATATAAATGTGAAAAGGGACATCAGACAGGAATGCCGTTTTCTATCTCTGAAGCTCCATCTACAGTTGCCAAATTTTAAAAAAAGCACTTACATTGCTTTGTACATTGCAAGAGTACGAACCAGGGTAGAGAAGTGACTACAAGGATAGTATATTAACGATTAATATGTTGCCTGGTACATACAAAGTAATCTAATGTAAAAAAGAAAAAGTGTAAAAGTCAAATTTCGGTAACACTTTACTTGACGGGTGAGCACATTCATAGCAGCTTTCATAAAATGCTCATAAATCATTCATGACGGTTTCATAAGACATGACTCCACCTTCATACCCAACCCTTCATAAATGTGGAAATTAGAATGTCGATAACCTATCAAAATAAAAGTCCAGTGGTCTCTTGTGAGCATTTTATGAAAGCTGCTATGAATGTGTTATGTACTCACCCGTCAAGTAAAGTGTTACCCAAATTTCACATGTGAATATAGCGCTGTGCGGCGTTTTGGGTTAGGGTCTAGGCAAGCCATGCAGGTTAATACAAATTTCATTTAGAACTAGAAAAGCGCTCAGAGAGCGCAGACCTCCGCCAAGCCAATGTGGTCACAGACACAATATACATTCCAGATCATGTTCTGGATCACCAATCGCCACCAAAATCGAATCAGTTCTTGCTTGTCCCAAACTACACATTGTCCAAAAATTTCATCCAAATCCGTGCTGTACTTTTCGAGTTATCCTGCTGACAGACAAACAGACAGACAGACAAACCAACGCGACCGAAAACATAACCTCCTTGGCGGAGGTAACTAGAAAAGCGCTCAGAGAGCGCAGACCACCGCCAAGGCAATGTGGTCGCAGACACAAAATAAATTCCAGATCATGTTCTGGATCACCGATCAGCACCAAAATCGAATCAGTTCTTGCTTGTCCCAATATACACATTGTCCGAAAAATTTCTTCCAAATCCGTGAAGTACTTTTCGAGTTATCTTGCTGATAGACAGACAGACAAACAAACAAACAAACAAACAGACAAACCAACGCGACCGAAAACATAGCCTCCTTGGTGGAGGTACTAATCCCTCAACTATCCAAGTTATCACTGGAAACGGCTAAAATATGATTGAATTTTGAGTAAAAGTTATAATAAATAATAAAAAGCTGTGCTGATCCTATTGTATGATATAATACATCTTTAGAATCAGTTGATCTGACATTAGATAGGCTTTTACTGTGAACTAGCAGTGAAAATGAGTGTATTACACACTCCTTGTCTTTTTGTTTCCTGAAAAAAAGAATTTGATTACTTTTGATCTGCCCTATATCCCAAATCAGTATCACTTAATAAGGAGTCCTGCAGTACAATGATGTTTTAGTGATATATTGTTTTAAAATGATAAATGATCAATCACTAATTGTGGTTCCTAGACAAAGAGAAAGTCGCAAAGAAACAGTATCTGACCATGTGGCACATGTCCCCCAGAGAGAATGGCAACCCTGGGCAGGACCTGGTTTCTAAACTGGAGAATCCATCAATGTTCTACAGCGCAGTCAAGAAGGACAAACACAGTCTCAGGAAGAAAGTGGTGAGAAATGTTATAACTATGATGATGGAATAAGTACAAGTAATAAGTCATTTGTGTTAAATATTGACTTTTCCTTCGCATCTGTGGTATTTATGCATTCCATTTTCACCTCTACTGCCGGCTGGAGCATTTTCTCTGACACAATTGATTTTTATGTGATCAGGGGTTACCCTGTTTATATCATTCTTAATTCAATATACATCCATGGAAATAGTGCAGCAGAAAAATAAATTTAAACCAAAAAAAAGAGACCCCCCCCCCCCCAATACTATGAATTACAATGGAAAAGCCATTCCATTACTGTTACATTGTTAAGTATTGTATTAACTGTAGATGTCAGTGTCTGTAGATGTCAGTGTCAGTGTCTTTGGGTTGCATAGTATAACTCAGTGTCTCAGGCAGAGTATAATGTTGGAACAGCAGGTTATTGTATGAATTCATATTTTAGAGCAAAACAAAATATGAGTGATGTTTTATGTGTTTAGTAAAAGGACAAGATTGTATACGGATGCATCTGATGTTCCATTGTCTTGCAAGACAGAGACAACTTAATCATGTAATGCATGCCACACATAGTATGTCTAAAAGGATTGCTTAAACATTTCCTGGCTTTAAGTTGAAAAGCAACTTGAAAGGTTAATATACAGACAATTAGGACTGATTATGATTTAGGAGAATTAATGGTATCATATTACTGAACATCCCCACATCTCTCCTCCAACAAATTAATTTGCTTGGTAGGTGTTTGTGCCTCAAACCTCTGATTGATGCCAAAGAGGCTCATAATTAGGCCTACTAGGCGTAAAATGCATATGCTAGCTTTGCCCCCAACTATACCAGTCTTAAAGATGCTTTTACAATGCATTATTGCTTATGGATAAAATTAACTACAGCTCTTGTAACCTTTAGTAAACAGACTTTATTTTGAAAGACACAAGAAAACTAAATTCTTATTACATAATTCAACTTTTAAAACCCATTTATCGTAAAAAAAAAAAAAATCCTGTCTCAACATATGATACTTTATCTTTGCATTGTTATAAATACATGTCTTGCAAATAGTCACATTTGTTTTTTATTATTATTTATAATTTAGACTCTTTTTTAGAAAAAGAATCCCCATCAAATTGTACAACAGTCCTATTCATAGGCATTGCAAACAGTCCTGTCCACCCTCTGAACCAGTTCATTCTATTACTATCTGGCAGCAGATTCAGAGTTCTAGGGCCTCATGTTTTAAGAAAAGTCATCACTAAACAAACTTCTGGTATATAGGTGAAGGCTTGAAATGTAGGCCATTACAACCTCATAATGCTTTTAAACATGAATAGATATTTTCGAAGTAACCTAATGCAAAATTACAAAGAATTTTAATATTATATAAACTTAATTCAAATAATTCATCAGGCCAAACTGTAGCCTATTTATGAAGGCAATGCCATTGTTCATTAAAAAACCCCTAAGAATCACTCAGGGAGGGAGAGAGAGAGAGAGAGAGAGAGAGAGAGAGAGAGAGAGACTCACAAAGGCAGGAGTGAGGCAGAAAAGCTCTTCTATAGGCTAAGGTCAATCATGTTTGGAAGGTTTTTGTTAAGCTATCTGCTATCCCTGTTGAATACCGAGACTGTGTCCACTGGCTGCACATTTTGCTCTAGTTTATGCCCATTTCATCAATATCTTAAAATTCAGGTTTCTCTTTTGGTCGATCCACTTGGTACAAAACAGATGTATGGGATATCACACCTTCGCGTGGTCTGGCTGAAGACACCTCTATTCATGCCTGAACGGCAAATGATGCGTAGTGACATAGCAGACACTGCCTGCTGGCTACATAAGCCTAGTCACAGTTTCAGTCGATCAGTTAAAGCTCTCCTCACCTGCATTTGGACACCTCAGACCATCTACACCGCCTGTCTAGCTTGCTCACTGGTTCAAGTGTGTACTAGCCTACTTAGCTCTGAACAGTTTAATGGTCCTACTGGATTTAGTTTGACAACATTCTCACTTTGTGTATCGACTTTTCCCCGCTGTTGCGGAGTCTAATTCGGTAATTCAACATGCATGTGTCTCGGTCCAATGAGCTCACTGCCTAAACCGTCCACCCCAAAACCTGGTGCTAGACCCTGTGCACAGGGTTGTGGTTTCACCCTCCATGAGAAGGACTACCACGACACCTGCCCGTTCTGCCTAGGAATTATCCACGCTCATAGACCTCTGACTGACCCTGATGCTTGTGCATTTTGTCGCCAGCTCAGACGTGCTACTCGGCTAACGGCGTGTGAAGTTCATCGAGAAAATCCTTGGTCAATCGGGTACCACCTCACAGCCCCCCTTCTTCTCTGACTCCTCCTGTTTCTGATGACCTGTAGCCCTTGAGCAAGATAGTGGCTAGCTGGGCTGACCAGATGGAGGAACTTAGCAAGCTGGAGTTGGCTGCTGCTCCTGATGGAGTGCAAGCATTCGTGGGAACTTCGTCAGATTGGACGAACATGGTCTGTCTAACGACGATGCAGTCTGCGTCTGCATCCAAGGATGAGAAAATTATTTTTTTGCCATTTATCGCAGAGCAGCCCAGAAGGCCGGTGTGGAGTGTCTCTTCACTCCCCCTGCCCAGAGGTTTTATGGATTTCCTCTACCCCAAACCCCAAACTTCGTTCTCCCTTGTTCGCAAATTTTGTTACAGAGCTAATGTCTTTGTTGGATAAGGCACTTTCCACTTGAGCCTCCCTGCCCGGATACGCGCATTTCCTTGAACACGACGGAGCTGAGAAGATGGATCTGCTTAACCCTCCTCCAATGGAACCATCTCTGGCCGCTTAGCTGGCACATTTTCACAATCACAGAATTGTGGGACCAACAACGTTGACTTCAAAAGAACTAGGGTTGCCACATTGAATTGTGGAAATCCGGGACACCCATCCGTGCTTTTTTTCTTTTTTTGGAGGGGAGATCGCTGAAATGCATGAAAATAATACAAAGCAACTGACTCCTACTGAAACCTTCATACTTTTTGTGAAAATAGGCTAATTGTTTGAATTGCAGTTCTAGCTCATTCCCACAGTGTTCAATCACAGTGATAAATTCGCAAGTCTGATGTTTATAGTCTATTTATAACTAGTATTGTCATAGCTACCTATAAAATTGAAAAGGTATTGGGCTACTAAAGTGAGGTCTACATATAGGCTATCCTGTGACTCGCTGTCGCCCGTTCCATTAAATGCAGGAGACTCCCAGAGTCTTGGGATGTCCACAAATAACCAATCAAATAAAAGCAACCTGCACCGACAGTATCCCAGCAGCAAGACATGGCCTATGTAAAGTAGTCCAGTGAACACTGATACAACAGCAGAGTTACAAGTTTATTCAGAAGTGAAACTAATGAATATGTGAAGATGATTTTTGCAAAAAGTAAAGAATTATCAGTTTTCTGGGACAAAAGCACAAAAACTGTAGCCTGGCTAATTAAGCCGACTGTTGACTCCGTCACAGTCTGGAACAATGCAATTGAAACATGTTTCCGTTTGGATGACGTATTCTCTCACCTGGCTCTCACTTCCGCATTCAGCAGTAACAGATCGCTGGCTAATTCCAATTTATTTTGACATCGTAGCGGCAATAAGTCCTCAAGATCATGGATGTTTATGTCATGTTCCAAATTTGTAAAGGTAATTCGAAAGTAGGGGGGAGAATAACGAACGCGTTCAGGCAAGTTAAGAGGCATCGCTCTAAACTGTGTGCAGATTGGCTAAACTGTGAGTGAACTGAAGTAGGCAGGCCGGTCCAGACTAGTACGGAGGTAAAAATTATTTTAACGCACGTAAATACATAGGATGGCGTTGCCAGGCTACAAAACTGGGACAATCAAGGAAAATCCAGTACATGTGGCAACCCTAGGCAGAACCGTGTTTTTAGCATGTTAACATGCTCCACATGTCACCACAAAAAATATGATGGAGTCTGGAATTAGCTGTGGTGAAGACTGAACAAAGATGCCAATGTTGAGTTACATTTAGGCAGCTGTCAGTGTTTTGATTTATGGCTGTCATATTGTAGGGTTACAGGTGTGTATTATCTGTGGTCCTATAGCAGAGCGATCAGCACACTTAACAGGCCCTACTTGGCTTGTGCCGTTTATAACACAACTGAACACTCAACAGCTTGTTGTTCAACTCCCAGTTATTGTATATTAGCTTCCAGCTGTAGTCTTCAGCAACTCTACAGAGACCATCCGCTATTAAAAATGGGCTAATTTTCTCATCCTTAACACTATAAGAGGTGCTTGTTGACACTAATACAAGTAGCCTAAGCCAAACTTTTTGCCTAGCCTACCGATGAACTCTTAATCAGTGCAGTTTTTAGAAGAAACCTGCTGTCATTTTTTTGACTTCTTAAAACCACTCTGGTCAGGTGTTTTCTTTAAATAAAAACTGCCAAAGTGAACATGCCCTAAGAACGCTATCTCATTGCACTTCTGTCATGGTAAACTTGATTTATGAAGTAATACTCTGCTAGATTGTTAGCCTGTTGGTAGTCAGACTTGACAACAAAATTGTCTGATACTTAAAGCACCACTTGCGGGATTTAAAAGAGTGTTTCCCACTTGTTTTATCTTTTATAAACTATGTGCCCCGTTGCAAGCTTGTCCCTGCCTCCACTGTCAATAATGGTCAGGGGTTTCCTCCAGTGTCTGTTCTACATAAAGGATGATTATTCGCAGAAATGTTTTGTAACAATTATCCGCAGAAGTGTTTAGTAACAGTTTTATTTGATTAGACTACTGGATGGCACAACCAAACTTGTCGCTTTAATAGATATTTGGATAGTTTTTACAGTAGTTGAAATTGCATTATTCAAGATTATGCTTGTCCTTTAGTGCCACAACAATTGCAAAATCTGTTCCAGTCAAATTCATGTAGTGCAACTCGGTTAAATTAATTGGTTAAATAAATGATGCAACGTATTACCAGTTAGCAGTTTTGGCTTTGCTATTGTAATTCTTCCGAAAAACTCAAATTGATGTCCTATCAAAATGACTCTTTCAAAATGTGGGGGTGAATATAGAATGCCATTGACTGTGGTGATGATGATGATGATGATGATGATGATAATGATGATAATGATGATGATGACAACGTCTATGATGATTAGTATTATTATTGCTGCTATATGGCCATGAAAACTGGTATACCACTCATTCACCATTTGTACCACTATTGTATGTATGAAAATGAATATCATGCTTGCTTGCTTATTACTTTGCTAATGTGCCACTTTTTCTTTATATTTAAGCAGCTGATAATATCTTATTTTATATCTGTTAATGTTTAAAGAGGTTTTACAGGAATGCCATTTTTACTATTGTTTTCTAAAGCACCATGGCTTCTCTGCCTTTCTACTTTCTTTGAACTAAACAGCTTAAGACAGAGCTGCTGGGCTCAAAGTTTAACTCCATCCTAGAAGAGAGTCCAACGGTAAGGTCAATATACCAAAGCATTATTGCCACAACATCATTATTGCTTTCATCTTCAATTTGCATGGCCACTTACATAAAATTATTGGATGTATTTAAAAAAAAAGTGAGTGATTTTTCCTGATATTAAAAGTGAAGCATGAATTAATAGATTAATTATAATCACAGGCCATTCTCTAAATTGATCATCAAAAATGTGATATGTTATTGTACATAAGAAAGTTGAAGGGGCAATATGTATGAAATTATTATTATGATTTAAATATTAGCCTTCATGTATGATTAGGAATCACATTAGATTAAAATATTACGGACAACAACCTACCTGTAAATCCTTTGCTGAAATTGGCATATGCCAGTGGTTCTCAAACTTTTTCTGTCATTCCCCATTTTGGGAGGCAGAGAATTTTCACGCCCCACTTGGAAGGCTTAATTTATGCACAATGTATCTCTGTGAGGAATACTTTGCGAGACTTTTCATGATACTAATTCGAAGCCAAATTTCTCTCAAACCCCTCATCACAGCAACTAGAAAATAACACAATTGGAAAGCTCAATTTGCTGTTTTATGCGCATATCTGAGAAATAGCAGTGAATTTGGGGGATGTAAAGAGATGTCTCGCACCCCACCTGTCATGTGTCTGCGCCCCGCTAGTGGGGCCCGCCCCACAGTTTGAGAAACACTAGCATATGCTGTTTTGTGTTGGGTTTTTGTTATGGTGTGTTATTCAACCAATCGCACATCTAGGAAATGGGTTGCCCCTCTACTGGCAGAAGTTGGTTTTTCTTTTCAGAATCGTTAACCAAGATATGTAGTGTAGACTGTTAGATCTGTAGAAAATAATCAGTAGTCTACTGCTTTGCTAGAAAAATTACGTAAAGGAAAATACCGGAGTGAATTCAAGCATATCCCTGTTGAAAGAGCTTGCTAAATGCGCTAGTTAGCGAGTGGACCAAAATAATTTGGTACAGCACAGACCGAACGTGAACGCAGAAGCGAACAGGCACTTTACATTGAATCAATGGGACCTGATTGTTGGAAACCCGAAAGTAAGATCTGAGGTTACATTAACTCAATGTAAAGTGTTCCGCGTTCTTGTTAGGTCTAATGCTGTTCGAAATTCTTTCATTTCATGCAAAATATATTGCTGTTAGAAGGCTTGTGCAGCAGGGCTATGCTTAAACTTACTCCGGTATTTTCCTTTAAACCTGGCAAGATGCTAACATTTTAAATTTGAGTAAAAACTTTGCAGTCACAAAACAGATTGTTTTCTGGTTGTTGTAACTTTCTATTTGTGGGAACAAAACAAAAGCTTTTGTTACTGTGGGCACTTAAAAAAATAGGCCTACTGAGAATAAGAGAATATTTTTGAGTGAATAAGAGATTCAGGATATTGCACTAACTTCCTGACCAAGTTTAGCTGATAGAGTGTTTGATTCAATTCAATTCAATTCAATTTTATTTGTAGAGCCCTCAAATACAGTGCATTTGTCTCGCGGCGCTTTACAGACAGTACGGGAAGCATCCATGAGAAACAGGGCAAGGAAAAACTCCCTACACTTTGCTAGTAATTCATTTCTAGGAAGAAACCATGGGCAGATCCACGCCTCATGGACTCAGCCTACCTGCCTGAGGCCTAATAAAGTATCCGTAATGTCAGTAGTCTGATTGACCATGGTTTATACAGAACAGTATGGGTACTGAATGTAGCCTGAGTTAATATACATAGTTTTTGTGACAGTCAGTAGGGTAGAAGGGTCAGGGGCTGGATTCAGTAGTTGGGGTGGCATTAGAGTTCATTGGGTGTAGGTCGCCATCTAGGTAGTTGTCATCAGGGGGCTGTCAGGCCAGATCCATCATGGGTCCTCTGAGAGAAAAGGGAGGATGGTCCTGATGTATCTCCAGGGAGGTTGGTCGGCATCCGTGGGGTAGGGGTTGGTGGCCGGGAGGCAGGGGTTGACGGGCGGTTCACCACTCAGCGGATTGTGCATCGGGGCAGAAGAGGCAAGAAACACAAAAGAAGGATTAGGCCAGTCTAGGAGTATACTTCAATGTATACTGTAGGTGTGTCATGCATGTCAGAGAGAGAGAGAGAGAGAGAGAGAGGAGAAAGAGGGTTGTACAGGATGGCAAGTGTGCAGTAGGTGGCAGCACTAGGCTATCGCAGCATAGCTAAGGTATGTTGTATGGCATCTCACCAGCCCAGAAGGGGGTGGTCAGTGGCCGCCTTGGAGAAACAGCAGAGATAGCCCTTCCCAGGAAAGCCCAAGGGGAGTGGTGATATGCCATGCACCATTCCTAATTATAGGAAATGTCAAAAAGGAAGGTTTTAAGTCTAGACTTAAAGGTGTTAAGAGTGTCCGCTTCGCGAATGTGTTCAATAGGACGCTAGTGAGCCAATATTCACCTCTTTTAGTCCAGATTAGCCCTCAGTTTCTCAGACGTGGGGGACATGAGTGTACTAGTCAAGTGTAAAAGTTGTGAGTTGGGGGTGCCGTGGCTCAGTGGGCTAGAGCATCATACCGTTATTCCAGGGACCCAGGTTCGAGTCCGACCCAAGGTAATTTCCCCACCCTACCCCATTTCTCTCTCCCACTTGTTTCCTGTCCACCTCTAAACAGTCCTATCCAATTAAAGGCAAAAAGCCCAAAATGTTGTGAGTTGCGGGTAAAATGAAACCTGAAAGCAAACATGGACAAACATGAATTCTATTCAAATGTCAACTGTATGATATAACCTATACATCTAAAATCATTCATATTAGTACAATGTGAATTTCCTTCTTGTGAACCAGAAAATTTCTGAACATTTCTGGGGATTACCAATTCTGGTCATATTTTCTAGTATTTTTCTTTCTCCTGACATGGCCTCACAGAGGAACAAACTCCATGCCTTGCCTTCAAAACTGTAAGGCATGCCATGCCTTCAAAACTGTAAGGGGCCAATAAACAAATGGTGTTTGTGGTTGAGTTTTATGTTAAAGAAAGCGAAGTGAAATTCTTCATAGCGCTATTTTCATATGATTATGAGTTCATACTTTGAGTCAGTCACCCAATCATGTCATTATGACATGAAAATGACAATTAGGTCCGCCACTAGCCAAATGCGGTTAAAAATATGGTTTGGTGAATAGAAACTTTGGTTTGAATATCAAATTTATTGTGCAGTTCACTTAGGCTACATACACAGTTACTTGGCACACCTCTACTATATCTATCATTAACAATCATTTTACTAAAATATATGAGCATATTCTGAATGTGTCACATTTGTTTTGGAAACTGAACTTCATTTAGCCACATCATGCTCTTAATCTACTGCTAATGTTTCACGTTGATCTCAAATCTATTTCAATAGAGAGGAAGATGAAGAGGCCCTAGGCAATAAGGACCTAGGCATATAATCCTTGAAATCTATATTTTCATTGAGATTTTATTATGCTGAATTAGGATGAACTCTGATTAACTTGGATTAATTAAGTCTGATGGTTGATGATTAACTCTAGCTGATGAACTCTACCTAAATGCTACCGTACTATTGACTCTGTCCCCTGACTCTTCCATTGATTTACAGCTCAAACTATGCTTTGACTGCCATCTAATCCCATCGGACAATATTGTGTATTCATACTCCCGTGCTACATCGTCAAAACCATCACTAGACCACTGACTGTAGGCTACTGGTACTTCATTGGGCCTCAGGAAATAATTGGGCCTGAAATAAATTACTTCAAATAGATCTCCTTGAAATAGAGTATTCCTTTCGGTGATATGAGCTCATGGCAGTTGTCAGTACTGGGACATTCTGCACGGTACATAATGGAACAGAGAACATCCCTATTTCGATCAAATGGTCAATCAATTTTTACAGACTTTTTCCTCAAGATGGTGCTGACAACAAAACTTTGGGTAATGTTGGCTCTCTAAATAGTCTTGTACAGATTTGGGCTGGGTTCCCAGATAATGCTCACTCTTAGCGCACTAAGAAGACCCAAAAGATAAGTCTTCAAAGTTTCTGAGTGTGTTCCCCGAAGTATCTCTTACACTATATTCAGACTGCAGTCCCAATCTTATTTTTTGTATATCTGATCAAAATCTGATCTCTCTATTGGCCGCGTTCATTTTGCTTGTTAAAGTGCTCATATGCGATCTGCATGTCCACATTTCACCTGTCATATCCACGTTGGTTACTATGGTAGCCTAATGCATCATGCCCACAAATAATAAACAAAACGCGGAGGTTAGAATGCAGGTTGTTTCTCTCAGATGGTTAAGTGGGGCCGTAGCACACAGCTGCAAGTAAGAAGGAACTATCAGAGATGGAAGAATAAGGTTACTCATCTTTATTTCAGTGCATAATTGCAGTGCACTCACACGATTCCACACGCGAGGTAAATCCCAGGTCATATGCAACCTGCGGCAAATCCATAACGTGCACTGACACAAGGAAAGTTAACATTAATCACTCCTGTCCATCTGCATTCCATGCGTTATTGTTGTGTCGCATTGCAAATGAAGAAAGTGGCGCAATGAAATCCTATCCATGTGGTTAAAATGTTCAGAACGCAGCAATTCGGATATGAATCGCAATTGAAACCACCTCCATATGTGGGTTATCTCAGATTCAGAAAAATCGGAATTCATGTGGTTTTCTGCTGTTCAGACCACCCAAAGTCAATTCTAGATACAATCTGGATATGCAAAAAATCGGATTTTGTGAACAAGACCTTAGAGTCTTCTTTACTATGTTGCTCTTAGCTATCTGGTACGATGCCAAATCCATGTTTCTGGCATTGATTGTCAACTAGGCCTTGGACTGTACACTTGCAGAATTATGGATTCTTCAGTCTATCTTTAGGAGCCCTCTACTCACTCACTACTCTCAAGTGTTTTGAGCCTTTCAGTGGTTGTGAAAATAGCATTGTGTTGGCGCAATGACATAATCCACACACGGCCATTTCAACATAATCCCAAACCAAACCTAAATAATGCAAGAATAGTGCTAGAGAATATTTCATTGTAGATTAATCCTTCAAATATGCAAATATTTTTCTAATTTAAGTTTGTTTCAAATTTCCATCTCATGTTGTGTTGATTTGCCACTTGCTTGGTCCCCTTTGCAGGGAGAAGAGGGGGATTATCAGTCTGTGGGCTCTATGGCAGGCTTACAGAGGCCAGAGCTGAACTACGCTGCCTTGGAGTTCATGAGAGGGAGGCCCAGGGAAGGAAAGGGGGATGACACCAGTGACTATACTGAAATCAAATCCAAGTGAACAGCAATGCTTCTCTGACACACATGCTGCATCGGACACAGTTTCTGGGTACCATCTTTTCCACTTACACTACTCAACACACCTCACTTCCCAGCTACCACCATAGCATTATCAATTTCCTTCACTATTATTTCTTAAGGTTTGACACAAATCAGTACACAAAAAACAACCCAAAATACAACCCAATTCTAAAATAAAGTTGGGATGCTTGGTAAAATGACAATAGAAACAGAACAACATTATTTTAGAAAGATACAAGCCATACATTTCTAGAGAGTAGTGTAAAGAAACCCAGAGGACATTTGAAGCTGTCCTGTGGTAAAACAAGTGAAAATTTGTCTTGTTTTTGAGAACCACAGTCATGCATCCTCGAGGATATAAAGAAGACAAATCGTCTGACTTGTTTTAGTGATCATCATTGGAATACAATTGGTTATATGATCTACTTACTCATCTGGATAGTTAAAATAGGCTAATATGTCACATTGCTCATTTTGCACCTTGAGTTAAATAGTCGAGTCTTGCCTTTCTCCAGTTCATTCAGCCATAGGGTTAACTATTGAATCCAGACTCCATCCCCTGGCTCTTCTACCCTATTGACTGTCCCACAAACTATACATATAATAGATTATATATCCCTTTTTTCTACCATCTAGTAACTCAGACAACATTCAGTAATCATGCTGTTATTATGTGTAAACCATGGTCAATCTATGTATCAGACTACTGACTGTACAGATACTCCACAATTTGGTTTTACCATAAGATTATGCTTTGCAACCAAACTGTTGAGTTATTATTTATTTCGATCATTTGGGTTCAATTCAATTCAATTCAGTTTTATTTGTAGAGTGCATAAATACAACACATTGTATCGCAGCACTTCACAGGGAAAAAAGACCCATCTCATGGACTCAACCCACCTGCTGAGGGCCTAGTGAAGTCAATCAGATATAAGAGTCGGGGATTGAGTCAATAGTTGGGTGGTATTTAGGTAGAGTTCATCAGGTGGAGAAAAACAAAAGAAACATATTACTTTGAATATTTCATAGTTTCAAACATAAGTATTTTGTTTTTTATTGATATTTCACCAAGCACCCCTATTTTGTTTGATAGGGAACATGGCAGGAAATGCACTTAGTTTGCCATGCATGAACTAAACCTAATATAATCAAAAGACAAAGGAGTTTGTCTTATTTCATACCATTCTTCATGCAAACATGGGCGGGTCAGTACAGAACTTTGGTGGTTTTGCCCACGATAGAGGACATCCATTGTCAATGAGTTTCTTCAAAATCACTCCTTTACCATGAACCTTCTAAAACCCATGGACAGAAGTCTAATTTAAAGTCAGTTTACATCATGCTGTACTAATTCCACAACTCATTCATTCTTGATTTCACCCTGTGCTGTGTCGGTAAATGGCAGCCTTTTCTGTCCTTTCTATGTACTATTCAGGCCTACTTTATGAAGTGAAGACTAGTGTCAGGGAAGACAAAGGAATTCAGTGCAAGCAACCTTGAAGTATTTTCAGAGAAAAAATTACCATCAGTGGTTGCATATTACAGTATTTATTTATACAACACTTAATTAAGTTCATTGTTTTTAGTGTCCTTTGATTTCTCACTATGTTTTTGGTAGCCATAGTTTGATCATAATGTTGACTTATTATTTTCTCTATGTATTATTATTATTATTATTATTATTATTATTATTATTATTATTATTATGGGGCTATTATTATTTTCATTATTCAAGGGCCTAAAGTGTCAATCTTTACATACAACTTCTCACTTCACCAATATACACACACAAAAAGATTTTTATATTTATTTTATAGAATTACGGAAGTATCCCTAATAGGTCATTCATATGGTCATACATAAAAGCTTCATAACATCAGGAAAGATTGAACATTCATACAAATTTTCACACCTGATGCAAAGTAACACACTTCAATTGACCCTTTTTCTAGTTGTATTGTACAGTTAACTACAGTTATTGGCCCTGGCTTTTCTTTTCCAATGTTAGAAGGCCTACTTGAAAAACATGAAATCTCAATGGTCTGAATCACAAGATTCTTGTTATACCCAACATGTTGTACGAGGGTAAACCTTGGTCCAGGAGCGGCAACTCTGATTAGGCAATGTACAGTATGAGGACAACATAAGCAGAAAATACAGTAATGCATAGATACACTTGAATGATATTCTGTAGTTATATATTTTAGCAAATGAATGTTAGGTAGCCTCATTCTCCATGAAATGCTGATTAATATATTATTGCAAAGCATTCATACAAAGGGTTCATGAATATGCACCCACCTGTCAAGTAAAGGGTTACCAATGATCAAACCCCATGCTCTCTTCCTGCCCTCATGCTGCGATGTTCCCTCTCACAGTTATTTAATGAAATATGTCTGTGGCCAATTATTAATTTGCTACTGATTGCTATTGAACTTACTGTAATAAGTTAAAAGTATGTTTGTGTATTAATTTCTTACATTTTGATGTAAATCATGGCAACAGAGTAATACAGTACTAAAAAGTCTGACGTAGAGCTGATGAGGTTCAGCAGGGAAGCAGTTCAAAGTAATTCAATAGCATGACATACCAAATAATGACATTATCAAATAATCTGGTTTCATTTAAAGGATGTCAAAAATCCCATATGACCAATCCTGTTGTGAAAACTTGTAGAATTTGGGAATACGTCTTGTTATTTTGCATGTAGGATATGTAGCATACATTTGACATTACATCGATTTCATATATGATCATTGTAAAAGTTTTGTACAGTGATTTGATCATTTCAAACTGAACTTTGCACTGTAAAAGTTGATGCTATTAAATATTGACCATATAATATGAATGTTGTGTGCTGGCATTGTGTTATATAAACCTTGTGCCAAAGGCATTGAATCATTCAGAGGAAAATCCAAAGGTACTAGTACTCTTCGTTAAGCAATAATGATAATTTTGGTAATGGCTATTGCCATGGGAAATTTCAGGATCACAATGTAGGTGTGCTCAGTAACCCCGTTAAACTCTGTCCAAGTCTTGTCACTCCTTTCAGAATTGAAATGGTCAATTGGCATTTAAGTAATTAGCCCAAACCTTTTTGGACATCTGCATTTGTTATAGAGGAAAATGCACTGTATAAGTAATGTATGTAATGAATGACAACTGCAGTAATGTACATATATAAACAAGATCAGAGGGTTATTCCAAAGAGCGGGTTTACTGGCTTAACTGGGTAGGCTATGTTAAGCCAGAGTAAGTAGTAAACTTTTTTCCCCAATAAGGTTCAGTTCCAAAATGGTTTATCACTGAAAATAGGCTATACCACATGATTTGGTCAACTGAGGTTAGCATTAAAGCTGTATTCGGAAAGTCAACATAATTCCAAGAAAAATCTAAATCTTATTACTCGTTGGTCCCTCCCCCTGTCTCTACTACGCTCCTCAACAGCCTCTCAAATCCCTCCCTTGCAGCAGCATGTTGTCAGTGGCTTGCTTGATGATTGCAACGATGATTATAGAATGTAGATGGAGCTAGAGAATTCTGTTTTTTTTTTTTTTAATAGCCTTTTTCATGTACTACTTCCAGAATAATGTGACAATTCCACGAAATTTGACTTTTAAAAGAGTTGCCAAAGGCAACGTTAAAGGAGAAATCCAGTGTGAATCAGTCAATAGCCCTTTTGTTCCAGATACCTAAATACTGTCTTTAAGGAAAAGAATGTCTCTTTACACCGCTCGAGACGTTGTCTGACACAGAGGAGTTGAAGGAGCCGCCCGCCTCGGAGATGCATCGAAAGCCTGAGATCACACCTGGTACGGAGATACATCAGGAACGGGTTTCATCACAAAACTCGGAGGGGCTGCCCACCACCATTCCTGGACCGCAGAGCGTGGAAGATAATCGTCCACCTGCCGTGCGGCAGTCGCCTGTTTCCCGTTCATCCAACTCCGCTGTGCAACAGGCCGCGGCATCTCTCCAAAGATCCAGAAAGCGTTCCCTATCCCTGTCACCACCTGGGCGGCAGGGAAAACGTCGTCGATGTCTCTCCTCAGGGGATACACCTGCTCCCGACCGTGTAACGTTGGCACCTGTAGATCCAGCTCCAGGCGAACCGGCCAGCACACACTCTAACCCCCAACCATCACCTGCGACCTCTGATGACGTCATACATCTGGGGTCCTATTCTAGACTACCTGTGCCTGCGTACACACATGCTTCTGAGTGTGTATCGCCCCCTCGTGAACTGGAGCTAGAATCTGATGTCTCATGCCAGCTCCCCCCAAACCTATCTGTTTTTTCATACAATGACAACTCGAACCCTCAAATTCTTCTTCTTGGGGACTCTATTATTCGAGGTGTTAAACTTCCAGCTGGAGTTACATATTGCCTCAATGATGGTAAAGTAGGCAATTTTATTTCTCTCCTCCCTACACTCATTGAACTTCACCCCACTGTGACTTTTGTGATTATACACTCTGGGTCAAATGATGTCATGGACAGATCATCTGCTAACCTGCAGAAAGAAACTGAAGAACTGTGTTTTAAAATTGAGTCATTAGGGAAACGGTGCCTTTTATCTGGCCCTATACCATCTCTCTCAGGGGGGTCTGAATATTTCAGCCGAATTTACAGTTTTCACCAATGGCAACACAACTTTTGCATAGCTGCTGGCTTTAATTTTATTAGTCACTTTGACTATTTTTGGGGTAGGAATGATTTATTTGACAATGATCGTTTTCACCCAAACAGAAATGGAATCAGACAACTAACTTTTAATTTTCTGAATTTTATTGCCTTTGGCTGTCTCTGACTTTCTGCACAGCCTGACCCTCCTCTAGCCTCCACACTTTCCATCCAAGAAACTCATGAGGGTCTTGCTGGCCTATCTGCTCAGCCTCTTTCATTTCCGATTCCCACACTGATCAGACATAGGGTTAAGAAAAGATGTGTTTCTTTCACAAATAAGGTTAACAAAAGAAATCTACAACCTATATCAAAATGTCTTAAATCTATGTCTTATCCTATGACACTAATGCCAACGGTCAAGATGGCTCTTTTTAATGTAAGGTCTCTCTCTAACAAATCATTTTTAATTAATGATCTTATTTCCAACTTTTGTCTGGATTTCCTGCTGCTAACTGAAACATGGCTAAATCCAACCAATAGCAATATTACCCTCATTGAAGCAACTCCTCCCAACTATGATTTTATTGACGCCTCCAGAATTAACAAGCGAGGGGGTGGCATAGCGACCCTATATAGAACAACGTTCCAGTGTAGACAAGCATCATTTGGTGAATTCTCATCCTTTGAGTATCTGCCCACTGTCATCAAGGGATCTTCTCAGATCTTGCTACTGACCATATATCGACCTCCTAAGCTGTCGCTTACACTTTTTCTAGAGGAGTTTAGCGTTCTACTTTCAATCATTTGTATTGAGTTTGACAGTCTTATAATTTGTGGTGATTTGAACATACATGTTGACATCGCTGATAACTGTCATACTAAGGACTTCACCTCTATACTAGACACCTTCTCCTTGCAGCAACATGTAACAGACTCCACACATTCTCATGGTCATACTCTTGACCTAGTTATTACAAAAGGTCTTTCCATTCATGTAGAGGTTAAGGACATAGCCCTGTCGGACCATTACTGTGTATTTTTTGATGTAAATATGGATTCTCCACCCCAAAGTAGTAATATGACTATAAAGAAGCGCATCTTTAATGACCATACCAGCACCCTCTTTGAACAAGCATTCCTGTCTTCTTCCTCACAACCATCCCTCTACACTTCTGAACAGTCAAGTCAGTCTGTAGATGTCTTGCTTGATTCTTTTTTTTTTTTTTTTTAGAAATATTTTTATTGATTTTTCATTTTTAAACAACATTTACTTATCCCCTAAACAGGGAAAGAATTACAAACATCAAAAACACACATCCAAAACATAACACACACATACACACACAAAAAAAAAACACACACACAAAGGCTCAGTTCAGCAGTATAAGTAAATAATAAAAATTAAATCAAGACGGTTACATACAGAACAATAAGCAGATATTTATGACCTTTCCAAAAACCCCTGTAGCATAATATCAGAGACACTGGGATCTAAAGAGTTCAGATAGGGTTGCCAAACCTTGAAAAAAAGATTAGACTTGGAATGCATTACACATGTAAGGTATTCTAAGGGTACCATGTCAGACAGTACTTCATGCCAACCCTTAATAGTTGGCACTTTATCACTGATCCATCGCAATAAAATGTTTTTCCTAGCTGCATATGTTAGGATACAGTAAAGTCTCTGATTCCTTAATATCACAAATCTAGCTGGCAGACCAAGAATAAGAGACATGGGGTCCATTTCTAGCTTCAACCCCAGTATCTTTTCCATTTCTGTTAGAACATCAGACCAGTACTTCTGCAGTTTACAACATGACCACAAACAGTGAGTCAGAGTACCAACCTCTGTTTTACATTTAAGGCACATTGGTGACAAAGTGCGATTAAACATATGCCTGCGGTTAGGGGATATGTGCATTCTATGTAAGATCTTGAACTGTATTGATTTAGCACGGTTACAGACTGAAATTGATTTAGCATAAGTCCACATATCATACCATTCATTATCTTGAATTGTAACACAAAATTCAGTTTCCCACTTTGCTTTAAGTTCTTGTAAAGCTATAGTTGGAGGTACACACAGTGCTCCATATAGCAGTCTAATAGACATCTTCCCAATTGTACCAAACAGCACTTTCTCCAACGGAGATGCCTCGGAGTTAACAATAAGAGTGGTACTTTTTAATATGTAATGTCTTATTTGCAAATAACGGAAGAAATGCTGTCTAGGAATGTTATATTTTTCAACAATTTGACTAAATGACATTAAATTTTTATTCAGGAATAACTCCTTTAGTGTGTAAATGCCAGCGTTACACCAAAGTTTAAAACCAGCATCCATCAGCCCTGGCTGGAAATCAGGGTTATTCAGGATGGGAGTGTGCTTGATTCTTTTAACTCAAGAATTACAAATATCATGGACAGTATTGCTCCTGTAAAAACGAAAACACTTAAAAAAACAAAAATAGAGTCCCATGGTTGTGTAATTCCTCTATCAAACTTCTAAAAAGGGACTGTAGAAAATTTGAAAGGAGGTGGCGAAAAACAAAACTCCAGGTTGACTTGGACATTTTTAAAGGAAGACTTCGCATCTATAATGATGCAATATGCAAGGAAAGACAGTCATTTTTTTCTAATATTATTAATCAAAACCTTAATAACTCTCGGATCCTTTTCTCTACTGTTGAAAAATTGACATGTACTCCATGTCACCTCCCTTCTGAGCTACATTCAGTAGAGGTCTGTGAGGACTTTGCCCACTTCTTCACAGATAAAATAAATAAAATAAGGGATAGCATCTCCACACAATTGCACCTTAGCCATGACCTGGAAGTTATTCCTATGACAAAATGCCCGCCCATCTCAATGTCTGTTTTTTCCCCTATTGATTCGGAAACTCTCAGCAAGACCCTACATAGTCTAAACTCCTCCACCTGTTCATTAGACATTCTGCCAACCAAATTTCTTAAAACAGTCTCTCATTTTTTATCACCTGATCTACTTTCTATCATTAACACGTCCCTGCAGTCGGGATCCTTTCCCCAAGCCTTGAAAAAGGCTATGGTGAAACCTCTTTTAAAAAAGAGAAATCTTGACTCCTTTAATCTTAAAAATTACAGACCTATTTCAAATCTTCCATTTATTGGGAAATTACTTGAAAAGACTGTTTTTAATCAACTGAGCGACTTCTTACTGTCTAATCACTGCTTTGACCCTTTTCAATCAGGCTTCAGGTCTCATCACAGTACTGAAACAGCTCTGATTAAAGTTTTTAATGATATCCGCCTTAATACAGATTCCAAAAAAGCATCAGTGCTGGTCTTACTGGACCTCAGTGCAGCTTTCGATACGGTAGACCACACCATTCTTCTCCATAGACTAGAACACTGGGTTGGGCTGTCTGGCACAGTTTTAAACTGGTTTAAATCATACCTTACAGACAGAAGCTTTATTGTAAATATTGGCAACTGGTCATCCACCCCTACTACAATAACATGTGGTGTGCCCCAAGGGTCCATCTTGGGTCCTCTGCTTTTTAATCTATATTTGCTCCCACTAGGACAGATTATTCAGAGGCACCAGATCTCTTACCATAGCTATGCAGACGATACACAAATCTATTTAGCCCTGTCACAAAATGATCTTAGTCCACTCCAAGCACTTTATCAATGTCTTACTGACATTGACCTATGGATGTGTCAGAATTTCCTACAACTAAATAAAGAAAAAACAGAAGTAATTGTATTTGGCAATAAAAAGGAAAGGCATAAAGTGACTTCATCACTTACCAATAGGGGTTTCCAGGTCAAGAGTACAGTCAAGAACCTTGGAGTTCAAATTGACAATGACCTCACTTTTAACAGTCATATTAAATCAGTTTCAAAGTCTGCTTTTTATCACTTAAAAAACATCTCCAAATTAAGAAGTCTTATGACTAAACCTGATCTGGAGAAACTTGTACATGCTTTTATATCCAGCAAGCTTGACTACTGTAATGGTCTCCTCACAGGCTTGACCAAAAAAAGTATTAGACAGCTCCAACTAATTCAAAACGCAGCTGCAAGGGTCCTCATGAAGGCAAGGAGATACGACCATATCACCCCCCTACTCAGGACCCTACACTGGCTTCCAGTCAAACAGAGAATAGATTTTAAAGTGCTCCTCCTTGTTTTTAAATCACTGAACGGGAATGGGCCCATATATCTTGTGGACCTACTCCACTACCAAACCCACTCCAGATCCCTTAGATCCCAAGACAGACAGCTTTTAGTTAAACCTTCCGTCAGAACTAAGAGTGGAGAGTCAGCCTTTAGTTATTATGCCATTCATCTATGGAACCAGCTTCCCTTAGCTATAAGAAATGCACCCTCAATTAATAGCTTCAAAACCCATATCAAAACCCATTTATTTGCTACTGCTTTTACGTAGATCATCCTACAAAACTGTGTCTATTACATATACTTTTTCTGTTCTGTCTAGACTTGTATTTGTGTGTGTGAGTGTTTGTGTGTGTGTGTGTATGTGCGTGTGTGTGTGTATATTGTGTGTATGTAGATGTTCTATGGGTTTATGTGTATACTGTATATATGCATGCATATTATTAATTCTTACTTTTTGTTTTTATATATATATCATGACTGTGATTCATATGTTAGTATCACTATCTTTTTATATCTTTTTTATTTTTTATTTTTGTTAAAGCACTTTGAGTTGCCATTGGCATGATACATGTGCTATATAAATAAAAATGCCTTGCCTTGCCTTGCCTTGTTGCTGCATAGACTGAATAACAAACCGATTGACTGAATGGGGCATACCAAATGAAACCGAGAGTATCACTTGGTTTTAGTTCCCGATTCACTGCTCGGTCTATGTTGCTCAGTCTTATTTTTTCCTACCTACAGTATAGCACTTGGTAAGTTTGAACAACAGGGCTATGGATTGATTTACACTGGTGTTCTCCTTTAATGTTGTGTTTACAGCATTAATAGAAACACATAAGGTTTGAGGAACTCAAAGTTTATGGTTATAGAAAACACAACAAAACTTGGGTCATAAACAAAGCCTGAACAATAACCATGTAAACATAGCTTGAAATACATGTGTTGCGATTCTTATGAGGTGATTCTCTCGGCGACAGCATAGCTTGTTCGAATCGCCCAGTGGGGAAGTGGTAGAAAAGGGACAGGGCCTAATACTTGCTAGCTTAACCTGGTATGTTGATTTGGTCATTTTGAGAATAAGAATATTATAGTAGAAACAGTGATGACATTATACAAAACATTAGCATGAAGCATGAAGCTGTTAGCTTTCTTACAATCATAGTCTCTGCCTGCATGCCCTTTACACACTCCCCACACAAACACCCTCACACACGGTTGATATATTCTTAAACAAATTTGATGCCTGTATTTAAATTATTAAAAAATAACAATAAATGTGATGATTATTCTTCAAATGGTTTCAAAATCTTCATTAATCAACTGTCTCATTTTACCTGAATGTGTGTCCCATTTTACCTAAACATTCTCTCCAACCAAGGTATGGTGTTTTGTGGTCTTTAAACGTTAAAATAATTTGTTTGCTTCCATAAAGGTTTTTTTTCCGTTCACCACTGATTCAATATCAATTCCTTACTCAAATAATTCATTCTTCATTCATATACTTCTCAACTACTTAACTTAAAGGGCACCTTCTGTCATTTTCAACAGGAGCTCTATTGCTCAAGCTATTTGAGATTGGCCAATACTGAAGACACAAGACATTTTGGTCCAACCATTTACTGTATGTTTCCTTGAACAAATAATAATCACTTAGACCTTGCCCAATGGGGCAGAGTTTTGAACTGTATTTTTAACATCTTAACATACTCCTAATGTCACCACAAAAACTATGAAGTATCAACAGACACCTACAACACAGAACTGTATTGTGTATGACTACAAATGGCTGAAAAATTGTTAAAACTGTGTTTATGCAAGCAGCCAAACGTTTGTTTACAAAACGGTTTTGTAAACACTGCATAAAAACACTATTTTAACTACTTTGTCAGACATTTGTAGTCATAAACACTACAGTGGTGTGTTGTAGGCTAATGTCAATATCAAATGTCAATGTCAAATTTATTTGTAAAGCACTTTATATTGACAACAGTCAACCAAAGTGCTATAAAATAAAAATAAATAAATAAATAAATAAAAAATAAATAAAAAACTAAATACAATAAAAAAAGGCATCAAAAGCAAAATAGACATAAACAAGAAACTTAATATAGCTTAAATTAACTAGGGGTAGTATTTATTTATTTATTTATTTATTTATTTTTTAAGGGAAAACACAAAGAAAAGTGAGGAAAAGAAACTTAATCTTACTTATCTTAATTAACTAATATTAAGACTTAGATTATAGAGAAACTCTTAAAGGAAGAATAATGTAATGTGTAAAGTAGTGATGGGCGGGCCGATGATTTTTACGACCCGCCCCATCACGAAGCCAACCCAGCCCGCCTGACCCGAAAGATTACGCAATGATTTTTAACCCGACCCGACCCGACCCGCTTGATTTTTTTAAAATAAATAAATAAATAAGTGTTTATTTGTTTATATAGGGCCTAGGCATATTAAACAACATACCGTAATTTCCCGACTATTAGCCGCGGCTTATACATTGATTTTGCTAAATTTCTTCTGCTACGAGGTTAAAACAGGGGGTCAGTTAATATGGTGTTAATATGGTTTCGTTTTTTTAACTTGCATAAAACACTGTCCTGCGGTTATACACAATGTGGTTTATATGCAGGAAATTACTGTAAATGAAATGTCTGCGGCCGCGCGAGAGGATGGTAATGTCATGGGCTGCCAGCAGCGAACTTCCCTTTTGGATCAATAAAGTTAGTTAGGCTACTCTAGTAATTTGTGTAGCCATAGGCTATGTGGTTCGGTTGTTGTCAGCAGTGTGTGCTTTTTGTCAATGTTCAACGATCGATGTCCATCACCATTTAGCAAAATATTTAGACAGCTTGGTTCTCTTTTAGGTTTGCTGTCGTGAGCGACAGAGAGAGCACGAGAGAGCGCTTCACATGAGTAGGCTAGACGCTGCCTCTTTGCTTGCTTTCGGTTGTCTTCAGCATTGGTGCCGTGCGCAGAGGGAGAAAGACCAAATGCTGTCAATTGGCATTCTGCTGTCTCGGATGTGCGTGTGATTTTAACGTTGTAATTATGACTGTCTGTGATCTGACCCGACCCAACCGCAACCCGTGAATTCTTATGAAAATAATGGCCCGACCCAACCCGGCCCGCGGGCTAGCCCGAGGGTCCCGCCGGGCTCAGGCCGGCCCGCGCATCAGTAGTGTAAAGAAATGTGTCTGATGGGGTTACATAGCTTTTGGGGTAATATTTGGAGCATGTTTAAACAGAGTTTAAAAATCTGCCCCATTGGGCTAGTTGTAAGTGATTATTTTCTGTTCAAGAAAACCTATATGGTTGGACCAAAATATCTTGCTTCTTCAGTATTGGCTAATCTCAAGAAGCTCAAGCAATGGAGCTCTTGTTGAAAATGACTGAAGTTGCCCTTTAACTGTTAAACAAATCAAACTGTCAGTCATCCAATTATGCCTCCCGTCATCTAAATTTGTTCCAATTACTTACTGAAATGATTCGAAACAAAGTCCACCACAAGCAACTGCAGTTTGCATTTTCATGTACTCAACTTGTAATTTCCCTGAAATTACATTCTCTAGTTTTAATTATTGTGATGTCATTCATTCTAGCCCACTCTATGAGAAAATTTAAAAATAGGCTAATTTATAAGTCATAGTCAAAGTATAAAAGTTACAAAGATGAAAATTACAAAGCAATTTGGGCATTTACTATGCCCACCTGCCTGGAATTGTTGGCTATATACAACCAGATACAAATAGCATCTGCTTATTTGTTTTGGTGAACTGTCACTTATGCCTTATGGGCTCTTGGCCCTAGAAATTCAATAACATTCTCACACAGGTTGCTAAGAAATAGAATAGATACAATTATTATACTCTAATAATTATTATAGAAATGTTGATTTTATATACAGTATAGAAAGGGGCAGAACAGGCTCTATTTCCTGAAGAGGCTCATGTTCATGTTTTACTAGTCTGTCATGGCCAGTGTCCTATTCTGTGCTGTGCTGTGCTGTGATGTGATGTGATGTGATGTGATGTGCTGGGATGGCACCACCTTTAAGAGAGATGCTGCTCATCTGGGCATACTGGTGAGGGAAGTTAGTTCTGTGGTGGGATGGAGATAGAGACACTGGCTTCAGTAGCAGAGGACCTTGAAGAGGACAATATGGAGAAGGCTGCATATTAAGGACAATGACCATCACCCTCTACACGCCACATTCCACAAGCAAAGCAGCATGTTCAGTAACAGACTGTTGTGCCTCACATGCTCCACTGAAATACTCAACAAATCGTTTGTGCCATGGGCTAAACAACTGTGCATTTATATACATGGTAGATTGATCTGTGTTTGAGTTTGTGCTGGACACCTCACTTGATACTATGCTCTTATCCCCCCACATACACACACCCTACATGGACTAGATTTTATGCTGGATATTACTGGTTTTATCACTCTGTTTTGCACTTGCACTGAAAACACTTTATACACTATGATCACCATAGCATCCCACTGCACATCTCTATACACTGCACATACAGTACACTTAGGCCTACTTACTTACTTACTCACTCACTCACTTACTTGCATACTTACTTGCATTTTACTGTTTCTGTGCCTGTTTAGGTGTCCACAGCCATGGAGTCTTGATAGGGCAGTGTTGTATGTGTATTTGATCATGTGTATGTTGTTATTAATGCTACTGGATGCTTGAATTTCTTATGGGATAAATAGACTACCCTTATCTTGGCTTTCTTTTATTTCTCTTGTTATTCACAACTACAGCTCTATGTAGAAAGAGATACACTCAGCTAGAAAGGCCACAGGTGCACATCACTCCCATCACTCTTTTTGTGTGCCACTTGGGGGAGCACTTGCGTAAAGCATCTCTCACTCTCAAATTGTTACCTACATGGGTAGGCCTTCACATTATGGGCATTTTGTGTGTCCCAGACTATCTGCAAGTAAAATCTTACTGAAAGCAGACTACATTATACAAACTATGTTATGAAATAGAAAGGCTCTGAGCTGCAATAAGCTATCCTCAAGTACTGCATGTCTCAATAATAGCAAATCCAGACATATTTAGTAGCCTATTATACATAATGGTAAATGGACTGCATTTATATAGCGTTTTTCTACTCTTACAAGCACTCAATGCTATAAACAATGCTGAAAGTATGTGATGCATGTATGAAGAGCTTTGAAGAGCTATTTTCAGGTAGGGTCTGGAACATTTTATGAATATTATCTGAGAAGAACAATAAAAGCAGAAGTTTTGAGTATTTTTAATAATAATAGTAATAGCTTTTTGGGAAATAGCTCTTCATATTCAACACACACACCAAGACATGTTAACACAAAGTAACACTTTTGAACTTGACAGGGAGGGACTTATTTCCTTACAGTAGCCTATCTTTAAATTGTATTTATTTATTTTATGGCTTAACATTTTATTTGGCTTAAATGTGTGTCTGCAAGACAATGTTGGCAGCCTGGTTGATATGCATGCTCACAGATGCACAATGGGCTGCCGCGCTCTGAGAGCAGAGTGATTAATTAACATCCCGTTCATAACCCTCTAAATTAGTGCTGGAGCACAAGGGCTAATGAGATGACAGCGAGATCTTAGGTTACAATAACTGCCATTCTCCACCTATCAGGACTAAATGTGAATATGTGTGTATGATGATTTAATGTATAGAAAATATCAATTATAAATTATAAAAACATATACATACATAGGCAGGTAGTACAGCGATAATATAATGGGCTTTAAATGTAAATAAATTGTTAGAAGAGACTGAATAATACTTGTCTGGTTGTGTTGACCAAGTAAATCTCTCCTACAAAGGAAACCATTGCATTGGTATGTTCACATTTCACTTTGTTATGAATGCAAAAAATGGGGCACAAAGAAATATTTCGTAAAAATTGCAAAAAAAACAAAAAACAGGTTATGGCTTTTTTTATTTAGAACATCTGCAAATATAAAAATATGTTATATTTTCCTACGCCAGTATTATGAACTTTATGACAGTTAATCAGTTTGCTTTAAAAGATAACTGTTTTGTTATGTAGGCCTATACTTTACTGTATGTATTTGTGACTGAATTGTTGTATCTTATATTGGTCCAACAGCAGCTCACTTCATGAATGTTTTCATACAGTTCTGTAGTTCTCCTCTATTTAAAGCATGGATACATTACAGTTCAACTATGTTATTTCCAGTAGATGCTTGTAATTCAGAGCAAGGACTTACAACTGTATTGTATAAAAAACAACATAGCTGATTAATTCAATTCAATTTTATTTTGTAGAGTGCTCAAATACAATACATTGTCTCGCGTAGCATTATTTAACATTTTCTGCCTTTGATGTTGATGTTTAATCTCCATTGCTTGATGCTACATGTCACAAGACCTACTATATTTACAACACTGATGTCATTTCAAAGATCAACATTCAATAAATAAATAAATAAATAAATAAATAAATAGATATATAAATGCACACTACACACACACACACGCACACACACACATTTACCATGACATGAATGAAACAACGTTTTTTTTTTTTTTTACAATTGCATTAAAAATGTTTTTCCTTCACATATGATGGGATACTTTGTCCTATATACAAATTTGAACAACAGCATGGGAGTAACAATAGATCTCAGTTTATTGATTTTGCCAATACCTTTACCCTCTAGCCGAAATGCAAATGTTAAAACTGCAAGTGTTTGCCATAAGGCATATGTAAATATGTAAATATGTAAATACTTTGTTGTGTAGATAGGTATTTTTTTCTTATCTTAGGTTTATAGCAAATGGATATGGAAAGGTTCTGTTAAAAAATAGTTGGGGTCCTCCTTTTAACAAGTGTAATACTATATTTACAAGATAGTATTTATAAACACATTTGCATATATCAAGATGAAAAACTTGTTTGAATTGGTGGTAATTTGCATTTGGAGAAGCATATGGCTTATCCACGGAAGCCACGGGCCTTGCCTTCATTAGCTTTGCCGGGTTTCATCAGCCCTGCGCACTCCTGCTGTGACATCCCGCCATGCTGCCTTCTGTCCCTGAGGTTTTGGTGACAGGGGACAATATGTCCCCAAGGTGAGGTGCTGGAGTGGGGGTGTGATAGCATATATGATTGTGTTTCAGTGTGTGTGTATTACAACGGAGGTGTGCACATCCTGGCACTAATAATTATTTCATCAGACATTAGATGGTCTCAGAAATCTTGTGGTGTAGTTTGCAGATAAGGCCGATGGGTGGTACAAAGTACAAGTAGGCTACAAAGCAGATAAAACTATAAAATACAAACTCAATAGCATAGTAGACAACTCACAAATATCCTTTTAATTTTCTCTGAATTTTATATATTCCTGTCCTTTAGTGCTTTATTTATTCATTTATTCTATTTAAATGATTGGATACAACTGTAACTTACTTTAATTGCACTCAATGAAATTATGTTAATTATGTACTGAAGCTATGTATTTGTGTTGTACAGCATGTAGTCTCATCTCACACAAGTGCAATACCATTCTGTTGCCTTCATGAGGTGCTCTAAGACATATTTGCATTAGACACTTAGGGTTGGGGCTAAATGGCTGAAGACTATAATACTATGGAAGTGTTTCATATTGTCTTTCATCAATAATTATTGATCATTTTTTGAACTATTTTAAATTAAGACCAGAAGGAAAATACTATGCTAGTATACTCAGCTTTAAAGTACCTTCCTCTGATTTTAATCACCTTAGTTATCAAGGCAGACCAGGAAACAACAACAACAACAAAACAAACAAACAAAAAATAACAGCAAAAACAAACATAGAAAACAATCAAATAATAATTCTAAATTAGAGACAGATTGTGGCTGGTCATAATTTACCTGAGTTATAAAATGGGATGCCGGGACATCACATATTTGCACTGTTGCCCTCTGGCAAATGCTTCATGTCCATCAAGTCACATACAAACAGTTTCTGTCGCACTGCTATACGAACACTGAACAGATATAGATACTCACACACACGGCTCATTTAAACATGAAAGACTGTGCCCTTCTGAGGGTGGACTGTTGTTTGGCACTTTACTCCATTGACAGTTTGCACCTTTGCAATTTTTCTTCATTCTACCTCACCTGCTATGCTATTCCTATGAGCATGAATGTGTTGTATTGTATGTGTACTGTGTATGTAATGTCATGTAATGTAAGGGTATGTTTAGTGTGGGTCCCCTCACCCTACAATGGGGCTATGGGATGACAGAAGATACGGGGATGAGGGAATGTGCGTCTGAATTGTCTTAAATTATTCTTTAGCCATATATTTTAATATTCTTAAGTGCACAGTGAGGATTGTGATCCAATTTCTTATTCTGTGCAATGACATGAAAGTATTCAATTCAATTCAATAGTAATCTTTTCTTTTTCCACATTCAGACAAAATGTACTGCCAACAACAAAAAGAACCTAGAAATTTAACTTTTATAAATTATTGAACCAAAACTCAGAGGCTCTCAGAAGGGAGAAATACAAGCAATCAGAACCACAATCAGAACCACACCTCCCGCAAACATTGAATTCAATATTTTACTGTCACCATTCAAATACCATTGAATATCTAGAACTTGTGGTGGCGTGGTATTTTACAAACCATTTTACTTTGATATTACAGTCCGTTACATAAAGGAACATTTTTAAAAATGAACCCAATCTCCTGAGCAGTTTACGAGTAGTAACTAATTTACAATGGAACTTCTAATATGTACACTACATTCTTAATGACCACGAGGTGGCTTGCATGGACTTGGATTGGGTGAACCACCTGTCTGTGATTTGCATGGATTCGGATTGGGAAAACCACCTATAGGCAGCCAATCGTCTGTGTTTCCCACGGCTTTTAACTTCAACTCTGCCATGTGTTTGGTTGTAAGCGGAAAAATCCGCCTCATCTGAGAAAACACAGGAAGTCCAAGCTTGGCAGTCATGGAAAAGTAGCTCAACCAATTACATAGCTGAAAATTATCACAAGCTACATATTGTAATGCATGTGCCTGAAATCCATATACATTTATTTTCTGAAGAACAACTCATGTTCATTCTTGTTTAATTGGTTGGTTAATTGGTTCATTCTGTCATTGCTGTCAATGGTGTTCATAAATTGCATAAATCGAATCTTCTTTACATGAACATTGTCTGAATCAGAATTACATTAGGTAGACAGATGCCATTTCTGAAGAGGCCTGGGCAGTACAGTAGTGTGTGTTGTACTGTGTGCTGCATGTGGCATACAGTATGTAGCACAGCTGTATTCCATTACATAAACAGCAAGTCAGATGTGGGGCATGTTGTGGGGCCTATACATTCAGCCAGCACTGAACACTAGTGAGGCAAATAGTCAACATTAGGTAGGCTATTACATTTCATAAATTAAATGATAAAAACGCATTTTTGATGTCAGTCTAGAGCTGAAGTTTTCTAGGTAGGTAGTTGGTTTGTTTATGCTGACACTAGTGATGAATTTCTCTCTGTCTCACAATAGCCTAAATATAAGGATTGCATTGTCAAGTGATATGATAATTGAAAGGTTTTAAGGCTATCAATACTAGCTGAAGGTAGCTTAGAAATCTAGACGAACCCTAGCGGTAGTAAAGATTTGCTCAGTGAGTACATCTAGCCATCAGCCATAGGGAACTGTGATAGTTAACCCTCGTTATCATGGAGGACCAGTTACAGTGCTTTATATGGGCAGGGAGTCGTTTGGCGGACTTAGCCTTGTTTGAATCGTCTTGTTCGTTGCTCTGATTGGTCGTAGCCAGAGTTGTGGTCGTAGCGCTATCCTATCCTATCCTATCCGGCAGAGGCAGTTTGAAAGACAAAGCCACAGTCTATTTTATATGCTATAGACTGGCTTTTGAGGCTAAACTGAAGGTGCAGAGAGCAAGCAATGCAAGACAAGATTTTACTACACCTACTAGGCCTAAGTGAATGACCGCGTCACGTCATATGTTGCTTGGTTCCTTTGTTCACCCAACTAACTTTGCAATCTCTCGCTCAAAGCAGAGCTATAATCTTTGCTCTGGTTTGTAGCATAATTGCTAACAGATGACAGTTAACCGCTAACTGTTAGGTGGACAGGTGGAGTGGGGCTCAAGCCTGAAACCCTCCGGTTGAGGAACAGCACCTCTACCACCAGCACTACTACTACCCCAAAAGTAATTATCAGAAATGAAACAGTGTTTAACAGTATAGTTAGTCAATTAGTTTACAGTTCTTAAAGATGGATTAATGGAGTATTGTACCTTGTTCTCTGATGTTAAAATACTATATATTCAATTGTATTTGGTCAAAAAGAAGATCAAGTGATATTTTACAAGCCTAGTTAATACCTCATATTTAAGATGTGTATTGAAATGGGTTTTTTGCCTAAACAACGCCCCACTCTGGCCACCTCAATTGAACTGCAATGGCTTTGTGCTATTTGACATCATTTGTAGGCTTTGTTCTAATTCGCCCATGATTTAGTGGCTATTTCTAAACGTAGGATTTCCATATGAAAGAGGGCAGAACCATGCCTCATGTTCATGGAAGCTCTTTGACCATGCACAACCTCTCTTAAGTCATCAAAGCCAATGTTAAAGTGGTTTTCCATTCTATGTCTCCTTTAAGGCTAAATGATAACATTTAATTAACATAGGGAAACTAGAAAAGCGCTCAGAGAGCGCAGACCTATGCCAAGGCAATGTGGTCACAGACACAATATAAATTCGATCGCCACCGAAATCGAATCAGCTCTTGCTTGTCCCAATATACACATTGTCCAAAGATTTCATCCAAATCCGTGCAGTACTTTTCGAGTTATCCTGCTGGCAAACAAACAGACAAACACACAAACAAACCAACAGACAAACCAACGTAACCGAAAACATAACCTCCTTTGCAGAGGTTATGTTCTTATGGCTATTAATACGATTTTTAATAACCATTTATTGTGGGTAGTTGTTATTAAGTGGTGGTTTCTTCCAACAGAGAAAAAATAAATTAAACATCCCATAGAACTCAATTTCTATTGATATTGATTATGTATCTGTCATAATACATTGTTATTGTTTTATTGTCCAGCCCTATGTACACTGTATCAAAAATTCTTCTTTCATTCAGGATTTTGCCCAAAACTTAGCTTAGCCTACTTAGCCTGGATCATATTGTTTGGCATGCTGACAAATATATGGAAAATATATGGTATCATCATGATCTCCCATTTACTATTCAGAATACTTATTATTAACATTAAATATTTCTTGTAATCCCTTGGTCAAATTCATTTTACTTACTTTCTAAGTAAAATATATATATCTGAATGTATTAGGAGTAAAATAGCCTAACTGGTATAAAAGAAAAAAAGAAAACCAAAAAAAAAAAAAAAGAAAAGAAAAAGGTACCACAGAGCCATTGTGTCAGTGGGTGTTAAAAGTTCCTCAAAACACATCTGGTTTTAAGCAGCTTTTTACTGATATGATATAGACCACTCAGATTACTACTCAGCATTTTCATATTTTTACCTTTTATTCTATCCTTTTATTCCCTGCCAAAGATAAGTGCGTTATTTTGACTTCTGTAAATATGGAAAACATGTTTTCAATTCATAATTTTCAATATAAAAATAACATCACAATAAATGTCACTGTTGCAGTTTGTTCTCTTTTGTTACATAATATAGGCCTAAAATTGTGTCTTAGATGTGATTAGGCTATTGGATTTTAAATAAGATTATTAAAGAATATATTTTATTGAATTAGGTCTCATTTTTAAGATGAAAGATGAATGTTTGC
The DNA here is from genome assembly GCA_027497455.2 of Sardinella longiceps. Lineage (NCBI taxonomy): Eukaryota > Metazoa > Chordata > Actinopteri > Clupeiformes > Clupeidae > Sardinella > Sardinella longiceps. The sequence continues at coordinate 33,149,161 of JAODXP020000023.1, read as the reverse complement.
TCAGAGAATACACTGGCCTGAACCCTTGAGAAAAATCAGCAATTATGTGGTCCAAGAAAATTTTCTACTCAGATAAATAAACAGTTAAATCAAAATACTAGTTTAATTAATTGGCTTATTTAGTAATTGGATTTTAACCAGCCATTAAATAGTTTTTGTTCTTTAGAGAAGAGAAAAGTTGAGGCATAACTGGTTTATCTCTTGCCGCCAATCTTATTCAGTGTTTTAATAAGTAATGATTGCCAAAGATCAGAGGAACTGTACAATACAGCAAAAACAAGTTAGGCAGATGCTTTGATAATGATAATTAATAATTTAATATGTGTAATTATCCCCTCACATGAAATCATAGCAGTGGCAGGAAGCTGCAGGGATGTTGGCAATTAATGTGAATTGGGGTCATCAGATCACACAGAAATGGCAGAAATGTTGAGTCAGCGTTATTGACCATATTTTCAGAGGGGTATTGTTGTTACAACTTAAACTACCTGAAATATCAGGGGAATCTTTTTTATAGCTTATACTATGGCATGTATTCTGACATAGTCTGCTTTGTATTTTCTATCAATTTAATGAGAGTTCACATATTACCAAATGTGCTGCACTGATTACACGTCTGTGCCACAGATATAATAACATTTTAAGAAAGGCCCCCATGTACAATTTATTATTTTGAAGGTTTTCCAAATATTGTGTCTGTGATAGTACATGACACATTGTTAATGCAATGCCAAAGACAACCGAACAAGTGTGTAGGGTGTTTTGTGCAGCAATGTAGCACCCTGTTGAAAAATCAAATAGCCAAGGTCTAATGCCGTATGGATATACTGGGCGTAAGGCCAGCTACATGAATGCATCATCTCTATTGATTGAGTAATTAGATAATAATCAATCCAAGTCATCAGTATCTTCAAACCCCTAGCTACCAGATGTCAGCACATTTTGGCTTCTCTGCAAATGCCTTGGCACAACTATTATTTTTTTTCATAGGGAGGCAATCATTTGTGGCCGCTTGTTTATTGAACTGTTCTGATAAGACTCATTGAAGTCCTCTGACCCTAACTCTAATTTACATCATTAATCTCTCAACTGAATTCCAATGGCTGTGCAAGAGAGAGAACAGGTTCACTGCTGTCCACCTGAACTTTGAATGCACAAATGTTTTAGGAGATTGATGATGCGTGGGATGTCAACACTTTAAGAGAGAGTGGAAAGTTGATAGGGGACAGCCATTCACACACCTCTAAGCTCTTTGCCTCCCCCTTTTTACACATCCTAGTTTACTTGTCTTCAAGAGATGTAATTGAATTAAATAAAGCCTCTTGCTACTGGAGGGCAGCTGCCACAGCTGCTGTTTATGGCACAGGGAAAAGGGGTGCCATTCTTGAGTGCTGTTACATATGCTTCTAATTAGCAGGTCAGGGAGGCGGTGCAGCCCAGTGACAGAGGCCGCTCCTGCCAGCACAACAAGGGGCCTGCAGCTGTGGGCAATTCAAGCAGAAGAGTCTTGATCACTGCCTCATTATTTCTCTGCTTGAAATTGTGTGTGTGTGTGTGTGTGTGTGTGTGTGTGTGTGTGTGTGTGTGTGTGTGTGTGTGTGTGTGTGTGTGTGTGTGTGTGTGTGTGTGAGTTCTGAGGTTGGGGTCTAACACCCAAGAGGAACTCAAATAAACAGTTATATTAGTCCCGAATAAATGAATTTTCTAGTGGCACATGGCAAGTATAAAAGTGAATACCTTTGGTAAAGGTAGGCCTAGAGGAAAATGTCAGTACATTTTACCAATACAAATGTACATTGGTGGACACTGGAATCATCAGCTTTTTATTAAGTCATACAAACTATTTCCATTAACTTAAATGTGTGCATTGTTTTGAATGGGATTTGTATTACAGAGAAGTCACTGTTTCTTAACATGATACATTTATTTTTTTTGTAGTGTGTCAACATTACCTTTTTTATCTTGAGTAAACCTAGCTTGAGTTTTCCAAAGTATTTTGGTTGAACTGCCATTACAAAGTGTCATAAACTAATCAACTGCTGCAAAGACATACCAAACGACATGTCTGTCAAAGCTTGTTTTGATAATTCTCTAATTTCCACAAGGAATTAGATGATGTTTATGAGATTATGTAATTGCTATAACTGCTCTCTTAGGTGCGGTCTTTGATTAGCCTCTCCTGATTGGAAGCATTAGAAAACTAACTTCAAAGTCTAAATGTCTTGTGTCAAATTGTCTCAAGTCTGAGAATAGCCTACAAATTCTTTTTTTTCTTTAGGAAAACAATATCTACACAGAAAAAAATCAGAATACAACAAGTACGTGGAGACATTATACAGACCTACAGAGTTTTAGTGCATCCATTGTTTTCAGCGAGATTGCTGTTGGATACATCCTGGATTCCAGTAGGCAGGGAAATAGGTCATATTAAGATGTTTTTCATAACGTCCAACAGACTGGTGCACACAAACATGAAACACATTTGATAGAAATACCGGTGCCAACCCAACCTATTAATCATTGTAAAATCCTGCGCTGAATTTGAATTATATAATCGGAATCCAATATCTACACAGAAAAAAATCTGTGTAGATATTGGATGTTCTTTTTAAGGGAACTGAAGAGTTCCCAAGTCTGCTCTTAAAACCTGTCTATGCAGGATCAGCCATTGCTCTCAAAGCCTGGCTCTGCAAGATCAGCCATTTCTTCACTGTTCTTCGCGCTTTGTGCCAGGTTTGGCCTTGTATCTTTCTCTGCACTTCTCCCTTTACAGGGTCGTCATTTCCTTTGCTGTTTTCTTGGTTTGTACTTGAAGAGTTCAGATGCAAAACCCCCTTGACCACTTTTTGAGAAAAAGGCCATTTTTTATCAGGCGTTTACAGTGTTTTGATTGTAAACAGATATTTTAGACACGGTGGGGAGCAGGTTTTATTTTATTTTTTTCACAAAAACACTTAATTTACATATTCTAGATTTATACAGGATTCACACTATATCATTAACTCATTTTTCACAAAAATGGTGTTTAGGGGGTTTTGCATCTGAACTCTTCACTTGCCTTTTTCTCTACAGAGCCGGCCCAACTGCTCCCTGACACTCCACAGCACAAAACGTCCATTTTCCCTTATTCTGCAAAGATTCACTAGTTGGAGTCGAAAACTGCCACAAATCGACCCATGGGTAGATGGATAACGTCTTACTGAAGCATCACAATGACTTGCAACCTAGATATTTCATAGATCCTGTGATATAGATTAGAGTAATGTTTTACAAGACAGTGAGTGGAGTCTGTAGAAGGAAGTGATATGAATTGAAAAAAGCAATGTAGGCCTACAGTAAATTGTGCCAACTTGTCGATTTGTCAATGCTTCTACTGATGTCTTTCGATGTGGTTCATAAAGCATTTATACTTCACAGCTCGGTAATCAGAGGATAGTTTTGTGGTAATGAGTTAGTAATTTCACGTTAGCAATTCATAACTACTCACGTTACTGACTGATAATGGAATAACTACTGAATAATCTCCATGTTATTTCCAAACAATACTATTTCTTGAGAGTAATAAGTCAATAACAAAATGCTAATAAAAAGGAATTACTTTCCTATAGTGAGATTTGATGGTACAACTTAAAATATTCAAGATAGTGGTGCACACATCCAAGTGCAGGACAAAAGGGTCAAACAACTATAAAAATAAAGTTCAATGTCCACACACTTGCTCCTGTTTTGCTTTTTAAATTTTTTTTTCATCAAGTGAATGTTTTCGAGCTACTTTACTAGTGCGTAGGAACTGGCAGCATACTTATGCTAGGAGCTGAATGTTTTTGGACTTCACTTAAACTCAATAGATTGTTGCAACCTAACTTTATTTTCACTCTGTCCACTTATGTCAGAATGTTATCTAGTTGGTTGTCATCCAGTGAAATGCCACCTCTCAATTTTAAAACGTTAGCTAATTTGCTAGCGTTAGCTCACTAGTAGGCTCCCTACTAATAGTAGTAGTGACCTGAAATGGAAGTTAATTTTCTCCTAAAACAAACAGTAACACCTGACACTGCTGGGCTTGAAATGATGTCAAACACTTACATTTCATGTCACAAGCTTTATTTTACTCTGTGCTTGTAATTGCAAGTGGGTTGTCATTTGAAATGCCACTTCTCAAAGTTTTGTTAGCTAGTTCCTTAGCATTAGCTTGCTAACAATGAGTGCGATGGTTGCTGCCTGCCTGCCCTGAAACGTTATGTTTTCCAAAAACGAACTTCTCCAAAAATGAACAGTACTTTGTAAATCCTGACTTTTGTTAGAAGTGTTAGGATTAAAATTTTTACCTTTTTTCTTGCGTAAGTGGTTTTATAAATGAAGCCCCTGCTCTGGAAAAGAACTATTCAAGTTCTATTCTTTTTGCAAAGCTTCATGCATATATATCTATCTGTTAATACAAAGAACGTCTGTCTGTGTGTGTGTTCCACGCATAACTCTCATATCGTTCGTCCAACTGACCTCAGATTTGGTATGCATCTCGCTATTGGCATGACTGAGTGCAGTGCTATCTGTTTTCTTTGAACCCCAATTGCCTTTAAAAATCCCAGGATATAGGCCTGTTCATCATAATCATGTTCCTTTATGATAGCCTAACAAAATAAGCCGATGAATTTGTATTATTGCAGCAAAGATGCTATAAACATCAATCAAAGCATTTAGTAAGAACTAATTGTGGCTTTTCATTTTTTTAAACAGCTTCTAACATATTTTGTACATGGAAGAATTTTCCTTTTTTTCTAAATTGAATTGTTAATAAATTACTAATTGCAGATGTTTAATGAGGTCTTAATGCTCAAAATTGTGTAAAAATGTGGTGAGCAATTGCACTGAAAAAAAATGTGTCCATGGACACTCATGTACATTAACTTTTAAAATTTGATGTACATTCAAAGTGAACCATTCATATAGCAACTATAGTGACTAACACCAGCATTAGATATGCTGAACAACAACCTTAGACAAACCCAGTGATGTCCATTTGGGCTATTTTGGACCAAGGCATTGACTAAAATATATCAAAAGGCATTTAAGCACAGAATTCTAATTTATGTCGTCAAGCTCACGTCAGAGAGAATAAAAAAAAAATTCCATCCAGAGCAACCCACAAATCTTGTGTGTTTTACAACAAGTATGACACCAACTGCAAGTGGTTGACATGAAAACATACATTGTTGTCTGTTTGGCAAGTGCACCTGCTACAACGGATAATCTATTCATAAAAAGTGGTATGACAACAAGGAAGCAGCGCATTAGAAATTCATCAGAGTGTCAGATTGCATGAGAAAAGTTAGATCCACACAGAGTAATAATGCATATTTCTGATGGTTTTCGGATGGCTTCAGGCAGGGAAACAAGTGTCTTTACAGTACATCATGAGTAGGTGAAAAAGAAGCATCAGTTTATTTTTGCACCTGGAATAGATACAAAGACAGATGTATAATAGACAGTCACTCACTCCATGGGTAATGTGGTTGGCATGTAGACATCCCTCCCTCTTGCATCCTTGGTTTTTAGAGACAGGGAGACAGAGGTTGAACCATCCAGCATCCGACACTCAAATAAAAAACCTCTAGTTAACATGGTAAACTACAGCATGGATTATAATCATGGTAAACATTTCTGACCATATAGAGGGCACAATCCAAAGTTGCAGTCAATGCAGATCATCAGAAGGTGGAGAGTCAAAGCCTACTCTCCGCAGACGTGTTATGCCAGTTGTGCTTAGTTCAAAAGGATAGGAACCAAAAATAATAATTTTCACAATTACATTTACAAACAAGGTAATAAATGTTTTCAATAGTAATGGTAAAGGTTTTCAAAATAAATGTTTTCATGGGAACCATTTGGAGTTACTTTCTGCTTTGTTCTTCTCCAAGTCACCAATGGCATCTCGCTAGCAAGTCAAATTCTCCAGTATACCCCTGTAATCTTTTAACCATCAAAGTGACTTTGGAGGTTGTAAATTAATTTAACGTAAAATCATAAACAGTTACATTTTAGACACGAAAGGATCCCACTTTTGTTCTTTTTCATTTGCCCATTGTGTCTGGGCATATATGTTGTAGGAACTCAAAATGTGTGACTCAGCTTTTTACATTGCCACATTATAAAATAATGGCGGTGAAGCCTGCACCAAATAGTGCCATTAAAAATGCATGAACCTCAACCCAAAGCTCCTCTATTTAGAATAGAGCTATCAGTGATGCCTGTTATCTTCAGAACCCCCAGGTAGAAAATGGTAATGATAGCACTTAACATCAGTGCACATATGGAGGGAAAATGGAAATGCCAACAGCACCTCAACTATAAAGAAAATCAAATTGAAATATTAATCTGCTGATTAATATAACATTATGAGAGCCCATTCCCTTTGTTGTTTAACAACAAAGAGTTGCAAAATAAGCAACTGCCTACGAGGTAAGGGGTTTAAAAAGGTCCCAGAGAGGTGCTGAAATCCCTTTCAAGCATCATTATCCAGAATAATGTATGCACTTCCACAGTGCTGAGATTTGATATTGATGTTTATGTATTTTTTAATTATTGTCCTTTATTAATACATTCTTTGATGAAGGGCAGTTACAAACTCCTAAAAAGGCAGAATGAATCACTGCTGGTAGATCCGCCTGTTAAACTAAATGCAGTCTGTAAAGGACCAAAAGGGGGCAATATGTTAAATTAAGAAAATTCATTACTGATGCACAGAAATTAACAATTCATACCTGAGTGAGCACTAATTGATTACCCTGAATATGTCAACATTTATTTTTACCACCAGTTTTCCAGCTTAGTAACAGTTACCCTTCCTGGCTAGCTAAGAAATATAGGCTATTTAATACATTTGGTAAGATTTAATATAGACTACCTCCATGACTAGAATTACAATCCCTGTATATCTTCTTTTGAATTTACTCTTTTTTTCCCCTCCTCAGTTCTAGAAGTGTCCATCCTTATCATTGCACAACATCTGTAATAGTGAGTTGTAACCACTTTTATTATTTATGGTATTGAGTAAACAAATAGCCTATTACATAAAAAATGTAAAAAGATTATAAGAAATATTATATATTTAAGTATGGCACATGTTATATGTTGACACATATAATGTAATATCATAATATTATATTTAATAATGACATGTATTGAGTAATAATATACTGCAAACTTCAGCATGATACTATTTACCATTTGCCTTTTCAGGCTGGTAGATTATACGTCAGATGGTGCATTTCTGTTTTTTTCATCAGATGAAGAAAGTGGTTTGCTTTTCAACACATGACTGATGTGTGCAATGTGTAACACAAAATAGTGTAATTTTTTATATCTTTCATGCAAGCTTAAATGATGCCAAACTACACAGCCTTTAAGGAACATTCATCACTGAGTGAAGAAGCTGCAGATGTTATGCAAGTAAATGATTGCTCCCATTTTCAAAAAAGCCTCAACTAGAATTAGGCCTTTTCATCAGCCAATATATTTCACTTGTGATTAATTGCAACACTCAAGTTTGGATCATTTTTACACAAGAGAGAGTTTTTGCTTTGTAAAATTGATATAAAAGAAATGCAAATCATTCGCTGTTCCTGGCACCCAGCATATGCAGCCACAATGGCAACAAACCTGCCCCTGACAATCCCAGCTGGGAGCTTGTAAGACTTGCTTTTGGCATAGAAAAAAGAAAGTAAGAAAGAAAACCAAAATCAGTTTTACATTTAGACTGGAAATGATCTCCAATTAATGCACAGTATAGCACTTTAAATTGCTCTATTGAAGTTTTATTTAGGAATCCCCTCAATTTCATATTAATAGCCTATGATTGTCTAAAGGGGATTGATTACATTAAAATAATCCTTATTTACTGCAATGTATATCACAAAACTCAGCAATTCTGGACATTAATAGATAAATCTTTCCAAACATTTACAATGTCCAAGCTCAGTGACCACAACAAGTCACTGTGGAAGGTAAAATGCCCAGAGATGGCAGGCTATGCTGTCATTGAGAACTAAGTGCAGCTGCAACCAACAGCATTTGCTCAGAGATGACAACACAGTCAACAGGAAGGAAACTGAAATATAGGGCTTTAAATTAAAGAGACAGCATTAACAACAGCAAAGTATGTGGTTGCATGCCATTAAAGTCATTGACTGACTTCACTGAATTTAACCCACAACTCCAACACACACACACACACACACACACACACACACACACACACACACACACACACACACACACACACACACACACACACACACAATTTCATTCCTTTATGGGTTTGTTTATTATTATTAGTTTGTTTCTGTATTTATTTATTTTTTTCTAATTTCTCTATTATATTAGTATTCCTTTTTTATTTCCAGTCATTATCATAGCCATAAAGGATACTTTCCCTATTTCTGGAGTCCTGGATGACACTATACAACACCTTGTCAGTCTGAAAAAAAACAAAAACATCTGGGTTAATGCAGCATAATGCAATGGGTAGGCACCCAAAGACAACAGGATCTTTTGATTATCTCCCTTCAGAACGCCATTCTCTTCTCTGATTGGCTGCTAGGTGACCATTATTTCCAGATAACTGGCTACTTTGGAAGTAGTTCCAAAAAATAACTCATCGAATAACTGATTACCGTTCCATATGAATGCCTTTTAGAATGGTAACTATAACAACAATAAGCAGCCTTGTAGATCTACTTTCAACTGAAAGTAGTAGGGCCTACCCAAACCGAACAGGTTAACTTCTTTTAAATTGGAGTAGCATGTATCTTTTACGTTCTATACGCTTCTTTAAATATACGAGAGATGAATACAAACGGGAGATAAGCGGGATAACGACCTCCGAGGTGACCAGTTCTACATAAATAATTGGCTTCGCGGAGTAACCCGTCTCCGCACTGCACGCGTCGCCGGAGTTCTAAACTCCACGTCGCCAATTATTTATGTAGAACTGGTCACCTCGTCGGCCGTTATCCCTTACATAGATTCATCTAATTACAATCAACACAAACAACACAACATGAAGAGAATAGTTTGTCTTAGGGTGTTAGGTCTCGATACACCCAACATTTTGATTTACATAAGAAAAGTAACATTGACTTAAAAATGGAGATTAGGTCCGTATGTTACCGTTTCACCTTCTTTTGATATTGGAAACACTATCTTAAACTAGGCCTAATGGAAAGAAATATTCTGGTGAGCTTTGGTAGCCTTAAAAACAATTTATGCAAATTAGCTGATTTTGTAAGGTCTCACTCTGCTGCCCTCAGAAAAAACTATGTTTCTTGGCATCACACATATCAGAAACTGCCGTCATAGAACAAACAGGCATGTTTCACTGGCCTTCTCTAAAACAGGCATGTTTCACTGGCCTTCTCTAAAAGCGAACAGAAGAGGTCAGGATGCAGATCAGTTGTAAAGACCAAACAGTCTCCTTCAGCAGATGCTGGAAGGGCAGTCTGCTAATTAGGGGCCTAGGGGATATCTGGTGGTGATGATGAATCTTTCCCTGTGCAACAGCAACAGTAGCTCTGTAATAGTTATACACACTATTGAGACTGGAACTCATCAGGGTCATTCTTGTAACAAGCTGATTGAGATCATCACCACAGAAACAGAGTTGCCTTAAGGGCAAATTAGACTTCTGCAACTGCGCACCTCAATTGTCGATTGGGTCTGGTCGCTAACCAGCTCCCGGTTTATGCTTCGGCACCCGAGGTCTCGTCGCGAGCCACATTTGAAACAGCGCGATTACCTTCAATACATTGCAAGCACTGCGGGCATTATTAAGCAATGTTGCTTTCTAGCTCAGTTAGCTAAGTATTTTCACACAAACTGCAAAGGCAATGTACTGGTATCATTATTTGACATACCCAGTCTGTTTTCACGTGCAGAAAATGCAAGCATGGAAACAGAAGCCGGTGTGTGTTTTCATTCGGTGGAGAACAACAGGTTACGGTAGTCAGACTGCAGGCATTGTGCCACGAGTGTTTAACTGATGCATTGTTTGTTACTTAGCTTGTAGCTTCATGTATTTACACACATTTGTACACAAGGCATTAATATAATGTTTAACAGAATACAGCTTTGCTCTCGCAAACTACCGCCATCGCGCTGCCACAAGAACAAGGAGGTAGCGAGATGACCAATCACCGCGCTTTTTTGTCTGCGTCCTCCGCGTCCGTCCGTCCGATGGATAGTTAGGATTTTTTCGAGGCGCTCGACGACGGGCGCAGAGCCTCTGCGCGGGGGGCGTGGTTGCGCACAGAAACAGGATGGACGGATGCAGAGGCTATGCGTCGTAAGCATAAATTACGCTTTAGTGTTGAGTGATCTGACTGACCATGTCATGAAAACAGCTACAGCTGAGTACCTTAACAGGTATAAAAACTTGTTTCTTCTGGCCTTTTGCACCTTCAAACCCCTTATATGGATGCAATTCTGTAGGCTACCTATTTTAATATTTTGTGGCTACTTTGCTGTTCATATTAGCCTTCATTACCAAAAATGTTTGCCATTTTGCTAGGAACAAAAACGAGACCAGGAACTTGTGGAACAGAAATGTTTATTGAAAATAATGGCAACATCTTAATACTGTTTGCTTTTGTTTGTTTTTTTCCTTCCTGAAAAGGTTTGTGTCTGAAGTGAAATGGTGAGGTTCACCTCCTGACATGAACTGAATTCATCGAGAGCAAACAAAATGGAGCTTAGCAATTCCACCAGCAGGCAATCAAAAGGCTTCTGTAGTTTCAAAGTATCAACAATTCTGTTAGAGGTATATTGTAGGCTAAAAGGGATTTAGAGGTACAGTATATTGTAGGCTAAAAATCAGGAAAAAATATTTGTGTTAGACTTTAATTTTAATATAGTCTTAATATAGCCAGTAGAGGAGTACAGTTCAACTTAGAGTGTATGTATGTATGTTAGACCACCCTAAACAACTAGAATAACTGAAGCTACTTCAATCTAAATGAATTACCCTTATATGGATCAGTAAACTAAATTAATGTAGCATTCCTCAAATGCAACACTTTATTAAGAATTCATTACAATATAAAATATATTTTAAACATGCAACTGTAGCTACAGTATAGCTTGTATGAATTTGGCCATTTTCTTCATTCCCTTTTCAGCCATTTGTAGTCATACACACTACAGTTCTATGTTGTAAGGTGTTGGTTGATGTTTCATTGTTTTTGTGGATACATTTGGAGTATGCTAAGAAAAATACAGAAAATTAGTAAATTCTGCTATTCTAGTTGTTAGTGATTGTTCTCTGTTCAAGGAAATCTATATGGTTGGACCAAAAGGTCTTGCATCTTCAGTCTCAAGAAGCTTGAACAATAGAGCTATTGTTGAAATTGACTGAAGTTGCCCTTTAAGAGGAAGAGACATAGACTCAGTCCCCCTTATCCAGGCCTGGGCAAACTAAGGCCCAGGGCGTGACACTCTATCTGCTGTGAGTAGTGTGTTAGCGTTCATTCAAGAGTAGTGTGTTTTCAGATCGCCTCGTACAGTTTAACTTAACGTGCCGCCAGTTACTTCAGTTTTCTTTTTACAGATGAACAATGCCAGCTGCGCTCACCTGTTTGCCCCACACCTCCTGAGTCTGCTGTTTTGTCCCCCGTATTGTCTTTTTTTTATTTGTGATGTTGCTGTTGGATGTGTGGGACTTGTCGGGAGCAAGTCATAGCTGTCCTATCTCTGTGTTATGGTTGTTCATATTATTGGAGTTGCTTGTTAGTCCTATGTCTGGGCAGTGTGGTGTTACCCTGTCCAACTGTTTGTGTCATAAGATTTTGTTTTACTTTATTTTGAATATATCAATGTTAACCCCCATTCCTACTTGGGTTAACTGTGTGTGTGTGTGTGTGTGTGTGTGTGTGTGTGTGTGTGTGTGTGTGTGTGTGTGTGTGTGTGTGTGTGTGTGCGTGTGTGTGTGTGTGTGTGTGTGTGTGAGAGAGAGAGAATGAATATGTTTAACATGTGCATGGTGTGTCCTTCCAGACAGGTGCGGTGTGGCTTAGGCACAGGCTGACCCTCTGGTGGTGGGAACCCCCTCACGTCCCCTTACTGTGTGCATCTCTGGTATCTTTCCGACTTGTAGTGTTTCTTCATGTGTGGTGTTCAACTTTGGTCCCCCTCTCTCCTTTTGGTGGCTGCCCTGGTAAGCCCGAGGCTGCCATCATTATAACCATCATTTTAAGCCTTGGGCTAAACAGCTCTGTGTGTTTAAGCTACAGTAATGGAGGATTGCCTCCTGACCCATAATGAGCATGTGAGAGTGGTTGTGATTGTGTCTAATGTGATGTGTCAATATTTTGGTTTTGTTTCGTATGTTAATAAATTATTTTGTTAGAAAACATATCTCAAGTCTTGTAAATGGTACAAACTTGTGTGACCTGGTGTAATCCAAAAGGGTTACTTTATCCAAGCTTTAATTCCTAGGGTATGACCCACCCTAGTTTGCATGGTCAACACTACATAATTCCAACCTTTAAATTCTCCACTTTGCCACATTTGCTTTTGTATTTCTGCAACATCCTGCAACTCTGCATATCTTTTTGCACATTAGGCCGCATCTGTGTTTTGTATGTTATGCCATTTTGCTTTGCATGTTTTTGCTTCCTTTATTTATGTCTTGTATTATATATGTGAGCTTTTAGTTACTCTCTTTACAGCACTTTGATCAGTGCAAAAGGTTTTTAATGTGCTATAAATTAAATGTACTTACTATGGGTTTCATATGCTCACATCCATTTAGCTTGGGATTACCCATGCTCCTTTGCATACTTTCATTTCGCCCTGCAAACCATCATGGTGGCCGATCCGTAGCCCTGCTTGTATGTGTTTGGTGTGTATGTTGTAGGTATATGTATTTATTCTTTCTTGGAGGGATATGGAATAGATGTAAAATAGACTTTGATCATGTGCTGTATACTATATAGAGGTGGCGTATGTAATTGTATGTATGTATTTATTTATGTGTTTGGCATGGATGTTGGAGGTATAGGCATATTTATTATTCTTTCTCAGTTGGATGTGCAATATTCAGATATGCAATAGACATAAATAAAGGAAGCAAAAACATGCAAAGCAAAATGGCATAACATACAAAACACAGATGCGGTCTAATGTGCAAAAAGATATGCAGAGTTGCAGGATGTTGCAGAAATACAAAAGCAAATGTGGCAAAGTGGAGAATTTAAAGGTTGGAATTATGTAGTGTTGACCATGCAAACTAGGGTGGGTCGTACCCTAGGAATTAAAGCTTGGATAAAGTAACCCTTTTAAAGTAACACTTGATTTTGTGCTGTATTCTATATAGAGCTGGTGTATGTATATTGTATGTGTGTTTTTGGTATGGATGTTGGAGTATATTTATTTGTTTTGACAGGGATGTGCAATATCCAGACTTGAATCTTGTGTGTTTTTTTGCATGGGGTGGTGCAAAAACACCTCTATGTTTGATAAATATTTATTGATTTATTTTTTCAAGGGAAGCTGCAACACCTAGATTGTTCTATGCTATACTTTGGTCTAAGGCTATGCAATAGTGACTAAGGGTCTTTGTGCAATAACCCTGTTGGGTCATCCATGGCGTATCCCATGTGGGTGGTGCAATATCAATACTAGTGCAGTAATGTTTGTGTGTTAAATGTGACTGTGATGTCTTGTAATTGTGTGTTTTCAATGTACTTGATGCCAGTGCTCTTGTATGCCCTAGACAAATTTCTCTGCAAAGAGACAATAAAGATCAACTCAGCTTTCGAGTTCCAATCCAAGAACAGGGAGGAACTAGCCTGGGAGTACCCATGTTGCCTTGTGCACTCCATTTCATTTTCCATTAACTACGAGCAATATGGGCTGCGTTGGATGCTAGGGTATGTTAGACCCTCATTTTGTCATAATAAGACCCTAATGCTAAATAGCTGGCTTTGTTTTTCTCAAATGGGCAATTCACACATATCCCCTACCGCAATAGCTTCCCCAAACATCAACCCTCTGCTGTTGTTGGACATTCAGGAGCTAGTCCATAATCTTTGTTTGACTTAAAAGCTTAGCCATTTTCTATCTGAAATTGAACACAATGGCATGAAAGTGGAACCATATCCATCAGGATTAATCTGAGTTCATTTTTTGGATTAATGACTTGAGTTGCCAGCACTAGTAAAGAGTGAAAATATGTTAGAGAAATGCACCACACAGTAAAAACAAGCAATTTGCAGATTTACATGATTTATTGCTAGATAATATTATCGGTCAATTTATGTAGGCCTAATAAAATGTAATTTACACTATAGGTGGTTAAATCAAGAAATAAATCACAACCACTGTTTGTATAGCCTATACAGCAAAAAGCAACTAAATCTAAAACTACAATTGGGCGAAGAGCTTTCGCCTATCGGGCGCCTCTCTTATGAAATTCTATTCCTCTCTACATTCGTGAAACGGACTCTCTAAATACCTTTAAGTCTAGACTTAAAATCTTCCTCTTTGACATTTCCTATAGTTAGGGATGGTACATGGCATATCATCACTCCCCATGGGCCTTTCTGGGAAGGTCTGCCTCTATTGTTTACCCCTACTCGGGACAAGGTGGCCACTGACCATCCCCACTGGGCTGATGAGCTGCCATTCACCATAGTTATGCTGCGATAGCCTAGTGTTGCCACTTACTGCACACTTGCCATCTCCTTTTTCTCTCCCTCTCCTCACTCTAACATGCAATATATGACACACCTACACTGTAAGAAATTTTACCGTAATAATACAGTTCACTACTGGCAGCTGTGGTTACCAGTTAATTACCGTTTTTCTACACTAATCTTCAATTACAGCTTCCTACCGTTAAAAAGTATTACAGTAGGCTATAGTAAATTGACGGTATTTTCAATAAAATAACAGTAACTGTAACTGTTAAATAACAATACACTACCGCTATTTCACTATGTGTTTACTGTACTTAAACAGTTCATTACTGTATATAAATACCATTAAATTACAGTAAGCTCTATTTTACCGTTTTTTATTGTTATTGTTATTGATGAAAAGATAACTCAGACAGGAGATTACATTAAAACACTTTTAATTCATAGCATCAAAGTGAAATTGTACTGAACTGAACAGCATCAAATTACGAGTGCATGAAAATGCAAACAGTTGTAGATAGAGGACAAAGTTGGCAGGTGTCACACTGTAAAAAAAATTCTCCATAAGAATACAAATTTTATTTTGGTCTAATTTTTTTAAAACTAATACAAATTTTATTAAACTTATTAAAACTAAGAAGTCCGTTGAAAAATCTGCTTTACAGACATAGGGTAGGTGAGAGGTTTTTTTTTTTTTTACACTTTCAGTGAATTCTCAGAGCTACAGTAGTAGTACAGTTATCAACATTACACTTGTACAAACAAATAACACTTACTTACATTGGCCCATATGATACAGAAAACCATCCTGGACATTGAAAATGGAAAAACCTTGGCTTACATGTACATCAAAGTCTCATTTCTATTAGGGATTCTCTGAAATGATGGCGAACTGGCGATGAAAACTGCTGGACTGCAACAAGACTGATGGGCTGGGGGAAGAATATTTAGAAAGACAACAAATATCAATATGAGAGCTCATTTGGAAAAATAGCACCTTTTTTTACTCATCCAAAACAAAAAAATGTGTATTATTTAAAGAAAATTCAACTCAAAATTTCACCTTATGATTTAGTCTTTCAGGTCCATCTGCACTGATTCCACAGCTTCTCTGCCCCAGTCAAGTTGCATTAAGAAAAGCAGCCCGGTAGATAATGGCATCTACTTGTAAGGAGAAAAGAAACAACAATAAAACTCAACTTCCGTCTATGTTACATTATGCATGACACTACAATAAATACACTTACCAATACTCATACTGGGGATTATCCCTGGTCCTCGATTCCACTGGTGGCATTAAAGATGTATTCCTGCAATACAAATTGTGACATTTGGTGATCAAATCAAGATCAAAACAGAATAATAAGAGTACCTCAAAGCTAGCCTGGCAGGCCATCCTATATCATTGAAATGTATAGTCTGGCATCGAGGCATAGCCTATGGCCAATCGGAGGAATGAACAAGATCTAAACACCAATTCAAAAGAGCAATTATGTTCGGCGAAGCCCGCCCTAAACACAGTGTTGTGATTAGATGTCACCAAAGGCGTCATCCAATGAAATTCCCTATGGCTTGCTGCTAGACGTACAGGCTGAGCAAATTTATTTGCCGCCGCTAGTACGTCTAGATTTCTAGGCTACCTCAAAGCAACATTTTCATTAGTGCTAATATGGAATGTGAAAATATGATGGCAGCAGTAAATGTCCATCAGTTAGGACATTTGTGTCACCTTGAAAAAAAAGTCTTTGACTGTCCTTCTCTGCAACATCCACTGTGGCAAAGGTGTTGTCTTTTCGGCAACAGTGAAGAAGGGATCACAAGGTTCTGGCAATGAAAAAAACATTTTCAAAAGAATGACACTGGGCATTTCTCCTCTAGGCTCTAATAATTCACAACATATACTGACGGAGTACAGCGCAAAGTTGAACTAAATTCTTTTTTCTAATAAAGGCATATGCACAATGATTTTAACCAGAGCTGGAATGGGAGTTAAAATTGAAATTGAATTTCCATATCTAAACCACAAACACACATTGCACATACTATCATGTCAAAACCTTACCTCAAAACATGGATGCGGTGGGAGTCAGACTTCAGTGTTATTTTTTGTCCATGAAAGCTGACCCTGTTGGTGTAAAGCACAAATAATCCATAATCAGCACAATGACAGAATCATCCATAACAAATGGCTTTGGTAAGGTGTTATAACATAGTTTAATGTCCATTTAAAATTCTGTAGTGCATTGGTGAAGAGGATTTACCTGAAAAAGGGTGTACAGTCTGTTAAGTATGCCCTTTATTTGTGCATGTGCTACTGGACCCTCAGCTTCTGTGTTGTGTTGTTCAATAAATGAGACTCCCAGGTGGTGGATGAAGCAAGGTTAGGGCTGTTGCTCCTGCACAATGGGTCACTGGGAATAAAAGCAGTGAGTATCAGAGGTAGTGGAAACTGCTACAACTGCTAAAACTCTTCCTGCTCAATTACTTAAATTGCAGTGTTCAAACTTTACTATTCTACTTTGGGCTACATTACTCACATGGAGTGTTTGTCACAAAGATAAACTAAATAAATTCCATAAGGAGAAAAATGTATCGAACAAATATAATGTAGGTGTGGATGTGAGTTAATGCACTGAGGGAAATACTTTATATCTCTTCTCTATTTCTTAATTGAATTCTCAAAAGGTGATCATATCCACAAATTTCCTGAGGCCATTACTGGGGATACCAGAGACACTTAGGACTTTGGGATACAGATGTATGACATCCGGTCAATCAGCTACGACAGTGGTTGTCAAACTGGGGTACGAGTACCCCTGGGGGTACTTGGATGGGTTCTAGGGGGTACACAAAACTAATCTGTGAATGGGTTTTCAGTTCTCACCAGCATAAAAATAATAGAGAAAGATCTAAAAACTATCCCCTATACCCCCTTATGCTATTAAATTGCATGTATGTGCTAACATTTTGTTAATTCAGCAATAACTAAGCAAAAACTTCAAGGTGTTTTTGGTGCGGGGGGTACTCGGTAGGACCAGAGTGTCTCAAGGGGTACGCCACGGAGCTACGAAGTTTCTGACCGCTTTAAGGGGCCTTCACATGACCACCGTTGAAAAGCTCAGCTCGTCCTTGACGCGACGCTTGATCCAAAATGTTAATTCTGCATTTCTGCATACACCAGAGGCTAGGAGAGCTGTAACATAGATGAGATAGCCTGCTAGTTTATTTATGCTAAAAACACTACTTCAACGCTGAAAGGTCAGTGTCAAAAGGGTCGAAGTTCAACCATGTTGAACTTTGAGCGCCGCGTTAAAAACGCTGACGCCGGCCACAACGCGACGCCGAGACCCAAGCGGCAGCTTTTGACGCTTCTTCATAGAGAAATCGTTGCCCAACGCGCGTCACAAGCTTTTTGAAGCTGTTCATGTGTAGGCACCTTTATGCAATGAGCCCACAGAAACGTAACAGCGTCGCATCAGAGTATTTGTCAAGGAATATAATTATCCTCCTCCTGATTGCATGTCCAAATGCGCTCAGTAAACATCATCATATGTTAATATAAATATTTTGCCAATGTCATACCTTTCTACAAAGTTGTCATCTCCGTAGGGTTGTTAGCAGTTGCTAATGGCGTAGCTAAGGCTGTTGGCTACTTCAACACCATACACGAACAGCAACTGTAAATAATCCACAATGTTGGCGATTTCTTGATTTATTCAAACGAACTCAATATAAAAAGACAATGAAGTTGAGATTTCTGACCCACTACAAATCTGATTTGATACCTCCATAATATGTCGACGGGAATGAAAGTAGTGAGTGTCGGGGAGTCCATGTCTTGCTAATTTGCACCTGTTCAAGGTCAAACGAAAATATAAAACGAAACATAAACATCAATACAATAGAAAACATACCACAATTGCTATTTATAAGTGACCTTATCCACAATAAATAATAGGGAAATTACTTGGTGGAACTAATACAGTGTAAATATGACGTTTGTTGAATTTTAAAAGGGACCCTGCACTTGTCTGAACCTATCTGCTGCAGTGAAGCTCTACCTCCTGCTAACCCACATTGCAGGTCTAACACAGTCTACGATGTATCCTAAAAAATCCTGACTAATCTATGCAGGATGCAAAAAAAAAATACAAAAACCATTTATTGACTCCGTTACACAGGGTTAATTTTAAAGTGATCCGGCCTGCTTAGTTAAATTACCTCTGTAGCCTTGAAATTAGCGAGCTATCGTTAATTATCCAGCATAGCCTGGTGGCTAATTCAAATTACATCTGACCTTCTCTGGTAGAACTAACGGTCGAGTTAAGCTTAGGCTAGCCTACATTACTATCCCTACTGAAATGATTTCTGTTATCGAACAAACAACAAAAATTGTTGACATATACACAATACACCTCTATATTATGCAATCTTAAGACATTTAATGACAATAGTCCTTCAGATACTTACTTTTAAGGTTGCTGATGAAGCCAGAAAACCACAGCTTCTGTCTGCCATGTTTTTTTTCTGAGAAATTTCAGTTGGAAGCACATGCAGCTTTTAGAATTACTGTAATTCCACAGTAGTATGCTAGTTATGTACAATATCATGCATGCTTTAGATAAATAGTGTAGTTTAACAGTATTGAACTGTATCCAAGAAATACAGTTGCTTACTGTTGGAATTTCGGTGTTTTTTAACAGCAATTTTTTGCAGTGTACGTATATCTTGAAATGATATCCTCCTAGACCGGCTTAATTCTTTTGTTTCTTTTGTCTCTTCTGCCCCTACGCACTACAATCACTACGCACTATGACCAATCTCTCCGGAGTCACATACCAGGACCAGCCTCCCTGATGACCACTACTTAAATGGCGACCTCCACCAAATGAACTCTAATGCCACCCTACTCTATTGTCCCACAAACTAGGCTATATATATGGGCAATTCCAGTGCTATGGACGTGACATTTTCATGCATTATTGATGAACAAAATGCCACATAACCTCCGCAACCCTAGCAATATTTCACAATTTTGTTCATATTCTTATGAAAGAAATAGGCAAACACAAAAAATTAATATCATGATTTGCATTATAAGAATATGAGCCTTTCAATTTGCGTTATGGACGTGACGAAAAATGGACAAACTTTGTAGTTTTTGCTCTGAAGTGTGTGAAATTTGTAGAGAAATGTAAATATTACTACATTCATTCCAAACAGGACAACTCAGTAAGGACAGGGAAAGACTTCATTTCATGTAAATGTAAAAAGGTTGGTTTTCATTGGGAGACATGGCATTATGGATGTGATGTTATGGACGTGACGTCTGGAAAAACTTTCCAAAACGATACAAAAAAATTGTGAATGGTGGATTTTAACCTGTAACGACAGAAATAGTAATATAACAATAAAAAATAACTGATAGCATTGCAGCTTTATGTGTGTCATCACCCACTTATGCCCATTAAGCCCCTCCATACTTACATTATAGCTGAATAGGGTAAAAATTTTAACAGACATCCTTTCGAAACTTGCTCAGTTGAATATTTACATCGAGACAATACTTTTTTGTATTGCAAGTTTTCTGAAAGAATTTGTATGTCCATGTAGATGGGACTTGAAGTTTTAAGGTGAGGTTTACTTTTTCATGGAATTGCCCATATATATATACAAAGTTTATTTTTTTTTGTCTTTCTTTCTGTTTCTGTGTAAGCCATGGTCAATCTGTGTTATCAGACTACAGGCTGTACGAATACGTCCATGAGGTGCGGATCTGCCCAAGGTTTCTTCCTAAAAATGAATTATTAGTAAGGAAGTTTTTCAATGTACTGTATTTGAGCGCTCTACAAATAAAATTGAATTGAATTACTGTACTGTATGTCCACCAATTACATCTCTCGATTTATCCATATAGAAATATTCCATTATAACAATATTTACATTTTATATACATTTATGACAGACGCTTTTATCCAAAATGACTTACAAAAAGAGGGACAACAATCCATCTACAACACAATATAAGTAAATGCCTACTGGAAGTGCCATTTGGGAGGTACTCTTGGAAGAGCTGGGTGGTGTAGAGAGAGTGAGAGAGTAGAAAGAGTGCTTGTTGTTCTAATAGTCTTTGGATGGGTATTCCACCAGTTAGGAACAATGGATGAGAAGAGCCTGGATTGACCTGTGTTGGCCGTTCTAGACAGCGATCCTTGGTGGACCGGAGTAATTGGAGGTTAGTATATGGTTTGATGATGGCTTTAAGGTAGACTGGAGCAGTTCCATCCTGTCGGCCAACATTACTGACTTGAATTTGATGCTAGCAGCTAAGGGCAGCCAGTGGAGCTCCATGAATAGCAGAAAGACGTGTACTCTCTTTGGCTGGTTGAAGACCAGGTGTGCAGCAGCCATTTGGATCATTAGTAGTGGTTTCAGAGTGGAGGTTGGTAGACCTGTTAGAAGGCCATTGCAAAAGTCAAGGCGAGTGAGCTGGGTTGCATGTTGGGTTAGGTATGGTTCCTTATGTTGAATAGAGAAAAACGGCATGACCAACATTACGAAAATCAGGCGGTACCTAACCCAATGCTACTGGTAAAGGTTAGCATAAACTATTCTTTAACTATTTTGCATTGACAGTTTAAGGAATTTTGTGGGACGGTAATAGGAAGAATACGTTAGAAATGTTTCAGGATAGAATCTACACAGTGTTTTATAAATGAGGCCCCTGGTCTTGAGACCTCTGTCACATCTGACTGGATCTGTCACCAGCTTTTGTCTGGCTAGGCATACAGGATACTGAAACTATGTCGAACAATAAAGATAGACAACTCAACATGAGGCAAAACATGCTCTACAGTAAAAAAGGAATATGAATAGGCAACAAAGACATACAGTACATGTACTGTATAGTGGCATAGACAATCCACATCCACATAGATCAAATCAGCATTGTTGTTTTGTCTAACATTTTCAAAGCTTGCTCATAAAGTCTTATGTACAGCTTGTAAAGCTGTAGTTTATGTAGGAGAGAATACGCGCAAATACAATTTGAAAGCATCATTTCACTGTTAAAACATCAAACTTTGAGAACAAACATTACATTTTAGAAATTCATAAATACTCACAGATTTCCTGATTAGATTTGGACTGCTGCAGCAAAACAGGTTAGGTACCTAAGACCTTTTGCACAGTTTTTTTCCAAAACATCATCAGTATTTCCCAAGTATATGAATTATGAGAATGTATACTTAAGCCCCCAATTAAGATCCATTAGTAGTCTTCACAATGTACTACACAGACTGTGTTAATGCCAAATTAGATTGACAGTAATCAGTAAATAAATACTCACTGGAAAGGAAATTACGTGGGCCTCTGCTTGTGACATACTGTATCTCACTCAGATCTGTTGAATAAGAAGATATCTTCCCCCCCAAATGTATTGGGTTATTATTATTATTATTATTATTATTATTATTATTATTATTTTAATGTGTAATCTCAGCGTGTGTTATGCAGCTACAGAAGTTCAGAACAATGAATATGTGGTTCAAAAGAATTCGCTTTCTGTCTGATACACAATTCATTGTACTTCTAAAACATTTTTGATTGTTGAGCCATATGACCAACATTAAATGCAAGACTAGAGAAAAATCGGTCATGGGAGACAGCGTCTGTTTTGTTGGCTCCCTCTTCTAGGTGCATGCTAAAATGATGATGGATAGAACAGTTTAATGAGCTCTTGAGTGCAATTAAGTAATCAGGCATTCCTGCTGCTTGGAGAGAAGTCTGTAAGAGTGCTGACAAATAGTAGGCCATCAGTTTGCTAATCAACAAGAGACGAACCACAGTGTAAATGCTATTTTGAACCAAAATTATAAAGTGACAGTAATGAAACAGCTGACAACTCTTGATTCAGAAATACACAAATATACTGTACTTCACACTATGTACCAATGTGGAGCTACATTAGCCCATTAAATGCAATCTATTAAATGTTCACATGAGACTGTTGCAAATGCAAATGCAGGCCCACCTCCAACCACACACACTCTTCATTCTTCATCTTTACCCACCCCCTTTCCTTGTACAAACAACTGTAAGTCATCAAACTATTTCTGCAGTTGAATACAGATAAAACAAGTCATTTTATTTAGATTTTTTATGAAAAAATTATGAAAGATTATGATTTAAGATTGCCATAGTTCTTTACACAAAAGGACTTAAAGGAGAATTTAGGTGTGATATGGACCGAAAGTAAATATAAAAATTTCAACATTTAACAGTAAAAAGTTCAAACATTTGCCGGGGAACAGAATTTTGATTATTTTGTGCAGGCCGGAGAAAAATGCTAGTTGTAGGTATCTAGGGCATCGAGGTAGGCAGTTGCTACATATTTGTACACTTGCACTATGTTCAGACATCAGTCCAAATCCGATTTCTTGCACATCTGATCAAATTCTGATCTCTCTAACTGACCGTGTTCGCATTGCTTGTTAAAGTGCTCATATCCAATCTGCATGTCATTTCATCTGTCATATCCACATTGGTTACTATGGTAGCCTAATGCATCATGCCCACAAATAATAAACAAAAGCATGGAGGGTAGAATGTAGGTTGTTTCTCTCTCAGACGGTTAAAGGAGTAGGATTATGGCCAAAATTGGTATTACAAACATTTTCAAAATATTTTGCTGTCTCCATCTTTCAAAAGCATCTCCAATTCATCTCCTTGTTTATCTTCTGACTTTGCCATGATGTATTTCGGAAAAATAATGAGGCCTTGACGATGAAACAACACAAACACCACTTGAAATGACAATGTAAACACTATTTGTGGGCTGCAACTTAGCTTTTCAAATGCAAATATTCTGGCTGGACTACAACTGTCAGTGATGTCAGTGTGTAAAATGAACATGATTCCTTTATGTCTGATGATTTATCAAGGATTATTTTAGGATTATTTGGAATATGTATCTTACACACAGTTCCTTTAAGTGGAGCCGTAGCACACAGCTACAGGTAACAAGGAACTATCAGAGATGGAAGATACTCATCTTTATTTCAGTGCATCAATGGAGTCCAGCACAGCTGATAGTTGCCTCTCTGGTGCGTAGCAGAAAATTTTCACTGAGGCTGCTTTCCACACACGAAGTAAATTCCAGGGGCCTCATTTATAATATCTTCTTACGCACAGATTTGATCTTAAATGGTTCATCAAATACACATCAAGGTACAGATGTATAAAAACAGTCTTTGACGTGGTAAAGTACTTATCTCCACATCATGTTCCAACTTGCCGTACGACCATTTCCTTGTGGTGATGCCTGGTATTGCAGATAATTTAAGCATAAACTTATCGGTTATGCATGTTTGGAAGAGACAAATATAATGTGCAACTGATACCTTCCAAAAGCTTAAATTACAGTGCATGTGGACCCTTGTATTTTTTTTTTTCATTGATTCTCAATAACACAAAGGCATAGAGGTTAGGGCAGGGACTTGCATCTTTATCTATCAAGTTGCGCATGCAAGACCCAAATGGCATGACGGGTTTACAGAATATCCACATTTATTTTATAAAGAAAACTTTTGGGGGGAACGACAGGCTGTTTTCCAACACAGAATTAATGACGAATGGCCTCTCACACCCAGACTACAGTAACAGCTTGTAATTTAGTCTGCTTTTTGTAGGTTCATACGCAGTGGAGACCTAACGTAAGCTAGACAATTATGCTGTATATATGGTCGGTCTGTCCATACTGTAAGGTTGTACGCAGGTGCAAAATATATGTAGCCTATTCCAACAGGCGTAATGAAAAATCCATGATAATGGAGCAGCCATTATTCCTTGAAAAACCTAGCCTCCTTCCAAAACAGATCTTGTCAAATTACAAACATTTGACAAACAATTAACAAACATTTGTATATATTTAACCATTCACTCCACAAACTACAATCAAATTTCAGCAGCAGTAGATATTATCATATTAATATTCATCATTCATTCCTTTCATTCATTTAGCCTACTTGCACAGAGCTAATCAAGTTTCATCATGTGTTTTGATTTGCTTTGCCCAGGAAAATACGGTATTTCTTAGCATTGGCCCTGTTTAAAGTTGACACAGTCTGTTGTCTCTTTTACGCATGCATCATTCATTAGGCTACTTGCATGGAGCTGATGTTTCGTCTTGATATGTGTTTCGGTGTAGCCTATAGTTTAACTATTTGCTCTCCTCAGGAAAATACACTTATTCTCAGTGTTGCTCTGAAAATAGAAAACTTTACTATGTAAGTAAGTAAGTTAGAAGGCTTTTTCGACCAGGCGTTACGCTTGCTTGGTTAGCGAGGTCAGCATTGAGCCCATCCCACATTGAGGCAGTAAGTCCGGAGCCGGGGGTGGTTGGCTGCCCCCGCCCTTCCCTACCTAGCAACACCTGTGAGAGGCCCACATTTGCAGTCACATAAACTGCATTAAACTGCAATTTAGTTATGCTAGCTTTGACTAAAGTAAACAACTTTTTGATAAAGATAGGCCTGTTTCACCTGTCTGGTGGATTCATATAATGCATTTTTAATTTAGTCCACTAAAAAGTGAAGTCATTATGTGGTGAATTAGCATGGTGACATAGTCTTCTGGCTAATGGGCTATACATTAGTTGGGCCTTCAGTGTTGTTATTTTTGTGGATACATAAGCCATATTGATGAAGGAAGTAGTGAAGTGTCATGTCCCCTTTCATTCAACAATCCATGTTGTTACAGGAAGAAATAGAATCTTTTGACAGATATGTTTTGTTCTGTTCAATTTTGGCTTCCATTGATCTCTAAACTTCCCACATTAGGCTACTATCAAGTTAACTGTTTAGAGAAAAACTACATTGCACCTTAAAGGCTAGTTTATGGCATTAGCAATATTACACATTCAGTTTTAGTGTAAATGAAGCATGTGTGCTGCGGTGTGACCAATTGAATGTGCTTTCTGAGCATGTGTGTCATTCTAGATCACTCCAACCCTATTCCATCAATTATAAGTCAATATAACTTTCCTTAATCCACCACTGCCAAGTGATTTAACTTGATGTGACATAACCTGCATTATAATACTTTTTGCATCACTTATGTTATTTTTTGATGCACATCATTGTAAAGCTAATTATCTTTTTGGTTATAAAGAAAGATTGCACAACCACAGACTTAAGAACCTTTGTTAATTACTGGTAATGTGAATCATTGTCATGTGAAAGTAAAATATCCCATTTTTCAGCAGGGGCATGTGTGTGCATTTTTATTTTTTGAAAATAAACTTATAAAAAAGAAAAAAAGGTGTCGTGGCACACTCAGAACTTAATGCAATATCTTAATACTAACGTTTCGGCTTACGCCTTCATCAGGATCAGCTGAAACGTTGGTATTAAAATATTGCATTAAGTTCTGAGTGTGCCACGACACCTTTTTTTCTTTTCTACAAGTTTGCTTTGATCGCCGTGTGCACCCCATAAGGTGTGCGTTTACGAATGAATCATTTTGAAAACATACTTAACCAACTGTGGAATAAACCCATGAGACTATACCATTTAAGTTTGTAATAAATCCATGCTTCCAAACACTTGAAATAAGTGTGAGAGACCTTGTATGTGTATGTGTTTTTCCCTGTGTTTATTGGTTTGTGTGTATTCATCTCCCTCACAGAGAGTGGTGTACACTTACCAACTTATATTTCCAGTATTTTTTGCACCTCACACTAGAAGCGAAAATGTGAAAATTGAAAGCAGAAGGCTGGTGTGTCAGGACTAATTAGGTGAGGGAAAATGGAGTCACACTCCTCATGGCAACACACTTGAACCTTCAATTATACTCTGCACAAAGCAATTAAAACCAACCACCACTACCCAGCCTGTAGAGTTACCTGTAACTGGAACTCATTCTGCCTCTGTCAGAGAGCCCCATGGGCCTGCAGAGATGGCAGCACTGATCTGCAGGTTGGTAATTACAATTGATCATTTGCTGAGGTGAAATGGCTAGGTTATTTTTGTCAAGGCTTCTCATGGAGTGTTCACATTATTATGAAGTCTATGTTGTTTACTAGGCCCTTTTGTGTAAACTTGACTCCTAATGATCATGATGTCTCAATATTCTTTAGGAAAAGAGCTTTTACCTACATTACTTGTATAACAACAACAACAACAACAACAACAATAATAATAATAATGTAAAACTTCAAAGCTTAAATGAAATGACATAGAGAACCAAGCAATGCAATGCTGATATTTTATTGTGGTAGGCTATGTTTTGCCAAGTACACATAAACATACCGTACATTCAAAGCCAATGGTTCTTTTTATTGTGGCCCAAATGTCTAGCACTGTGCTTCTGCAGAGTGGAAATTTTGAAATTAATATTAAAGTAATAAATAATTTGTTAAAGGAAATGCATTATTTCATCTATTGTTAGATGTAAATCATTAAGAAAATGTAATTTCATGTTATAAAACTTCAAATACATTATTTACATGCAATGGTTCCACATCAGTGTGATAGGAAAAACACTAACATTTATAACAATATTACAGAGCCTGAAAAAAAAAAAAAAAAAAAAAAAACCCACAGATACAGCTTGAACAAATTATCAGGGTTCCCTGAAGATGTTGACATATAATGAAGATTTAATGTTGGAATTAACATCATTAAATCTACATGAATGATACTGAGGGCAGATGACGAGCTATTAATTTGACCTTTTCTTCCTGTAATAATATTGAGACAGACAGCATGGCAGTAATTTCAGCCTAATTAGCCTTTATTGACTGTACAGAATGCTAGGAGTCGGAAGAGAATCTGGAAGCATACACCAGTCTATAAGTAA
This sequence comes from Sardinella longiceps, assembly GCA_027497455.2. NCBI lineage: Eukaryota > Metazoa > Chordata > Actinopteri > Clupeiformes > Clupeidae > Sardinella > Sardinella longiceps. The sequence goes on along the minus strand of JAODXP020000023.1, from coordinate 33,121,613 downwards.
GAAAGTGAATAAGAATCTGCTTTAAATCGACACACAAAAAGAAATTTACTGTAGGCCTATATCAAATCATCGGTATGACAAGACAATATACAGACTACTGTAGGCAATATACAGGCACTACTGTATATCCTCACGGAAACGACCAATGGAACATAATTGAAACTAGATGTGCCCTGGTACGTAATATAACCATTCCATACTATAGTAGTTACCATCCAAAACGCAATTACATTTATTTGTAAAGCATCAAATACAATGCAATTGCCTTGCAACGCTTTACAGACAATATGAGAAGCACCAACGAGTAACAGGGGCAAGGCAAAACTCCCTTCTATTTGTAAACATTCTGTTTAGGAAGGCAAGGCAAGGCAAATATATTTGTACAGCGTATTTCATACAAAAACAGCTGTTCAATGTGCTTTACAGAGACACAAATATTTTATATGCATGAGCAAAAGTACTGCAGCGCAGTGTAGTGCACCATAATGACATTACAAGGAAAATTACTGTTATTGAAGACTTTAGCTTTGACCCAAGCAGTGTCTCTTTCTCTAATAACAGTTGAGATGGCATCATTAAACAATGGGTTATCCTTACCACTAACTCTTAGCTTTCTCATAGGTACAATACATGCTTGTTAATTAAGGACAGAAAGGTGTTTTTTTTTTTAAATCAGACCACATTCCACATCCACAAATTCATACACAAGGAAGAGTAGGTTCATTTGCATTTCCCCTTAAAAGTAGGCCTAAATCATGGATTATTTTGGGGAGATAACAGCTTCTTGCACATGATATTGTACAGTGATCACTGACATCATTACAGAATACTCCTACTCAGAGGTGTCAAGTAACGAAAAGGTTGAGAACCCTTGCCATAAAACATTATCCCATACCACCAATGGATGCATGGCTTATCACTAGGCTATGTACCTAGAAATGAAGGCATACCAATGTGCTGTAGGCCCATGTGGCACGGCCTAAGCCTTTTTGTCTTTTATGGCATTTTTTCTTTAAAATTGCTTTTACTTTTATACTTTAAGTATTTTTAAAACTAGTACTTTTATACTTTTACTTGAGTAACAAGCTTGAGTTGATAACTTTAACTTTTACTAAAGTCTTTTTACACACTAATATCTATATTTTTACTTAAGTAATGAAAGTGAATACTTTTTGACACCTCTGCTCCTACTGTAGAATATTTATGTGGCATATTAGTTAGTATAATATCCAGCAGAATTTATCCAAGTTTCTGAGGTTTATGCGGGTTGGGGATGGTATCAGCTGCATTAGTTGCACAATGTCACAGATGTTCTTGAATGCGTTAGACGATTGTGACAGCCAGTCCGAATTTAAATCAGCAAGGACAATAAACTTGCTGTCAGATAAGATAAAGCATGACAAATTTGCATGAATAAAACATAATCCACTATCTTTGAGATTGTCTGGATTTGAAAGTTGTATAAATTCGAGAGCACTCAACTCTGAAGCTTATTTCAAACCATAACATTTCTTATGAAAACTCATTTAGCAAAAACTCTTTTCAACTAATGGTGGGGAGCTTACATACAGTGAGGTAGCTAGTACATTTCAACATCGTGAGTTTATAAAACATTTTTGCATGTTCATTCACGTGGGGAAGGTGTGTGTATCGAGCTGAATAGCTCTAACAAAAAACCTGCGTCATAGACGGCAACTTTTCCCGGGTTTTTACTCTCCCGTTACAAACTCATTTCAAACTAAATCAAAACAAGGTCTTAACGCACATTTCTTGACTTAGACATTTCACTAATATCTTATACACCTTCTTACATTGCAATTTTGTTTTGTTTTAACACATTTACCGACCTGTAAGACTGAGAAACGAGGAGACAGCAGTTCATGTTCAGGATCTCGGCAGCAATTTACTTCAAAGAGAAAAAACATATCAGAATGGGAAACTCTTGGGGATACTATTTTTCAAAATAATTTGTTTTCAAATTAAAGACAAGATTTCCACACTTTTGTGGTCATCACATTAATTCATTTTGCAATAACAAGGTCTAGGGTATGACCATGGTAGGGTGTTGGACCCTGTACAAAATGGGAGGGTGTTGGACCCTGTAAAAGTTAAATTGAACACATCAGTAACAGAGAAATTCCTTGCCATAATTATTGTAAGGATCATCTACATTGAAATCACCAGATATGGTAATGTGGTCCATGCAAATGACTGACAGCATTTCAGCAAATTCCTCTAAAAAGACCTTGGTAGAGAATTTTGGTGGCCTGTAGACAGTTGCTAGATATCAGGTGAGACAATGAATGTGCTTTTAAGGCCCAGAAATGAACAACTCGCCCACACATAAATACCAAAGACAGCTTGCACTGTTCACGAAAGCACTTTGTACCTGTGCATGATAGAGTGCAGGGAGTTTTAAGGAAAGACAATACGAGGGATGTATGGCAGGGTTAGGCTATACTGGGGCAGCATAACTAAGGTATGGTGCACCTGAGTAGGGATGGTCAATGGCCACCATATTAACCCAGGCTGGAGGCTACAGCAGAGATGGTCCTCCCAACAAGACCCATGAGAAGTGATGGTACCTTGCACCAGCCCTATAGGAAATGTCCAATGGAGAGTTAACACCCACTCAAAAAAAGATTCTTCTTCCCTACTTTGCCTTCAATTAATTACAAACGTTTTTATGTAATTTGAGACTTAATTAACTGACCCTCAAGTTACAACTGTGCCTACAATAACTTGTTGGAAAGAGTAAAAGCTTGAAAATATTGTAAAGGTATGAACTGTGAAACACATATTGTTAATACGAAAAAGCTTAAAAAGATCAAAGATAAGGTATATTGGAGGTAAGTTTTTATTTCCAACTGAAATGTTTTTCTCTTTTGCTACCAGGTTGGGGTTGGTCCAGTGTACTTGCCTACCTCTTGAACTATGCTGATATGTATGCAGTGGGATGTAAAGTAGTTCAGAGTTCTCTCGATATCAGCAAATTGGAAATGTCATTGAACTGATTTTTTATTTATTTATTTATTTTTTTTTTTAAGCATACCCATGCAATATGGGGAGGAAGTGATTATGCTGTGTAATCTGGCAGGCACCTGGAGGATGAAGGAATTCAATTCAATCTAATTCAATTAAAATTTCCTTGTACAGCACCAAATACAATTCAATTGCCTGTTTTAAAAAACTCCCTTCTATTAGAGATTTTCAATATGTGTGCCTAAATGAAAGTTTCTTTCTGTATTTCTTCAATTTTGCCTTAATTTTACAACAGTAAATCTGATATTCTTAAATCACATAGGTCTAGCGTTGACGTCATGCAGGAGCAGGCATTGTCACTGATTTAAGTCTTGTTGTGAAGTGAACAAGAAGCAAATGAGAGGAGTGGTTTTAGCCTCATGGTTAAAAGTTAATGCTACTTCAAACAAGACTCAGCATTAGCAATTTGATGTAATACCCCCAGGGGACAAAGGTCTGACAGGATTTATTTATTTATTTATTTATTTATTTGTCTTCTTTTTTTAGAATTTCAAGTCTGAAATTTATGTTAAATAAATACACTAAATACATTGGTACAAAGTGTTGAGAAGTGTGTTTTGTTAAAACTGGAGGTATTTGCTTTAATTTTTTGCATTGTTTTTGCTATGACACTAGAACAATCACTTAAGATGATGATAATTTGTATTGCTCATTTTCACAGTGGGTCCTAGTAATTGTAGATGGCATTGGCATTGTCAGGGTTGAAAATCAGTTCACTGTAGTGCTGTTTCGTGGTGAGAGGTTTAAATTCCATTGACATGAAGATGAGCTATAGCAACATATTCAACAAGTTGTCTACCTTGGCTTTGGCACAAATATGATCACTACCTGCTCTCTCATACATTCACACAAAACAGAAATGCTGTATTTGCAAGATTACAAGTCTGTATAGCTGCTTTGGTGTACATTTCTAGCACAGGTTTGGCAGGCGCTTAGAGTAACAGTATGCTTGGCCTGCTCTCCTTCTGTTCCCTAGTGCATCTGAAGACAGCAAACTGAACTGTTGCTCACACCCCCAATCCTGTTGTTGTTGGACTTAAGCCACCAATGGGAAGCCAACTGAGTTAACAGACACTTCCTCTGAACACACAAGTAACCATCTGTTTTAAAGCCAACACAAAATAGAGAAGAAATCTCCTTTTAGATACATGTGTTTGCTCCTTTAGACTGCCATACAACTGCCATTATTCTCCTCTACCACGATGTAACAGAAATTCCTGTCATTGTGGTGATAATTGGCTGGCTATCACCATAGATCGACATCTCGTTATCCTTTGTTTTGTGTGAAAGAGAGGAAAGACAATGTGATCAAACTTCTATCCAAATTACAAATAAATTGTAATGCATCAGTTAAATGAGAGTCTTTAATTTAATGTTAGAGAGCATTCTAGCTTTAAAATAAAGTTTCTCTGTAAATGACACATGGACGTTTCTCTTGAGTATGTTTTCTGAAGGGTATTGATTTAAGTAAACTGAACAGGGAAAATACTCTTCGCACCCAGTCTCTGGGTCTCAACCGACACATGTTAATTTAATTATTCTTAGTCAATTCAGTGTGCCCTGAAATGGTTGAGCATTGATTTGAAATGACAGTGAGACTCTATATTGACAACTTATAACAAAACATTAGACTAAAATTTCATGTGCCCCTTATCTGCTAAAACCTCACATATTAATGTGAATATCCATCAGGGTTTCCAAGGTAATCGGCCAGAATACATTCATTTTATCATTAGGGAAATATAGTGCAATGCAATATGCATTCATTATTAAATACACCATGAAGATATATTCTTTTGTAAAACTGTAATTAAATAATAATTAACAGACCCATTTCTTTATTTTCATACAATGGCTATTTCAGGAAACATGATTGCTACAAATGCATATCATCCTAAATTTACCTCAGTAACATTTGTCATCCTTGGCTGGATGGGTGTCTTTTACAAGGCTGTGTAAAAATGTACCTATTAAACACTTATTTCCCATAAAAGACTATTTTCTTATCTGTAACTAATCTCACTTTTTTCTTTTCTTTCTATATTTTTTCTTTTTCTTTCTTTTTGTTTTGCAGAGTGTGGTTATGTGTGCCTAGTTGTCCTTATCTTGTGTGTCCAACAGAGATTGAAACAGATTCAAATGAAAAAAGGGTGGTATTAGCTATAGTTTGTCTAATTTTCTGTGGTGTAGATCAAAAGTCTCAGGTCTACATCATTTGCTGATTACTTTATTTACTCATCACTCATTAGAACAGCAAACCCTGTAGCCTTTCCATGCAATTGCTTGTTCTGTTGTTTACATCATCAATTGCTAATGCCATGCTGCATTACACAGATTCTCTGTTGAAGTTCAGTTCAAATGAAGATAAATTCTTGTATGCATGGTCATAACACAACTTGCAGTGAAATGTGAGACTGACAGCAAAATTATAACATTTGTATAGATATTTACGTTAATAACATATGTGTGTTAGAGGTTTATTGCTTTCATCTTATGTTATTTCTAGCTTTACAGGTACAGTATATTTGGTGTGGTCAATGGTCTGGTTGAAGAGGCTCCTCCACAGGTGAGTTTTAGAGAGTAGTCTGCAGAATTGCCTGTCTGCCTGATTCTGTAAATTTACAGTAACAGGCACTGGTATGGCTGGAATCCATCATGGCTTCGGTGTGGCAACAGGGGAGAGCTGTCTTAGAGAGGCACTCAGCCAATTGCACAAATGCAGCACTCTCTGCAATGCTTCCCAGCCCAGTACAACTGCAATACCAATAATTATGCAAACAGGACACTTTTTTTTCTTGGGTGATACTTTATGCTGCCTGGCCTTAGGCATGATTATCCCAGGCCAGGTCCTGCATGTAATCCAAGGTTCCTTCTATCAGAGGACTGTAAGTCTGCTGCTGTCTGATCTACATTTTCTAGTCTGCATGACATACTCTCATTTCAGTGTAGTAATCAAGGTACTTTGTTACCATATCTGAAAATAGTCACTCCATGTGTCCAAGTCAAGTAGTGCAAGCTACTGATCTCATGGTATGTTGTAAAGTTCCATAGAAAATTTGTGTAGCCTATTACCCCAAAAGGTGTCAATATCAGCTGAAGAAGTTGAAGTAATATATTACTTAATTTTATTACCTGATTAAGCTGTAAAAGAATCCTCCATAGCCTTATAAAAGACATTAACAGGCTAATAACACAAAAAGCTACGTTGAATGGAAAGCTATGGAAGGTACAGTACATTTTTAGCTTTAGCTTTACCTTTACCTATGGATACCGATGGATCAAATTTTGGGGTCTGGCTGAAGGACTATGTAATTTTCCTCAAATTTGGGAATGGAAAAACTGTAAAAACTCTAATATTGACAACATCACATAAACAATGTTATTCTAATGGACGACCTTATATTGTGTGAGAATGTGTGTTCATTTTATCATTTAATATTCTGAGACAATGCATCAAAACATTAATAATTAAAAGTTTTTAGGACACATTTTTTTATCCTTTCAATTTAATTTCTATTTTATGCCTTTCTCATATGTTTTTTTTATTTTATGGTTGTAATTTCAACATAGGCCTACTGAAAATTGTTTTTGAACCAATTTAATAATTGCCCATTGTAAAATCAATAATGATGATTGATGGAGTTTAACTAAGCTATTTGTTTTTTTCTTGTTAGCTGATAAAGCAGAATGGTTAAGCATACTTACTCAACCTCTTGCTTCTTTCATGCTTCTTTTACACAATTGCTGCATTAATTGAATAATCTGATCAAAGCAAACACATTTTGAGAAGATTCTGAGGCTTTGGCACAAAAGACATTGAACAGAGGGTAGCAGCCTAATCGTGGTCATTTCTTTGATGGAGTTGTGTTAGGACAACTCATTTCTTCAGAAATAGGATTTCCTTTTTTGGTTATTTAAGCTATTATGTTGATAACAATTCCTGTCATGTTTATTTTGTCTCTGATTGAACTAGACCCTGTCAATTTGTTGCAACCTAATATTGTACGGGGTGTTCTTTCTCAAGGAATTGAATGGCACTATGATTACCTTACACTTAACGATATTTCCCAACATTTCAATATTTATTTTCCCAACAATTTTGTTTTAAAATAACAGTAAAGGTTAGCATTAGAAATGAAAAACAAATGCTGTACATTTGATTTGATAGGCAAAGTACTAATAAGTTATATGTATTAAGTGCTACCTCTCAGTGGTTTAAGTAATCTTTGTCTGTATGAAAATCAATCTCAAAGCCATTGTTGTGAAACAAGACTTCAAAGACCATGAATATATTATAGGCTTTAAGGATGGATTTCAGATGAATATTACACCAGTATACACCTAACTCTAAAATTGTAACATTTGTTGCTTAATATTGCTCATACAGTGGATATTGTGATATCTAGAAGTAGTTTCTTAGTAATTTTATTAATACTTTTAACATTTGGACAGCTACAGCTGTCGTTTTTGTTACAGCCTGCATTATAGTGCACTATCAAAAAACAGTATTCTTCAGTAACACTGTATAATGCAGTAGGCTACTGTCATACAACGGCATGAGTACACTACAAAAGCATTCAGAGAGCGCAGACCTCCGCCAAGGCAATGTTGTCACAGACACAATATAAATTCCAGTTCATGTTCTGAATCACCGATTGCCACCAAAATCGAATCAGTTCTTGCTTGTCCCAATATACATATTGTCTGAAATTTCATCCAAATCTGTGCAGTACCTTTAGAGTTATCCTGCTGACAAACAAACAAACAAACAAACAAACAGACAGACAGACAGACAGACAGACAGACAGGCAACCCTAACGTTAGCTTTAGCTTAAAGCGTCAGGCCACCATTCGTGGAAATAAGTTCATTTTGCACCTCCCCTCGAGTTAAGAAATTGAGTTTTACCTTTTTTCTGTTCATCAAGCCGTTCTCCGAGCCTGGCGATACGACTTGCAGCTCTAGCCTAGCATAGTTGCTTGTAATTGCCGGTAATTTACCCATTTAAATGTCTTCTCATCTCTAGTTGAAAAAAGTAATAATACTTGCAGAAAATGAAACGTGGCGATTTCTTTGGACGAATTGGTTTGGAACTATATCTCATTTCTGCGTAATGATCAATGCGCGTGGCGTAGCAGCACACTCATATCAAAGCAGCCCCCGAAAATAGTCCCAACAAACAACACAAGTTCATGTTACATTCACTACGTGTGTTGATTATTACGCCGAACTGAATTATAGTTCCAAGATAATTAAACCGAGGAAATTGCCACGTTTCATTTTCTGCAAGTACTATTACATTTTCCAAACCGGAAATATTTATTACTTTTAAGCGTGATGCTAGCGGGTGCGATGCTAGCTGTTCAAATTCGATTCAAGCAACTATGCTAGGCTAGAGCTGCAAGTCATATCGCCAGACTCGGAGAACGGCTTGATGAACAGAGAAAAGGTAAAACTCAATTTCTTAACTCGAGGGGAGGCGCAAAATGAACCACGAATGGTGGCCTGACACTTTAACATAGGCACTGGAATGCCAAGTAGCCAGAAAGCAAGTCTCTCAGAAGTCACCTGTATGTATTCATTAGAAATGGCAATGGAAATTAATATGAAATAATTTCAAAAGCAGATAAAGACTTCAAACCATATTCCTATGATCTTGATTTCTGTATCACGCAGCACCTACTTTTCCAGTGCTGAGCTAATGGTGGGTGAATAACCCATTTTGATCAAAAAAGTGGAGTATCCCTATAAAATCCTTCCTCAGCAATCTGTTTAGGCTGTAGTCTGTTAGGAGGTGTAGCCCCACTCTAGCCCCACTACAGTAGTTCAGAGGCCATCAATGTGCAGGTGGTCAGCATTGGGGATGCATCTGGACTATAAACTGTAAACACAGCAGGGCTGGCTCCATTTCCAATGGAATGTGAAAGTCCGCAGCTAACTCTAATTTTTTTTTATCAATTTGAAGGTACTTGTGGGGCCCCAAACATAACAGGACATGGTGCCCCTTCACCCCCCACATTGCTATAATCTTCAAGCATGTGTCATTAATATAATAATTTGTGTTGAACTAACAATTGTCTAACTCGAACACCACCCACTAAACTACTAAAATGATTTTAAAACTTTCAATCTTGGGGGCCCCTGTCAGCGCGGGGCCCCAGGCAATTTCCTAGCTTGCCTGTGCTGTTGCAACATGGCCCTGGATACTTGGAATGATCCATCGTCATTTTCGGTGAAAAAGAAAGTAGTGGGGTAACTAAACAGATTTTTTGAAAACGAGTTGCACTTGGCAAAGGTAACACATTGTAAAGACCTTTGCCTGTCCAGTACAGCAACCATCTTAAGCCGTTGTTCTTGCAATGTTGATGGTTAGTTTATGGAATTTGATTATGAATATAATTATGCATACATACATACAAACACAGACACACAGACACACACAGATAAACACAAGTCAGCCTCACCTCAGAAATTAAAGTCTTATCTACATGGACATACAAATTATTTAAAAAAAACCTGCAATCCAAAAAAAATATTGACTCAGTGTAAATAATGAACTAAGAAATTGAGCAATCTATTTGTTAAAATTTGTACCCTATTCAGCCATAATGTAAGTCTATGGAGGGGCTTAAAATGCGCATAAGTGGGTGATAACAGTTCAATTAAATTCAATTTTATTTGTAAAGCACTCAAATACAGTGCATTGTCTCGCAGCGCTTTACAGACAGTACGGGAAGCATCAATGCTATCAGTTATTTTTTATTTTTATTATATACCATTTCTGTATTTACAGGTTAAAATCCACCATTCACACTTGTTTTGTATAGTTATTGGAGGGCTTTTTCAGACATCAGATCCATAATGTCACGTCCATAACGCTATTCCCCCCCCCCCTCCAAAAAAAACCCCCACTGAAAACCAACTTATTTTACATCTACATTTAAATTAAGTCTTTATCTGTGTTCACTGAGGTGTCCTGTTTGGTATGAATGGAATAATATTTACGTTTCTCTGGAAACTTTACAGACCTCATATAGAAAAAACTGTAATCTCCCCTAAAAGCTTGTCCATTTTTAGTCACATCCATAATGGAAATTAAATAGCTGTAAATCATGATATCATGATAAAATGATGTAAATCATGATGTGTTTGCCTGTGTTCAGCCATGGAGTTTGCATAAGAAAATGAACAAAATTGTGAAATACTGCTAGGCTTGCAGAGGTTATGTTGCATTTTGTTCATCAATAATGCATGCAAATTTCCCATCCATAATGCTGGAATCACACACACACACACACACACACACACACACACACACACACACACACACACACACACACACACACACACACACACACACACACACACACACACTTAACTGTGCATTATTGTCAGAGCCATACAATTTTTTGATAGAAACAAATACATTTGGTTCTTCACTCATGTGAAAATTTATTACAGAACTGAAACATTCAGTTTATCACAACTGATTTAAACGTAATTCACTTAAGATGAATGCAACTCAGTACAGCAGCATGTGACGAACATTATACACATATTATGATACAATTAAGAAAATCAGAGGAGAAAATGCTATATTGTGAAACAATGAAGTAAATTTGTGTAAATGTTTTTTTTACAGGTATCAATGGAGCATTTTCTGGTGATGTAGCATATGTGGCATGCTGAAACAGCCATCTTATTAAATAACTTTCCACACAGACAGAGATTGAGTAAACAGCTTCTTCTATGAGTGAATTATACACTCACAGTCATAGTTTCTAAAGTGCTTGCTGCGTCCTGGTCGAAATTGTTGAAGGGATGAGGGAACAGAACCAGGGCAGACAAAGAGAGAGAGACAGTGGAAGGGTAGTGTGCACTGGCAAAATGCTTTTCGGTCTCTCAAATGGTTGCAGTCAATATAGCAGGAAGAAAAAAAACAATAAATTCTCTGGTCAACAGGCATCAGTAGACATAGCCTTCACTGTACGAACGTGAGCTACAGTATGTTCCTTCCTGGATATATGCCATGCTCTCATCAAAGTGTGACAGTGGCACAGTATCTTCCTCATTGACCTGCCGCTCAACATCTGTTTTAAGTACAGGTCGTTGATTGTCTGGGAATGCCATTGAGAATAGTGCCTCTGGGTCACATACAAACTTGTAGACGTATCTCTCCCCAGCAACCTACAGCCATGCAACAGAGAGAGTAAGATATATATATTATGTATTCACAAGTAGAAATCATAATAGACCATATAAATGTAAAGCTCTGTTAAAAAGAGGTTAATTAATCTGCTGAGAATATCCAACCTTTTGCATGATCCCTTTTTCATAGTAATAGCGTAATGAACGACTGAGTTTGTCATAATTCATTGCAGGGCGATTTTTCTGAATCCCCCATCGCCGGGCAACCTTTGAAAAGTACACACGTAGAATCTGTAGTGAGACATTTTAACTTACCAGTCATGTAATTTAGCAAACTTCAACTCTTCAGTACCCCTGACTGGTAAACAGGGGTAAATGGTGATACTGTATATTACTATGACCAAGTTTGTATGGAATAAGACACTTATGTATTATCCATGTCTTATTTTCCCCCTTATGAAATATGTGCATGATATCACTTCATGGGCTGGGAACCTAAAGGGTATAAGTGACATTTTGGTCAAAATTGAGTTATCACCTGAAAACTCTTGAGCTCTTTCCACTGACAAAATTATTGAAGTAAAATATAAAAATGTAGAATTATCAAACAAAAATAGTGAACACTTAACTGTGAACTGGAAGTTTATTCTGATGGCCACATATGAAAACAGACAAGTTAAATCTTTGAAAAACTTCTTAGATGATTTACCTCCTATACTGTTGTCAGGGCATTATAAAGTCTTTAAATTATTACTTCTTTTCCTTAATTAATATTCATTTTGAAATTGATCGGATGAATCAAATGTTGGGTTAAAACATCTTTGGAGATATTAACTAGCTGGAATGCTTGCACGATTGAAACACACTGTTCATCAGACATTGAATCAATAAATAGGAAAACAGCCAATGTTGCTGGGTTATGAACTATTTTTTTTAGTTAATGCATGTTTGTGCTTGTGAATAGGCCTAGTTTACTGCTAAAAAATTCTTTATTAATACGTTTTATCTCCTTTGATTTTTCTGCACTGATATTTTGGTGCATTTGGAAAGTTAAATTGCAAGCTATAAGTCTACTAATTAAATGATTTGGGTAGATATAGACCTACCATGCCAAGAACCTGAACAAAAATATCCTTGCCATGCACAGAGTTAAGGCTACGGAGAACAGAACCTGTAAGAAGACAGAGGGGAACATGCTGACTCCCCCAGTTTGGCTTGTTTTCATGATCCCTTCCTTAAAAGGGATCAATCCTATATACACAGACAAACAAAATCTGGAAGGTCAGTGACTATTCTTCAATCTCTGATCAAAAATATTTTCAGTATTAAAGGCTGAATTATCCTAGATTGAATAGCATTTGGAAGCTAAATGAGGAAGTCCACATTCCATTTTTCCATTCATGACAACCAAAGTTAATGACGCAGTTGATCACTCTAGTCCAATTTTAAACAAAGCCCACCTCTTTCATAACACTGCCTACATTTTGAACTTGAGCACAGAGGAGAATGTGCACAGCTCAAAACTGCGGAGTTGAAATGCGTAGAAAAAACGCGGAGTAGAAATGCGTAAAAAAAACCGTCGCTGAAACAGCCCCCTAGCCCCCTATAAAATTTTCTTTCATTCTTTTCCCTACCTATAGCACTTGGTGAATTTGAACAACAAGGTTATGGGTTAATTTAATTGGATTTCTCCTTTGAATAGGTGAAATCAGTACAGAAAGTAGCATCAGAGTAATAAGAGTAAAGTGACATTTCACCTGTCATTTCACCAGCCACTTGACTCTAAACCCTCAACATGATTCTCATTGTCATACAGATGTCACTTGTGTCTGCAGAAAGTATGAAGAATTTTCATCAGCTCTCACCTCTTCTGGTTCTATAAGCTTGAATTCCATACCACGGCCAGTCCAAGCTATAAAGTGTGAATTCGATGGATCATCCAACAAGGCTACCAAGAACTGCCAGAGTTGAAGAGAACCACGCCGCTGGTAGGTAGGTCCATCACGATACAGCCCTACCTCCTGCTTGATGTCACCTATGGATCAATTAGTTTCACAGCATGAAACTTATTATTATGCAAACTAACTTTTTAAAGAACAAATACAAATTAAATTGAAGGTTCAATTTCTACTGATATTTAAAAACATATATTTAAAAAGTCACTTATAAACAGTGGTTAAAGTGGAATTTGCCAGGTGGGGGAACTCTCATTTTTTTGTGGCGCAATAAAGATCACCACACACTCGGATACAATAGCGTCACACTTGTTCCAAGTATCACTCATCACTGTTTGGTTTTAATTTGGTTGTTCTACATGTACATCCAGCAACACACGGGTGTAACTATGTTTAATTGCAATCATCGAATGTGTGGCCCTCCACCTGTGGCCTTCAGATTTTCAAACTGTTGCCCACCCCTGATCTACAATAGCTGTCAACATTGAACATTGCTGAACACCAAAATATGACACAACCTTGCTTTTTACAATTTAATGTCAGTCCAAACTAAGGTAATAGATCAATACAGAGAAGAACTATGAACAAAAATGACAAGACCACCGCTAAAACATAGGGTTTGCAAGATGAGCATTTCAAAAATATGATTAAACCTTAAAATAGTTTCAATTTCTTACTGGTACTACAACCTTATCCCAACCTAGGCCTATTTTGGTGTCTAGCCTATAGTCTACAAATATCGTCTGTTCAGGTGTCCCTCTGCTTAATTACTACATGGGACGGGAGCAAGAAGCTCTCTCTCTCTCTCTTATGCGCACTTGTTTCAAACTCACTCACTCGCGCAAGACACTTAACTTGTGGCCGTCCGTGAGCCACTGCACCATCTAGAAGTGATTCAGTTTATTTAGGAGATTGTTTGTAGCAAATGGTGCCAAAATCCCATAGGCCGAAAATGAATGACCTATCTGCAACACGCGTGTGCAACGCATAAAAATAGCTGCAGTCAGAATAGCAGAGTGTATAGAAACTAAAATCGCCTGTTCTCCGCTTTTTCCCCTGTCCGAGGCTTGCTGCAGCTTTCACATCAGGCTAAAATGATGCCTAATGCCAAACACTTCATTTTAGCGAAGTTGTCCCAGTAATGTGATAGCATTATGAAGATTCTTTTCCTTCTGGTCTTTTGCTTTAGTTTCTCCAGTGAGAGCGAGAGAGAGAGAGAGAGAGAGAGAGAGAGAGAGAGAGAGAGAGAGAGAGAGAGAGAGAAAAAAGCGCTTTCTTATAGGCTGAAGTGCGCAGCAAATTCAAAGAGATGTAATGCATGCATTTCAGGGACATAATTTTTTTATCTAATAGTTTGCAATAGGTGTTCGTTGAATGCATCGCTTACTATCGCAAAAGATCAAGTGATAAATGTTATCCCGCATGTGAAAACTGGTAGGACTTCTGACAAAGTGACTGACTCCGTATTTGTGAAGGCGGGGCAGGACGGTTTTGATTTTGTGTAACTTCATGAAGCGAGAGAAGGAAAAGCAGCTTGAATGAGGAAAACCTACGTGATTGCACTGCGAAACGTTCACTACACGTTGCGTTTGCAATGTTGCAAATAAATGCATATTGTCTTCATTGATCATTGACACAAATAGGCCTATTTATTCTTTTATTCATGTTAGGTGCCAGAACGCAGTACCGATCCGACCCACTTTAACCCCTGGTTATAAATGTCAACACATAGGCTTAATAATAAATGTTGAGTGCACATACAAAATGCAACATTGTATAATAATAATATAATAATATACATCCACTGAAGTCAGCAAAGCCAGACTGAAGTTAGGCAACCAGTAGCCTTAATATTATTATTACCTCCACCAAGGAGTTAATATGTATGTATTATTTGGATGTTTTGTTTTATCTGTTTATTTGTCCGACATTTTGTATCAAAAATGATAGATGAATTTGCATTATTTTTATTTATTCATTGATTTATTTATTTGTTTTTGTTTTTTTACCAGTGATGTGTGTTTGCACAAAGAAGAACCCATTACATTTCGGTGATGATACGGATCAGGATTTGGACTCTTTCACCTTCAAAAAAGAATTTTTAAAAAGATTCCTCACTACTAACAAATGCCACATCAATCTGTAAATGCCATAACTCTAATAATAGTAGGGCAGTTAAGCATAAGAAGTGTGCACAAAGTGAAAGAACCATGAAAATTTCAGAGTTTCTTCTTAACGCAAAATGATGGGAATATAAACAATGAAACGTGGGAAGCCAGGCATGCCTACAGTGATGATAGGCTTAGATGTTTTGAGAAATTTTAACATGGCTGAAATACCCTTACATATTCCACCTGCTCTAACAATACTAAGTTTAATCCAATTGAGAAAAAAATGTGCATGTGAACTAGGGATGTCCCGATCCGATATTTGGATCGGATCGGCCACCGATATGAGCAAAAAATGCGGATCGGTATCGGCATGTACAGAAAAATTCAGATCCAGACTCAAGATCCGTTTTTTTTATTAAAAGTCTGCTCCATTTTTTTTTCACCCAAAATGCGGTCCGCGTTTCTCTGCACGCCTTCCAGCAACCTGCTTGCTTGTGTGATAGACACTAGTTCGCTAGGACAGCTCATACAGTCATCCCAAATGGTAGGCGAATTTTGACTGTTTTGTCTACACTCTTCAACCTAATTCAGTTGTGAACTCATCCAAATGATTATATTGTTATGTGATGGCAAGCTAATATCAGCCTGTTTGATGTGTTAGCTTAGCCTATGTAACGGACAAGGGCGCCTGCAGGATTGAACTGTAGGGTACGCACAAATAGCCCCCCCACACCCCCCCCGCAAAAAAAAAACAAAAAAAAAGTGTGCGTGCGTCAGCAGTTCATCTGTAAATATCAACTTATATACAGCGTGAACTTGAAATTGAATTTTAAAATTGACCTACATGAACATTATCTAGCCTACATAGACTATGAACGATAAACTCGACAGTGAACTTTTGTTGCATTCACACACACACACACACACATGCGCGCGGGCGGCACTGCGTTACTTGATGGGGAGCACCAACTTTTTTTCAACCTGTCATTATATGGCAAGGACGTGTCTTGGAAAAATGGAGACTCCTGGTTCTCACATTCGCATAGGAGAGTTCATTTGGGTTTGTGAGCAGCCTATCCTGTTGAAGTTAGAGGACATTATGCATGCATCAATAGCGCTTTGATGCTGTGGTTTTGAAATGTAGGCAAACGAAGATTTCGCACAACCCAGGAAATTGTTTATGGTATTGTCGGGTGGGATTAACAACATTATGAATGAAGTATGCTTATTTCGAAGGAATTACTGGCGTGGTTTAGACTTCACCAAACTCTTGCACTATAGCTGCCCGGTGTAGGGACAGGGCCTCTCCCCTTGCACTTTCCCTTCCACTGGCGCGCGAAACGAAGGGCGCCCCCCACTCGCAAATGGCCCATTATGACAAAATTATAATGCATAGCCTAGAGTGATATCGGCGTGGCATGGGCACTCACCAAAAAGGCTAGGCCCTACCGCTTTTCTCGAGCTTTCAAACAAAATAAAATAGGCGAATAGCCTACATGAAAACATTAATCACAAATAGAGTAGACTAGAGCGAAATCGCATCATGTTGTCGATAGATAGCCTACGACCATGCAAGCCTATAATTAACTCCGAAAAATAAATTTGCCTATTGACACATTTAAAACATTTCAGTAGGCTACTTCAGAACTTGACAAATCTCATGACAAATGACAAATCTCTCCGCTCGATTCTCGCTTGCGTCTCTCTCTCTCTCTCTCTCTCTCTCTCTCTCTCTCTCCGAAGGTACGCACAGTGCGTACAGCCGTACGCCTGGAGGCGCCACTGGTAACGGAGGCCAGCTAGCACGGATAGCTCGGTGGTAGTGTGTAAATGCTCATCACCCAATTCCATGGGCGCTTCTAACATACTGAGTTAGAAGCTTGGGCTTTTGGCTCAGTTGGTTAGATAGAGCATTCCACTCCCACGCCGGGAGTTGGTAGCTTGCGGGGTGGCGGGTTCGAGACCCGTGTGCGGTGTAGACCGCCACCGGCTACATTGATGCCGTGACCCGGATGGGAGTGAGGATTTGGAGGGTAACGGAGGCCAGCTAGCGCGGCTAGCTCGGTGGTAGTGTGTAAATCCTCATCACCCAATTCCTTGGGCGCTTCTAACACACTGAATTAGAAGCTCAGGCTTTTGGCTCAGTTGGTTAGAGCGTTCCACTCCCACGCCGGGAGTTTGTAGCTTGCGGGGTGGCGGGTTCGAGACCCGTGTGCGGTGCGGACCACCACCGGCTACACCTACTCACCAAGAATAGCCTACATGTACATCAATACTGCCCACTTCTGCGTGTTTGAACAATAAATTAATTATTAGCTGATGGAGTTATATATCCAAATTGTGGATGAATGGAGTTATCTTGTCTGTCAGGTGGCAGAAAAGTTTATAATTGAGCTATAGTAAGGAATGCATTATTCCCAAGTTCTTACCCATGCCAGTGTCAAAAAATGTTATTATAACTTAACCTATTAAGAATCTTCACTGTCTCTTTTCCAACATATCATTAACAAGCTTCTATTTTACAATGTTCATAGTCAGTTACTTAATGATAAAATATTTTACTTCAAATATTCATTTTATTGAAATTCAGATCATTGTGCATCTCTTTACACCAGGGGTCTGAAACTGGCCCGCGAGTTGGTGCCAAAATTATAATGCAATCCGGCCCTGGAGAGAGGCGCAAACATCAGTCCAGACGGGCACACCCATTTTTCTCCGTCATGCAACTAAGAAATTAGTTTCTGTGATGAATGCTCTGCGAGATAATCAGCGTTGAATTTGAATCATAATTATGATATTATCAAAATTATGATATTGTCACCAATACAGTTCTGCGTCCATGTCATACATTGTTCTCTGAGTAATATCTCACAGATTATTTACTTAACTATGGTAAAACACATATCAAAATAAACAGGAGATCATCATCTTGTTGATAAACGGTTCCCGAGTAATCCGATCTTGAAATCATATAAAATTTTTGTCTTCAACAGTGTCATCCCAAAAAAGATTACTTTTTTCCATACTAAAAGCTACAATATCGGTATCATATCGGAAGAGCAAAAAGCTGGATCCGGTCTTCCCTAATGTGAACCTACCCACTGTTGACAAGAGAGCTTTAAAAGCCATGCTTCAGGTCAGGTTTTTTCACCTAAAAAATGAGGAATAGCCCTATTACAGCCTTTCCTGTCAGTGCATCTATGTAGGCATTCCTTGACAATCTAACTGAGAAAATAAAATGGTAACTCTAAAATCTTTCATACCCTTTTTTATATTAAAAATATCGGTCATCGCATCGGTATCAGCCACAATTAACCAACCTAATTATCATTATCAGTATTGGTCCTAAATTCCATATCGGTGCATCTATAATTTGCCTTATTATTATTATTATCGTCTTATGCATTTCATGACTTTATGTTTGATTTATGCCTGACTCAACTGTCTTTCCATGACTGTTATATGTTTTTATGCCATGATAAATGTTAACTGTATAGTTTGATGACCTGGAATATTTACATTTCAATTTGGTGTACCCCAAGGCTCAGTTCTAGGCCCCTTGCTATTTTCCCTTTACATGCTAGCCTTGGGAACAGTTATAAGGAAACATGGCATTACTTTTTACTCCAATGCTGTATCTCTCCATGAAGCCTAGCAACTGCACACCAACAAGAAAAACTTGATGCTTGTATACGTTTGTTTCATAAATGAGGCCTTGCAATGAAAAGCTATATATAAGTATATAAGTATATATATATATATACTTATATATATATAAGTCCATATTCCTATTTTTCTTGCAAAGTGTACAAAGTATTTTAAGGCGAGCCACGGCAGGTGAAAACATCGATTTTTCATGACCTGGTCAAATTTGAGATTTTGTGATAGTTTACATCCTAAACATGTAATCTTTCACTTAGTTGCACAAAAATTGTTCAAATCACACATTTAGGTGTTTATTTCATTACATTTTGTCGACTTGCGCATGTAAATTTTACCGGAGATTCACTGAAAGTTAGCATTCTTACGCTTAGTTTCACATCGCGAGTTCTGTCATTTATATTGCATGCCGTGGCTCGTTGGAAAGGTCTAGTTCCCAGGATTGACGTTGTGTACTCCAAATATGGATATTTCCGCTCTATGAACCACCAATCGTGAATTTCCATAGGTCAAAACACTGACTCTCATTGGATGAGCTCGAAATCCGACAACGTGATTGGTTAGAACCCGTCACGTGGGATGCTCTGATGCTTCCTAGTTAACTCGGTGGCCAAACTCCTTGCAGAAGCGCAAGGATTTAAAACTTCTAGACACTAAAGTTGACTCTGGTAAGAACATCTAAAGCACATTAAATCAATAAAATTGTTCATGAAATGCATTTGAACAGTATATCATTACGTAAGACACCATAAAGAAACCCTAGAGTTCATGCAGCCAAAATTGAGTGACTATCGTGAAACAGTAGCCTGTTTGTTTATACAATTAAATGAAGTTGTCAGCGGACTTTTTGTCCAAAATGTGCTTCATGTGACCTGCAATTTAACATTGATGCAAAGAATAAGGGGTGTTATTCTCGTTTGCACATCAAGGGCAGTGTGTGAGAGGGTGTCAAGTACTGCAGAAGTGTACATATTCAGACGTCTCCAAGTGTTAACGTTAGACACACGCACGCGAGGTCATTTGCCCTTGCCAAACAATAACAATGACAAAAAAACTCCACGTGTTCAATTTCAACTTGATCAGACACATGCCAAGAGAGCAACAGGCATGAGAATTCGGTGATAATGAATGACTCATCCGAAACTATTTAATTGGCTATTTTATAGGTTACATTTAGAGGTTCACAAAGAGTTGTGCCTCTTATTCCCAAATGAACCAGCTGATCCTAAGTCTTATACATCAGACAATGGGTCAGTAGCCTATTTTATGAAGCTGGGGATGTGCACCTGTTTGATTTAGTTTGCTCTGGCTTTATTTTAGCCTAGATATAGATGCATTGGGGGCTGGTGCTGAACTAACTAGATGAGAAAATGAATGCATCTATAGCCTACAAATAGTGGGCCTCTCTTCTCAGGAAATTTAAAATGGTTTCTATCTTGAGATAAAATATTCCATACAGTAACATATAGCTATAGTAAGGACACACAGGTACAGGTACAGGTACACAATTGACACCACATGGGTATGTAGGGTGTAACAGATTCGGAAAAATCGGAATTCATGTGGTTTTCTGCTGTTTAGACCACCCGAAATCAATTCTAGATACAATCTGGATATGCAAAAAATCGGATTTGGGATGCCAATCTGAACAAGGCCAAAGAGACCTGGATCCGATCTGGACAAATCAGATTCCATGTGACTTTTTTTCTGTTTACACGGTCATTAAACAGATCAGATTTGTGCCACATGTGAGCAAAACATCAAATTTGTACTGCCAGTGTAAACACAGATTTAGATTTGTGCAGTGTAGTACAGAATTCAACTGAATCTACGTCATGCTACTATATATTGACATTAAAGTATATGTATGTTTAATTACAAAAATAAAGTTATATCTATGTAGTTCTTTTCCAGAGCTGGTCACCCCATCTTTTTTTTGATGACGATTGAGTGTGCAAAAAATCTGGGGGAATTTTCATCTTCTGCACCCAACCCCCCTCCATTTGAAGGTGTGATTTGAAGGGCTGAAAAGTATTGGGACACTACACTTACATGTGAATGCGCAAAACTGATTGTTAGATTTATCATTTTACGATGGTGCTATCCGTTTTCCAGCCGCTATTTCCAAGGGCTATTTCTTGGCCGACGCAGGCTAATTTACAGACAGGGTGTACCTGGCTGAAATCACAAATTGCCTGTCACGTTAGCGTAATCAGGCAAGCTGTTTGTTGAAGGAGAGGAGTGGGATGGTATGTGCAAACTGCATCTATTTACGTATTCCGTGGCATTTACAAAGACTGGAAAGAGGCGTAAGAGCGTGCCTGTATTTTGCGTGGGGCCAATGCCCCCTCTTCGAAGCAGGTATAATCCAAGCGTAAATGGTTTTTAGTGAAATTTACTATGGCAGAAGTGATTAAGGCAGATACATGTTTGGGAGTAGATACATGTTTGCCACGAGAATTACTCATTTCTAATTAAGCCAAGCCGAAATCATCCGTTGACGACTGTACCATAGGCATTATTCAATTACTGATATTTTTAATAAATTCCAGTCTAACACATTAATTTAAGTATCTGCCAGTTATATGTATTTCTTGTAATGTCAGACAAAATGTCATACTGCTTTTTTTCGGATGGTGAGGATGTTTTGGCCTGTAGTTTAAAAACTAATAATTCAAATTCTTTGTTGCAAAACTTCTGCTAGCGCCCCTGCTACTCCATGCAGGATCAACGAAAGAGAGAGATCACATGTGGGCACATTGTTTGCGCATTGAGAAGCACGCTAATTTTACACTAGAGGGCGGGGTAAGCGCTGATTGCCTGATTGATAAATACAACACAAAATGAGGAGGCACAGTGTGCGCTATTACCACTCTCACATACACAGAGACAGCTTTAGTAAATGAGGGCTTGAGAGTTAAGGCCAAAAGCATAACACTGTTACATTCGTATAGTGTAGTGCAGTATACACTTGTATAGGTTACCTACAGAAAATATTCACAGAAAGAATCGTTACAGAGAGTCATAGGTAAACCTTCGGCACTCTAGATTTTCGCAGGAGTATTAGAATCAATGTGAATGGAATTTCATGCTTAGGAAATAAGGGGGCAGGGTTTAAAGTTTTAGGCACTATTTAGAGCCTATGAAATTATTATTTTCCAAGAAAAAGCAAATAGTGAAAATCTATTAAGAATTACATTTCATTTTCTTGTCCTGTCAATCATTTTGCTTACAATTGACAAAAGTGGGATAATTAGCAAAGGTAGAATTTGAGACCAGTGTGCGCATTGTTTTAGTTCACTAAATACATTTGTGGATGTTTAATCTAGTCTAAGATTTAAAAAGATATATCAACAAGTAGGACAATTTTTATCATACTAAGGACTCACCCTCTGCTTTTTCTGGAACCACACACGTGTCATCATAGAAATGTCGTGTCACTTTATCGAACATGCAACCTGTGTGAAACATAATTGATTAAATTGCTTTAAGCCATTTCTACTTGTGTGAGGGTGTGTCTGTAATGTAATGAATGTTGAACACATCAATGTATTTTACTTCAATATTCTCATGTCAAAACTGCTTAAATATTAAATCATCTGACAAATAAATACCTGGTGACTTTAGACAGGGTCACATAAACTAGAGAGAATTGATAAGAATCATAACTGTCTCAGATTTTACCAGGGCTCAGAAGCATGACTATTATCAATCATTTCATCATGTTCCTTCTAGAACCTTTACATGGGTTATAAAATACAGTATTGCTATGGTACTGTTGTATGATACTTGAATGAAAATGACTGTATGTAAAAGACCTGTTGTTAATCCATCAACACCAATACAGTTGATACTGATTAACAACACCCTCTGCTACGTCATTTTACCAAAAGCACAGTTGCTAACTAAATTAGCCAGACAGCATCTCAATCAGAACTTACCAGGATAAACTGCAGTTACTAGTTCTAATGGACAGTTGCTAAGCCGGTCGTTTATTCCACCTGTTGTCATCAAACAGTACATAAACTGTCATGAGCTTTGTAAAGTCACTGTTTCCCATACTTCTAAATGAATTGTTAAGAGTTAAATCATCATTTACAATGCTGCTGTGTCATGAAAGTTGGCCAGGCCAATATATCCTGAGTCATCCTGTGTTAACGTGGCAGTTCATTTAAACTTCAGAGGGAGTTGGACGATATGCTAGTGAAGAAAAAGGCTAACTACTTCATAGCCATGCAGTTATGTAAGGGATAACGGCCGACGAGGTGACCGGTTCGATGGGAATAATGGCGAGGTAGAGGCTTAGAACTCTGGTGAGACAATATTTCCATCAAAGCAGTCACCTCTTATTCCGCTTATGGGATAATGAGCCCATATTAGAGCCCAGAAGTTAAAAGAAGTGTGAAGTCTTTGCCTATCACAATCTGGAATTTGGAAGGACAGAAACATCAAATCATCATCAAATCATTTCAAGATCTGACATCTCATTGTATTAGTAGCCTATTAGAGAGTAAATTTCTTGTGTTTTTGCTCCTCAAGACGATAAATGAGTTAATAATGTGATGATCCCTGAGACAGCAGAGAATTACCAGGAGAGAATTCTCTTGGCAAATCCAATGCAATTCTAAAATCATATCCAGTGTGTCACTGTCTTGAGTGTTATCTACAGTCTACTGCAGCTGCCCTCCCCTCCAGTCCCCTAAGGTTATCGAAAGTCTATTCCAATTCAACCTCCAGTGCAAGAAGCTGACACAGGTTCAAGTCTCACATCCTCTGCAGTCCCCAAGGGTTATCCTTTGTCAACTTCTGCCCAGCTTCCTGAAGATGAATCAGGCTCTTCTTTGACAGCTGTTACTGAGACATTGGTTGATGGAGCTGAGAGATCCCCTGCTGAGATACTTCCTGGTGACATACCTCAAACCAGCCAAGAGAATAGCTCTTCAAAAACACCATATCTATGTCCAAAAAGCCCCTTCATACTGCCTGATGTATCAAGTCATACCCTTAGGACATCAGACAATCAGAACAGAGAACATACAGATAACACGGAGCTTCCAAGCAGACTTGAACATTCAGACTTGAGATTCTGCTTTAGCCTGGTTCAAATCCTACATCTCTGGGCTGTACTAGAGGATGACTGATATATTGCTCAGCCAATATATCAGGTCGATATTTGGCATTTTAAAACCTATTTGCCGATATTCAACTTTATTTTGCAGTTAACATTTGTGAGCGCACTTCAGCTGTAGTAGCTCCTGAGTGCTGCCCCATCCTACCCACATGAACGCAGGAACACAGACAAAGAGAGAACCATGCAGACAGTCCCAGAGCCAAAGCAGCTAAAATGTTCAAAAGGTCTTTGGTTTATGATTTGGAGTTTATGTTTTCTATGCAACTATTTCTGCAACAAAGGTTTACAACTACACAAACAGTACACACAGGAACACATGAACGGATAGTGATACAAAAATGGTCAAAAGACCCTTAGAACATAAATGAAAAAATAGAAAAAGAGCCTGCTAGACCACGGCTAGCAAAAAGAATATAAAGCAGACAATGACATTCAGAAAGACAGGATAATGGGTAAGACGTCACCGCACTTCCAAAAAGGTCATAAATGGTTATGTCTTTTAGAAAGTTGATGGTGAGCATTCCACCCAGAAGACTATATACTTGAACTGAAACTGACTGACCCCCCCCCCCCCACCCTTGACAGACCACTGCTTGGTCAAATTTCCTATTGTGATTCACTTGCATCGTGCATTATTAGTCAAATAACTACACACCTACAGTATGCAATAGCACCACTTTTCTGTCCTTATTCCATTTGTGTATCAATTCACCAAACTTAGTTTAAGTAGTTTTTAAATGAACTTTTACGTTAACACAGGATGACAGGATTTAGTGGCCAGACCGACGATTATGGCACAGCAACATTGTAACTTGAGACACTGACGGTTTTCAACTGTGTTTGATTGTATGTGAAACAGTGATTTTACAAAACCCAAGACAGGTTAGAACATTAAGCTGTGCTTGACGATGACAGGTGGAACTAAGAACTGCCTTTTAACTATAGCAACTACATAGAACTAGTAACAGTTTAGGTTAAATTAAGACAATATGTGGCTGAAAGAAGTACACCTGCAAACTAGCCTGTGTAGCCTTCAAAACGTGTGTGTATATAGACCCCTTTGCATGTTAGTAAACAAACAGCTGCACACATCAGATTGAGCAGCTTGGGGTCAGAAAAACAATGGAGCCTAATGAGCTGTCAACCTAACGAAGTAGGGCATTAATAACAGAATATGGAGAATTTTGTCAATTTGATTTTAATAAACCGCGACTGAATTTCAGCTCTGTGTGCCATCATGACTTGATGCGTCAACTTGAGTTGTCAATTTGAAGACTTGAGACTTGCTTGATTATCACGGATAAATGACTCAACTTTACTTTGACTTGGTCTTAGTGACTTGGGAATTGACTTTGAATTGTGACATACGACTTGAAATTACTTATTATTTTTTTAATAATCTTTTAACATTTACGTTTTTATGTCTGTGTTAGACTTAGCACGCTGCAGGGACCGGCGCCAGAGCAAATTTGCTCAACTTCCAGTAGGCAGGGTGCACTTAAGCATAGTTATTCCTAAAAACATTAACAAGGGCCCTCATTGACGGAAATGGCTGGATTTGATTATCATCGGCCGATATTACCTAAAAACTGTTTGATTGGAGAACCATAAAAGCACAACCTTTTTCTGCCTGCATGCAGGACACAGCTACCGGTGTAGCACCCTGTCTGTTAATTCATCATAGTGTCTGAAAGATGTAGCAAATCCTCCTACATAAGGGTCTCTGGATGTAGCCTAACATTTGCCATTTGCAAAGTCATGATAAAATCCCTCAACTTAAGTCATAGTTTTATTCAAGTGCTTGGTGTTTTCTCACTTGCGCTCTCATTTGTGCGTGCAGAGGAAGTTTTCTTTCAATGATGTGGAAGGTAAACAACTGCATATCCTAAACTATGTTTCGGAAATTATAATTAATAATGAAGCAAGATATAACATAAGGATTTTGTTATTCCAAAGCTTAGGTGGTACAACATGGTATTAAAAGACATAACATGACCAAAATGAATGATTATGCCAAAGAGCACAAATCAAATCTCACATCAGAAGTACTGATAATGTCACTTTAGGACGACAATGCATAATGCAAAGCATTTCTTCCACTAGTTTGAAGACTTCACTCATTTTGTTGAGTTCCAACTAGCTGCGCTGTCCATATTCTACGAATGCTGGAAATGCAGCAGTTTTCAAGGACAGTTTGTGCGTGGACAGTTAGTGCACTCAGGATAAAAGTAAGGAGAGAAGTGAACTGATTAAATTCTGGTTCATTTCTATTCTGACCTTCTCAACAAATGATTGTATGGTATTTTAGAAAGCTTTACTGCCCTCTTCAACACATGATTTGCTTCAATATCGGAAAGAAATGCACTATCAACAGATGTCGTGAAATAATAGCAACTGAAATCGCCAATTTTCCTGAGGTAATATAAAATGAAAGCTTGGCCTGTGTATGTCTAGCAAACCTATCATAACATGTCTTCATAATGTCATCGCTAATGACGTCCACTGCATTATGCTATTATTTGTCTATCAGTGAATAATTTCAGACACAAATAAATTAACTTTGGTGGAAAAGGTCCAGTGCCTAGCCTAGCTAACATCAATGGCTCAACATGTAAGAAACATTTAATGTAATCGCCATAGCATTAATTACTAAGACAGTATGAAGATACAAGCAGTCATCCTTCATTGACTCCTGACTGCAATCATGAATGCTACACATTTCATGTGTTCACACAAGAAAGCATCACGTCTTTTACACGGGTTACATTATGATAACATTAGCAAGTCAGACTCGTCCACAACAGCAGACACCATGCTAGGAAGCCAGGTAGCAAGTAACACAAACCCCTGTTGGACAGCTTGAAAGATGTTCTATTAAATCCGATCCGATTTATGTAGGCCTAGGGCATGTTTAAAGTGGTGCTCCGGAGTGATTTCAAGCATAGCCCTGTTGAACGAGCCTGCTAAATGCACTAGTTAGCGATTAAAACAAGACTATTTGGAACAGCATAGACCGAACGCAAACGCGAACAAGCACTTTACACTGAATCAAAGGAAACTCATTATTCGAAACCGAAAGTAAGATCTGAGGTACCTTTGACTCAATGTAAAGTGCTTCGTGTTCGCCATTGGTCTATACTTTTTCTCAAAGCGATGTTAGATATTTTACTGTCAAAGGAGAAATATAATAGGCTAGGTAGATGACCAGTCAAGGGTAACACTTGCATGACTCATTTGGTTACAACTTAGCAAGTACACTACAACATGTCTGAAGTCTTCCTGTTTTGATGTTTCTGTGAACTTTAATGTTGTATCAGTCAATTAAGGGGGGGTGTCTAGGGGCTTTCTGACCCCGACATGTGTGCTGACAGCTCATTAAAAATGTGACGTTAGCTGCAAAGGGGTCTATAGGAAAATAATGCACTTATTGAGGTGTAAATGCCTTACCACCAGGCTGGATGAGAAAAGAATATTGAACTAGGCTATAAACAATTGTTACATCACACTTTTTATTTTTTTGATCACACTTTTTATGTATTTATTTTGTCTTTTTTTAAATTTTCAATACCATATTTATCAACTCTAAAACTATTATCTATTCATTAAATGTTGTAAATTACTTTTATTGACTTTAATCTCTCTTGTATTTTACATCTAAACTACCTCCAGTAAGCACTTAGCACTGTAAGTAATTGTAGAGCTGTGTGCGACAGCATACATTTTATAACGAAAAATATCTCGAAATAAGTGACTGGTTTTTGTTGTAGGGTCAAATATGGCACAATTTCACATGGTCCATATGAGAAAGTCAGTAACAATTGCATTTGTAAAATGAGGGTTACAATTACCTTCAGTCCTGTTCGGGTAAGGCAGATATCCCTCATGTCGCAGGCAAACAGAATGACAGCTGGGCACTTCTGTAGAAGGAGCAGGAGAAGAGACATTTGAATGACCTGTGATGAGATATCTCTTGCCTTAGGACAGTACTACTGATATTTAAGACAGGAAACTCTCAGAATTAATAATCAAGATTTTATTAGTATAGATACAGACGGCAAGTCCGGGCACGCCCATAAAATCAGCTCCTCGTGTCCCCCATGTGGGAGAAAACAAACCCTAAATTAGTGAAGGAGTCAATGGCATGCTAAGCTACAAGTTACACTGAGCACCATCTACAAGGAGCCAGACACATTTTTGAGGGCAATGCCTGAAGGTAGTAATGATGGTCAGATGGTCCGATGTGAATTCTGAACTTGACACCCCTCCAAACGCGATACTGATGACAATTTAGATGATGTTAGTTAGCTTCATTAGCTTGCTAACTAGCCAAGTTCATTGATCACCACAGTAAATGTAGCTAACTTTAGCTTGCTTAACTGAGCTAATCAGACTTGTGATTGAAAGTTGCTTTACTTTTGACAGGAGCAGAGACGGCTCATGACATTTCTATTAGTGTAACTGCAATAAACAAATGATGGAAAAATTATTTTAGTCTAAACACAAGTAGGCAAACAGGTCATGATTAGACAAAACATCTAATATGGACTTTGTTAAATTTTACTTAGCGATCTTTTATTGTTAAGCAACTTTCTCTACCTTGTCCATTCACCATAATGTTAAATTGGCCTCTGTTATCCCCCACGCTGACTCCACCCTAGCATTTTGGGGGCGTTAACCGTACTTGCCGTCTGTATCTATTAGTTAAAGGTAGTACGCTAGTATCTAGTATGCCCTAGATCTGCTAAAGATGATGAAGTGAAGCAGCAAAACTGAAGCTGCATGAAATACAAGTTACACTAAAAATTGCTGTCACAAGAAAATCCCCCTTTATCTTAAGCAGATCTTTACAGGTGTACCCAAATTTAAACTAGCACGGCGTTTGGGAGCAAAGCAGATCATATTGATTTTCATCAACATTTGAAGTGGGAAGAGAGCAAATTAAGTCAATAAAAACAGAATGCATTTGATCGCATGAGTCATACTGAGCGAATGAGTAGAGGGGACTGAGCAAAGTGAGTAGAGTTCATGTTTGTGTGCTCATGGGTGCTCTCTGTATAGCGCCACCAGGCAAACATATCTAGCGCTCTACAAATGAAATTGAATTGAATTTTGAGTAATGTGCCACTGACTTTCAATCAGTTATCTCAATCTATCACGCATTGTCAGTCGTCTCTGATGGTCTCTTAGAATTTGCAGTTTGTAAGGTTTGTGCCAGGCCTGCAAGGCGTAAGGCTTCACTTTGACAAAGCAGTAGAGGGGCAGAGGTGATAACCAGTGTTGGGTGTAACGCGTTACAGTAACGGAAGTTACAGTAACGTAACTACTTTTTACGCAAAAAAGTAGTGTAACGCATTACCGCTGAAAATTTGGTAACGAAACGTAGTTCCTTTTCCAATACGGCCCAACGTTACTTTCCCTATGGACATATTTGAGAGCGGCACCGATTCTCTGTTCCATGTTGCGCAATAGCGCCATCATTTAATAGAGACCCTTCAGTGGCTGATGGCATGAAGAGAACAATAACTTTTGAGGGACTATGCTCATTACTTCGAACTCATTGAAACTAAGGGGAGGAATGTAAGCAGGGTTCGAGTTAGGTGGCAGATGTTTGAGTTTGAAAGCAGCAAACTCAAACATCTGTGGGGGCTCTGACAATACAACAGTATATAATATTTTACTGATAAATAAAGTTATCATAAGCAGGGATCAAACCGAGCTATGGGAGGTGGAACCTTTTTATGGAGCGCTTGTTAGGGGGGTGTTTTTGATCATCTTTTCTTTTTGTGTTATTGCCTTATTGGCATGCTGTTATTGTGTTCTCTGATGATAAAGGGGTACTGTATGCTTGCGCAGTTGCAATGTATAGGTTGTAAACATAAGTCAATGTCTTAATTGATTGTTAACCATGATTTGGTTGTGACCGATAGTATGTTACCATGCGTAACAGTCGGTGTTCACCTCTGACGGGAGAGGATCTAGCCTAATGATGGTATGTTATATTGCCTAGTTTGTGGGCCTTGCCCCTGTTTATCTTCAGTTTGATCAGTGTTTTGTTTGTTTAGTTTGTTTGTTAATTTGTTATGTTATGTACCCCGCCGGTGGCCTAATATAAAATAAAAGAAAGACGTCTGCATTATTCCATTTCGTTTCCTACCACCCGCCGGACACACTCCGTTACAATGCCACTGAAAATGTGGCCGTTTGCAATGTCGACCTGCTCTCACCGACTCGTTACGGTTTTAGCCTACTTCAATAAAGCCAAACATAGGCCTACTGTAGCTCCAGATAGTAAGATAATGCGCGGCTCTCCCTACGTCAACCTCTCTCCTAGATATTGCTTTAACCAGGCTATTCCGATCATGCTGCGCATTATGTTAACTTTATTGAGGATTTCGTGCCAGTTCACCGTTGCAGACTGGAGAACGACAAAAAATCCCATACCATGCCATTTTGAGGTTGTCATCAGGTTCATAAGGAGCCTGTATTGAGGCTGTTAGTGTTGAAGCCTGTAGCCAAATATTTTCATGTTAAAAGCAGAATAAAGAGCATAAAGGCAGGGCTACCAACTCTCACGCGACGAGCGTGAGACACACGATTAGCACTGTTTACACACGCTCTCACCCCACACCCGCCCCCTCACACGCATAATTTTTTAGGCTAGACCCCCAGTCAGACACGCAGCAAACAAGGTAAAGCGCAGAAGAGCGCACAGGCGGTGACACCAGCCACTGTCGATCACATTGGACGCACTTACAGTAGTTGCTGTCTGTGCAACATGTCATTTAATAGGCTATATTTGATTACCATCTGGCAAAAGTTTTCAAACTTTCTCTGCTTCAATAGAGCAATCCCAAAATAAAAGGTGAATGTGAAATCTCGATGTGAATGTAAAAATTGAGAGCGATACGCATCTGCTGCTTCTTGAGTGATACGTGACTCTATAGTCCATGTAAAATAGCCTGCCTATTCTTGGTTAAATTGCTGGAATTTCCATACTGATCTGGAATCAGAGATTCATTCCCGATCATGGCGAACCGAGAGGATCCTCGTCAGTTCGATCAAACACTACAGAAAGCGCATACCCGCTCATTTGCGCTAGACTAGAGTAGCCTAATAAAAGTTTACCTCCGCATATTTAGTCCACTGATGCATCGCGCAAAAATTGCAGTAAACATAGACAGTAAGGTTAACAACATTACTGAACAAATATCAGTGAATGTGGGCTACAATAATCCACAATCCATTTTTTGATAGCCTTCATTCTGCAAGATTGGCTATTTCATCTGATATGAGGTCCACCTTTTTTCCTCCATTAGGCTACTTTGACAAAATCAAAAGTGGCCATAAGATGCTCTACTTTATTATTTTATTGATGTCCTGTTACATCCTTTACCATGTTACACAGATTGCTCTTCTAAACTGCTACTGTATCTAGATTTGTGGGGAAAAATATTTTCCCTTTAGGACTAGGCTACTTTCCCTTCTTAAAGTGATATCTGGGGTATTCACATTAACTCTCATCAGAGAACAGCAAATCTGGGAGAGAATGATTTGGTACCAGACAGGGCAGGATGTCATTCAGTTTGTTGTAATAGAC
Source organism: Sardinella longiceps (assembly GCA_027497455.2). Taxonomy (NCBI): domain Eukaryota; kingdom Metazoa; phylum Chordata; class Actinopteri; order Clupeiformes; family Clupeidae; genus Sardinella; species Sardinella longiceps. The sequence goes on along the minus strand of JAODXP020000023.1, from coordinate 33,089,971 downwards.
ATTTCACAGGTTTCCCATTGTGGTATTGTGATAGGCCTATTTTACATTTTCTTAAACCCTTTAAAAAGCTTCTGTTAGGTAGGGAGCTGCTCTTGCTCCTGAGCTAGCCTATCTGTAGGGGGCCCCAGTATTGCCTGATGAAATAGCACCAGAGAATATACTACATCCTGATAAATTTAAGATGGACTACAATTACTGTATGTAGCCTAATGCAACAAATTACAGCATATTATCCAACAAATTAGACCATGCCAGGACCTACAGACCTTGCTCAGTAGAGGGATGTCAGGATAATTCTAGGGGCCTGGCACAAACAGGAACATATTTTAATACACTATTCTAATTATGAGAGCATTTTCAATACTGTAGCCTATTGTTTAAGCACCCTTATTTGTTGATCACAAGCTGAGTGCTCAGCTTTACTGATTTACTTGTGAAGGCCTAGCAAAACAGTACACAGAAATTATGAATCTCAATCACATGTAATTTAGGTAATGCATATCACCAGCAAGCCACTCCAAAATCCACCAGATTGCAGGAAATCACATCAACGGAATGGAAAATTTCCCAGGGCAGGTCCCCAGCCCCCCATTTGATTGTATTGTGCATCCCCCGCAGGATGGTCCCAAAAACACCACAATGATGGGATCATTGAAAATCAGCTACAAATTTCTCACACGGGCCTACCACTGCACCCTCCTCCTTCGTTTAGCGTGTGCCGGAAAAATGGTGCCCCCACCCAAAAAAAAAAAAAAATCTCACTCCAAGGTTTTTTGAAAACCTTCATCAATAGAACTTTTTTTTTTTTTTACAAAAGTAACGTAAAAGTAACGAATAACGTAAAAAAGTTACTTTGCATAGAAGGTAACTAAGTAAAGTAACTGACTACTTTTCCAAGAAGTAACGAGTAACGAGCAAACAGTACTTTTTAAAAGTAACTTCCCCAACACTGGTGATAACGTGTCCAACAAATAAGCAAGTAAGTAAAAATTATTTCTATGGTGCTTTTCACAGACAAAGGTCACAAAGTGCTCAACATGTCAGGTAAAACAAGATAAAAAATAAGTAACCAGTCACTGTGATGATATCGCTTGTTGCTGTTGTTGTTGTTGTTCAATGGAGCAATTCCAAGAAAAGTGAAAAGAGAAGGATGCTTGTGTTATGATTGTTTCCTGTGTCCGACTGAAGCATAATGTGTCCGTTGCGTACGTTTTGCATGGATTGGGTTTTTTTTTAAAAATATTAGTTGCCATTTCCTGCAATCTGGTGCATTTTAAATTGGAATGTATTGCATTTGAGTGAAAAATGTAAAATTTAAAATCTTTTTCCTCAGAGTGAGACTGTGAGATTGGCGTTGATAGAGTGACTGTCACTCGAGATGCGTGAGTGTTGGCAACCCTGTCATCCGTATCCATGGTCTGGGGACGGTCTTCATGGGCGTGTTTACATCGGTAGAGGGTCTACCGACCAATAGGCGAAGCTGATTAGACGAGCTGTCCAAAATGCCCTAAGCCATTAGAAGTGCCCAAGAAATTAGGTGATGAGGATTTACACATACTGGCGCCAAGCTAGCCGGCCTCCGTTACACTCACCCTCCAAATCCTCACTCCCATCCTGGTCACGGCACCAATGTAGCCAGGAGTCGGGCACTCTAACCACTGAGCTAAAAGCCCAAGCTTCTAACTCAGCCGTTAGAAGCGCCCAAGGAATTGGGTGATGAGGATTTACAAGTACTGCCACCAAGCTGGCCGAGCTAGCTGGCCTACGTTACACATGGAAGCCAGTCCTTTTATGATGACATGAGAGAGGGTTGAAGTGGATCAGTCAGCATAACATGATCTTTGAACATGTATTTAAAATAGTAATGTCATAAAATTCTTGATTCATCAAACAAGGCCAATGCGAACTTGTTACACAATTGTCTTGATGTTTAAGAAAGGTCACAATACACATACAGACATTGAAACCCACCTTGTATGTGCTATTAAGAGTGTGATTGCAAAATCCTTGAAATTACATCTTGGTTTTAATAAGCACTACTTTTTTATTTAACTTTCTCAATCCCAATATTTATAAATACATACACAAATTCCCAACAACTCACAAGATGTTTGCCCTATCCATGACACGTTGAATGGTCTTCCGCTGAAAAAGGATTCAAACGAGGAGGTGTAGGTCTTGGTCTATTATCAACCATCAGGCTATCTGCCACTTTGATTCAGATTTCTTTCATTGACAAAATTGAGTAGTTCTGCTGCTTAGTAGCATACTAGCGGGATAGACAAGACAAAATAATATACAATCAACAATTAGGCACATTAATCAATGTTCTCAAAATATGATGAAATGTCCTGAGCCAGTAAATATGTAAGGGATAACGGCCGATGAGGTGTCCAGTTATTCATTTATAATTGTCGAGGCGGAATCTAGAACTCCGGCGACGCGTGCAGCGCGAAGACGGAGTTATTCCGCCAAGACAATTATAAATGAATAACTGGACACCTCATCGGCCGTTATCCCGAGAACAACGAACTGCTTTACGGCATTTCGACTCGAGACACACCCCCAAATAGCTTTAGCCGGCAGAATGCTGTTCGCTTTCACATTATCGACATGGCAGAACCAGCGAAAACAACAAAAAAGGACGGGAAAATGCCGCTTTCGGAGGAGTCGAAGGCGAAGAAGAGAGCTAGAGACCACGCAAGGAATTGCAGCAGGGTAAACCTCGGTCGGGCGTTCAATGAGTGGCGAGAGCTCCGAGACAGCGAAGCATCCTGCAAAACAGATGCCGACCTGTCTGTGCTACTTTTGCAGTTGTACATCTCACCTACATGTCTGAATCTAGGATCCTACACGTTGTTAATAGTTATAATTTACTCCTATTTTTTGGTGTTCTAATGGGGTTTCAATTTCAAATAATAGCTAGCGACAACGATAGCCGATTAGCTACCTAGCTAGCTAGCCTCCAAGAAATCCTGTGTGGGCTACTAACGTGACCTATAGCGATGTAACCACAGAAATGTTTTGATGCTTGTTGGAGAATTGTCCTTTGCCAAGCAAAAGTCACCAAAGAAGTAGATCTGGTTGGCAAATCTGCAAACATTTGCTACAATGACAACTTGTTTCAACTCGCTCAACATGTTACAGTACCCATACAGAAGTGCAACCACGGAGACATTCGGTCTCTGCGTGCCTGTCATGGGGTGTCACCTTTTCAGGTCATCCTGAAACCCCGGGGGACTGGAGTAGTACTAGAATGGGTAAAATTATGTTTTTATGTTGTTGTCAGTAAGTTTGTGTTGGACATAATACATTCACTTGGTTTAAGCTACTGTCTGCCATGCCCTTCCCCCACGCTATTGTTGTATGTGAAGGGCCTGGCTCCACACCTCAAACAAGACAAAGGGAGGGGGGTGACAGTCAGGGGCTGCTGACAAGTAAAGGTGTGAACATTTGCACAGGAATGAGATTACTGGTAAATGTACATGGCCATTTTGATTCCCTGTTCTACATGTTTTTTCTGTTCTCCTTAGGTTACAGCAAACTCATTGTTGGTTGTAGGTAAGCAGAGCATAGACATGTTTCTAATGATTTTAATTTCAATCAGGCTGGCACAGTGAAACAGCAGACATCCCTTCAGGTTTGGACCAAAGAGATAGTGAACCACTTCTGGTACTGTAGCAAGCATTGCGACACAGAAGAGCAGTTCAAGGTATGTTTTACAAAATATTTATTGTCGGCAATGTTATGGTGCTTGCTTTTAGGTAGAATTTGTATTAATTTTGCATGTATTGTCACACTGCACAACTGATGTGGGCTGGTGTGCTGTCCGCAATGAACATTCTTGGCCAACTGGTTGCTGTCTACATGAGCCCCTTGAAGAAGATGAACATGACAAGCCCTGGATAGAGCAAGGTATTGTGACTAAATGTAATGAGTAAAAAAATGTTTGAATTCGCAAGAAAGCACAGTGTTCACTGTCAGCATCATCATTACAGGTTCAGCCGCACACCAGGCCCTTGCTGCAATCGTCCTGGACAAGAGGTGGCTAAACCTGGTTCCCAAGTTTCTGAACTTCCGGTGAGCATTGTTATTGGGTGTCATTTCAGAATTGCCAGATGACTGGCAGAAACATGCATTGTTTCAATCACGTAACAGTAAACATCTCTGAATGTAAATCTCCTAACATTCCCAGGACTACATCAGATCTGGAGAACTTCCAAAATCATGATGTACGCCTCCAAACGAATGGCCTACACGCCCTTCATCTACAAAACACGGACACTACTGGCAGCCATCGACTACAATAAACACAATCAGCGCTTGCCAGCACTGGACAAGGAGGAACACAAAATGTAAGTTTGTTTACATGCCAAGACCTCAGTATTTCAAAAAAAAAAGGAAAAAAAAAAAGAGTAATGATAATATTGACTGATTACATTATTTACTTGTTCATCAGGTACAGAAGGAAATACAACAAGAAATCGAAGAACTGGTGTACACCGTGAAGGAAAAGAAAAGGTACACCTACATCCCTCAGCTGCAGAAGACCATTCTGCAGAAGAGGCTGATCAGTGGCACTGGTCTTCCCCGTAAAATTTCAATGCGGCCAGATGACCCTAGGCGGCTTGGATTACTGTCCCCTGCTCAGCCTCCGCCATCAACAGAGGAGCTGGTTGCTCAGCAAGTGTCAAGGGGGGACCTAGCACTTCCAAATCCTCAAGGCGAATGAGGTTGCACTTTTCACATTTGGCTATGTTCAGACTGCACTCCAAATCTGATTTTTAGCATATCTGATCAACATCAGATCTCTCTATCGACCGCGTTCACATTGCTTGTCATATCGGATCTCCATGTCCGCTAATCACCTGCCATATCCACGTGGGTTACTATGGTACCCCAACGCATCATGCCCACAAATAATAAACAAACCCGCGGAGGGTAGAATGCTGGTTGTTTCTCTCTCAGATGGTTAAGTGGGGCCGTAGCACACAGCTACAAGTAACAAGGAAGTATCAGAGATGGAAGAATAAAGTTACTCATCTTTATTTCAGTGCATCAATGCAGTCCAGCACAGCTGTTAGTTGCCTTTCTGATGCGTGGTTGAAAACTTTCACTGACGTTGCTCTCCACACGCGAGGTAAACCTTGCTTTCCACACGCGAGGTAAACTCCAACTTGCGGCAAATCCATAACGCGCACTGACACGTTGTTATAGCAAACGATACTGTTTTTTAAAAGGAGAATTAACATTGATCTCTCACTTCCGTCCATCTGCATTCCACGTGTTGATGTTTGTGTCACGTGACAAATGACGCAAGTGACACGGTGAAATCTTATCCCATGTGGAAAAGCTGTTCAGATCGCAGCATATCCGATATGAATCGCAATTGACACCACATGGGTATGTAGGGCGTAACAGATTCGGAAAAATCGGAATTCATGTGGTTTTCTGCTGTTCAGACCACCCGAAATCAATTCTAGATACAATCTGGATATGAAAAAATCGGATTTGGGATGCCAATCTGAACGAGGCCATAGATGCCACACTAGTCCACTTGTTTATAACAAATGCACATGCAACTGTTTGTAAATGTTTTTTTTTATTTTATTTTTCTAATTCACACAACAAAATAATTGCACATTCTTTGTAAATAAATAAACACTGATAGACAAAAATGTCCATTTCTTCTTTTGAAAAATATAAATATTTGAGGTAGAGAATGTGGTTATAACTATTTACAAGTAAAATTTTTCAAGTAAAAAGGAGATAAAACAAACAGTGTACAAATATTTAGATATTGCATGGGCAAAAATATTTAGATCTTGCATGGGTAAATTGTCACAGGAAGCGAACCTCTGCCATTTCTTCTCTCCTGCAGATCCTGTAGCCTCCTTTGCTCCTCTTGGTTGAGGTCTCTCACTCTTAGGCCCCTCCTCGTCCCCCTCCCCCTGGGGGTTCTCGGTCTAGCACCTCGGGAACCCATTGCCCGAGGGGTGAAGTCAGACGAGGTTGTCGAATTAGATTCCTGCAATATCATTGGAAACGTTTTAGCTTTATACCACAAATATGGAGTATCCTTAGGCTTGAAAACGAAACCATTCTGTCATAGGCTGCTTCTCTCAACATAGTGTTACTCAAATGTGATCAAATACGTCTGCCCACTAACACAGTATCATTAGTTTTCAGACTTTCTAAGCCAATTCTCATTATAATCAGATCAATTTTGCCTACGTCAAAGCATATCTCTTTTAGATAAAGTATTGCACGCTTGAAAAGTAGCATTACAATTACGCATAGAAATGGTAGAAACGTTTCATTCATGGCATGGCATTGGCTAACGTTAGGTTAGTGGCTGGTCTGACCCGGTTCTGACTGTAGTTAGCCGAACGTTATTACACCGTATACTTTACAACTAAAGTGTATTTTTCACACGATAAAATACATACATACAAATAGTTGGTTTGTTTTACCACTTTTTAAGCGTGAATAGTGTTGTTACTTACCTCAGTAGACATGTTGTCGGTCTGTTGTAAACATTAGTTGTAAATCCAGCGTGAGCATAGGCGATAGCAACAGCAGTAAAGCGTCCGGTGGGAAAGGATTTACGACAGTGTGTCGTAGGGTCTCACGTAATTACACGTAGCAGCGCCATCTACAGCTTTGGGGGTGCACAGTGCATACACAAAAATGGAAAAAAACCCAGAGACTTGCTGAACGTGGCTTTAATGCTTAGTTTACATGCACCCGGGTCTTCAAGAAAGCGATTATATTCTCCTCCCCTGAGTAAGAAAACAATCATTTACACAAACATCTAAAATGTTTAATAAAGGTGATGACAATTAACTCATTGATTGCCAATGACGTCCTTAGACGTCAATTTAAAGGAATTATCCGGAGTGAATTAACACACAGCCCTACTGTTATAGTGCCAAGTGCTTTTGATAACCACCACAATCACGGAATTTCAAGCATCGTAGACTGAGATAGCGACGGCAGCTAACGGTAACAGAATGGGGCATTTCAAAACGAAAGCAAATAGATTAGGTTTCGTTTTTGACATGCCTCATTCAGTTAGTGTTAGCTGCCGATTCGCAGGTGTCTTTCAACAGCGCTTAGCAGTATAAAACAGCAGGGCTACGTGTTGATTCACTCCAGATTTTTCCTTTAAATACAACCGTTCACTGCCAAAGACGTCTTGAGATGTCAACCATGTTTTGAAATGGGGCGGCCCACAGAAAGACCTAGGGAACCATGTCTGTAAATATCAGAATTCTCAGTCGAAAATAAGTTCCAAATTGATCCTGTAGGTGGCAGTGTGTCACTTTGGATGTGAAATGAGCATACTCATAGGCATAGCTAAGGGAGAAATAGAGAAAGCTAATGACATGGCTAAATATGCCACTAGCAAAGCATAGACGTAAATCGGAGAAGTTTAGGCAGTTCACACATACAAAAATATGCGCATCCAAGACACTATTGTTGTCAAACAACACGCTCATTTTCTCCCTTTTCTGGTCAAAAATTGCAGTTTTTGGAGAAAGTAGCTTATGTTCGCCTGCTGATTTCTAAGCAATTGAAAGGGGTAGAAACTAACTTTTTTTCTGGTGAAAGAAGAGAGCCTGCTCTTTCTTAGTTTCAGTGTTTATGTAGTTTATAACACATAACATTCTGTGGCTCTTCAAAATCTGTCAAAATTCTCCAAAACCTCTGGCAGTATGGAGCTCTTTATTCTGAAAATGGCTGGCAGTCAATGAGTAAACCACCAGGTCACAGTTTTATCAAAGATCTTTCAAGGGAGCAACATAGTGGCACATGCTGATCTATGGCCGCAAACATGAATTGTTTCGGTCTGCATAAGCAGGGGTGTCACATTACGTCACAGCATTAACTTGTGTGTATGCCATAATATTGTCTGTATTTGTTAATGATACCAACAAATGACAATTCAATCGCGCCTCTGCAAAACCAAATTCTGAACTCACACTATACTAACTTCACATATCCACTCCTCAGCACTTACGAACACACCTAACACTGGACTCACACTAAACTGACTTTGCACACATTCATTCATAATTACTCATGATACATCCTTACTCTGAACATTATACTGACTTTACACTCATTCATTACCTCATGACAACATCCTCCCATAGACTCACACACATCCCAGCTAACAATTACCTTTGGACCAGGCGTCTGTTTCCCAAAAGCATAGTTGCTAACTAAGTTACGTCATCCGACAAAATTTCAACGCTCGGCAGCAAGCGGTAGCCAGTGTTGTCCTATCAAAACACAGCGTCAAAAGATTAACGCTTGTGACTGGCTGATGTGAGCGTTAACGCCGAGCGTTGCCGTTGGCCTGCCACCCCGTCTGAATCCTCCGATACAGCACACTGCCCCCAACCCCATCACACAAACACACGGACATCCCTCATGCATAGAGTAAAGTGCTTGTCATTTTTAAGTCCCCTCAACATACTTACAGAGTACTGCCTTTTCCCCCTGAACACACACTCACCCACACACAGCACACCTACACTATTCTTGTCATTATCTTCTCCCGTCACCTTCATTAGCCCACACACAAAACACAACACACAGGAAGGTCCCTGACCCTTGAACATGCATACAGAACAATTCTCCGGTCCTACCCTCTTTGGTGCCCGGGGCGAACACCTTATAATAATAATAATAATAATAATAATAATAGTAATGATAACAATTACGCAGCACGCCTCATTATACTATCATGGCCTTGAACAAGAGGATAAAACTAACAAACCAAAGTTATAGCTATTGCTGCTAATTCCACTCTGAAAGCAGGCAAAGATTTGGGGTGCTCACTTTCTGTAAATGGGTGATCGACAACTCTTCCGTTCAAATTATACCATAATGTATAGTATTTTTTTTCTTTGTTTTGTTGAGTATATTTTGTATATTTGTTGAGCTCTTGGTTATTATATTAAGTCCAGCAGCTAACTAACCAAGTTCATAACACCAGATAAAGATATTTCCCTTGCCAAAATGTGAGTGACCTTTACACTGAAATTGAACCCCCTTAGTCTCAAGCACACATGTACTGCATTTTTAACACTAGTAACCATAGGTATGTGACAAATAAAACTCCTTGTATCCTTGTACAAGAGTAGCCTATCTCAGGAGTAATAGGTGGCTAACTCAGGAGTAATAGGTGACTGTCTTCCAAACAGATGATAAGAAAAATATCTGTTGTACTTGCACATTGTTTCATCAATGCAACTTTTAAATTAGATGTAGTGTATTTTCCACCCTATCAGGCACACTGGAGTATACGACGCACCGTCAATGAATGTCTATTTTCAAACCTTTTTCATAAAACACACATGAACCGCAGTCCCCTCCAATTTGCATAACATTTTTCTTTTTGAATGATCCCTGGCATTTGGGTTGCCCCTTGAGCTGTGAATGTGGATCTGCCCAAAGTTTCTCCCATGAACTGCTATGACAAGCAGTTATTGCTTGGGTGCTCTTAGTTTTCTTCAAAAAAAAAAAAAAAACTTTGAATGACAAAAATTGCTCTGCTCTGATACAGTTACCAAATGATTAATAATGAATAACAAATGTTATAAAATGTATACAGTATTACAATTAATCCTGGTGATTAATATACCAGACCATTAAAAATATAGTACCTGAGTCATAAGTGAAATCTTGTGGCTCTTGTTTTATGATCATAGATGGATGGTACATCTGGGAAAGATGGGCACCTGCCATGATGGGATGTTCAAATAGGGAGTCGTGGTATTCCTGCTTGAAGCCCTGGGGGGCAAATAGGAGACTGGGTTCAGATAGCTGCCTATGGCACATTGGGCGCCCATCACGAGGCAGACTTTGAGGTGAAGGAAAGGAGTGGCATGGTTCTGAAAGCTGACGTCGAAACCTATAGTGGACACAGAGACACTCTTGTGATAATCAAAGAGAGGTCTACAAACCTGTAAATAACACTGCACTGAGCAACTGAGCAAACAGATAGGAAAAGCTTAACAAGTAATTTTTTAACACACTAATCTAGAGATGGCAAACTAAGGCCTGGGAACCTATTCATGAATGAACTTCCCCCCAATTTTAACCTTGCATGTTAACATGTCCTCTAAAGAAAGTGTGGCGACTGATTTGAGACTTGACAATTTACCAGCATCAACCGCCATCAAAAGGTTTACTGGTAACAACTGGCCCATCAATCTAAAACCTAATGTGGCCAAAATAATTTCCCACCCCTGCACTAATCGGTAGGTAAACAGAGATGTAAGATTGAAGTGAATTACCTAAACATGTAATTCACAAATGTGACATGGGTTCACCTGATATTTTGATTGAGGTAAGCAAAAGTACAATACATAATTAAAGCCTATTAGAAAAGCATTTTTGACAAACCTGTGTTCCATTGTATATGTGCTGTCAGGAGTAGGTTGAGTTGCAGCTACAGGGGCGAATACCCTGTCTGTTTTCGAGTTGGAGGGGGGTGCATGATGAGGAGACACTGGTGTGCTGCAGGTTGGAGGTACTGGATTAGAAGTCTTCAATCCTGTTATATGTTTTTTTTCACAATCACTGTGGACAGAGAAAAATATGTAAAAAAAAAAAAAAAATGTGAGTTGTCAAAAAACCCATGGCATTTAAAAAAGACCTTAAGACATTTTAAGAATAACTAAAGTCAATATGAGGAGATATGGGCAGAGAATGAAAAGGATATACATGAGAAGTGGAGCAATTCCTTAATAAAAAAAGTGTTACGTCCATACTGCCACAAGGGCAAATTACCATATTTGGTAATTTCCCCACACATCCAAAAATGTCCTCTCATGCCACCCTATGAGGTGGTAGAAACAAATGGATTTGTCTCAGCTAATCACTAGAGGTAAGGCTATGTCACAGATAGGGTCATAGTGACATCTGATGAATTTCAAACTTCAGTGTCTTTCTAAAATTGGAAAACACTTTTGGTAATAACATCAAAACTATCAATGGTAAAATTATGAAACTCACATATTTGTGGATACATACATATAACATATACTCCTGTATAACTTTGAGTTTAAATGTTTTTATACACATCATATAATAAACGTGGATAATAGTGCTCTGAATGGTGCCACTTGATTATATCATACTGTACTGTGATGAAATTTTTTACTTTAAATTCTATTTTAATCAATAAGGCAGCGATTAGAGAGCAAAATCTGTGGTTTAGGTCATTTCTTGACCTTATAACCAGCCTACATTCAGACTGAAAGCCATATTTTAGTATTCATCTATTTAAAAAGACCCCAGTTATATCTCGAAATGACTTTGTAACTTGGGTAATTTTATTTAGTCTTTGTGATTGAAATACTGTATAGTAAAATAATAATTTTGCATGCATTTGTAATTAGGTCTCAAAGTGTGAGCACAAAATGCTCCTTAAGACATATTTCCTTAAATTTAAGTATTTTATTACTGTCTTTATTTGAAATTGTTTGGAATTTAGTTTTTCCTTAAACTGGCAAGTGACCATATATGCTAATTTCGTTGACCTTATTTTTCTCCATGATTTTTTTTTTTGACAAATATAAAAAAATGAAAAATGTTGGTAGCACTTTATAATAACCGTCGCCTATAAATGGTAAATTAATAGTTTATTTAGTATAAATTTATACATAATATAACTGTTTAGAAATCACATAATGATAGTTAGTTAATTATTGTTAACAGTAAATAAGCTGCCTATAATAAGTAGCTTAATAGTTTATTTAGTATAAATTTATACATAATATCACTGTTTAGAAATAATAAAACGATAGTTAAGTTAATAGGCTGCCTATACTTAGTAAATTAATACTTTATTTATTATAAGTTTATACGTATTGCAACCATTTAGAAATTACATAACAATAGTTGTATTATTGTTAACTGTTTTGATGTCATTTATTAACATCTACTTCATCATTTGTTTATGTAAACTAAATGCTTAGCATATACATTATATGATGAAACAAAGCCATTTGGAGACCACTTCAATTGCATTTTTAATACATTAACACACTAACTTGTTAATGCAAATATTATGCTATGATGACTATTAACTTTCACCTATTAGTCTGTACCTCTTTTAAGAAGAGTTTGTAAAACATTTAAAAACATAAAAAAACATTTAATAAGTTAAGCATATTAGCCTAATACTCAAGTAACAGTTAAAAACTGATTTGTTAATTATGTACATTGCTTTGTCAGCTGGCCATTATAAAGTTGTCAAGGATGATGATTATACCTTATTAATTGTAGCGAATGTAACATGAATGTTTGTTGTGTTTGTTGGACTATTTTCAGGGGCTGCTTGATATGTGTGTGCTGCTGCACCACGCAGGTTGATCATTATGCAGAAATGAGATAATAGTTCCAAACCAATTTGTCTAAAGAAATTGCCACGTTTCTTTTTCTGCAAGTATTATTATTTTCCAACTAGAGATGAGAAGACATTTAAATGGGAAAATTACCAGAAATATTTATTACTTTAAGGCGCGATGCTACCTGTTCAAATTCGGTTCAAGGATCTATAGCTGGACCTGCAAGTCGTACCGCCAGGCTCGGAGAATGGCTTGATGAACAGAAAAAAGGTAAAACTCAATTGCTTAACTCGAGGGGAGGTGCAAAATGAACTTATTTCCACAAATGGTGGCCTGACACTTTTACGTAAGGGATAATGTATTGTCCGCCGGTCCTCCGCTGCGTGTCGGTCTCCGGTTCTTCCTCTTGGGAAATATTTCTCTAATGACCGGCGGACAACACATTATCCCGCTTATTATACGGGTCCTTGCCAACATGACGATATAATATTTTACAGAAACGTCTTTTACATTTAATTTGTTAACGTTTCATGGCTTCTGCGGAGAAACAAATAGTTCGCAAAGAAACTTCAACTTGAAACATTCTATAGAACGCAGCTGATCTCCTTTCACTTTCATTGTTGATCTCTATGCGCGGAATGATACGGAGATGTGAATGTCAGTCAAAAAAGCTGTTGCCATTGACAGCGGTCATTATAGTTTTCCAGCGGTCATTATACAGAAATAACTGACCTGTGAACATTGAGGAGTCCCATTGAAAGTGAATGGAGCCTCCCGCAACATTCTAGAGACCCGTATAATAATGCTATTTAACTGTTCAGTGACTCCAACTGTTGGTGGTCTCTTATCCCAACCCCCCTAGCAACCACCACACTTACCCTGGCAACCACCTCAACTACCCTAGCAAAGGCCTAGCAACCACAGTTGCAACTAACATGCTTAACCTAGCAACCACCATACCTACCCTAGCAACATCCTAGCAACCACCTCAACTACCCTAGCAACGGCCTAGCAACCACTTCTCCAGTTCCAACAAAGCAACCACCATACCATCTAACATGCTTTCAGGATACAGCCCAACCCCACCATCCCCATACCTCTCCACACATACAACAGAGCACCAACACTATGCCCTTTCCCCCATATGCAACAGCACACTGTCCCACCGCCCCTGTCATTCCTACTCCCCCACCATGACCCATGACAGTTTCTTCCTCAGGTAAGTGAGTTTTTGCTTGCACCTGTTGCTCGTGGGTGCTCCTTGTTAGCCAACCCTCCTATCTGGCAACCTTCCTACTATTTTTTTTTGGTACTTTAAATAAATATGTTGACGCCAGAAACAACTTCCCCAGATTCTTTTAAGCCAGTAATCATGTGACCATAAAACTCCTTGTATCCTTGTAGATCAAAGTCAAACCTGGCAATATGGGACTAGTCATAGGCAGGTTGCATCAGTTTAATATTTTTCAAACTATGTAAAAGTGTTGCTGCTTGTCTGTTGAGATGAAATGCCTAATGCATTTTAAAGACATTTGGAAATTCCTTTAAAGGGACACCAGGCAAGATTTTCATTGTTAATTTACCAGCCTCAATCACTTTGATGATTAAACGGTACATTACAGGGTGACCGATGGCTCTCTCGTCAGCCTCTATAGATCATAATATTCTGCTGCATAGATTGGAACATTGGGTAGGAATATCTGGTGCAGCCTTACAATGGTTTTTCATCATACTTAACAGGAAGGTTTGTGTTCCTGCAAACAGTTACACATCCACTTTTTCTCCTGTTAAATATAAGGTGCTCCAGGGGTCAGTGTTAGGACCAATATTATTGTGTTTATACATGCTTCCTCTTGGGCACATTATCCAAAAACACTCTGTCTCATTTCACTTTTACGCTGATTATACACAGATATATCTGCCCATTAGTTCCACTGACCCTATTGCATTCAACTCAGTAAATGAATGTCTTCAGGACATACATGTAAAAGACTGTTTGTCTAACAACTTCCTTCAGCTGAATTCTGACAAAACTGAAGCGCTTGTCATTGGATCAAAGCACATGACAAAACAAATTACTCCTTCTCTGGGACCCTTGCCATTTCTAGACTGTTGCAAAAAACCTTGGTGTTTGGTTTGACAGTAATTTACGCTTAGTTTACACATACCCGGGTCTTCAAGAAACTGGTTATATTCTCCTGTGTCTGTGACCGCATTGCCTTGGCGGAGGTCTGCTCTCTCTGAGCGCTTTTCTAGTTATTAATGGAGTTACCTTTTTTGAATCAAGAGTGTTTACATTCAGAATGATTTTATTCTGATCAGATGTTACGTTGATCATGTGACGTAGGTGCACATTTAGCCTGTTTTAAAAATCACCTCCAAAAAAGACGTATTTTCGGTGTGGCTTGGAGGCAACCAACTAAAGGTATCTCATCACACTAAAGAAGGCAAATTTTTGCTGAGGTGAGCAGAAAACAGTTGTATCAGAAGAGTAACATTATTGTTACCTTGTTAATGCCGTCACCAGCCCACATTAGTCCCAAAGTTTTCAGAAGTTTTTATTTTTTTGCGAAATTGTGGCTTGTTTAAGTTGGAAGATGATTAGTGAGCATGCGCTGTAAAAGATTATTCTGATCGAATAGAATGGAATAGAATGAACCACCCCTTTTTTTCCCGATTAGAATTTTATGTGGATCAGAAATTTTATTCCGATCAGGGTGTTTACATGGGTCATTTCTATTCTGATGAGTAGTTAATCCATTTCCATTCCAAATAGAAGTGTCCATGTAAACCTGGCTACTGTGCTATTGTAATATAGAGTATATTCTCTCATAGCGGTAGTATGTCAGAAAAATAAATAAATAAATATATAAAATAAAAAATTCAGAGGGTCGTTCTTGGCAAGATGCAAGAAAATTAATCTGAAATCTGCAGCTTTAAAACCGCTTTGCTTGTTGGCACTGAGTGCTAGATGGGCTAACTGAATTTGTGTTGTTTTGTCACTTACTGTAGCACGCAAGCAACATAGCATGAGAAGATAGGAATAACACCAAAGAACTCCAAGTCTCTTTACCTGCTTTATTTAAAATTTAAAGGGACACCAGGCATTTTTTTTACTGTTAATTTACCAGCCTCAAAGTCACTTCGATGTGTGTGTGTGTGTGTGTGTGTGTGTGTGTGTGTGTGTGTGTGTGTGTGTGTGTGTGTGTGTGTGTGTGTATGTGTGTGTGTATGAATGCACGTGTGTGTATGCATTTTATTAAATGGTTCATTACGGGGTGACGGATGGCTCTCTCGTCAGTCTTTAGCATTTGTTTCACGGTTTTCCCACTTGCTGAATGGCTGGTGCCGGGTCCACAAAGTAGAAACTGAAAGTACATATAACTGAATCACATTTATTACCGGCTTATTAGGCAAAGTAAAGCACAAAAAATCATATCTGGTTCGTACTCTTTGGTTTGCAAATAAATTTTCGATTGTTGAGAATGTACAATGTAGTTTTTCTAGTATTTCTACTATTTTTTCTAGTATTTCGGTGACTGTAGGTGGACTGTAGATGCTATCTGTTATAATTTCAGTGCAGAGTGGCAACAGCAAAATCAGTCACTTCAATTTCTATTAATATTAGGGCTGGGCAACGATTAAAATTGTATTATAGCAATTAATCGCATTATTTCTCTGATTAATTGCAATTAATCACATTGATATACACAAAATCCAATTATGAATTCAAAAGTAGTTCAGGCTAAAAAAATATTTTAAAATAATATTCCACCACTTTATGAAAATTGGTTATTCACCCTCTAACCTGGAGTTAAAACCTCAATTTTACTTTAGTTCAGGCACTGGAAAGTAAAGTAGCCAAAGAGATGCTATCTGGCAACAATCCAGCGACCATGCTACCCACATACTGTCTATAGCTTTAGGTAAGAGAGTGATAACTCAATTTTTATTAAGATGTGGAATATTCATTTAAATGTTGTTCTGCCATATGAACAAAAGTTCCAGAACTTTTTTTCTGTAGGCTAGGCTAAAACCTTTCGCATTTTCACTTCAGTAGTCTAGTCTAGCCTATGTAACGGATACCAGCTAGCTTGGCAGCAGTACATGTAAATCCTCACAACCCAATTCCTTTGGCGATTCTAACTGTTGAGTTAGAGGTCTGGGCTTTTAGCTCAGTGGTAGAGCGTCCGTCACCAACGCTGGGGGTTTGTTGTAGCTGGTGGGGTGGCAGGTTCGAGACCGCCACCGGCTACACCTATCAGTGAAATAAAATATTCAAATCCAGAGGTGGAAAGTAACTAATTACATTTACTCAAATTACTCTAATTAAGTAGTTTTTTTTGGAGTAATGCGCAATTTTTAAAGTAGTTTTTCAAAGAGGTAATTTCACTTTTACTTGAGTACATTTTGAGACAAGTATTGTACTTCACTACTTTTGAAACCTCCTAGATTACTGAGTAAAAAATTCAATGTGGGGAAAAACATTGGGCTTGAACTAAAAGTATATTCAGACTATTTACTGTAGCCTAGATGCTGCTTCCTCTGGTAAATGTTGAGAATAGCCAAGAAACCTGTGGAAGAGACTAATCCAAAAGCAAAGGAGATGGTCATATCTCACACAAGGAATGTCATCAGCACCATTGCTTCAGTTCAGTTTAATTTGAGTCTAGCCACAGTAAAGGTAGCCTTGAATACCATCAATATGTAAAATCTCAAAGCAAGTCAGCTAGCTTATTATAGTGATGCCAAAATTAACAAATCACCCCATAAAAAGAACAAAGTGAGATGGCTGGGCTGATCACTGTCACTGATATCTGGGCCGGTTGCTGGGTCAGAATGAGATTAGTTTGCAACCTAGCTGAAGCTGCAGACCTACGCTTTGGATATGGATGTCATTGACCGATGACCAATAAACATTCATTCATTCGCAACAAGTTTGATTGTGGTTGCTGAGCAGGTGGTTTATGAATTCTTGGGGTTGCTAAAGCAACCAACCTAGCCTGACATAGCCCGACCATAATACTGCTGTTCATCCGTATTCATGGTCTGGAGGTTCTTTAACCTGACGCGATTATACTGCGGAGGGGAGGGCATTCACTCCTGGTTTGAAACGATTGGAAAGCTCGTCTAATCAGCTTCGCTTATTGGCCGGTAGACTCTCTACCGATGTAAACACGCCCCAGAGGACCGTTCCCAGACCATGGATACGGATGAACATTCGTATTATGGGCGGGCTATGTCAGGCTACAACCAACCACCCCATAGCACTGATTCTGATTATGTTTTTTATTTTATTTTTTTTTACATCTTGTAACTTGTACTTTAAATACATTTTAAATGAAGTCATTTTTACTTTTACTTGAGTAGATTTTTGGTAGAATGAGTAGAATGTAAGCAAAGTAAAGATACTTTTACTTTAGTTACTATTTCTCTGTACTTTTTCCACCTCTGTTCAAATCTCAATTCAAAAAAGGGTATGTTTACATAAACAGTTCTGGATATAGTCTGGTCTGATTTGTTCAGCTGGGATATTTATTTGAACCGTGTTTACATGTCTGTACACCGATTGTCACCCTAGACACCAGTGTAATGGTTTCCCATGTCATTTGTTTACATCCATCTGACATGCCTGAGCTAGCACCTGTTAGCCTACTGCCGGTTCACGATTAAAAGACACCTACAACTTTGTGACAAATAAACTTGTTTAACTTGATATATATTAACCACAGTTGACATTATCATGACAAGTATGTTCACTTTCACCCTCTTGACTAGCTAACGTGAATCTTTAGCAAAGTATCTGCTAGTTAACATCACGCTTAACAGCTTATTAAGTATGCCAGGTACTTTTTAGCATGCTAGCTTCATTTTTATGGTAAGGTAGGTGAAAATACAAATTCACCTGTGACTTTTTTACAAAAAAAAAAAAAAAAAATTCTACCAACCTACCGACCCAATTTTTTTCTGATTCTGATGTTACGGCAAACAAACATATTTCTAATGTTCCCCTCCATTTATATTAAGAAAGTAATTCCATTTAACCAAGACAATCAAATCAGCCATGGAAAGCTGACACAAACGGGTCAAGCGGAGATCTGAAAACCGACTTGGAACCATCACGACACAGTGCCACAACTCTGTTTGCCGTGAGTTTCCAAAATCTCACCTTAGCACTGAGTTTTCGAAGTGACTGAAAGCTTTGTGTACAGTAAGTATAGTGAGAAGTGCGATGGAAAATAAAAATGCGGCTTAGTTTCAGCTACGTGTGAATGACGGGATGAGTCTGCATCTTCCACAACACTGCAGCCCATATATCCATTTTGAAATGGTGCCTTCTACCTCCCACAGTCTGTCCAAGACTCATGCCACTAGTGAACTTGTTGAATGGATTGCAGGTAACATTAGCCTATTCTTTCCCGGTTTCTGCAAGCACAGCAGCAGTCAGCATCAGGCTTTAAGCAAGATCATTATAACTGCGTTAACGCACAGTAAAATAACTGTCAACATTAAGTAATTGCTGCATTAACGCGATGATACTATGTTAACTTGCCCAGCCCTAATTAATATATTGCACCAATTCTCATCTTTCCAACTCCAGAGTTGTTACTAAGTAATGCATTTGGTTTGATTCTAATTCTGAGATACACCTGGGTACACTGCAGAGTTTCTGTTCTGCTGATTGGCTTGTGTACAAAAATGATTGACAATTGAGAGAATGGTAAAGTTTCATTGGTTTGGGTCCAAAACCATGAGGAAAGGCACCAATTAAATTCCTTTCCAGGTCAAACGATTGCAAGTAACAATTGCTTACATGGAGTCTAATAATGCCAGCATCCAAAGCTGGGGGAGGGCTTTCTCTCTCACTGACACCCACACACACACACACACCCCCCCCCCCCCACACACACACACACACACACACACACATAATGAGATGCACCTACAGTGTGTTGAAGCTTTCCCCTCCATGCAGACATCTTCAACCCACCAACTCCCCAACTTTCCTGACTTCTTTCCAGACAGCCAGTTTGGATAGAACCTCCATCTGCAGACTTTGATGCCAAGTCTGCCTGTAGTGTGGAATGGGAGTCCAAGGACATCCTAAACAAACACCTGATATCAGAGCCCACTCATCCAGTCCCTGGTATTAACCTCCCGAGCAGACGGGCTACCCTAAACAGATTCCAGCCTGGGCAGGGCCCTTGCCTGGCCAGTGGAGCAGCAGCCCCAAGCCCACTGTGAAACCATGGAGCACATTATTGAAGATTTCCCTCTCCAAAGACTGAATGGAGGACTGGTCACTCTTAACACTGCAGATCAAGAGGCTTCTGTCTAACTGGAGGACTTGCATTCACAAAATAAAATAAATGTTGGAGTGTATAAGATAGTGAATGATTGTGTGAATGACATTATATATTATGTTATGTACATGATTTATACATCCACCAATTGTCTGGACACTGACACTAGACCCTTAGAGTTAGGTTATGCCTATTCACTTGTGCAAGGGCGTAGATTTAGGCCGCGATCACACCGGGGCGGAATTTTCAGCTGGAGGCGGATTTTTTCTGTTGTTTCTTAATGGCAAGGAGCGTATTCCACGCTGATTTTCCGCTGAGTTCGGAACGCGGATTTTCCGCGGGTCCGCTGCAGGCGGACAGACTAGAAAAAAAAAATCAACTCAGTGCGGAAAATCCGCGGACATGTCACTCACGTATTGACCATTCTCGACGCAGAAAACGCAATATATTCAAAACCTTCGTCATTAACAAACGTTTTTATGACATATCTAGTGAGATTTATATCTTTACTTTCATAATCTTTGTTCATTCAGTCAATAGAAACTTTAGTTACTCAGTTTGCTTAGGCGAAATTAGGGCTATGCTAAGCAGAGTGAACCTGTGGTTGTCTTAGCAACGGCAAACAAAATCCACTCCTGAAAAAAATCTGCTCCTTGTTTTTTCAACTTTCGTCTGCACAACCTTGCGGATTACACGCGGAAATTCCGCCCTGGTGTGATCGCGGCCTTAGGGTGGACGCGAGTGACATGTCACCACCAATGTCAAAAAATTGCTGAAAGGTTCCCAGCAATAATTTCGAAAGACGGAAAAAAAACCACCTGGGTGAACAAAGGGTTAAAATCACAATTTCAGCACATGGCGCTAAGCGTTTATTTGTTTATTGTATTTTCCTGCTAAAATCTAGTAGGCCAAGGGTTGTCCGATGTCGTCAGAGCTCATCAACAATGAGTGCAAAGACGTTCCAGCAATAGCAATCTGCTGAAATGACAACTGAACTGAGTTGAACAACAAGACAACTTTAACCTGCCGTTTGATAGGCTATCTCTGTAACACAGGGTCTGATTATCATGATTAGGATGGGGAAGGAATGTCATTTCATCATACAAGGTGGTTTATAAGCAGCAACACGGGGGGGCGGTCCACGTCCCTGTCGCTGTCCCCACCAATGCTGAGACTAAACCAAGGACGTTGCACTAGTGTTAGCCAGAAAATCATTTGTCCCTAAATTCTACAGTTTCTCTTCTGCCTATCTGTTAATCATAGACTATCCTGAAACACTTGTTCACTAATTCTTTTTTTTTACAGAAAATTATGGCTATATCATATAAGTGTGGAATAATTAATACTTTATGCTCTATTTCCAAGGCCATAGGTCAATGCACAGACCGCAAGTGTGTGTCTATGTGTACTCTACTGTGTTCAAAATGAGAAAAAGGCATCTTTGCGCCAGCCGCATGGTTGAAAAGGGTTGGTCGTAAATCATATGATAATCAATTTTGGGCCCATCTCCCATTTCCTTTAAGAGTCGGCAGAGCAGCGAATTTCCAGTATGTTATTCATATGACAGTAACTAAGGAGATAGGCCGCTAGTTCTACTTTAGACTTTCTCTTTTCACTAAACAATTAACAATTAAGCTCCACAATATTTCAGATCTAAATCCTTTTTTTCTATGCTTGAAGATGTACCCTACACAGTTTTACTATAAAGGGTAGCAAAACTAACAGGGCCTCAATAGCTGTTTGTGCATTTGGTTGAATCATTCACATCATGTTATCCTTGTAGAGATTCACCCTGACATACACTACCTTATCAGGCTACTGTCATGTGCAGAGGCAGTTTGAAACACAAATGGTTATTCTTACCCTTGGATTGAGTCTATTGATCATAATAACCAGGCTATACATTTCTATGTTACTGACTAACTTGTCATGGCTTATAGCTCACAAATATTGTGGCTAGCTTACTATGTCCTCGAAAACACAACCATGGGCACATTGTATGATCATTTTGGCAATATTTGTCTGCTGCTATTTATTATTAGGTTTTCACTGTTTCAGTAAAAAAAAAAAAAAAAAAAAATGTAGATATTTTGCCTCATCACGGAGGTGATATCCCTGTTAGGTAGTGGTATTATTTAATTTACTAACCTGATATTATACAGGCACTTCTCTCCATAGTGCAGCTTGTATGATGGTTCCTGGCTGCATGATGTGCTGAGTTTTGCGCAGGGGCTATGTGGTTCTGTTTTAATCTTCAAATGCAGGCGGTGGAAAGACACTTACAAACAAAAGACAAAAAAATTTAAATTCTAGGAAAATATTTGAGTTTCACATTAGAGGAAAAAGTGCAACGAAATTTGAATATTCACAACAGTTATACATTCACAATTCTTAGCAGCCTACTAGTACTACTAACAGTGTGAACAACTGCACATGGAGGCCTGGGATCAACAGATAACTCTCCACCAGGTGACTGACCCAATGAAAAAGTAGGTAATCCATCTTTGGGAATTTTATTTTTCTTTTATTTAGTCTTTACCATCCCCACTTTTACTTTCAACATATTGAATTAGTCGCAGCCCACAACCCTTGACATGATACAACACAATCTTCTGCAGTTGTTGTTGGCAATTTAAACTTTTTCTCATTATATAGGCTATAAATGGAGTGACATAATCTACTTCAAAAGGTCATTAATTTTACTAGTACTTTGATAAAATTTTAGATTTAATATTTTAGAATTAATTAGATTAAAAAAAACAAGTAAAACAATTTAGAGATGTGAGTATACAGATTGTGTTACAGTGTACAAGCAATTCAATTCTTTACTTATAAGTATAGTAAGTGTATAAGTTTAGGTATAGTTTAAATTAAGTAAGACTAAAATCTGGTTGTGACTGTAAAATATCTTAGCCCCTGCCTGCACTATGGCTAGCCCATATGAGAGTGCTGTGGCTGCCCACTCTGAAGCAGAACTTCCATCATCTGCATCCATCTGCCCCTTCCTGTCCTACCTGTGCTACATACTACATTGGCATACTGGACATACAAAAGCAATTCAAACACTACTCTTACCATTACAGTACCATGCACACTGACTCAAACACTAAAGCAATTTACTATACACAGGAAAAAGTTTGTTCATGTGCATTATTGGCATAAGACAAAACTAAGATATAACAGCAATTCATCAATAAAAACTTCATCTTTGGAGTCGATCCTTGGGGCATTACTGTTCAGTCTATATTCTAATTCTAAAGAAACAATTTAGTCTGCCATCATATCTATGCATGCGGATGACACGATTTAGAATGACACGGATCCAACTGTGGAAGCAGCTCCCCATGAAAATATCAACAGTACCCCTTCCATTTCCATCTTTACAGTAAATCCTGACTGAAGACCATTAATCTCAGAAGCCTTCTGCTGATCCCTTGTTTTTCTTATTTTATCTTATTGTATTTTATAATTTACTGTGTAAATAAACTTACTTATAAACACATTTACTTTTAATTTATTGATTGGTATTTTTATATTAACATTTTATGTTTTTAAACTCATTTTATGTTATGCCTATGTTTACGCTTGTGATTTTATTCTCATTTTCTGTCAAGTTTGTCTATTGTTTTATCACTTTCCATTTTTGATGATTATGACGGTGGCGCAAAAGGTATTGGTGCCGCTCGGTACCCAAAGGGCTGAAAACATATCACTAAAGCAAAAATATTGTAGTCATGCAAGTCAAAGTAGTCATGGAAGATTCATCATTTAGATTTTTTTATCTTTAAGCAGGGAAAATATTTGGTTTTCAAACACACAAATGAAAGAGTAACAAAGCAGTCCAGCAAGATAGCAGAGATGGGATGATGTTCAAGAAGTGGACAAGCCAAAGCCTGTTTTGATCAGCTGTACAACATGCCCCCTCTTGGCTAAATTTTAAAACATAAGCTCACATTGCACCCTGCCTCGCCATTCATGGTCAAAGCCACTTCCGAAGCTGGCACTATCATTTGCTGCCCACAGCTATGCCAACTGCACTTCCTATGTCCGTTTAAAGAAGACTGTCTATTGTATGGATTAACACATTACTATGCAACCTAAATTAAACAGATATTGTACTGTATAACATTAGCTGAAACATAGCAAGTTATAATATAATATAATATAATATAATATAATATAATATAATTCATTAAAACCAATCCTGTTTGCCAATGAGAAATATGGGTAGAAATTTCCCCAACACTATAAAATCTATCTAAAATTAATCTTTATTTTTACATTAACATCAGGGTTTAAATCTGACTGTCCAGATAACATGTCATTGTCGAAAGGAGAATTTATTAAAAGGCTGTCCATAAAACACATTAAATTAACACCTTTAAAGTCCCGAAACTACAAAAACATCTACAGTACTCAGGTTGTTGATTTGATCCAAAGTGATCAACAGAATGTGTCCTGTTATTTTTGTGCACATTGCTTTACCCTCTGCTCTGTCAATGGAGCTTCACAGTCCCATCCTCAAAGACCATGGGCACGATGGCAAAGTTAGACCAAGGGAACAAACCTCAAGAGGGAGCTGTAATCCCAGTGAAATGAATGGATACTAAAAATATTCTTACAAAAATAGTAGTATATTTAAAACTAGATTTATGAACACATTACAGTATACAGTATGTTACAAAAGTTATGTTTTTTTTTGTTTACAATATTTTGAACCCTTTTAAATAATTAAGACTTAAGAAAGTTAACTCTTACTTACAGTTCTCACTATGAAAGTCTGGAACAAACTGTTCATCATTCTCCAGAGCTGTAACAGAAAATATAAGAGAAGTATAATGGAACATTGAACAAATGTGTCAAAAAGTCTGATTTTATGAATTTGCAACTCATTAACAGTATGAAAACAGCAATAATAGCTCTATACCAAAGTGTATGACTAACCATTTAAAAAAAAAAAAATTGGCAACAATTGTCTGACAACATTTTTTTTAAGAGCATTTATCAAGGACCTTATCAAATACAAACACAAGAGGTGTGATGGAGGACACTATGAGTGTTCCATTACAAACATTTACAATTGGCTTTATACACATCAGAGGTCTCTTAATAACGAGAAACAAGAGACATGCTTCTAGGGTAAAAAAAAGACAGCAAAACATTTTTACGTTTCTGGACAGAACAAGATAAAACAAGTAAATGTGATCAGTATTGGTTTCTGTGAATGCAGAGATCTAAAGTACGGAAGTGAAAATGACAGATGAAACAAAGAGAGCCCGCCAGGCTAGGTGGAGGGATATGTGTATCAACATGTGAATGACATAGCCAACCTTGGAACACTACAGCCATTCACATGAGGAGTGGAACAGAGAGGGGAAAGTTGGAGTCGTGGCAGGGACTGCACTAAACATTGCCGTGTTATCTCTACATAAATATAACAGAGGTATTGATAGAAAACTAAAAATAATGTTCAGGATAATCTCACTTATTTAGTGGTAATGGTCATTTATATTATGTATTTTCCCTTGCCAATTATACCTTTGATAGCATAGTCAATCAATTTTAGCATACTATAAGTCATGTTAAATCACATCTAAAAAATCAGATGAGAACAATGGCCCACTGTTGTGGGACATTAAATCATCCCTTGATTTTGTAGCTATTTTTCAATTATCTTGTAATTTTAAACCTAAAACCAGAGACCTATCAACTACTACCAAGCTATCTGAAGAACAATCTGTCTCTATAATGATCTCTTATATCCAATTACAAGATCCAATCAATCTTATACATGGGTGCGGGAATGTAGCTCTTTCCTTTATTTTAATAGACAGGAAGTCATCTTTTAAAATTACACAGTTGAGATTTCCATCTCAGTGATAAGAGCTCAGCAGGATTATATTTCTTTCAGGAATATCTACATTGGGACACTTCTTCCTTCCAGAAACTAAAATATTTAAAAGATGTCTTATTCTTTAAGATGCCCCCTGGTGATAAGGCTATACAATGTACAGTTGAAATAGAGCATGAAAAATGTCCACCCAAAATATTTTTGAGCAGTACCCATTTGACTTTAAATATCTTATCATCTACCTAAAACAAATTGAAAGTATTTTAAGTTCATGAAAAAGGAAATAAGTTATTGAAATAGCTAGTGCCTCCCATTTATCTGTTGGCTTTGGTCAATAAGCTTTTTGTGTGCTCAGAATGAGGATGAAAAGATTTACTGTAGTATACCTTTACAGTTATAGTAAAACACCTACAGCATCAAAAATAAAGTACAAATTAATTAACCGAATTTAACATCAAAAAGACCTATGTATTTTGAGTGGATTAAGGGCCATTTCTCCCTAATATTTGGACGACTTATTATTTCATAGACTGATGTATAGACATGGATTTAATCATACAATTTAACACAAATTACAAAGATTGTCTATACAGTAATCTATTTATAGTTATCTATAAATAATGTATCCATATTTTTTTGTCATGTGCTTTAGAAGTTCTTGCAATAGGTAGTTCACACAATGTAATAGATGTATATGAAATAAATAGGAGATTAAATATTTCCTTATTCCTTATGCGAATATCCATGACGTACTGTAATTTCACAACAGGTCAAAATATTGAAAGTGTTATATTCTAAAACTAACAAAAAAATATAATTTTGTGTCTTAATATCTATTTGTCAATATGTATATGAGAGTCAAATGCACAAATCCATCAATATTTTTGTACGAAAAGACTTCGAATTTAAACCTGTATCTGCCACTGTATCATCAGTTTGTCCACATAAAGGAATAAACAAGAAACTCAACCTCACAAAAAAATAGTGGAATTAAACTTAGAATGGGAATGAGCATTCACTAACCTACAGGTCTGCGCTGCAAGCTGGTAGGAAAGAAGACACTGGCGCTGATGTCCTGAAGCATCTTGTTCAAATTGCCCCAAAGTCAGCCAATCTTGCCATTAGAGAATAAACAAATGAAGAAAAACATCCACACTGGTGGCAAAAAGATGGACTTGAAAACCGCTCCAAATTCATCCAAAACAGTGAACAATCAAATCTACAGCGGTAGAGAGACTCACTTCCAGTGAGAGAAAAGAGAAAATGAGATTAAGCTTAACAGAAGAGGAGGGGAGAGGAGACATACACTACTGAGAAAATGAACAAGCACAAAACTGAGGAAAGAAGTACAAGGTAACAGTCAAGTAGATTGGGATGCAGTGTTTGCCAAAAGCTAAGAGGGTGTTTAAGCATGCTGTTTACAGTAGTAAGGTAATATGTGATGATGACACTTTGGGTGGTCCTCTGTGTCTCAGATTCTATAATACATGCATGACACACATGGTGCCGATTCCACTAAAGACATTAAAAGGCTGAAACAACCACCCCTCTTGTAATCAGTTGTATTTTGAACATACTGCTCTGCTCACCAAACACCCAGTGTAAAACATGTGGACTGTCTGGCAACAACTATCACTATCTCATGTACCCTAAACACCTACCTGAGTAGAGCCTGGTCTCCGGCAACTGATAAAAGTCCAGACGTTGATCTGAAACAAAATAGAAATATTTGACTTTTGACCTCATGGATGAGGTTTAGATTAAGTTTTAAAAATATTGAACCAACTCATCAGCACATTTCCTTGTCAATTGCACTTTTTAAATAGTTAATCCTAATTAATAGTTAATCCTAATTACACCCCTTACCCTCTGTAGCCTACGTAATACTATGTTAGAACAAATGTGTTTTTGTTTTTTTGTCATTGATTGTTTTTTCACCAGAAGTCTTCCCCTGTGGATTCAATGTAGTGGGGGTGGTGCATAAGGATACAGAGGGGAAATGATGTTGGCTACTGCTGACAGTGAACTGGCACAAATGATTCTAAACTTATTCAACAACTATGGGCTTTAGTAGTGGGACACACACACACACACACACACACACACACACACACACACACACACACACACACCAAAGGCTTTGGCCAGGTGAAACAAGGCATCTGACTACGGTGTTTCATGATAGATTTTAAAGAGATTTTAAATTCGCCAATCTGTCCACTTGTTCACACAGTATCTTCATTAGGCTATAGTATTATACTATATTGTCAAAATTGTTGCTGGTCGATTGTGACTCACATGAGGATTATTGAGAGGTAGGCCTACTTTTTGGCCGTAAAATCCGTCCATGTTCATCCATCCATCTAACTGTTTAGATAACGTTATGCCTCTTCATGATGATGTCCCATCCGCCCTTAAAATGATTTGCGGTGAGGAATAAAAACGTGCATTAACTTTTACAACTTTAAAATAACGAGTTGAAAATGAATTCAGCTCGTTAAAAGTCTCAAGCCTGCGATCAAATTGTACTTATTTTCCTGAGATTTAGCGCGTTTAGCCTATCTATCCTATTATCTTGACACTGTTCCGAACACTACCATCGCCCTTAATAACTTGAAATATAGCGCCTTCGTAGTCTGCGTTCGTTAACCGTGTAAAAAGAAACAATTATAACACCAACATGCAGCATAAATAAATATTGCAAGGTGCAGATCTGAACTTACCAAGGCTATGTTTTCATGTGAGCTTCACCTGAGTAACTTCAAACAAGATAAAGTGTGCATAAATGACGCACTCGTTTAACTATGATCCTGCTTGCTCTCGCCATACTCTTCGACACTGCTTTCGCCCGCGTCTGCTCTCATCGCCCTTCGAAAAGCCGGAACCATCTCCGATTGGCTGCTTTGTATTTGTTGAGTTTCATTTAACTGTCAATCAGGATTGTGCGGGACTCCCTAAGGGACAGTAGTAGGCTAATAGGCTTCGTTCTGGGCAGCTACCAATTGTTTTATTTCTCCTTTGTTTTCAACAAGCAAGGTCACTTATATTATTGCAAGCCTGTAGAAACCGACAACATAAAACATTGTCATATAAAAAGTTAAGCTAATCCATGTTTAACACCATTTAGTTAACATCAAAGAGCCTGTGTGGCTTAAAAAGAAAGACAAACCATCAAACTTAGGCTATAATGTAGCCCTGTTGTCTAATGATTGTTTGTCTGTAAAATGCAAAATAAAAAAACACACACAGGACTTTGAAATTGTTGTGATTGTATTTTCATAGCCTAATTAATATAATATTTTCCTCAATAACTTGTGAAGATGTAGGCCTACAGAAACTGTACGGATGTGTCAATAAAGACAAAAAATTTAACTCCAAAGACAATTATGTAGCCTATCATGAAAACATGAATTTAAGTCAATCAATTAGCAAAATCCTTTAATTCAATCTATCTAAAAGCAAGTGTAGCCGGAATGGTCTGGTGTCTCGGCCATACTGCGTTGTGTTCTGGTGCAAGATTTTGACGGAAGATACTGACAACGATTTCAAACAGGCACTTTATTGTAGCCTTCAACAAAAGAAGAAAATGCACATATGAAGCTGGAATCTTCACCTTTGGAGCAAGCCTCTCCCAGCTAAGTATACAGCAGACTCGTTACTTAATATTAGTTCAAACAACATACAATAAAATTACTTTTAAAATGAAAAGTCTCGCATTGTACCAACCAAGAGTTATGAAAGAAAACACTATAGAATTTACTTTGAAAATGAAATCTGTTGCATTAGGCTATATGCAAACTATATGCACTTGAATTGCATCAGCAATATCTCAAATAAACATCCTGTTTACAACAAACTATTTCCTAGGGTGGTACAGGGAGTACCTACCTTCAATAAAAGAACAAAATGCACATATGAAGCTGCAATCTTCACCTTTGGAGTAAGCCTAACATAAAAAGAGGTAAACTGAGATTTATAAGCTATTCCACATGAAGACAAAACATGAGTTAACATTTACATAAACAAAACTGTGTGACTAGCTCCTTAGCTAACATGGGCTTTCAGAATTCACTCTAGAAACATAAGAAACATATCAGAACACCTATTTTCAGAAGCTCTTATAATAGTATTCATGTAGGAACGTGAGCAACTTAAGTGACATTACAACACTTAAATCTCAGATTTTCAATTAAGCAGCATAAAACACGTACCTCTCCCAGCCAAGTATACAGCAGACTGGCGAGAGAACGCGAATAATACAGTTTGTACCCTACATGACGCTAGAGGGCGCTCTAACACAAGGAATGGAAAGACTCCCCATACCAGCTATCTGAGATAACAAAGAAAAGAAGGGGTTTTGGTGAAATAAATACACCACTACTCCTGTACTCCTCCTTATGTGAAATTGAAAACAAAGAAAATACCAAATCTTTCCTTTCCCTGTTACACAAGGAACCCCTGCATTCTACTGGGGTTTGAGTAATCAGTGACATGCTGAAAGTTATGTGGAAATGTACAGTACAGACCAAAAGTTTGGACACACTTTCCACAGACTCATCAGAGATTGGGCAGTTCCGACAGATCAGCCTTCTAAACGTGGAGGGGAAAATCTTCTTCAGTGTGGTCGCTCACAGGCTGGCAGGGTACCTGCAAAGAAACAACTTGATTGACACGTCAATCCAGAAAGCAGGCATCTCAGTCTAGAACACGCTAGCGTCATCTGGCATCAGATCCAGGTCGCCAAGAGAAAGGGAACAGATCTTCTTGTGGTCTTCCTGGATGCCTTTGGGTCAGTCCCTCACAACCTCCTGTGGACAGCCTTTGACTATTTCAGAGTCCCAGCAGCTTTCACATCCGTTGTCAAAGCCTATTCCAGGACGTTTAACTCTGGATAACAACAGCAGAGTACACAACAGCTTGGCAACACCTGGAAGTGGGAATTATGGCCGGCTGCACCATCTCCCCGCTGACCTTCACACTGGCCATGGAGATCATCATTCGGGCCTCTAGATGGACAGTTGGTGGACAGCTAATAAGGCCTGGACTGAGGCTTCCACCGGTCATAGCATATATGGAAGACCTCACAACTCTCACCACAACCAAGGTTTGCACTGTACGGCTTTTAAAGAAGCTCCAGGAAAACTTTGAGCGGGCGCGCATGAAGATCAAGCCGAACTTGGCTTGGCCTTCCAAGGTGCCTCAGCAGTGTTGGGCTTTATGGAAAAGGGATGCTACAACTGCCCATTTCTAGTCTGACAGAGGAGTACAAGTGCTCTAAAGTCAGGTTGGAGATGAGGTTACTAGACTCAATTGATGCATTTGTAGCCCAAGCTGCCCCCATTGGGAGGAAATGGACCCTGTCAGCTGCAACTGAGCAGGCAAAGGCAGCATTCAGACACAAAGACATCATGGGCCAAGTGCAGGAGCGGTCTGGGACTTAGGGACAGTAGCCCAGTATGGAGCAAGGCTTCTCCATGTCAGAAACGCAAGCTGTTGGTACAGGAGATACGTCGGGAGGAGGAAGCAGGAAGGCGCACCAGAGCTGTGGTTCAGGCAAAGCAAGGGCAGTGGATGGCATGGGAAAGAGTGGAGAAGAAGATCTCCTGAAAAGAGCTGTGGGAGATGGAGGCTTTTAGGGCGAGCTTTGCCATCAAGGCTGCCTATGATGTCCTTTCATCGCCCGCAAACCTAAGCCAGTGGTATGCCGAAGACCCCACGTGCCCTCTATGCCCAGCATAGTCCAGCATCACTGAAACACATCTTAGTGGGATGCAAGACCAGCCTCACCCAAGGTCGTTACACCTGGCAGCACAACCAGGTGCAAAAGTCTCTTACGGCTGTGTTGAAAAGTCGGCGGATAAGCGTGAATGCCCTAACTCTGCCCTCAGGAGCAGGGACGAGGGGCTATACAGGACCGCTAGGTCTAACCTCAGAAGGGGAATCAGACAGGCCAAAGCTATTTACAGAAAGAAAATAGAGGACTGCTTACAGAGCCACAACCCCAGGCGGGTGTGGCAGGGCATTCAGCACATTACTAACCACAAACCAAGCACCAGGCCAGCAGATCTTGGGGACACCTCATTGGCAGAGAACCTAAACAGCTTCTTTGCCCACTTTGAGGTACAAACACCTAACTCAGCCATCCATAACCCATCAGCTCACCAGCTGCCCCCTTCTCTCTTTAGAGGAGTTGTTCTCCTGCCGCTGCCTCAGGAAAGCCAAACACATCACCACATCATCACCCCTCCCACCCTGGACATAAACTTTTTCAGCTGCTGCCATCAGGCAGGCGTTACAGGGCCATCAGTACAAGAACAAACAGACTAAAAGACAGTTTTTATCCATAAGCCATTTCCACACTGAACTTTGCACAGAAAACAGCACTTTAAAAAATATTCACTGTGTGTTTTATTGTATGTGTGTATGGTGTGTTTGTCTGTATGTCTGTTGTTCTAGCTATTTATTACAGTCTTTTAATTTTATTTATTTATTGATTTTAGTAGGCCTATTGTTTTTATGTTGTTTTAAGCACCTAAAGCCTCTTTGCACTTTACAAATTTCGTTGTGCCTGTACAATGACAATAAAGACATTCATTCATTCATTCATTCATTCATCCATATGGCAGTCGACACCATTTGTGCAAGAGGGTGAGGGTCAAGCCAACCTTGTTGCCATAACATCTGACACTGGTCAGTTGGGCATAGGGTGACCACCTGTCCCGCTTGGCGTTGTATTGTACAGCAATTTTACCCTTTGTCCAGCGTCACGCAAATTGAACATCAGTCCTGCATGTTCATTCGACCAATCTGAAAGTAATACGTTGACCTTTTGTTTCTGTTCAGAGAAGCGCAAGTTGACAGTTTGACCCGTATATCAACCAAGCTTTAGAAGCGCACAACTTCTCAACTTTGAAAGTAATTCTCAAATCTGAGATTGCACTGTCAGGTCCGTCTTAATTTTGGATTTTGGATATGTTGCCACGAAAAGGAAAATATGCTTTCAGTTACGATTGTAGAAAGCCTCTTGGTTGTCAGTGGATGGAGAGAGAGAGTTTCTGCGCCGTGGGCACGATCGCACACAGCTTATTATCGTTTTATGCATATGTGCACCAAGGATAAAAGCTTTATATCATCACCTCCAGTTAATAAAAGCTGCAACTCGAGAGTTAATATGAGACAAGCAAGGTAATGTAGCCTGCTACTTGAATTTCCCACGAGATGAAAAAAATACAAGTTTATCTTACCTCATCTATTTTGGCATTTTCATGGAACTTGGTGAGACGTCACCATTTCTTTTGAAAATAATGATCAAACATGCAGTTAGAGGGGGTCAGCTCTATGTTCCCACAACCCTATGTTCCCACAGCTCTATTCAATTCAATTCAATTCAATTTTATTTGTAGAGCGCACAAATACAGAACATTGTCTCGCGGCGCTTCACAGACAGTACGGGAAGCATCCATGAGAATCAGGGGCAAGGAAAAACTCCCTCGCTTTGTAAATAGTTTGTAATGTAGGAAGAAACCTTGGGCAGATCCACGCCTCATGGACTCAGCCTACCTGCCTGGGGCCTAATAAAGTATCCATAAAGTCTGATGCATAGATTGACCATGGTTAACACAAAACAGTATGAGTACTGAATGTAGTCAGAGATGATATACACATAGTTTGTGAGACAGTCAGGGCCAAGGGATGGAGTCAGTAGTTGGAGTGTGGGATTAGTCAGTATTTGGAGTGGGATCAGAGTTCATTGGGTGGTCGCCATCTAAGTAGTGGTCATCAGGGGGCCATCAGGCCAGTTCCATCACGGGCCTCAGAGAAAAGGGGGGATGGTCATGGTGTGTGGCTCCGGGGAGGTTGGTCAGCATCCGTAGTGGGGTAGGGTTGGTGGCAGGGAGGTACGGGAGGTTCATCACTCAGCCAGTGCGTCGGGGCAGAGGAGGCAAGAGAAACAAAGAGAAACAGAAACAAGAGGATTAGGCCAATCTAGGAGGATATCACTTCATGATATGTGTCATATAATCTAGCTAGAGTGAGGAGAGGGAGAGAGAGAGAGGAGAAAGAGGGTTGTACAGGATGGCAAGTGTGCAGAAGGTGGCAGCACTAGGCTATCGCAGCATAACTAAGGTATGGTACATGGCATCTCACCAACCCAGAAGGGGGTGGTCAGTGGCCGCCTTGGAAAAACAGCAGAGGTAGCCCTCCCAAGAAAGCCCAAGAGGAGTGGTGATATGCCATGGCCCACTCCTAATTATAGGAAATGTCAAAAAGGAAGGTTTTAAGTCTAGACTTAAAGGTATTGAGAGTGTCCGCTTCGCGAATGTAGGGAGGAATAGAATTCCATAGAAGAAGTGCTCGATAGGCAAAAGCTCTTCACCCAATTGTAGTTTTAGATATGGTCACTTTTTCAAGGAGGCCAGCATTTTGAGATCTCAGAGGTCTTGCTGGATGGTATGGAACAAGTAAATCTGTAATATATGCAGGAGCTAAGCCATTAAGTGCCTTATACGTCATGAGAAGGATTTTGAAGTCAATTCGACTTTTGATAGGAAGCCAGTGTAGAGATGCTAGAATGGGAGAAATATGTTCATATTTCTTAGTTCTAGTGAGTGTTCTAGCTGCTGCATTTTGGATTAGCTGCAGAGCTGAGAACAGAGCATTGCAGTAGTCGAGTCTGGAGGTAACAAATGCATGTATAAGTTTTTCAGCATTCCCAAAGGACAGGAACTTCCTAACCTTAGTGTAACCAGCCTCAAGCCTAGGGGAACTTGGGCCAGCACATACCAGTATCTTTACTTGAAAGTAAAGAGACACAACAAGGCAGGAGTTAGTATGAAGACAATGGAATTCATTTATTAATGACAAATATGAAAAATATTAATTAAAACAAGCATCCAAATGCTCACACATATCATATGTAATCAAAACATCCCATAAAAAGGCAAAAGCAAGATCCAGTTCAATAACCTCACAGTCATTCCTTAGCTTGCTCACCCACACTCAACAAACATTTCAAACATGTCATTATAGGCATATTCTACCCCATTCTCCCACTTAGTAACAGGATTTACACATTTGACCATTTCACATTATTCAAACACAACCATTCATCACATTTACCAAACCCATTAAAAAGGAAATAATTATATTACCTTGAAAGTAAAGAGACACAACAAGGCAGGAGTTAGTATGAAGACAATGGAATTCAACCATGGCTCCCCAGTTTCTTCTCTTATCCTGCCTGACCTGGGATGTAAACCTAGTCACACTTGCTCCCTAGTGGGCTGGAGTGAATACAGTGTGATTGACATGTCAACCTGTGTGTGTGTATGTTTGCATGCATTTTGGTCTGTGGGCAGAGGTACAATCAGTGCCCGCTACATTAGCAATGTTTCTAAGGTGAAAAAATGATTTTTTAGAAATGTGCTTTACATGGCTATTCAGGGAGAGGTCTTGATCAATAATTACCCCCAGATTTTTCACTTGTGAGCTAAATGAGAGTGTAGGACTGCTAAGTGAGCTATGATGGTGAAGCGAGGTGTCCTTCAGTTGTTTAGAGGCAATCATCATAACTTCAGTTTTATCTGAGTTCAAGCATAAGAAATTTTTTGACATCCAAACTTTAATGTCTTCAAGATAGGCATTGAGTTTGGTTGTCGGAGTGCAGTCGCTAGGCTTCATAGAGAGATAAAGCTGTGTATCATCTGCGTATGAGTGAAATGCAATGCCATGTTTCCTAATGATTTCACCCAGAGGTAGTATATAGAGAGAATAGTAGGGGGCCCAGTACTGAGCCTTGGGGAACGCCATATTTAACTTTAGCATGATAAGATGAGACGTTGTGAGCATGTACAAATTGATATCGATCAGTGAGGTAGGATTTGAACCAAGCTAGTGCTGAATTTCTAATGCCTATCGTATGTTCAAGTCTGTGTAGTAGGATATCGTGGTCAATGGTGTCAAAAGCAGCACTAAGATCAAGTAAAATTAATATGGATACATTACCATTGT
The DNA here is from genome assembly GCA_027497455.2 of Sardinella longiceps. Classification (NCBI taxonomy): domain Eukaryota; kingdom Metazoa; phylum Chordata; class Actinopteri; order Clupeiformes; family Clupeidae; genus Sardinella; species Sardinella longiceps. The sequence goes on along the minus strand of JAODXP020000023.1, from coordinate 33,054,437 downwards.
CCATGGAAAGAAGGAGGTCGTTGAAGACTTTAACTAAGGCTGTTTCAGTGCTGTGATTAGCTCTAAATCCTGATTGGAAGACTTCCTGGATTTTGTTTTCGTCTAGGAAGCGACAAATTTGTTTGAACACAATTTTTTCTAGAATTTTGGATATAAAAGGAAGGTTGGATATAGGTCTGTAATTAGCCAGAACATCAGGGTCAAGGTTTGTTTTTTTAATCAATGGTTTAATGACTGATGTCTTGAAAGTAGTTGGTACATGTCCCGCTAGGAGTGAGCTATTGATAATTTCAAGTAATGTCTCAGCTAGCGGTGTAAAGGCTGCCTTGAGGAGGTGAGTAGGAATAGGATCAAGTAGGCATGTTGACGCCTTCGCTTTAGTAATGAGAGAAGAAATTTCTAATATATCAGTGGGCATAAAGGAGTCAAGGTATGCTACGGGTTGGCTACAGCTATCAGTAGTTAGTAGAGAGGCTGTAGGAATGTTGCTAATTTTAAGTCGTATGGTTTCAATTTTTTCATTGAAAAAATTCAGGAAGTCGTCACTGCTGAGGTGACTTGGAATGGACTGAGTTACTTCAGTCTTACTTTTTGTCAAATTTGATATAGTGTTGAAGAGGAATTTTGGATCGTCTTTGTGTTCATGTATAAGCGAGGAATAATAAGCTGTTTTAGCATTGTTCAGTGCAGTCTTGTATTCTTTCAGGCTCTCTCTCCAGGCAATTTGAAATACTTCGAGTTTAGTGTTGAGCCATTTCCTTTCTAGTCTGCGAGTGTAACGGAGGCCAGCTAGCGCGGTTAGCTCGGTGGTAGTGTGTAAATCCTCATCACCCAATTCCATGGGCGCTTCTAACACGCTGAGTTAGAAGCTCGGGCTTTTAGCTCAGTTGGTTAGAGCGTTCCACTCCCACGCCGGGAGTTTGTAGCTTGCGGGGTGGCGGGTTCGAGACCTGTGTGCGGTGCGGACCGCCACCGGCTACATTGGTGCCGTGACCCGGATGGGAGTGAGGATTTGGAGGGTGAGTGTAACGGAGGCCGGCTAGCTCGGTGGTAGTGTGTACATCCTCATCACCCAATTCCATGGGCGCTTCTAACACGCTGAGTTAGAAGCTCGGGCTTTTAGCTCAGTTGGTTAGAGCGTTCCACTCCCACGCCGGGAGTTTGTAGCTTGCGGGGTGGCGGGTTCGAGACCCGTGTGCGGTGCGGACTGCCACCGGCTACACGAGCAGCCTGTTTTAATGTACGTGTATGTGTGGTGTACCAAGGGGCAGTTTATTCTACCTTCCTTGTTTTCTTTTTAAGTGAGCAATTGTTCATAACATGATCAGTAAATTGGTCGATATGTGTTGGTGATGGGATAAGACTATCATAGCGTGTTGGTGTAAGGTCAGGAATTTTTCCAATGAAATCGTCAGTGGTTTTAGGCGTTATGCCTCTAGTGTAGTAGTGGGTCACATTTTGCACTACATGGTCGACTGGTATTTCTAGAGTAATAAGGTAGTGGTCAGTCAATGTTGGTTGGGGTGCAATTGTAAGTTGTTCTACTTGAGTACCATAAGTTAGTACAAGGTCAATAGTGTGGTTGTCTTTATGTGTAGGTGCATTTACATTTTGACAGAAGCCAATGTGCTCAATAAGAGATTGGAATGCAGCATCCATGTGAATATTAAAATCGCCCAAGATGATTATTGTATCTGATTTAACAACTAATGTGGATATAAAGTCAGAGAATTCAGTTAGGAATTCAGTGTATGGCCCTGGAGGTCTATACAATGTTACAATAGTTAATGGCTTAGCTCCAGGTTGAATAAGGTTGAGGACGAGTACCTCGAAAGAATTGAACTTATGTTCGAGCTTGGGAGCCATACTGCAGCTAGAATTGTAGATAGTGGCTACCCCACCTCCACACCCACGTTGGCGCGGTGTGTGGAAGTTTGAATGACTGGGGGGAGTGGCTTCATTTAGCGATAGGTATTCGTCTTGTTTTAGCCAGGTTTCAGTGAGGCAAAGTATGTCAATATGATTATCAGTAATGAGTTTGTTTACTAGCGTCGATTTTGAAGAGAGTGAGCAAGTATTCAATAAGCCAAATTTCAATTTTGACTGTTGACTATGTTTATAGTTTGCTTCTGGTTTTATGTGTATGAGGTTACTATGGTTAATGCCTCTATGTCTCGAGGACACTCTCCCTAAGGGGACCTGACTGCTGCTAATATCACGGCGACGCGGCAGGGAACTGTGTAAGACAGTAATCCTGCCACCTGAACCAAACTCTGGTATATCAGGAACATGCCGCGGTTAGATGCTGGTCGATGTTCCTAGAAAGGAGACCAGTTCCCCTCCGCGAGGGATGGAGACCGTCTCGATTCATAAGTTCAGGTTTTCCCCAGAATGACCTATGGTTGTCAATAAACCCCACTTTATTATCGGCACACCATTTAGACAGCCATCGGTTCAGGTCGGAAATTCTGCTGCTTATTTCCTCCCCGAGGTAAAGAGGTAGGGGACCAGAGAAAGTTACAGAGTCAGACATCGTTTGTGCCAACCCACACAGGGACATAAAACTAATTTTGGTGATCTCCGAAATGATCATCCTCTTGAGTGGGAATGTTTTCCACTCTCACTGGAATCATGGAATGGGTATACACCTCAGGTAAGTCCAGGTACTCATCACTTTCAAGGCCATAAATTTCCATGCCGGTCACCATACATGTCTTTACAACCTGCTCTTTAGTCATGAGAATGTTTGTTCTACTTCCAGTGATCTGCAACTGTCTGAGGAGGGACTCTGTGCAGAATGTTCCAGAGCTACCAGGATCCATAAAAGCATGTCTGAATCACTTTATCACTTTTCTTCATTTTCACTTTCACAGGAACTATGGCAAGCTTGCATTCTGAGTCACCGGCCCCAGTATCACTCCAGACGTCAGTTTGATTAATATTTATTAAAGCATTTGTCACAGAGGCATCTTTTGAGTTTGCATCTTTTTGTTCCACATCTTTAACCATTTCTTTTGATATGCAGCATTGTGGGGTGTTTGAGTGAACACATTTGATAGGTAAGTCTCTTTTGGCAACCTTTACTCATATGACCCACTTCAAAACATCCAAAACACACACCCTTCTTCTTTAAAAATTCCAGCTTTTCCTCATGTATTTTCTTTTTCAGTATGTGACAAGAAAGAAGACTGTGGTTTCCTTTACACTGCAAACATTCTTTTTGTAATTAACATTTTTTTATTGTATTAATATGGCACTCAGGAAACCATATACATTCATAGTAGGCATACAACACATTTAACCCCCCTCCACCCCCCACCCAGAAACAAACAAAACAAAACAAAACAAAAAAAAGTCACCCAACTTTACAAATGATTCTTGGCTGTACATAAATGTAGTTCTCATATCACAGTAGCTAGGTATGCACAATGAGATAAAATGAAACAAGAACAAACAATAAAATAATAGGATATAAAAAATAAATAAATAAAAGAATGCATCTCTCTACTCATACATCTGATGTTTTGTCCTCCAAGAAAGATAGGTATTTCCCCCATTTTTTATAATAAACCTCAAGTCTACCAAATGACTTCCATGACAACCTTTCCAAGGCTGCCACTTTAGCCAACTGAGCAGACCACTCCTGTGTTGAGGGCACCCCCTCAGTCTTCCATTCCCTGAGTAATATCTGTCTTCCTGTCATAATGCTAGTTTGGATCCAGCTTTTAATGTGCTTACTCCCCTCTGTTAGGACAGAGTCATCTCCCAAAACAAAAAGTCTGGGGCAGAATTGTATTGGAATCTCTGCTATCTCACTAATAAAGCTGTGAATCCATGACCAGAACTGCTGAACTTTATCACAGGACCATAGTGTATGTAATAGATAGCCCTCTGCAGATTTGCACCGCCAGCAGTTTGAGTTCTCAATCAGACCTAGTCTGAACAGTCTAGAGGGGGTCCAGTAAAAGCGGTGCAGGATTTTGAACTGCATCAAACGCACTCTTGCATCCCTAGACATAGTTTTTATGTTCTTACAGATCTTTAGCCACTCATCCTCTTCTATTCTCAAACCAAGGTCTCTCTCCCATGTATTTTTAAGTGCTAGCAAGCCTCCATCCCCAGTTGTCTGATTCAGCATAGAATAATACATAGAGGCCTTGAATCCTTGCCTATAGTATCTCAGTATGTCCTCAAGTAGTCCAGCTGTCTTTGGAGCAGAATGAGCAAAAATGCTCATTAACATGTGGCGTAGCTGTAAGTACCTATAGAAATGTGACTTGGGGATCCCATATTGATGACTTAACTCATCAAATGATTTCAAAGTGTTGTTGGAGTATAAATCACCCAGAGTAGCAATACCCTTCTCCCTCCAATCCTTCCACCACACAGGGGATTTGTTAATACATAATTTGGGATTTAACCAGATACTAGAGTACACATTTAGAAAAGGATCTAGATTAAACAGTCTGGTAATTTTACTCCATATCCCTTTCATGTTGGAGAATATTGGATGACTTTTGATTGCCCCTGAGAGCTTAACTGAGAGGCACTGGAGTAGTGGCACAGGGGCAATAGTTTGTTCAATACAGAACCAGGGTGGAGCCCTCTCTGGTGGGAGTGACCAGTGGGCTAGATGTCTCAAACTAAAGGCGTAATAATAAAATAACATATTAGGCAATCCTAAACCCCCTCTATCAACAGGTCTTTGTAGTTTTTTAATATGTAAGCGGGGCTTCTTACCATTCCAAACAAATTTTTTCACTATCCTATCAAACCATGTAAAGTAAGTCATGGGAATCTCCAGAGGAATAGAATGAATTAAATAATTTAGTTTAGGGACACAGTTCATTTTAACCACATTAACCTTACCAACCATTGATAACTTTAGTGTTGCCCATCTACTGGTATCACAATCAATTTTATTTAGTAATGGATCAAAATTTACCTTAACTAGATCTTTTAGCTGTGGTGGAAAGAGTATGCCCAAGTATCTTATACCCTGACTGGGCCATTGAAATGCGCCTGGTTGGAAGGCTGAGGGTGGGCAGTAAGCTGTTAAAGGGAGCGCCTCTGATTTAGACCAATTCACCCTATATCCTGAAAACTTTGAAAATGAATTAATTATTCTCAAAAGAGCAGGCACTGACCGACCTGGTTCAGAGACAAATAATAAAATATCGTCTGCAAAAAGCAGAAGTTTATGTACTTCACCCCCTGCCCTTACTCCTGGAAAGTCAGTAGCCCTTCTTATAGCAGCTGCCAAAGGCTCTAATGCCAAGCAAAATAACAAGGGTGATAGGGGTGAGCCTTGTCTGGTTCCTCTCCCTAGGGTGAAATAGTCTGATATGAGTCCATTGGTTTGAACCGCAGCTTCTGGTTGATTGTAAAGTAACTGAATCCATTTGATAAACTTACTACCAAACCCATATATATCCAGTATTTTTAACAAATATCCCCATTCAACCATATCAAAAGCCTTTTCGGCGTCTAAAGAAATGGCTGCCACAGGGGATTGCTCATCTGACACAGCCCACATTATATCAATAAAGCGCCTTACATTATCTGTAGAACTGCGGCCATTAATAAACCCAACTTGGTCAGGGTGAATCAAAGACGTTATGACTTTGTTCAAACGGTTAGCTAAGATCTTTGATATAATTTTTACATCCAACTGGATCAAAGAGATTGGTCTGAAATTTTTACATTCTGTGGGGTCTCTCCCTTTTTTAGGAACCAAGGTAATGAGTGCCTGTCTCATAGTTTGAGGTAATATCCCTTTTTCCAGTGATTCTGCATATAGATCTAGCAGCAGTGGGGCTAACTCCGCTGCAAAGCTCTTAAAAAACTCTGCAGTATAGCCATCGGGACCAGGCGATTTTCCTGCAGGCAGTGCTTTTATCACTTCTATAATCTCTTCTACCGTAATGTCTTCATCTAGAATTTGTTTCTGCCTTTCAGACAATTTAGGCAGTTCTAATGGGTCAAGAAAAGCAAGCATTTCTTCCTCTGTTGAGGTAGATGTAGAACTGTAAAGGCCCATATAAAATTCCTTAAAACACTTGTTAATATCTCCAGTTGATGTTAAGGTATCTCCACTTAACGCCCTGATCGCTGGAATAGTGGAGACCTGCTCTCTTTCTTTAATTAACCTGGCAAGCAGCTTCCCTGTTTTGTCCCCTGACTCAAAAAAGGTTTGCCTTGCCTTAAATAATAGAAATTCAATTTTTTTAGACAAGATAGTATTGTACTGGTACTTTAATTGTGTTAACTCCTTAAGAATATTGTTAGACATCCGTCTCTTTAGCTCTGCCTCTAAGCATTTAATTTTCCTTTCCAATTCCAGAAGTTCTTTAGCTTTTGTTTTCTTGATGGATGAAGTAATTGAAATAATGCGACCTCTGATGACAGCTTTCAGAGCCTCCCAGGCCACACCCATAGATGTACCTGTGGACCAGTTAGTCGCAATATATAAATCTAGCTCTGCCTTCATCCATATCATATTGTCAGGATCTTGTAAGATGGAGGAGTTAAGCCGCCATCTAGTAGAACGCTGTCTTTCACAATAGGGCTGGATTTCTAAACAAACAGATGCATGATCGGAAATGATTATATTTCCTATTGAGCAGGCAAGCACTGAAGGTACCAGAGGCTTTGATAATAAAAAATAATCTATCCTTGAGTATATCTTATGGACTGGGGAAAAGAAAGTGTAGTCCCTCCCACTGGGATTTAAGATCCTCCAAATGTCCACCAACCCCAAAGCTTTACACATTCGTTGCAGAGTAAGGCTTGCTCGTGGAGACCTACCCACTGCACCCCCACTATGGTCTAACACAGGATCCATCAGTAAGTTGAAGTCTCCACCCAGTACAATGTTGTGGTTACCCATAGCATTAAACCTCCCCTCCAGATCTAGAAAAAATAAAGGATCGTCTCCATTAGGAGCATATATATTTGCCAGGATAACAGTCTGCCCCTGAATTTCTGCCAATACAATAATGATTCTTCCTGAATTATCTTTTGTTTGTTGGATACATTTAAATTGTAAATTTTTATTAATAAGTATGGCAACTCCCCTACTATTGCTAGTCCCTTCACTATAAAAAACATGACCAACCCAACCACTACAGAGTTTGATAGACTCTGTTGGCGAAAGATGGGTTTCCTGCAAGAATACCACATCACATTTATCTTTCCTAATGCTTGACATTACTTTTTTCCTCTTCACTGGATTCCCTAACCCTTTAACATTCCATGTAAAGAGACGCATATTACTCGTCTTAGACATATTTAGCACTAACAAAAAATGAACTTGCATATGGCTTACAACCAAGATCTTGAAACAAAACACTGCATTGGTGACTTAACAAAAAACAACCCCAAAAAACCCTGACACATAGAATATGCATTAGAACCCGAACTCTGCATATCCTGTTACCCATTAAGTTAACCTCGCTGTGGTCCATGACTCCTCTACGAGTCTCCCTCTTATGGGCCCGCTGGCTCCACTGTTAGCATTCATTCAACCAGAACCATAGTGACGTCGCGTCCTTTTAGTAATATTAAACTGAGCAAAATCGTCAAACCTCGTCAGTCAGCACACAAGTATAATGGCAGTCTAAGTTATGAGTCCATTACTCTCGCCTTCATCTCCCTAAATACTCACGATCATTACATGCTGTCAATAAAAGTCATGGCTTTCTTCGGGCAAGAAAATGACTTCTCGCCGTCCTCGCACCTGACCTTCAATGTAGCGGGATACACCAGTCGAAAGCTCACCCCCGGTCATGCAGCTTCTTCTTACAGTCTTTAAACTTATCCCTCTTCAGCATTGTAGACCGGGAGAAGTCCGGAAAGAGCATGATGTTGCTGTTGTCCCAGGTCAGCTTCCCCTTGTTCCTGGCCGCTCGTAGCACTAAATCCCTGTCGGATGATCGAAGAAACTTCGCCAGAATTGGACGTGGCTTCTCTCCTATCGGCGGGCGTTGGGAGGGTACTCTATGTGCTCGTTCAATCTCCACCGTCTCCTCGATGCTAAGCAACTCCGGTATCAGATCCTCCACAAATTTGGCCACCTCGGTCCCTTCCGCTCCTTCTGGGAATCCAATAAAACGAACATTGTTGCGTCTTGATCGATTTTCCATATCTTCCAATTTCTCCCAAATGGCCTCAACATCCTTCTTGTTAGCGAGAGGATTAGCTTGCAAGTCTTTATCCACTGATTCGAGGTATTCTACCCGCCTCTCCATTTCATCAATTCGTGAGATTAAAGTGGAGACTTTAGCCTCGGTTGACGCAGTGGTCCGGCGAATTTCTGCCAGTCCCTCTATTTCGGTGGAGATCTTTGTCAAAATTGCGTTAATATTGCTAATATCCTGGCTTATATCCTGAGAGACGTGGCTACTGGATGTAGCATTAGCACCGCCATCTTTATCGCCCCCATTCTGCGAACGCAAAAGCTTTTTAATGTCGCCACCGGCGGATGGTTTCGAGCCTCTTGACATTTTTAAGAACTTCTAATGCTATTCTCACAAGCCGACTATTTATTTCTGGTTTTAAATTAATTTTAAAATGATAATTACAGCAGAGCCTCGCGGAGCACAATTCTAGGCAGCCTTTCCTCGCATTGCGTCACGTGACCTCACACTGCAAACATTCTTGAATTAATTTCATCTGCAACTTTTCTGCAGTAACAACAAGACTGGTGTTGGTCACAGGTGTTACCGTGGTTGCAAACCCACCAAGTCCACTCTTGGGCCTTCGTTCTTTAAGAACAGGCTTAATTGGCTGTGATAATCCAACCTTTCTGGCCTGGGTGGGGTTGAGGCTTCCGAATAGATTGGTGGTTTACAAACTCAACCAAATCTGAAAAGTTTGCTCTTGAACCTCTGCGATCCTGTATATCATAGGCCTTTGTTCGCCATTTCTCCTGCATCTTGTAAGGCAGTTTACTGAGAATGGTTTTCATGTTAATTGGATGGTTCAGTTCCTCCATATACTGCACTGAATTCATAGCATTTAGACAACCATTGAGAAAAAAAATTGAATACGCTTGCAAGGACTCTGCATCTTCACTTTTAACCACTGGCCAATGGAAGGCTTTATCCAGGTAAGAGGTGGATATTTTGTGATCATCACCAAAGTGTTTCTTTAAGAGATCCTTTGCTGCAGCATAACCCATGTCTGGACGCATGAACTGACAGCTGCGAACTAGTTCCTTTGGCTGACCAGATGTAAATTGTTCTAAAAAGTACAGTCTATCCTGGATGTTCTCAGTCTTTCTCTCAATGCCATGTTCAAAGGCTCTGATAAAGAATTTATACACTGCAAAAAGTGATTTCTAAGCAAGTCAAAAAAGTCTTGTTTCTTGAAAATAAGTCTTATTTTCAAAAATAGAAATAAAATCTTGTCAAGCAATTTATATCGAGCAAAATATTTTCTTATTTTGAGAAAATTTATCTAACTTTTTCTTATTAAGATTTTCCAGCTAATATCAAGATGAATTTAACCAGTAATAAGCTATAGTGAAAATTGACAAATGATCTCAAGAAAGAAATAACATTTTTTTCCTAATTTCTTTCTTATTTTAAGTCTAGATAGAAATAAAATCTTGTCAAGCATTATTTACTTAAGAGATATGTCTTATTTTGAGAAAATGGATCTAACTTTTTCTAAATAAGATTTTCCAGCTAATATCAAGATGGATTTGAAAATGTACAAATGATCTCAAGAAAGTAACAAGATTTTTTTCCTTATTTTAAGACTAAAACTCTTAATACATTTTCTCAATTCAAGAATCTTAAAGAAAATGACAGAAATGCAAGGTTTTTAATCCCTCTTCACAGTCTTAAAACTATTATAACTAGTTTAACACCACAATCAAGATCCAAAATGATATATCACTTACAGTTTGCCCATCAGATGGCCTATATGACACAATGACACCAGCTCAGTTACTGTACTTGTGTTGAATTTGGAATCTATGCTGTCAAGCCTACCATGTCCTAAATTAGGCACATAGGCCTACATGTAGTCAGTGGCCTATTCACCATGGTATTCATGGTGTATAGCCTACTGTCTTAATCCTGGTCTATGCCTGTTGATAGGTTGCTGTCATATGGAGATGGCCTATAAGATGTTGTTAGGGTACTTGAGGTAGTTGGCTGGTCTTTGCTGTAGTAATGGTGGTTGCTATTAAAATCATATTGATTAGTAGGTTGGCATAGTGTACACTGGCGGTTGATAGGCTGTTGCTGGTATACAGTAGTTATGGTGCTTGCATACTACTAGACTAAACTACTAAATACATATAGGGTGAATAATGCTAAAGATAAGACTATTATGGTGCCTTAATTGAGACATAATCACTCATTTGTGTAATCTTGTATTTTGGGAAAAGATTTTTGAAAAAATTGTGGGCACTATCATAGATGCAACTCCAGATTTGACCCACTGGTGGCGCTGTACCATGTTGATCTGAAACGTATTGATAGGCTACTTTGGAAACAAATTGTGGTAGAATTACATCAAAATAGTTACTAGACAAAACTGATATTTGATCAATCAATATCAACAAGTTCACAGTGGCAAACCAAGGTAAGCAGAGCAACTTCATAGAAAAAGCTAAGCAGAAAGATTTGTGAAAGATTCAAAGCTGGATGGGAGACCACATGGCCTGACTTGAATTTAGCATAAATGTCTTATATTCAAGCAAATTTGTCTTGTTTTTCAGCATTTTTTGTTGACTAGTTTTAAGAAAATATGGCTAGTTTATAGACTCTAGATCTCAAAAATAAGAAAATTAATCTTAGTATTTTTTCTTGTTTCAAGAAATGTTGCTTGAAATACGTCTAGACTATTTTGCTAATTTTAAGAATTCTATTTTTGCAAATTTTAAGAATTCTTACCTAAAAAATTTTGCTTACCCCATTGGCAGATTTTTTTGCTCAATACAAGACAATATGACAGAAATTTAAGAATTATTATTTCTATTTTCTAATTATTATTATTATTTCTAGAGGGGCATTTTTTGCAGTGTATTACAGTGGATGGCAAAGTGAGATGGCCTTGTTGTTTTATGAGATTTTCTGTTATTTTTGTTTTGATTTTCCATTATGTTTGCTAGGTTGACAGGTTCATGTTCTTTATGCATGCCATGTGACGATGTGGATTTTTTTTATTTGCTTTGCTTGTGTTACTGTGTTTACAGGTCCATGTGCGTCAGACAGGAGGTCAAGTTGTGTACTTGAAGAGGCAAAAAGATCAGAGGGTCTGAGGGTAGAGGTTTTTTGATAGGGCATAGCCGGAGGCCTGTGCTCTACAGTGTCACCTACAGGAAGCTTGCGTGCAGGTGCAACATACTTTGCGTCCAGTGGAGCATAATGTATCTGATGTGGTGCTATTGTTGTTTTTCTGTGGACAGGTGCTTCTGCTATCACAGGCTGGTCTAATATCATTTCCTTAGGCCCCGGTTGAGTAACCTTTGGTTTGATGTGAGAAACAGCCTCCTCCACAGCTGTACTGCCTAGAACATCTGCAGGTTGTGCGAACACCTGGGTGGTGTCGGTGTCGTCAAAGTCATCCTCGTCATTTTCATTTTCCAGCTGCAGTGGTTGAGGTGCCAATTCAGTCTGTAAATACTGGTTCATAGGATCATCTTCAGTTTGGTCTGTTTTTTCAAGTGTAGACTGTGTCAATTCAAATCCCTTTAAAATCCCCAACTTTGCTGTATTTGCAGCCATTTGGGTTTCTAACTCAAGCTCCTCCTTTTCAGCTCGGAGCTCTGCTTCTTGTCGGTCAAGCTGTTGTTTCTGCCGGAGTCTCTCAGACTTAGCTGCAAGTTCAGCTTGTTCACTTTCCAGTAGTAATTTCAAAGATGTTATGGATGATTTTGATGAATGATGTGAGCGCACGAGAGATGATTTTATGCACAATATCATCAATAGTGACTGGATTATCCATTGTAACAGTTATCTTTTCATTTTGATCAACCCAGTGAGATACTTTATTTCTGAATTCATCCACAGATGTAATTTTAGGCACATACCACTCACTTTGATCCTTTTTTATATCATCTTCAGATAATAAAGTTTTGACAGAATAATTTAATTCATTCAATTCTTTGTATGCTTTATTGAATTCATTTCCATTTTTGCTTTGACACTCTCAACATTACCTGGATCCTTCATTAAATCAGTTATGTCATTTTTCCTTTTGGTCAAGACACCCATTTTAGCACTTCTGGATTGCTTCAATTGTTTCAACCTGTCAATCACAGCCGCATCAATGGCGCCCTCCAAGCTTTGAACTTCGTCCATTAAGCTCGTTCGTGTTCAGAGTCGGTACAGCTAGAGGCTGTAGCCAGAGCCAGCGAGATCTACGGAAATACGTCGGTGGGAGTGGAAAAGCATGGGGGACAAGGTGGACAACACAGCTGCAGCTGGCTGAAGCCATACAACACGTGAACATGGACGTGATGTCGGGAGATATCGAGGAAGTTTGTTTGCGCTGAAAACAGCTTGAATCCCCTCATTTCATCATTAAAAAGAACATGATAACTGGCGAAATAAATCATATAATGTTGCTTAATAAATTATTGATGCAATGCAAGAGGAACAGAGTTGTGTTTGAAGGCGTTTTGTAAAAAATAGTAATGTGGTATAAAATGCTTATTTGAGATGGCTTTTTGACTTAAACCAAGTAGACGGTGGGCCGAGGGCGTTTTTCGTGTTGTTTTGTAAAAAACATCAGAAGAGTAGACAAGTTTTCATCTGTGATATAAACAAATGGTATTAAGCCTAACAAAATTTGTTGGCAGCTCTGGTTTGATCATATATCGTCAAAAACAGTAGGTTTTAATCGTTATTTTCCTCGGGCATATGCAAGGAAATCTATAGGTATAACCCAATCAAATGTCGGCATTTTGAGTCCTTGGAAAAATCAACCAATCGAGTAAGAGTTCAATAGGACTCGCCTCGGAATGTAAACACCAATGTCAGAAAACGCTGCAAAATCCCCTTCAGATGGCTTATTTTAGACAGTCCCCCCAGGATTTCGCGGGCCTTTTTTGTGATTGTTGCGATCAAAAATGCTTGATTTCGCGGCAGGTTTTCTGAAAAGTTGCGGCAGAAGTTGCGCTGATTTTAGGCATTTTATTGCGAGAAAATTGCGGGGGCCAGGAAAAGTTGCGGAAAGTTGCGTTTTTTTTTTTTGTTTTTTTTTTTAAGAAGCACATTTTGATGTGTTTGATGATGGTAGGTAGTTATAGCTATGCAGTGAACAATGCCATATTGCAACTATTGGTTTTCTTTTATCTTGAGTTTGTTTTTGAGTTTGTTTGTTTTATCTTGTTTACCATCTAGAACTGCAGAATGCACATTATGGATGGCTGATGGCAATTATGGTTTTAGGTATCAACCCATTATATGACTACATGCCATCCAAGTTCATCTGGAAAACCAGAACAAAATATTATATTAAAAATATATCTGAAATAGTGATGAAAGTGCTGCTTTAAAGCAAAGAACGAAGGAGTGGTTGTTGCATGTCACATCTTCCGTTTCATCATATTCATCACCATAACCTTAATCATATTGGGCTTGATTGATTACACTAGTAGACCTAATGTGAAGCCATTGCCAGGGAGCTAGCACTCTTTATATATTTAGAAGCTACAAGTGAAGTAGTTCCACAGCAAGAAGCAAGGCATGAGCTGTACTGTTTGTCATACAATAAATAACTGTGTGGCAATTACTTGGCTGAAAAAAAAATCTGCTTAATTTTAATGCAAAAATATAAAAGCCATCTAATAAGCTTTGTACTTCATACAAACCAAAACAGGATTTGATATCTTAAAACATGGAAAAGATGCAGGCTAGCTTACAAAAAACGAAAAAAATTGACTGCTCTGAATTCTGATAAGACCTAAGAATTGGAACCAACTTAATGTGCGTTTAGCGTCCTATGACAAAGGGGGCTCGGTGAAAATCAATTTTGTCGAATTCTTCGTGGAGATAGTTCTACAGTAGCCTACATTAGCAATAACTGTCAACTCCGCTTGAATTCGTCATTTAGATAACTTGTGATTTTGGAATCCACACGCGCGCGCACACATGGAGGGAGAGGGAGAGGGAGAGGGAGAGAGAGAGAGACGCGCGCAACGGAAGAGAGCTCATTCAGTCCAATGCTTAATTTAAGGTAACACTTGCCTCATAGCATAAACGTAACGTAAATGGTAATAGCCTAAATGATCAAGAATATTGTGATTAGCAGCTGTTTTGAACAGTAATATTTGCACCGCAAAACAAGGAGCAGGAAAAGCTCTGCAACCATTGATCTTTCACTCGCGAGTGATTGGTGATATTTCGAGCAACCTTCCAGGAAGTTGCGGAAAAGGTGCGGTGATTCCTCAAAATTGCATGGCCGCGATGAAGTGGCGGGGATTGGTTGAAGTTGCATTGAAGTTGCAAATCGCAACATCGCGAAATCCTGGAGGGTCTGTTTAGATCATAGAACTTCAGATAATAGTTGTCAACCCACTTTTTGTATAAATCTTACCTTGTTCCTGTCTGGGCAGGCTGCAGAATATTGACTTTATAAATCCAAACATGTCATCTGCTATAGTGTAGCCTAGCTATCGGCAGCAGAGGTTGAAGCAAATCGTAGGCTATCACTTGTAAGTGTAGCGGCTGTACTCTTCTTTGCGTTGTGTGTTAGGCTACATTTCATTAACTCTGTTACATAAGCAAACAGTTGGCTTACAAACAATCGTTGTTACTAAAAATTACAATAAAATTGACGCTGGACCCATTGTCAGAATCTCTTCAACTTCAGGTCTTAGGAGAGGTTCGGTTATCATTAAGGTAGTGCTTGCACATTATAAAAGACAATGTTTCTTCACAATCTTTTCGTTGACCACAGAAAATGTGTATAATATCCTAACATGTTAGTAATGACAGTTTACTATGCTTAACTGCAGTAACACAAACGTTTCAGGCATTATTAGGCTGTAGCTGACTGTAGCCTGTTTCATTGTTGCAGAGATGAATTGCAGACACCTTCTTGTCAATAAGATGTCTTTATATCAATGGAAAAGGCAAATCAGCACATGAGATTAAAAAAATGTAGGCCTACTTTGTAATGACTCTAGTGTCTATTTGCTATAATAGGCTATCTATCTGTACTATTTTCAATAGCTAATGTAGCCTACCCACCTGCACTTTCTGCTCAAAGAAAGAGGTGGCTTTAGCCCTTGACCATCGAAGACTAAAGTTCAAATTTATTTACTTGAATGCTTGTTTAGGCACACGTAATGTAACAAGGTGTTGGCTTGATTGAACAGCAGAACTAGAAATATTCAGTACATTTATTTGTCACATCATGTGCTCACGTACAAAGAGCAGTGACATGGAGAAAATATATCTGTCAAAAATAGCTAACTTACATAGATGTCATTATACTAAGCTGAATGACAATCACCAAGATAACATTACGGACATTAGTTTAAAGTGTACAGGGCATTGTATCGGTGTGTTGTTCGATATAAGTTATACTGAAGTCCAAACACATCAGCAGTTAGCAAAACAGTTAGCAATAGCTCTAGCTGTGCTCTATCGTTATGGACATTATGTTGAATAGACCTTGAATAGTTCTGTTCGTTCACGCTAGGTAGGTTAACGGAGACTCTTAATTATAAACACTACACTGTCAAAATAGTAATTTGTTGGTAACATGCATCATTACACACATTATAGTGCAAATTCTGTGATATCCAGCTTGCTTGCCAACCTCTCCCTGTCAAGTCGTCTTCCTACTTCCTCAAACAGTCTCGCACTCTGTCTTTCTCGAGTCTTCATTGGCGTTTCTCAAGCCACGTGAGGCGAATACGATTTTTTGATTGGTATGCAGTACGTGTGGCCCTGATAACGCTTGCCTGCTAAAGTTATGAAACATAAAGTTGATTTTCTCAAATATATGATCGAGTTGAGGCTGCCAACAAGCGGAAATGAGCTTAGAAAAAAATATGTATTGCACATATGAAAAATTAACTACTCTTCTCCAGTTTTGTCCAAAAGTGAAAAAGTAAAGCAGATAGAGGCCTTCGGCCCACCGTCTAAAGCCATGCTGGAGAGCAATAAGGCTTTTTCATTGGGCAAAACTTGCATACTGCTTAGCAGCAGCTCATTCAAATAAGCCCATTTTCAGTGAGTACAACGTGGTTGGTGTCATATTTGTCATGAGGAGTTTCAAACCAATCGGAATAATGAGTTACGTCATGGCGGTGGGATGCATCCTCTTGCAGCCGAGAAAAAGGAGATGCGGGTTTCGGCTGCAGGCGCCTTGATTCCGAGTTTTGAGTGACGTGCTGTGGGCGTATTTTGGTGACGCATTCACAAGTTTGGTGAAGTCAGCCGGAAAGTTTGGTCAAGTCAGCCGGAAGTCAGACACCGCGTCTAACCACAATGCATCGCTTGGCTTTACATCTCGAACACGCCTACTATTTACGCGCTTTTAAGTTTCACAAAATCCAAGTCACAAAATCATGCATCCATTTCATGCTTTTCATTTCAAAATTAAACGCTCATTTTTAACATGGACTTTGTAGTGATTTTATATCATAAGATTGAAAGAAAATTCAGAGGTTAGTTCATTCCTTATGGCCGACGGTAAACTCGAAACTTATCAATGAAATGACATCGGTGTTTCAAACAGGCGCATCCAATG
Source organism: Sardinella longiceps (assembly GCA_027497455.2). Classification (NCBI taxonomy): domain Eukaryota; kingdom Metazoa; phylum Chordata; class Actinopteri; order Clupeiformes; family Clupeidae; genus Sardinella; species Sardinella longiceps. The sequence continues at coordinate 33,037,715 of JAODXP020000023.1, read as the reverse complement.
AGCGGCGCGAATTCATTCAACTTAGAGTAGTTTAGATCAGGAAGTAACGTAAGTTGACACTGAAAGTTTAGTCCTTTATCCTCAAAACAAACAATCGTATCGTAATTTCCAGCGATCAGTTCCACAAACTTTCCATAAGAGCAAGCTTAGCGTGCCGGGTTTTTGACAATTGTAAAATTCAATGTTGAGCAGCCTTGGCTGACGCGGCCAAGCGCTTGGGTAGAAAACAGATGGGTTTTGAGTTCGTGGGTTGAGTAATGACGTTAATTAGAGTGCATGAAAATGCACTCTACTGTCCCTGCGCTTGATTAACCTCGTCAAGTCGTCTCGTAGCTCAAATTGTCACGTGACTTTCCACTAAAAGCGTTTTATTATGCAAACTCGTCCGACGAGGAAAAGCACATGGAGAAGTGAAAACAATGTTCACGTCAATGTTCACGTCATTGTTTGTTTTCTGTTAGAAACCCTAGGCTACATTTAGGACACTTATTTGATACAAGTCCGTGTTGAACATTGGCCTCACTACAATAATGACTCCCACATCCATAGGTGGTTATATGGATGCAGTGTTAATATGAATGATTGAAATAGTTATTTAAACCACTAAAACAGTCCAAACACAATGAAAACAGCAAGTGACACAGGCCGCAGCGGGCACAGCCGTCTTGGATTCGTCATTGGATTCCCATTGGAGGCGTTGCTCAGGCTAGTCTGAAATTTACAAGGAGACGAGATGAGTTGATGACGAAAAGGGGCGTGGTACGCGTCATTTCCTCGGGCCATGCGAGATCCTAGGTAAATAAAACGCACCATGTTCTTCGGAGGCTTCTTCTTCTTCTTCTTCATCTTTTCTTCTGCGCTTAATTCAGCTAGAACCGCTTAACGTAGAAACTTCATTCAAACTGCATTTTGTAGGTCTCACTCGTGTGTGGTGTGCTATGTAACTTTTATACTTTTAAAACTATAACTTAAACTATTTTTAATCTTTCCACATAGACTTAACATTGAGCTGTTTAGAGTGGAGCCACAGGTGGTGACATCACCGTGTGGCCTTAGCCAATCATCTTAGGGATATGCAAATATTCAACAAGTGATAACCAATCAGACTCTGTATAGAGCTTAGAAACTTTTCTCCATAGACTTACATTGGGCTGATGCCAGGCAGCTGGCTCATTAATTAGACTGATTAGCCAGGTGTTTCTGGCCACCTGTAGAGCAACTGTCCCTTTCTTAGGCCGCGATCACACCGGGGCGGAATTTCCGCGAGTAATCCGCTTTGCACGTCCAGCTGTTTTTTGTGTACAAAAAAGATCCGCCGTGTATATCGAATGTTGTTAATAGTTACCAGGATACCAGTTCTGCCGTACCTCTAGTGACAGTAGTGAATGCTAATCAATCTTACAACTTACAACTCCAAAGGTTTTATCTGTTTGTGTGTGGAGAAAATGAATAGAAAAAGAGCCCTTGCCCTAGCTGTGATTGAATTTGACCGTGCGTCAGAAGATAGGCCGGTACAGAAAAGATCTGTATGGGTTCACAACATTCTCAAGGAGAGACAACGCCGTGGACAGTATCACCAATTGGTCCAAGAACTCCGGCTTGACGATGGACGTTTTAAGGAGTACTTTAGGATGGGTCGAGAGGAATTTGATCATCTTATAACGATAGTGGGACCAAGTATCTCAAAACAGGATACGAACTACAGAGAGTCCATTGGCAGGGATGCAAACAGAGGTATGGTCAAAAAGGAGTGAGATTGACCAGGGGGGAGGGGGCGTCGCCCAAGTGATGATCAACGCCAGGGCGGGTAAATGACCAGGGGGGAGGGGGCGTCGCCCGATGGGGGCCAAAATCACAGCCTTATTTTATTTACTGAACAAATAAATGAAGTAGGCTAGTTAATGCCATCATATATTTTTGGAATCGAGAAGCCTATTCTGTCGATTATTTCAACATATAATCAGGTAGTGGGATAAAACTTAACTTAATTTTGAGGTTTTAAACAGCAATATCAATAATATGAAAAAAAGAAACCTTTGCACCAAGGCTATTTCTTAAGTCATTAAGTAGCCTAATTTGTCATCTGGCATTGTACCAATTAGGCTACTTGCAGTACAGCCATACTTATGGCACTATCATAACTTGTCACTGAATTAAATTCAACTTGATGAATAAATGCTATTTGTCACTTGTTTCTAATAATTGCAACTTTCAAATCTCAAAATTTAGACTTTATTTCCCAAAATTTAGACTTTTAATCTCAAAATTGTGACTTTTTATCTCATAATTTGGATTTTATTTTCTGACCACTATTTTTTACTAGCGGAAATGGGCTTCCATATATAGGCGAGGCTAATGCGTTAAAAAAAAAAAAAGTCCGGGGATCTTAAGAAACGCGCCTTTGGCAAGGTAGCCGCCTGAATGCACTGGCAGCTTTTGGCATGGTAGCCGCCTAAATGCACTGCGGGAAATGAATGAATGAAACAATATGCAGAGAGATATATGTGAGAGATGTCTGAGAGATATGTGAATGCCCGAATGCCCGAACTATCGGATCAGCTGATTGCGTAACTTAAACGATGTTTGACTGTTGCGAACTCCTGCCGTGGGAAAGGTTTAAAGCCAGTCGGGTGCATTACGTATGTAGCCTATAATTGGGCTGTGTTTAACAGCGGATGGGACGGCCCAACTTTTTTTTTATGGATAAAAACAAGGTCGGCAAACGTTGGCATTGCGATACACTACAGGCATATGCATCTGAAAGACGTTGAATTGCAGCAAGATTATTGCATGCGTGTCAGAACAGATTTAGTAGCGGTTTTCACCGACTCTGTTGCAATTATGTCTGTCAAGCCGAACTTGACAGGGCTTCAGCCTCGAATCGAATGGCTAGGTCAAATAACGCGTCTGCACTACTACACAATCACACACCTCAGACCCCCCCCCCCCAAAACAAAAACTCCTCGGATCTGCACGATTCACAAAAGTCCCCCAGACAGCTGTGAAAAAGGCGGCATCCGCCAAAAGGCGCGCCGTTTGCATCCCTGATTGGACCAGCTGAGCGGCCGAGTATCTGCATAGATACAGACGGCAAGTACGGTTAACGCCCCCAAAATGCGAGGGTGGGGTCAGCGTGGGGGATAACAGAGGCCAATTTAACATTATGGTGAATGGACAAGGTAGAGAAAGTTGCTTAACAATAAAAGATCGCTTAGTAAAATTGAACAAAGTCCATATTAGATGTTTTCTCTAATCATGACCTGTTTGCCTGCTTGTGTTTTGACTAAAATAATTTCCCCATCATTTGTTTATTGCAGTTACACTAACAGAAATGTCATGAGCCGTCTCTGCTCCTGTCAAAAGTAAAGCAACTTTCAATCACAAGTCTGATTAGCTCAGTTAAGCAAGCTAAAGTTAGCTACATTTATTGTGGTGATCAATGAAGTTGGCTAGTTAGCAAGCTAATGAAGCTAACAAACATCATCTAAATTGTCATCAGTATCGCGTTTGGAGGGGTGTCAAGTTCAGAATTCACATCGGACCATCTGACCATCATTACTACCTTCAGGCATTGCCCTCAAAAATGTGTCAGGCTCCTTGTAGATGGTGCTCAGTGTAACTTCTAGCTTAGCATGCCATTGACTTCCCCACTGTGTGAGCCTGCTCTTTCCCCCAGATGGGACTATTTTTCTCTAATTCCCCCACAGCGGAGCTATATTTGTGGGCGTGGTCAGACTTGCCGTCTGTATCTATACGGTAAGTAAGTAGGCTAGCCTTAAAAACATCAGCTGCAATTGTTATTAGGCAGCGACCTCAATGAAACCCTCCCTCTTCTAACTCCATTTAGCTAATTGTCCCATGTAGCCACTAGACAATGTTACAGCCACAGATAATATACACAGTTACATGGGCTACCATGGACAGCTCACTAGACAAATTGCCTATGAACAAACAACGTGTTTGGTCACGTAAACTACGGCAGCAACTCACATCCCTAATTCATCATCCATCAAATAACACACATAGGGATTGCAATGGTTAAACATGGTTCAGACCAACACACTCTGCACTGCAGACAGCATTCCCATGTGTAATACATTGTTAGAAAGCTTATCCCTTTATAGGGCACTCATAGAAATCCTTGGAAATTTAACAATTCAACCCTAGAGTGTTGTTAGGAGTTACTATAAGATTTTTCCCATTTTTTGATTTTTTGATTTTTGTCAAAAAATGTCATTTTCATGGAGAAAACTAAGGTCAACGAAATTACCATATATGATCACTTGCCCGTTTAAGGAAAAACATTTTTCCAAAAATTTACAAATAAAAACGGTAATAAAATACTTAAATTTAAGCAAATGTCTTCTGGAGCATTTTTTGCTCATACTTTAAGACCTGATTGCAAATGCATGCAAAAAATGTAAATATAATGGCAAATTCTGGCACCGATGCTTATCATTTAACTATATTTCAATAACAAACACTAAATTAACCCATCCTAACACCCCCCATCAAGTTACCAAATCATTTTTAGATATAATTGGGATATTATTATGTAGATGAATACTAAAGTATGCCTTTCAGTCTGAATGTAGGCTGGTTATAAGGTCAAGAAATGGCCTAGACCACACTTTTTGCTCTCTAATCGCGGCCTAATTGATGAAAACAGAATTAAAAGACAAAATTTCATCACAGTACAGTATGATATAATCAAGTGGTACCATTCAGAGCACTATTATCCTTGTTTATCATATGATGATAATAAAAATACTGTGATATTCCTGGACACGGTTTAACAGGGTGAACTTCCCTTTCTTTATTGCAAACACATACAACAAGGACGAGTTGCTGTTTTAGCCACAACTCACGCTTTTAGAACTTATAACACAGCTGCAATGCTCCTGTCTCTCTCCCAATTCACTGACACTCACTCTCTCGCATCTGCGCGCGCACACACACACACACGCACACACAGGCACACCTAAACTCCACCCCTTAATTCCCTAAAAAGGCACATAGCAACCTAGGAAACTTAACAGATAACAAAACATCATTATCACACAAACTTGCAGGTTATTACACTGTCCCCCCCCTTATGAAGCCCCTCGCCCTCGAGGGGTCATGCAAAAGTCATTGAACCGGGGAGGCCGCCGCCGCAGCCTGCGTGGTCTGCTTGGGTTTGGTCCATGAGTCACTGGGTTTTGAGTGGGGGATAGAGAGGGGGAGTCGGGGACAGTATGGCCAGGGAATGTAGGCCCAGGAGTTGTAGAGGGGGTGTCAGGGGCAGTAAGGCCGGGGGATGGGGGATTAGGCGAGGCCAAGGCATTTGCAACACCAGGGGGCTCAGGGTTTGTCTGTGAACTCGGCCCCTGCTCAAACAATGGAACAGCAGTCCCTCTGTATGGTGCTAACCTGTCCCGGTGGAGGACCACTTTTCTTCCCCTAGGGGGAACCTGTACCCTATACACCACCTCACCCACACGCTCGATGACCCTACATGGGCCATCCCAGTGGCAGTCCAGTTTAGGGCACCGGCCTTTCTTCCGTTTAGGAGTGTAAACCCACCGTTTCAGCTTCCTGGTCTGGCAGAGGATAGGCCTCTGGCCATTTGGTAAAATAGTCCATTGCACAAAGCACATATTTGTTTCCCCTCTCTGTTTCGGGAAGCGGGCCCACTATGTCTACCCCTACCCTCTCCATCGGTGCCCCTGATATTTGCTGTTGCAGGGGGGCATGGGATCTGTCCAGGGGGCCTTTGTGTGCAGCACATGCGTCACAACGTCTACAAAAATCCTCAACATCCCGACGGTGCTGACCCCAATAATACCCCTGGCGAAGCCGACAGAGGGTCTTTGAGCTCCCAAAGTGACCGGAGCCAGCGCCTCCATGGCAGGCCCCCAGCACTGCCTCTCTGAGGGCTTTTGGCAAAACCACTTGCCACCTCTCTTCCCCTGTGGCTGGCTCCTTCCAAGCCCGTTGCAGCACACCGTCAGACAGGCGCAGCACACTGAATTTGCTCCACAGACTCTTTGTGGCCACAGACAGTCCTGACACAGCCTCCCAGGAAGGCCTATGCCCGCTGAGGACCCACTGCCGCACTGGCCTCAGGTCTTCATCTTCCTCCTGACGAGCGGCCCACTCAGCAGCATCCACCACCTGCAACGCACAGCACGTCGGCTCAGCCATGGTCTCCTCGCCCCGTAGCTCTCTCTCTCTGGCGTCCCTTCTGTCACAGTAGCTGCAGCCATCAACAGAACATGGGCGCCTGGACAGAGCATCAGCATTGGCGTGCTGGGCCCCTGACCTGTGCACCACAGTGAAGTGGAAAGACTGCAGCTCTTCAAGCCAGCGCGCCACCTGACCCTCTGGCTCACGGAAAGACATGAGCCATTGGAGTGCAGCATGATCTGTCCTGATGGTGAAAGGCACGCCACACAAATAATACTTGAAGTGCCGAGCAGCCGTCACAACAGCTAACAGCTCACGCTTGGTCACGCAGTAGCGCCTCTCACTCCTGTTGAAGATGCGGCTGAAGTACGCCACCACTCGTTCTCCTTCAGGCCCTGTTTGTGACAACACCGCGCCCATGCCAACATCGCTGGCATCAGTGTCCAACAGAAAAGGTAAGGCTGGGTCTGGGGGCGTGAGGACTGGGGCATGTGTGAGTGCATGTTGAAGAGTGCTAAATGCTTCCTGGCAGTCTGCTGACCATGTGAACGGCTGATTTTTCTGAAGCAGGCGGAAGAGAGGTGCGCCTATGCAGGAAAAACCCCTCACAAACCTCCGATAGTAAGAGGCTAGACCTAGAAAACTTTTCAGCTGCCTCTGGGTCTTAGGTATTGGCCATTCTCTAATAGCACGTGCTTTCTCCTCCAGCGTGCTAATGCCTTCACTACTCACCCTATGCCCTAAAAACTCCACTTCTCTCCTCATGAAATGGCATTTTTCAGGATGCAATTTAAGCCCCGCTGCAGCTATCCTCCCCAGCACATCCCTAAGAGAATCCAGTGCAGCCTGGAAAGATTTCCCATGGGCCAGGACATCATCCAGGTACACTAAACACTGTTGGCGGGGGACACCAGCTAGTACATTGTCCATAAGTCTCTCAAATGTCCCCGGGGCATTGCACAGTCCAAAGCTGAGGACTTTAAATTGCCAGTGCCCCCTACCAGTGCTGAACGCAGTCTTAGGTCGTGACTCAGGCGAGAGGGGGACCTGCCAGTACCCACTCCGGAGGTCAAGCGATGAGAACCACGAGGACCCTGACACTAGGTCCAGTGTCTCATCCACCCGCGGAATGGGATAACAGTCCTTCCTTGTAACCTTGTTCAGTGGCCTGTAGTCCACACAAAATCTCCATCTGGAACTCTTTTTCTTGGGAACCATAACTACGGCTGACGACCATGGACTGTCTGAAGGCTCAATGATGCCGGACCTAAGCATGGCATGGACCTCCTGCTCAGCAGCCTCCTGTTGCACCATGGGTAGGCGGCGGGGGCGCACTTTGATGGGCCGTGCATCGCCCGTATCAATGTGGTGATGGACCATGTGTGTGAGACCCACCTCGTCATCACTGAGAGCAAAAATGTCCTTGTATTCCCACAGCAGCTGCCACAGGTTTGATTGCTGTTGGTCATCTAGACCGGCACAGTTCTTTATCCATATGTCCCTGATTGCCTCGGTTCGATCCACTAGGTGGCTTGTCTGTTCAAATGGAGGCGTGTCTGCATGGCCCTCTGGTGACAAACATGGGTTAGGCTGGGTCATTTGCATCTGGAGACCAGTGGCTCCGGGGTGTGCAGCTAAGCTGCAGGTGGGCAAAATTTGGCTTACTCGCTGGGAGGGGGACGTCAGCTGAACACATTCCCCCCAGGCAAAACTAACACTCCAGAGCCCAGGTTTAATGCACACCCCGTGAATTTCAGAAAGTCGAGGCCCAAAATGCATGGGTCATTCACATCTGCTACCCATGCCCTAAAAGTCACTGCTAAATTGCCTACTTTGAAGACAAAAGTCCCGCTACCTCTCATGGAGGCAGTCTCTCCAGTAACTGTTTGCAGTTTCACAGAGGTCTGTTCTAAGACGGTCCCCGCCGGAACAACGTCAGGTCTTATCAAAGTGGCAGTGGACCCCGTATCTACAAGGGCTGAGCATGACACATTTCCCACCAGCACCGGAACGTGGCACAGGTTACCCACCTCTGTCCAGCCCACTGTTACAACTGGGTCAGTCTGTGTGAACATGTCCATGCACTCCTCCCCTTCAGACAAAAACAGCAGTCCCCGGTGAGTGGCTGAAGGGGTCCGTGGTGTCGGGGCTACCCGGACCCATTGCCGTTTCCCTGCTGGCCTCTCCCCATCGGACAGCGGCGAAGCAGATGTCCTCGCTGGCCACACCCCCAGCACACAATAGGGCGACGTCTGGAGTCATCCACTGGGCGGGCAGGCGGAGTGCGCACAGCACGCACAAGCTCGTCCACCCATGCTGGCCTCTGCTCCGCCACTTCTGTCACAGCAGCAACCGTGACAGCAGGAGATGTTGATTGCTTAGTGGCACAAACTGCAGTCTCCCTCTCTACAGCAAGATCAAGCGCTTCACCCAAGGTGGCTGGGTGGGCAAATTGTACATGCAGGCGTAGTTTGTCTGGTGTAAGGGCTTGGACGAACTGGTCACGAGCTAGCTCACTTTGAATGGTAGCTGGCATATCAGTATAAGCGCGCCTGCTGAGGCTCTCAATCTCATAGGCCAAAACACGGAGGGACTCACCAGGCTGCCTGATGCGATGTTTGAACTCACAACGTAAAGAGTCTTTCAGATTAGATTCCCCAAAGCGCCTTTGCAAGGCTCCTACTAGTGTTTCATAGTCGCTCCTCTCCCCCGGAGTTAGAAGGAGCAAGCAGGCAGAAGCGTCTTCCGTCAGCGACAGTGCGAGCTGAAGGGCTTTTGTGGCATCTGACCAGCCAGCAGCAGAAGCTAACAGTTCAAACTGAGCGCGGTATGCCTCCCAGCTCCCCTTACCAGAGAATTTCGGTGTCTTCGGACTAGCCGGAGCAAACTGCAGGGCGCCGCCATCTTTGTTTATAGTCGGAGAGAACTCGTGGTCGTGACGTAGCTTAGCAGCAGGTCTGTCAGGCTCCCAGTGGCGCGAAGCAGAGGCACCGTGTCCCAAACTAGCTCCAAAGTTACCGTCAGGCCAGGATAACATACCAGGGAACTCTGGCAAATCGTCCCTCTCTCTCTTCATATCGGAACGGGCAGAGAAGTCATCCATAATGTTGCTCACTCGGTCAGAAACAGCCAAAACGAAGCAGGGTTGAATCTCGAGCTTCTGACACCAATGTGATATTCCTGGACACGGTTTAACAGGGTGAACTTCCCTTTCTTTATTGCAAACACATACAACAAGGACGAGTTGCTGTTTTAGCCACAACTCACGCTTTTAGAACTTATAACACAGCTGCAATGCTCCTGTCTCTCTCCCAATTCACTGACACTCACTCTCTCGCATCTGCGCGCGCACACACACACACACACACGCACACACAGGCACACCTAAACTCCACCCCTTAATTCCCTAAAAAGGCACATAGCAACCTAGGAAACTTAACAGATAACAAAACATCATTATCACACAAACTTGCAGGTTATTACAATACATTAAAAATTTTGTTATGTGAACAGGGCGTATGATCAAATATGGTTCCTTCATTTTTCAGGCCTACCCCTCCCTGAATTCTACAAGTTGTCACTGAACAACTTATATGTCAAACTTTAGTGTAACTAGTCAACCATATAATATGTGAGTTTCATCAATTTACCATCAATAGTTTTGATGTTATGACCAAAAGTGTTGGATTAGGGCGGGGCACTTTTACGACTTTTCCCAATTTTAGAAAGACACTGAATTTTGGAAAGCTCCAGGTGACAGGTAATTCATCAGATGTCATTATGACCCTACCTGTGACTTAGCCTGACCTCTAGTGAGTAGCTGAGACAAATCAATTTGTTTCTACCACCTCATAGGGAGGCATGAGAGGACATTTTTGGATGGGTGGGGAAATTACCGAATTTGGTAATTTGCCCTATAAAGGGTTAAAACCTACACTTTCAGAATCTATGAATAACTCAATATGCCTGAAACGTCCTGTGCCAGATTACCAATAGAGGGCGGCATTGCACTATGTTAATCAATTTAGCGAAGTAGTCCTGGGCCTATTCTGACTGTTATAAAAAAAAATGATATTAGACAAACAGTTTGTATAGGCCCTATAAAGATTCTTTTTTTGTTGTTTTTTTTCCCCAGATATCTGGCGACAGGAGATTCATACCGAAGTATCGCCTTCAACTACAGGGTTGGATTTTCAACTGTGGCAGGCATCATTAAAGAGGTGTGTGAGGCCCTGTGGTCCTGTCTGGTAAAAGAGTACATGCCATTTCCAGCAAGAGAAGAGTGGAGAGCCATTGCAGAAGATTTCCAAACTATCTGCGAGTTTCCTAATTGTGTTGGAGCAATAGATGGGAAACATGTTGTAATTCAAGCACCAGCAAATAGTGGGTCAGTCTATTTCAACTACAAAGGCTCCTTCTCAATTGTCCTGCTCGCCGTGGTAGATGCCAGATATCGCTTTTTGATGATTGATGTGGGAGCATATGGAAAGAGTAGTGATGGGGGTACACTTTCTACTTCAGCCTTTGGCCAAGCTCTCCACAACAATAGTCTTGACTTACCACCAGATAGACCGGACGGAGGAAGCAATGCCCTATGTGTTTGTGGCAGACGAAGCCTTCCCTTTGCAGAAAAATATGATGAGGCCATACCCTGGTCTAAATTTGACCCCAGACCAAAAGATTTTCAGTTACCGCCTGTCTGCAGCCCGGATGATGGTGGAGTGCGCCTTCGGCATTCTGGCCTCACAATGGCGGGTCTACAGGAGAGTGCTAGTAGTGTCACCTGAGGTTGCAGAGGCAGTTGTCAAAGCAACTTGCATTCTCCACAACTACATCCATGGACGTGATGAGGACCCAAGCACCCTCCCACCACCCCTGATGTGTCCTGAACCCTCACGTGGGATGCAGTGTGTCGGTCAGGTTGGCAGCAACAGGGCGTCACAAGAAGCACTGGCCATCAGAGAAAGATTTGCCACTTACTTGTCTTCTCCAGCTGGGCAAGCATCCTGGCATAGGCCTAATGCACAGAACCAAACCAACTAGTTACCTTACTATTTTTACTTTTCTATATTAAAAAGTAAAAATCGAACAAGCATCATATTTAAACAATTTTAATAAATAATTTCAGAAGCATTGCTTAACATACAGTTGTGTGTGTGTGTGTGTGTGTGTGTTTTAAAGATATCCAACTATATAAATAAATATTAATTTAAAGATATCCAAATAGATAAATAAATATTAATGCTCATGTCCAAACTCTGCCTCAAACATGACTTGCATGATTTTCATTTTCAGTGCTGCTTGTTTTGGGGGCAGACGCTTCATAGTTGGGACCAAACTTAAAAAAAAAAGTGTTCATCCTCATCATGCTGCTTGTCCACAGCAGCAAGAAGCTTCTTTTGGTACTCCGACAAGGGTTCATCCAATTTCCGCTTGCGAGTCTTGGATGCAGTGGAATGGGGTTGGGTTGCACTGTGCTGTGCTGCACCGGTCAAGGGTTGGGCTGCACTGGTAGCGTCAGACAGGGACATTTCCAGTTGGGGAGTTGAAGGTGGTATGGGTTGTGGGGGTGTTGATGGGATCCCGTCTCCTTCCTGTTGAGCCAGAATAGAGGAAGACCATAACTGATTTGGACAGGACAGTTTTCACAAGGATACATTTACATTTATACATTTAGCAGACATTTCAAGCTACATGAAGAAGTAATAGAGGAAAATATCACTATCCACAACTTTTCCGAACGTTGACGCAACAATGAATCATTAGAACGGCCTAAGCGAATGCCGCTTTTCTTCTTCCGGTTGTTGCAGCCTCAGACTGTTGCAGCTATGGATCTAGCAGACTCCGTTTAGGTAGTTGGCATAGAAATTGTGTATAATTTCTAGTTGGCATAGAAATTGTGTATAATTTCTATGGGTAGTTGGGTTTAAGTAAGAGTAAAAGATGGTTAACATTACACGGGTCCGAGTTTGTGACGTACACAAGGGATAGCACGATCATGAAGTGCCTCATCTTACAGGATGGTTAGACAATAAGAAGTTCTAGCCTGATGCCAGCAGTTGACATGTTATTCTCCATGAAGGGGTTGATGGCGAGCAGAGCAAGAAGCGTAGACTACATAATTTTCTCCACAGCAATAAGATCGGTAAAATAATGTGTAAACTAAATGCGAGTTTGCTATTCTTCAAGCTGAGATTGAGCCAAGGCAGAGTTTGAATATGTTACGCCAAAACACAGGCTTGGGTGATGCTAAAAGTCTAGCGGCGTTACCGTGCGTTCACACTGCATCCGTCCGTTGACGGACGACGGGGGAGGGGTCTGACGGAGGGGGAGTCAATTCTCTCAATCACTATTGGTTTGACGGATCCGCCGCCAGCTAAAAAGTTGAACATGTTTTAACTTTTTGACGGACGCAACGGAGCTGTTTTGACGGACGGACCCACAATGCATTTCGCGAAAGCTCCATTCAAAGTCAATGGGATCCGTCAACTGACGGATGCAGTGTGAACGCCCTGTAACAGTCGGGTGTCCTTGCATAGCAGGTTTAGAGAAATCCTGTAGCCTTACGGCAGATATTATCTGGAAGGGGAATTATCTAGGAATTTGTCGCTTCCTAGACGAAAACAAAATCCAGGAAGTCTTCCAATCAGGATTTAGAGCTCATCACAGCACTGAAACAGCCTTAGTTAAAGTCTTCAACAACCTCCTTCTTTCCATGGACAATGGCAATATATCCATTTTAATTTTACTTGATCTTAGTGCAGCTTTTGACACCATTGACCACGATATCCTACTACACAGACTCGAACATACGATAGGCATTAGAAATTCAGCATTAGCTTGGTTCAAATCCTACCTCACTGATCGATACCAATTTGTACATGCCCACAACGTCTCATCTTATCATGCTAAAGTTAAATATGGCGTTCCGCAAGGCTCAGTACTGGGCCCCCTACTATTCTCTCTCTATATGCTACCTCTGGGTGAAATCATTAGGAAACATGGCATTGCATTTCACTCATACGCAGATGATACACAGCTTTATCTCTCTATGAAGCCTAGCGACTGCACTCCGACAACCAAACTCAATGCCTATCTTGAAGACATTAAAGTTTGGATGTCAAAAAATTTCTTATGCTTGAACTCAGATAAAACTGAAGTTATGATGATTGCCTCTAAACAACTGAAGGACACCTCGCTTCACCATCATAGCTCACTTAGCAGTCCTACACTCTCATTTAGCTCACAAGTGAAAAATCTGGGGGTAATTATTGATCAAGACCTCTCCCTGAATAGCCATGTAAAGCACATTTCTAAAACATCATTTTTTCACCTTAGAAACATTGCTAAGGTTAGGAAGTTCCTGTCCTTTGAGGATGCTGAAAAACTTATACATGCATTTGTTACCTCCAGACTCGACTACTGCAATGCTCTGTTCTCAGGGTGCAGTAACACCTGCATTAAAAGTCTACAGCTAATCCAAGGTAGGCTGAGTCCATGAGGCGTGGATCTGCCCAAGGTTTCTTCCTACATAACAAATTATTTACAAAGCGAGGGAGTTTTTCCTTGCCCCTGATTCTCATGGATGCTTCCCGTACTGTCTGTAAAGCGCCGCGAGACAATGTAGTGTATTTGTGCGCTCTACAAATAAAATTGAATTGAATTGAATTGAATCAGCGATTTATATTATGAACTTGCAGTTTGCTCACGCAGTTGTCTAACTTATCTTCAGTGTTAAACGAGCGTTGTGAATTCTAGGCACCTCAGCTACACAGATTTTTGTAGAAGCCTAGGCTAATGGCCTTGTTAGTCTAACGTTATTGAGCCTGACGTTTTTGTGTGCAACGAGATGCATTGTTAATTTATCAAAGTTTGGAAACAATAAACACATCGTTCTTAAGATATTTCTTGAACGCATTTCAATTTCTTAACGCTGATCATTGATGTTGACACTAGCACTTCAGCACAGGTAGCTCTTGGATTCAGGCCCAAAAAGGCTGCTACTTGCAGGTTAAATTCAGAATGCTTTGCACTGGTATGTAATCAGACATATTAACGATCTCGACACCAGATGAGAATGTGAGAATGTACTGTTTGATGAGATTTTTTATTATTTTTAGGGAACAGGTTAAGCGACTCAGAAACTTTCTACTTTACATGCATGCTTCCTCCACTTGCCAATAACTTTGTTGGAGGAAGACTAAGGCCCAGTCCCATTTCTCTTCCCTAACACTAGCACTCGTTTTCGAGTTCCCTCCAAGATGAGACACCCCTCGATTGTGTAGTGAGAAGTGCAAATCTTCCCCTAATAAATGGGACAACACTTGCATAAAAACGTCTTCACCTGTTTTACGCGTCTGAACGGATATAAGGAACGCATTTGAACGCATAAACTGTTCAAAAGCCGTCATCCACAAATTATCATTGAGAAAATCACCCACATGAGAGGATCTGGTAATTCGGTTGAAAGATTTGCGCACTTTGAAAAATATCGATCTTTTTAATAGTCATGTTTTGATACACCAGTGCTGAATTCAACTGTATTTACATCAAACTAAGATATCCCGACATTAAAAAATATGTATACATGCTTAATTGCAACAGTAGCTATCTTTTTGAAGTTCTTATCCAGAGCTGAGACAACGGGACACAGCTCGTGCATTCGGACACAGATCGGGTACCGACGCGCACTTTGAAAAATATCGATCTTTTTAATAGTCATGTTTTGACACACCTGTGCGGAATTCAACTGAATTTACATCAAACTAAGATATCCCGACATTAAAATATATATATATACATGCTTAATTGCAATAGTAGCTATATTTTTGAAGCTCTTATCCAGAGCTGAGGACAGAGATCAGGTACCGACACTCAATCATTTTGTTTAGCTGATCATTTCGCAAAGAACCGTGGGTAATTTCATCTTCACTTCAACTTCACTTCGTTCGAAGTCTGCACCAGACCTCCCTCCGTTTGAAGGGGCGATTTGAAGGGCTGAAAGCCACTATCCCTCGGTCCCGAAAGTATTGGGACACCCTACACTTACACATGAACGCGCAAACCGAGTGTTAGGGCCAAAATCGAGGGGAAGTGATAGTGAAGTGATAGTAATGGGACTGGGCCTAAAGCTTGATGAGAGATACCTTAAAACTGTGATGAAAGTGTAGAGGAATGCATAAGTAAATACAAACGTACACAAATGCTTTGATAAATATATGTATTCAATATTTAATTTTCAGTATAGCATTACATACATGGTGTGATGCATCCATTACAAACAAATAACATTCAATTTCAGTAGAATATATTCCTTGAAATAAATCAAATGTTCATTGACAATGACAGAAATGCAATCCCCCTCGACTTTTACCACAAAATATTTCTTGCAAAATGCCCTCTGTTTACATTATGTTAATTACTGACTGGCAATATTTAACAGAAATGCTGTAAGCTGACCTTTCCTCTGACTCCGTGTGTGTGTGTCTGGTGGTCATTCATAACCCAAGACAGCAGTTCTGGATTTTGGCATCAATGGTTATTGATAAGGCAAAATGATGTGAACAAAACATATAAAATCTCTTTTGAGGGATGTTTAGTTTGTGCTACAAGCCACCCTTAATTTTGTCACGTGTTATCTGACAAAAATGCTATAGTTTATTTGCATGTAGGCCTATTCTGCAGTCTGGTGTTATCTGACAAAAATGCTATAGTTTATTTGCATGTAGGCCTATTCTGCAGTCTGGTGTTATCTGACAAAAATGTTATAGTTTATTACATATAGGCCTATCCTACTGGCTGGTATCAGAAATTTTCCCTAAATGGGCTCTGCTGGTATTATCTGACAAAAATGCTATATGTCAATACAGCTGGCATAATTGTCCGAATGGTTTCCCTAGGAAGCCAGGGGATTAGGGGTCTCATAACCTCCTCCAATTTATTAATCCAGTTTATCTTGCTGGTCACACTTTCAGATATAAAGAAACATCTACTCAGATCACCAATCATAAGGTTCAATCTCAAGTTCATTAAGAGTTAAAAGCACCTGGTCTCTAACATCCAATTTAAAAGGACCAGTAAACATCAACACTAGACAGAAGTATTAAATGCTTCGAGTGAAATGCCAGTGTACAGAAATGCATCTAAATCATTTGTAAGCATACTGTATGAGACATTACATTGAGGATTGGTCACAGACAGGTGTGCTTGATGTCTGGTGTTGCATGGCTGCCTTGAGTAGTCGTGGTGAAGTAAGGAAGGGTCTTCCCATTGCGTATCAGCTGATCTGACTGCTGTAGCCAACATCTCACAAGAACCTAAGTGAACAGTATGAAATTAAACAGGTTTATCATTCGCAGACAGTTTACTGGGAAGGTTGACACACAGACCAATTAATACTCATTGGCAACATAGTGAAAGTGTAGCCTATCAAGAGGACACAAGAAACCAGAGAGAAAAGCCACAGGCAAGATTTAGCCTAACAATAATTTACTTGCATTTTTAAACCCCATCTTGTTACACTGAATGAGGTAGGTGAATAAGGTTGATTAGGTTTTACATTGCGCTAACGTTAGCGGACTCCCTTGGCGTCAATACGCAGAACAGTCCTATTAGCTAACGTTAATGTTAGCTAATAGGTAATGTTAATGTTAGCTTACCAGGCTCGTCTTCGTCCAACTCATCAGGGGTGGAAGGTGTGATAACAGTCGCTGCGTCAGAAACATCGACACTGCAATCTGCACATTGGAAAGCGTATCAGTTTTAGTAATCATTATGAAAAACTTTACATCGTGTAGCAAGATATACGACAAATGGCAATTTACTTACGGGGGGCCTCTGCGCCAAGTCCATCGATGGTGGTGGAGCCTGCGTCGCCCCTGACTAACTTTAGCCTCTTCCTTACTTGTGGCCTTTCATAACCCAGGAACAGCTCTGGATTTGGATGTGTATCCGTTGGTATTTTATCAACGAAATGAAAGGAACAAACATAAACTTGCTTAGGAGGGTGTTTAAGTCTAAGCGCTGCTAGCTACTCTCTTGTTCTCGTCGCGTCTCTGGGCATTGAATGACGCCCGAAACAACAGAAAAAATCCGCCTCCAGCTGAAAATTCCGCCCCAGTGTGATCGCGGCCTACCCGTGATCCACCAGCAAGCTAAGCGAATTTCGCACCGCGGTACCTCTATTCATTTCAATGAGAAGCGACCGTCGCGTCTGCAAAGCATTCTGGTTAAGCGATGCGGCTAGGTGGACGCGAAAAAAGTTCAGCAATGCCCAACTATATGCAAATGAGAGCGATTTTCGCATGCGAGTATCCAATGACAGATACGCGATTGGGAGGGCTATCTTAATTCAACCACTCAACAGCAACTGTGCTTTGAAACACACCCACGACAAACAGATTTGCGAACATGAGCGGTGCGGTGTAATGCGAAGTGAAGGAGTTCGCTTCCCTTGCTGGTGGATCACGGGCGTTACGCCTGCGATCCACCAGACCAGCGAAGCGAATTCAGCACCGCTTCTCAATTCGCTTCGCTACCCTTCTTCTAGCCGCTCACCTGCTCTTTGGTGGGCGTGTTATGTAGACGGATGGAATCGCGTGGGAAGGGCTGGTGAAATAACCAATAATTATTTTTCCCTCCACCATTTCAAAATTACGGAGGGAAATTCACATCTATAAATAGTTTTGCAAGTTGGACAATCATTTCAACCATGAATCGAAGAAAGAGGAAGATTGTTCTCCTGGCTGTGCTGTACCTGAGGAGGCTGAGGAGGAAGCGCAAACACCGCTATTGGGTGCATCCCTTTCGCCGGGACCGGGAACGGTATGGGGAGTACCACCGACTGGTGATGGAGCTTCGTTTGGATGGCGACCTCTTCCAACAGTATTTCCGCCTGTCCGTGGATTTGTTCGACGACTTGCTGGCGAGAGTGGGACCCCGGATCACCAAACAGGACACCCGGTATCGGAAGTCCATCAGCCCGGCACAGCGGCTCGCTATCTGCCTACGGTAGGACCCTTCTTTGCTAATTAATTGACGTTAGTAAGCGGGCTTACAGATCAATAACGTTACAACTGTCATGTATGGGCCTGGGATTTCATTCTCACAATTAGGATATTTGAATAGTCCAATTTAGCTCCCTATACATTACTGAATAAATTAATGGTGGGCTGTCATGACCAAAAATGCCCGGGCACTTTTTTTTTTTAATCATAGATCAGCCCTGCTAGTAGCCCTCCACTACTCTGTTTAATCAAAGTCCTTCTAAGGCTCTTGCTACTTTGTGAACTGTGTATTGTTTAGCCCATCATAATATCAATGTGATTCCAATTTTCACAATATGGCAATGCAGTCAAATCTATAGACTACATCTGACTAATTAATTACAAAATGAACAGTGCTATTGATACTGTAATGTTTTTCCACAGATACCTTGCTACAGGGGACTCGTTTTGCACGATAGCGTTCAGCTACAGGGTGGGACACTGTACAGTGGGCAGAGTGGTCCGGGAAGTGTCGGCTGCCATCTGGGATCTACTGGTGCCAGAGTTCATGCCTCCTCCCTCAGCAGACGACTGGCTGGACATTGCAGAAGGCTTCCGGGAGCGATGGGACTTCCCCAACTGTGTTGGATCGATAGATGGGAAGCATGTTGTTATCCAGGCCCCTGACAACACCGGCTCCCTTTACTATAATTACAAGGGGACCTTCTCCATTGTCCTGCTGGCAGTGGTGGATGCCCACTATTTGTTCAGGGTCGTGGACGTTGGTGGGTACGGCAGAGCCAGTGATGGTGGCACGCTCCACAACTCTGCCTTCGGTGAGGGCCTCCGAGACGGCACCCTGGACCTCCCTGAGGCCGACTTCATCCCGGGATCAGAGGACCGAGGCCGTATGCCATTCGTCTTCGTGGGAGATGAGGCATTTCCTCTACGGCGGAACCTGATGCGGCCTTTTCCTGGTCCCCACATCCCTGGAGAGCGGCGTGTGTACAACTACCGCCTCAGCCGGGCCAGGTTGGTAGTAGAGTGCGCTTTTGGGATTCTCTCCTCGCAGTGGAGAATGTACAGGAGGGTGATTGGATCCAGCCCCACCACTGCGGAGACCTGTGTCAGAGCCACCTGTGTCCTCCACAATTTCCTGCGGGTCATGACTTTGAGGAGGAACACCACCTCTGCTGGCTACCGTCGCCCAGGTGAAGCAGCAGACTGTCTCCGAGGGGTGGCCAGGATGGGCGCAAACAACGCCTCTAGAGAGGCACTGAGAGTGAGAGCTCAGTTCACCTCTTACTTCAATCAAGAAGGCGCTGTTCCCTGGCAGGTCCAGCCATAACACCACTGCTCAGCTGCTCCAGAAAAGGCTCTTTTAAGAGCCACTTCACAACACAACGGTTCTTTTAAGAGCCACTCTCATGGCTCATTAAAGGCAAAATTCCATTGTTGCACAAGCATTACCAGACCAAGCCCCCCTTCCACCACATAGCTCATACATAACTCTCTACTGCATTGTATGCATTTTTTAAACTAACACACACAAACACACACACACAGCCAGCATAGGCCTGGCTTTCAGCCACATTAAATCCATTTTTCTATAGCTCTTCAGGTCCAACACACACCCATATCTTCTTTATAAATAAATTTGTTGTCAGTCTGTAAATGAAGTGTCCAAACAGTGCATCCCTGCCAAAACCAAATGTGGCTCAACACTATGACCTATCTGAGTGTTGGCTCTTATTTAAACTTATTTAAACTGAGCACTACTACCAAACATGGTCAGAAAAAAAAGCTTGACACACTGACATTTCAGTATTGAAGTTTCCTTTCATTACAATAAGGTACTATCTTTGTAATGTATATTGTAATCTTTGTAATGTCTTTGTAGTTAGAGTATATATTTTAAAAGGGAAGACCCCTGCTAGTGGGAATCATTGTCATGGACACAATGAAGATATTTCCATAAGTATAACAATTTATTACAAAATATAACAAAAAAACAACAATTTGAAAAAATATTAAATGTCTCTAGGGATTCTCTCTAGTAGCCTCTACCACCATCTGGAATATTTTCAGCTTAAGCTCATCCCTAGACTGCACTGGCAGTCTCTTCATAATAGGCACCAAGCTCAAGAAGAACAGCTCATCGGGATCTGATGGCGCAGGAGGAGGAGTGGGCACTGCAGGAGGAGGTGTGGCATCTGGCTCTTGAAGTGCATCTATCACTTCCCTCTCAAAAGGGGTATAGGCGACATTGGTGGCCCTCCTCTTTCGCCTAAATTCCGGGCCAGCACTTCTCGCAGGTGGCCTGGGAGTAGGGGGGAGGCAGTGTGACATGACTGGACCTGGAGGAGGAGGGGGGGGGGGCAGGTTGCTGATCTTGTGGGTGGGGTGGAGTGAGTGCACCCAGATCCTCAGAAATGATTTCAATATGTAGAGGAATGGCATCTGCATCTACAAGGAAAGGCTCATTGATATCAGGGTTGGGGGGTGCAGGCTGGGTGGGAGCGGGCAGGTAGATATCAGGGTTGGGGGGTGCAGGCTGGGTGGGAGGGGGATGGTGTACAACAGGGTTGGGGGGTGCAAGCTGGGTGGGAGGAGGATGGTGGACAACGGGGTTGGGGGGTGCACGCTGGGTGGAAGGGGGATGGTGGACAACAGCCTGGGTGACTGTGGCCTGGGGACGTCTCCGGGGGATGTTTGACACCGTGGGCCTGTACTGGATAAACGGTGCCAGGAAGCCCATTACGGCCATGTAGCGCCACGGGTGTTGTGGCATGGCCCCAGCACCGCTCCTCTGCCTCTCCTTCTCTTTCTTTTTCTCCTTCACATAGGTATCCCTCAAATTCTTCCACCTGGTTCTACACTCTTGCTCTTATATAAAGAAAATATTTAAAATTTACAACAGAAGGAGCCATTATATTGACATTATATTAAAAATAATAAGTTAACTGCTAAAATTCCAAAACATTTATGACCACATTTTATTTCGATTTTGTTACATTATGAATTGGCTCTGATAAACTTATTTGGGGCTGTGACACTTCATATTACCCACCATTTTCCTGCACTATTTCGGCAATTTTTCTCCATGCCTCATGACATTGTCCCTGTAGGTCTCCAGGGACACATCATATAGGCAGGGGAAGGAGGAGACGGCTATTATAAGCTTCTCGTCGGTCATTTTAGCTAGATGTGCTCTGCTAGAGTGAACGAGCTTCACTTCACAAGTTTCACTAGCAATGACAACAGAAATGCTGAATAGGTAACGTCACGCGGCTTGCTCTGCTATTGGATAATCGCCTCGCGATGTGCGAGTTCATTTGCATGAAGTTGGGAATTGCTGAACTTTTTGGCCGCATCGCGGACACAGGTCTCGTCGCATCGCCTACCCAGAATGCTGTGTGGGAGCGAAATTCGCTTTTCATTGAAATGAATAGAGGTACCGCGGTGCGAAATTCGCTTAGCTTGCTGGTGGATCACGGGCATTAGGCTGTAGAGGAACTCAACTGAATCTCTTAAAACTACAGATCCTGTTCAACTTCCAGTTGTCACCAACTTTGACCCCTGCCAACTGTTTCCTCTGTCCACAACTGTTTCAAAATAAAAGTTGTCACAATATTAACTGATGTTTTTTAAATTTTACTATTTAAACTATTCAGCTATTTAACTTCTCAACCATTCCAACTGTCAGTCGCCATCAACTTTGTCTCTTGCAAACCGTTTCCTGTCCGTAACTGTTTCAAAATAAAGGTCCTCCATAAAACTACCCTAGCAACAACCTAGCAACCACCTCAACTACCCTAGCAACGGCCTAGCCACCACTTCCACAGTTGCAACCTAGCAACCAACAGAGCAACCAACATGCTTAACCTAGCAACCACCCTAGTAACCACCATACCTACCTTAGCAAAAACCTAGCAACCACCTCAACTACCCTAGCAACAGCTAAGCAACCACTTTCACAGTTGCAACCTAGCAACCAACATAACGTCCGACATGAATAACCTAGCAACCACACTAGCAACCACCATATCTACAGGGTTCCCACGCGTCCTGGAAAACCTGAAATTTTAGAGATGGCCTTTCCAGTCATTGAAAACACCTGGAAATTGGCTAAAATGTTAAAATGTCCTGGAAAAATTCTGTACTGACCTGGAAAATTATAATTCAATTTAGCCACTCATTCAGATTCGGAGACACCTTGCTGCTTTTTGATAAGCTAGGGAGAAACATTTGTCTGGTTTGTCTGTTTGTTTGTCTGTCTGTCTGTCTGTCTGTTTGTTTGTTTGTCTGTCTGAGATACTGCGCGGATTTGGATGAAATTTTCGGATAATGTGTATATTGGGACAAGCAAGGACTGATTTGATTTTGGTGCCAATCCGTAATCCAAAACATGATCTGGAATTTATTTTTGTGTCTGTGACCACATTGCCCAATATACAGGTTGCCCAAAATTTCAATCCAAATCCGTGCAGTACTTTTCACATTATGTTGTACACACAAACACACAAGTGGACAACCAATTTGCATTGAGTCAATAGCACCTAATATCTTTCTTTTGTTTTGAATGTTGTATGGTCTGTTGACTCAATGTTTGCGTTCGGTTCGGGCTATGTTATTTCAAATTCTTTAATTCCACTTGCTATCTAGTGCAGTCAGCAAACTTGTACAACAGTGCTATGCTGGAATTAGGCCTACACCAAATCTTGACTTTAAAGACTCTCATGACTGTTAGACTCTCATTCTAAACATGAATTTGCTCACTACGCCCATCACCACTGGACAGTCAGTCATACCTCTTTCTAATGCATATGTATAGCGTGAATTGGTGTATTGTTGTTCCGATAACATTAGTCTACACCTCGATCTACGTCCTTGAATTTGAGGGGAAAAGCCTTGAAATGTCCTGGGAAAGTCCTTAAATTTGATGTTGAAGAAAGAGTGGGAACCCTGATCTACCGTAGCAACAACCTAGCAACCATGTCAACTACCCTAGCAACGGCCTAGTAACCATTTCCACAGTTGCAACCTAGCAACCAACATAGCAACCAACATGCTTAACCTAGCAAACCACCCTAGTAACCACCATACCTACCTTAGCAACAACCTAGCAACCACCTCAACTACCCTGGCAACAGCTTAGCAACCACTTCCACAGTTGTAACTTAGCAACCAATGTAGCAACAGACATGCTTAAACAAGCAACCAACTAGTTAGCATGTTAGTTAGCATAGTTAACATGGTAATTAGCATGTATGTTAATTGATGCCAGTTAACTCATCTAAGTCATTTGGTTATATTGTTAACATAATTAGCATGCTAATGAATAGTTAGCATGTAATTTGCATACCTGCTAATTGATGCTAGTCAACTTAGCTAAGTTAAGTGATTCAAACTTTTCAACTACTTAACTGTTCAACCATTCAAACTGTCAGTATTCCAATTATGCCTCATCTAAATTTGTTTCAATTATTATACAAGCAACAGTAGTTTGCATTTTCATGCACTCATAATTTCCCTGAAATTACATTCTCTAGTTTATTTTGATACGTAGTATGATGATTTTGAATTGATCCTACCGTGCAGGGTGAACGTGCAAGAAAAGACGTAACGTGGTTCCTGTTCCTTAGTTTCCAAAGTTATTCCAAAGTATTCTTGTAGCGCTTGTTGCGGTCAAAAACCGTAAGGCTGTAAGCCTAGTTGCTCGAGTCCTAACTGTGTGAGACGGGCTGCCATGTTAAACTAAGCTCATCAATCAGGTGAATCACCTGTGTCCAAACTGGGAGGGACCACAAGCTTGCATGTCCAAACTGCCGGTGGAAAACCAAACCAATAAACACAACCACAAAAAATAACATGCTTCCAAAGTGCACAGATACACAAACAATACAACAAACAACATAATCATACCCATAAACACACAAATAACAAAACTTCATTCTGGCTCCAACACAGAATACGTAAAGAAGTTCCCAGGGGCATCTCATCTTGATTTTGAAGAGAACATTGCCAGGGGTGTAAGGCTATGGGAGTAAACAAAAGCAGGCCCTTTGGAGAAACACCGAACAGATGGTCACAGAGTGATGTGTGGCATCCAACAGTGAAAAAATCAATGCTCATAACTTCAAAACAAAAAAAGGAATTAATTTATTAAGTAACATCACATGCATGGTTTGCTTTAGTGCTTGAGTCTAATTAATCAGTATTTAAGGTTCTTTTTTCCATTCACCCGTCAAACTTGTATTTTGAATATATAGTACACAGCATTTAACAGTTTTCTTGCTGCTGTTTGAGGGGTAACAGAAGGTGTTAGATAGGAGCAGATTCAGTAATCCTTACTGTAAACTCCTTTATAAATAAATAATTATGACCGCCCACCACGAAACCAGTTATAAGTAGCACTGGCACGATCAGAGCTACAGCCAAATTTAGACACGTAGGCAATTTTTTATGTGTTTTGACATCTTAGCAGAAAACAGTACCTTAACACTTATATTTTCAGTTTCTGTGGTCATTACATTCAAATTTGTTCAATAAAGGTGTTTATTCAGTTAATTAATTAAGGGTAATCATAAGTTCCGGGTTCACTGATCAAAGACATTTTCGATGATTTCTTGAAAAGACATATTGCGAAATGTGTCCAAACTCCGAGAGTAAATTTGCCATAACTCTGGTTCTGCTTGTGATAGAAACATAATTTTTTCACCCTGATAAACCTCTGTTTCTGCTTTATCAAGCTACATAGATAACTCATTTTTGATATCCGGAGACTTATGCCTGGTTTCGTGGTGGTGGGTCACAATTATTCATTTCAGCAAGGGCTTAGATTTAGTCTTCTCCACCAATCCGACACCTATACCCTCCACCCACCCACCATTATTTTAGGTAAGGTTCAAGTACTTGAAAAGTTAAACAAGCCAACAGTGACAGCAGTGACTCATTATTTAGCTTTCACAGTGCCAGCTTTAATTGTAGGCTAGCCTTAGTAACAGGCCTCACTCTAGCCTACCAATGGGAGATGATTAGCATACTGTTAAATTGCATGTTCCAATAGGCCTGTAGCCCTCCACATTAACATCTGTCAGGGTTGGTTTATCCTGAAGGCCGGTGGTTCACACCCCACATGCCCCGCAGATTGAAATTACATTAGACATTTTAGTGCTAAACACTGAACACATTAGAAAATGTGTTGCTTATGCAAAGCAGACTTTGCAAGCGTAGATTTCTGTTACATGATAATTGTTAAAATTAAAGTTTGAAATGCTATGGATTGGCCTATTTTTCTGATCTCAATTGTTACTCCTCCCTCTCTGTGCTTTCTCATTGCTGTGTCTCCTCATTTGCAGTATTATTTCTCCAAGGGAGAAACAAGTTGCAAATGGAACTACACCAAAACATATAAGAGACGTCCCCTATTGCTCCTGCTTCTCAATATATCTCTTACTTGCCTCATTGAGAGGTCTCCTCTATTGCCTCTCCTATTTCTCCTAAAAGGCAAAATGAGGAGAAACAACTGTGACAAAATTGATACATAAATAATTCTTAGAGGAGATTCACCATTTTGTCTCCTGTGCAAAAGAAGATATTTAAACAAGAAACAAAATTTTCTTCTGGGATTACAAGCCCAAAATAACATTTTCTATTGTGTTCAGTAGAACGTGTTCAGCTGATGGATCACTAGATGTAATACTGTATTTGGAATGCATGGGTAAATGTTTTGTCAGAATTACGATCTCAGAAATGAGACTCAAATACCTTATGCACGACGTTACAAAAATACACCATTAATAAACGTTGAAATCAGTCCAGGCAAAGTTGAGTGCAAAAAGTATGCTTTATTATTCTGTCAGAGAACCAACATCATAAACTGGAGCAAGAACACTAAGATCCTGCTACCAAACAAAGAAACTGCCTGCCATGCAGGGTTTTTTTCCTATGCTGTTAACATATATCTCTAACTATTGCAGTTTGAATCATTCCATAGTATATCACCACAGTGTTTGACACACTTATCTATTATGTAATAATTATTGACACATTGGAACAAAAAAGGCCATGTCGTGTCAACCACCCAGTAACTAATTTCACCAAATTGGAATTTAATATATTCAATTCAATTTTATTTGTAGAGCGCTCAAATACAGTGCATTGTCTCGCGGCGCTTTACAGACAATATGGGAAGCATCCATGAGAATCAGGGTCAAGGAAAAAAAACCCTCGCTTTGTAAATAATTTGTTTTGTAGGAAGAAACCTTGGGCAGATCCACGCCTCATGGACTCAGCCTACCTGCCTGGGGCCTAAAAAAGTATCCGTAAAGTCTGATGCATAGATTGACCATGGTTTACACAAAACAGCATGAGTACTGAATGTAGTCAGAGATGATATACACATAGTTTGTGTGACAGTCAGGGCCAAGGGATAGAGTCAGTAGCTGGAGTGGGATTAGAGTTCATTGGGTGTTGGTCGCCATTTAGGTAGTGGTCTTCAGGGGGCCATCAGGCCAGTTCCATCACGGGCCTCAGAGAAAAAGGGAGGATGGTCCTGGTGTGTGACTCCGGAGAGGTTGGTCGGCATCCGTAGTGGGGTAGGGTTGATGGCAGGAAGGTACGGGAGGTTCATCACTCAGCCAGTGCCTCGGGGCAACTTAATTCAAAACAAGTTGATTCAGACCAAAAGCTGAGCATGAGCGGGGCATAAGGTGCGCAGGCGCGGTTTTGGTCCGTTTTCATTTAGAATGCATGTTAACAGGTTAGGACGTTAGGTCATGCACACTGCACGCGTATTCTGCGTTGCTCTTGTCCAGTTCCTGAGCGGTGAACCGTGCAGCTCCCGCGCTGCTTTTTTTTTTGTATTAATATGGCACTCAGGAAACCATATACATTCATAATAGGCATACAACACATTTACTTCCATGACAACCTTTCCAAGGCTGCCACTTTTGCCAACTGTGCAGACCACTCCTGCGTTGAGGGCACCCTCAGTCTTCCATTCCCTGAGTAGCAGGGGCGGACTGGGATAAGAAATCGGCCCTGGCATTTTGGACAAGACCGGCCCACCATGTTATCGGTCTTTTCGATATGTTGTCGGTCTGAATGTGAAGGCTATAGCCTACCAAACATTTTTTGTTCCTATGACTCGTGCATGACAACCATAGCGGATGTGCGCACAGGTGTTTATTGCCTTCAACTGCAACCAATAGGCCTACGCCTATTTCAATTGTGTTTATATATGTATATAGTATATATCCTAATAGGCCTAATAATAACATTAATAATAAAAAAAAAGAAAAAAAATATTATAGCATAAACTGTCTATTTGATCATTTGCAGGGCTGACTTTGCTACAATTCTTTTACTTTTACCAGGCTACAATTAAAGAGAACCTATGCAGGATCCGGTGGTGTCATCCAGTAAGCTAACAACCAAACAAAGCAGTTATTAAGCGTTTCTGCCAATAATCCTCCATTTAGAATTGCATAGTCAATGGTGATCGCCGCTAACAAAATGTATCGACAGTTGAATGCGCTGAGAAGTCACAAATCGCGTTGTAATTCAAACAGTATACTCTGGCTAAGTCACGTGACCTAGCTTGCTTGCTAACCAAAACTTACAATAGCCGGGACGCGCTCCCTGATCTTGCATAGGCGGTATCTGCGAGGGTCGGACAATCTCGTGAAGGGGCTCGTTTTACTCCGGAACATGTCATTTATCAAGTCTAGTGAGTTCTAGGCAATTTACATAAAGGTGTAATGAATAGGAAACGTCGAAATTTTACCTAAAAGTTGCATGTGGTGGCTTTAAAAGATTCAGTCTAAAGACTGCATTCCTTTTAAACAAAAATTTGTTATGTTTAGAATTCATTGACCATCGCATTTCCAATCCAAAAGCTAAAAAGTGTTTAGAATATAGGATTTCAGAATGTAGTGTAGACCTAGGCTACTCTAGGGGCTGCAGGAATAGGCTACAAAATGTTTAGCCTAAATTTTTAAACACCATTCTTGAAGTTCATCTTCTCTTAAATACATGTACACTACTGCTTATAAAATAACATTTGACAACTTGTAGGCTTGGCTTAATTTTGACAGCTTGAGATGGCTAGAAAAAAGGTCTAAGGGCCGAATCACACACAAACTGCGCGTTCACGGTGCGGGAGCGGGGCGGTCCGTAAGTGGTCTGTGAGCAGTGCCTGTGGACTTGGGCATTCACACAAGAAATTGTTTCTGCGGTGTTCTGCGCGAAGTGGCTGCCCGAGCTCTGCATTCAAATCTATAGACACCGCTTACCGCGCTGAAAACGCTTGGAAAAATAGAACTTGTTTCTATTTCAAAAAAGCAGCGCGGGAGCTGCGCGGTTCACCGCTCAGAAACCGGACAGGAGCCACGCAGAACACGCGTGCAGTCTGAATGACCTAACCTGTTAACATGTATTCTAAATGAAATCGCCCCAAAACCTCGCCCGCACCGTTTACGCGCCGCTCACGCACAGGTTTGTGTGTGAATCGGCTGTCACGTGAACATTATAGTGATGTCATTCTGCACAAATGTTAATAAGACCAGGAGCGGTTTCTGGCATGGGCAATATGGGCGGTCGCCCAGGGCGCCATCGTGTGGAGGGCGGCATCACGGGCACTCCGAAGTTTTTTTTTTTAAATTATTATTGCACACGCGAGCGCCGAAAATTACAATCGCGGGTGATCCGGTTTTGCTTCATTGTCTTTTGGAAGCTTTGGTACTGGTATATCTCCGCCTAAAATAGAAGTATTTGGTATCGAATTAAAGTAGACATCCAGCCGCATGCATTGGTGCCACTTGTAATGTACTTGCTTGAGAATGAGGGCGTTCAATTTCAGTGTAAAGATCGCCCCCCCCCCCCCTATTTTTAAATATCTATCTGGTGTTATAAACTTGGCTGATGGAGTTCCA